>NW_004624754.1:14789915-14808736 GCF_000247695.1 Heterocephalus glaber
CCCCAGTAGGGAGAGGGGTACCCTGCCCACCCTGCCCACCCTGCATAGTGGATCCGGGGAAAAGAGATTTTGCAGGATTCGGGGCTTTTTGCCTTAGGTGACACCAAAAGAAATGGGGAGGGGGATCCCGAGGTGTGCGTGAGGGGTGGGGAGAAGACTTGTCAAAATAGTTTTTAGAAACTCGAAGGGATGGCTGGACACTTTTTTCTTGTGTATTCATTCTTGTCATTCCTAGAGAACAAGGATGAGTTTTTTAAAGAACTGGAAAACTGTCAGCTCGGTCATTAAAATAAATTTCGAAGCCCTTGCTGGGGGGCGAGGGATAGCAGCTTTCTGAATTTCAATCTTTTATTAAGTCTAGCCTGCATCTCAGACTAAGTCTAGTGTCTTCACTTGCTTGCCAATCCCGGGGTGGGGTGGGATAAAAAATAAAATAAAATTTTAAAATTTCAAATGTTTCAATGGCTATTTATTTATGTATTTATTTCCCAATGTGGGTTTAAAAAGCGATTTTGGGATCCCCCAAAAGGTTGCGGTCGAGAGGATGAAGGAGCGGGGGAGGGGCGGGGGGGAAGCGGCAGTTTTTTACCTAAAATGTGGTTTTTGGAGGCTGGAATTTCTAATGATTAGGTTTTTGCGGTTTATATAGACTCGACTCTGGCGAAGGCGATCATTACGCTGATGAGAATCAGCAGCACGTGGGTGTCTCCGACCAGCCCCAGACTCCGTGCCTCCAGGGCCCGCGGCCCTACAGGCCCGCGCAAAGCCGGGGGCCCCGCTGCACCCCGAGACAGGCACGGGCAGTGCGCCTTCTCTGGGCACCGCTATGACTCTAGCTTCTTATGAAACCCTTTAAACCTTCCAAAGCCTAACAAAATGCTCGCAGAAAAAGAGTCCCTTGCCACGAAGTCCCAAGGATTCCTAATAGGCTGGCTGACACCGCCATACGTGATTTTATGCAAGAAATTAAAAACTGGAGTTTCTGCCCCTGGGGAATTTGGGGAAGAAGGTGGCTGGGTTGTCGCTCACTTCCTGTAGTCCTATTTAAAACTCTTCACCTACCCTTTAATGGCGGGGGGGAGGGGGGTTATGGCTCAGAGCAGACAGCTCCCGCCCCCTGGAAGGTGCTGGCAGGTCTGCACCCCCTTGGGGCCTGGACGCCGGGAGAGCGCGGGACCCGGGTCCCCGCGCAGAACTCTTTGGCCGCGGCTGCTGGACTTGAGGAACTGGGTCTCGCGACGAGAGATGCTCTGGGGACCCAGTGAGGGATAGATTGGGGTCCCTAGGCGTGCTCTCCAGTCTGTAGAGGAGGGGGGCTCACTACTTCCTTCTGCCTCTTTGAGTCTTTTTCTTCCACCTTTCTTTCCCCAGGCCCAACTCCACGCCTCCCCCGTGCGTCTTTCCCTCTCCTACTTTTCCCTCGAGTTCCGCCTCTCCCTCAAATCCCCCAAGCGCAGAAGCCGCCTCGCCGCGCCCGGGGCTCTCCTTCCCATCTGCCTGCCCTCGCCACTCGTCAAGGCGTACAGAAGACCCTGGGCACCGCCCGCTGCCAGGCGCCCTCCCTAACCTACTCCGCGCAACCCCAGGATGCGAGAACCCACGGCGGGATGCTGGGCTCTTCTGTTGCGCCTGCGACTTTTAATTATCTTTTCGGTCACAGGGGAGAGCTCTAACCTTGGGTACCGCCGAGCCTCGGACTTGCACAAGTTCCTAGGCGACAGGCGCCCCAGCCAGGAAGGGGAGTCAGGCTTCCCCCTCAAAAAGCGAAAGAACGACTGCACCACGACTCCCCTGCCTCACGCAGCCCCTGGGTGCTCGCTTTCACATTCGAACACCGACCTCCCAGTTCCACAACTCACATTCATGCCTGCCCCCCTTTAGTGGGGCAGTTTTATTTGGGGCGCGTTGTTCCACTGTCTAACAGAGCTGTCTGACTTGTTCGTTTAAATGTGTGAGGACTGCAAAGCAGGGCAGGGGTTAAAGGAAACGGCTTGTTATTTCTGTGGTCACAGGATGGTAGAGATTCCTTGGTAGGTGCTATTCCACCTTCTCTGGAGTTCGAGCTCCTCCCAAGAAGTTCATGGAACAGGGAACTCCCGGAAATGTGAAGGCCTTGACAGTTAATAATTTAAATATGGGCTCGCAGAGGGGCTTTTTGTTGTTGTTTTTTTTTTTATCCTAGGGCCCTTTGAATCTAAAAAATCATTTGGGGGACTTTTTCTCTGTCCAGCACTGTTTCGTTTTTTCTGCTTCACTTAGTGTACAGTGAAATACGAAGGCCTCAATGGTTAGGGGTTTTAAGGGCAATTCCATCAATGGTGAGATTATTTATTTTAATTAATCATATCCGGTAATTCAGCTTTATTGCCTTCCTCGGCATCCTCCCTCCATTAAGCATTTCACTGGAACTAATATAAGCAGCTCTTGGAGGTTACTAGTCTTGGATCCCTTGAAATATCCTACAGTTATTTATAATGTGGAAATGAAATTTTCCACTGAATACCCTAGCAACATTTCAGGTATCTGGCACAGTGGATTTTCAGTCTTCTTTCAAAAATATCCTCTTGCTGAACATTCACACATTCAGCTGGAACGACTGGGCCTGGAATTGATGATGTCTTGGCTCTGCACATTATACTTAAAGACGAAAACATTTTTACAGACCCCTCAGTCCTCGCCTGGTAACTAACAGCAGGCACATAGGAAAATCATGAGGTTTTGCATGTGCATATTCTGCGCTATAAACTTATCCTTGAGTTTAGATTTTCTTCTACATCAAAATGTCTGGAACAAATCACCAGCTAAACTCCTCTTCAGAAATACTCATCTTTTCAGTTATACATTACAGCATAAAAAAGAACATACATCTTTTTCTTGGAAACATGGCTATCTAGGAAGATATAAACATAATTTTCCCCTCCATGTCCTTTAATATTCAATATAACTGTCCAGTAACAACACCTGGAAATTCAGACATTCCAGACAAAGAAAATGTGATGTAAAGCCATGACGCTATTTATCCAGTCAGAGAACCTGCACTCCCAAACTGAGAACAGAGCTCAGCCTTCTTTCACTGTGGTCTTCTGTTCTAACTTGCATATATGTTTATTATTTTCTTAAAATAATTTATTGCATAACTGCAAATTCCAGTACCTACAAATAAAGTTTTATTGGAACACTACTATGCTCATGTGTTTATAGCTGCCTAAAACAGCAGTATTTTGTAGCTGTGACAAAGATGTTATGCCCCACAAACCCTAAGATCTTTTCTATCTGGTTTTATTAAAAAAAGTTTGCTAGTCCCTGCCCTAAAGTGAAAGGCAACCGGGAATGTAGTGGGATGAGATTGTAGGAATAACAGAAGTTACAGAGGGTATTGGGATGGAGCACACACAAGGCTGATTCGATCTTTTAAAAATGATCACTTATTCTTTTCTGCATAGAATGTTAATTAAACTAATTTTCCAGTTAATGATTTTGGATGTGCCAAGAACGAGTGAAAAGAATGAGTACATATTATGTCAGCATCTTCTATGGTGGGATCATATTCACTCCACAAATGAGAAAAGAGTGTGAATCTCAAGTGGTCTGAACATGGAAACATAGGTGAGCCTTTAATAGATTTGTTCCATGTGTTTTATAGATTATTGTGCATGAAAAACGAATGAGCTTACCAAGAGTTTTCTGGTATATATGTTCAGGAGTCCTATATACATTTTTAAGACAGTTAGTTTAATAACTTAAGTGATTCCAAGGCTTGCTGACATATTTTTTTCCATTTTAATTTTTATATAGTTAAACAGTGTCTGATGTATTACAAGCGCTATAAATTTTTCCCATTGTCAATGGACTTATAATAATTTGCATGGCTGTAACAAGAGATGAAATGTTTGTAGTAGAGGACTTGACATCATAAATCTTTCCTTGTTGTTCTAGTTAACATTCCCATGGGCCATGTCCAGTAACTTGTAAGAGAGTACCATGGTGTCATAAAAACAGTGATGCTTGTCATATGATCTTTCAGAACCACATTTATAAAGTGCCTATGTGCCAACTCAAAGAAGCATGTTTTGTTGCAGCAAAGTACCAACTTACGAAATGACATCCTAGTTACCTGAAGAGACCAATATAATTTCTAGAAAAAGTCTACTTCATTGCCCAGGAGTCAGAGAAATAAAACTAATTTTCCCACATCAGCCCCTTGGTATTTTGGCGTTGGCAGTTGGCCTGTGGCAGTAGCAAGGATCTTTGAACAGCAGTAGAATGCTGTATAAAAAGTTTAGAGAGGTCTGTGATGAAACATGTAAGAACACCCTAAAATTAAAGATTTCCTGTAGTAATTCAATCATTCTTTATCAAATTGCTCTTCTGTTACCTTTAGCACATCAAAGAAAGTGCTATGCAATTCTAATCCCATTGCCAAAGGTTTCAAAGTTCATTAACTTTAGACTTTGGAGTGACAGCCTCAACCACTTGTCCTGTACCCCTACCATGATATCAGGGTTGAAGATGTAAATCATAATACTATTGATCCATCTAACGAAGTACAAAAATCACCATTTGTTCAGTGCAAGAAGTTTCAATTTCAGACTAGAGAGGTAGGAAAAATAAAACAGGAAAATAAGTGAATAGCAAGAGTCCAACTTGGTTGTATTAGTGAATCCTAGGGGACACCAGATGTAGTCACCATTCTGGGTGTTTTGTCCCTGGGTAAGGAGAGGGAAAGTCTCTCCCTTGACTGCTCCATGTCAGTCCTAAGGAGAGTGGATACTCTTGTTTTCTATACTCCTTAGTGCCCTTTTGCTTCTCTTTAGCCAGTTCCTTATTACTCCAATCCTCTGTTAGAGTTAATAACTCTATATTAAAATTACCCTTTTTCAAATTACTGTGTGATCTCTCTCCTCATTGTCCCAGACTCCTCAGCTGAGGTTCCATTTTCTGGCCCCTGGGATGTTCTTATTCACATTGGTTTCTACTTTGGATCACTCCATTTGAGACATTAGTAGATGATCATTCCCCCAAACAATAACAAAAGCTGGCAAAACTGCAGGGAAAAAGGAAGGCTTCGACATTGTTGGTGGGAATATAACTAGTACAACCAATTCGGAAATCAGAATGGAGATTTCTCAAAAACTAAAACTACAGATTCCATTTGACCGATGTTTTCTCCTTCTAGGTATCTTCCTGGAAGAGTTAAAGACATTCATATTACAGTGATACATGTATACCAATGTTTATAGCAGCGTAATTCATAATGGCTGTTCAATATTGGAAGCAGCTTATATATCCATCAACTGATGAATAGATAAAGAAAGTGTGGTATTTGTGCACAATGGAGTACTACTCTGCCATAAAGGAGGATAAATTTCAGACATTTGTAGGAAAATGGATACATCTTAAAACCATAATGTTCAGTGAAATAGATCAGACACACAAGCTTAAATATTGCATGGTTTCTCTTATATGAGAAACCCAAAGTATAAATAAATTAAAGACCAAAATAAAAGGTAATAAGAAACAGGGATATAGATCTGTAGGGGACCAAGAGATGAAGGAGGGTGGGAGGGAGGGGAAAAAGGGGACATAAAAAGAATTAAGATGTGTTATGTACATGTACCAACTTCCCACAATGCATGTAATTATTAGGTACTGCAAACATGTACTAATAAAAATTTAAAAGATGAACATGTCCAACTTCATATCTATGAAATGATTTCTCTCTACCTGATAGATATAAGTATATACTTAGAAGATATATATTCTGTGTGTGTGTGTGGTAGTAGGGATTAGAACCAAGGGCCTCTGCACTGAACTACATCTTGAGCCCTTTTTATTTTTGTATTTTGAGGCAGGATTTCAAGTTGCCTAGCTTGGGCTTGAACTTGTGATCCTCCTGCCTCAGCTTCCCGGAATGCTGGGATTACGGGTGTGCACCCCACACCCAGCTTAGAAGAGATATATCAAGAAATGAAAATGTGGACAGAAAATAAGAGTTATTTTAAAGCACAGGATAAAAATGATCAGTATTTTTTTTCTAGAGTCCTCCTGATATCTTCCATGAAATGCCACAGTCCACACATCAATCAAAATATGCATAAAATTATGCACAAAACTTCCCAGAGCTGCTCTATGCCTAGACCTGATTAAAAGTCCTGTCCAGTAAAGGAGGATAAATACCTTGGAAGATCAGAAGAACAAAATGCTCCCACCAAGGAAAAAAGAATAGCAGGTGTAGATAATTTCTGCCTTATTTTACTTGAAATGAGAGACTAGGCAATGCTAGGGCTTATGATAAAATAAAACTGAGAAAACACTGGTTTAAATAAGATAAATAGATTCAGTATTGCCAACTTTTTCCCAGCTTTCAATATGCTACATGCATCTTGAATCACCAGTAGAAGAATTTAAAATACAGCATTTACAAACTTATTTAATTATTGCTTCTAAAGAAATATAAAGATCTTTAAAGTATCTTAAAAACTACTAAGTTAAAGTGAAAAAAATGTGTTGGAACATTAAACATACCATCTTGTCTAGAAGAAAATACAGTAATGTACTGGAGAAATATAATTGGCTAGGCTGCTTGTACCTAAGTCACAGAGGGCTTTGGTACCATGATTCCCACCTTTTGCACAATTACAAAAGGGAGAATATGCAGGCTGCTTCTTGAAGCCATGCTCCTAGTCCTTGGCCTTCTGGCCCAGCCCATCACTCTCCTTGGTCTGAACAGGAGAGTAGAATGGAAATTTCCCTGGGTATAGTCCATACTCAGATAAAGCAGAAGAGCCATGCAATTGCAGAGTCAGTTGCCCCTTTCATTTAAAATATGGATACTTTGATTTTTTGGAATATTACATTAAAGCTAACGCAGTAGCACACACTTATAATCCCAGCAACCTGGAAGGCTGAGGCATGAAATCACAAGTTTTAGGGAAGTCAGAGCTACTTAACAGGACCCTGTCTCAGAATAAAATTTTTCAAAAAGGGCTGGAATGTAGCTCAGAGGTCCCTGGATTTCAATCCTAGAACCACCAAAAGAAGAAAAGAAAAAAAAATTGCATTAAAATATTATCTTGAAAAGTAAGTTTTGGAACTCCCTTAAATTTTGCATCCAGGGGCAGAGATTTACCTCAGTGGCAGCACACCTGCCTCATAAGCGCAAGGTCCTGAGTTTGATTTCCGGTACCAAAAAAAAATTTTTTTGTACCCAGGACAAGTATCTCATTCATTTCATTTTAATCTTGGCCCACTCCTAGCTCTAGCACCTAAAACTAACAGAATGACTTCTGAACTTCCTGTTTCATCAACATCTTTTTTATGTATTACTAAATGTAAATACAATTGCATTTTTAAATGTTCAGTACCTAGCTGAGCTATTAATAGTAGATATAACAGAAGAGTTTGACCTTCACTGTATAAGAGTAATTTTGTACGTACCGCACACACATGATGTTTACCTGGTTATCACTCTTTGGCAACAAACACACAGATCACCTGTGCTTATTTTTAGGTAATTTTTTAAAAGCAGAAAATGTGTCTTCTTTATGGTTTTCACTCATTTTAAAGCTATTTTCAATTGTATTTAAATATGTTGCAAATGCAGTCCACTTAGGGCCTGTTATTTTTCATCTCTGTATTTCTTTGCTGTTAAATTAATTAGATTCTTCTTTTAATAAGTGAAATAAATTCCATTATCAAATCTTTCCAAGAATTTTTAAAAGGCAATACCTGCTGATCCTAGTATAAAATAAATTTTCACCAAAATAGAAAACAAATGGAAAAAAAAAGACATTAAAAAAAGAAAAAGTTCATCATTGGAAATTTGCATCTTTACATAGTCTCTCTTGGTTCTTATATTGTATACCTAAAATCTACCAATTATTAGAATGAATAATCGATAATGTAAAATAGGAAGAAAAGGTCCAAAGGGGTAGGGGTTGTGGGAGGGGCAGGGGAAAGAAAAGAAGGGAAAGGAAAAAGGATGAGAAATGGAAAAAATGGAAATAAAGTCTTTGTAAATAGGGAAGGGTGGAGGGTGTGAAGGGAGGGCTAGGAATGGGGAAAAAAAATAAGAACCAAGATGCATTATATAAAGGTACAATTCCCAATGAGAAATGTAATTGTGTTATATACCTACAATGTACCAATAAAAGAATTTAATACAAAAAAAACAAGAAAAGAAAAAGTTTACTTGGCTAATAGTATTCTTTCCTTTGTCCATACAGTTCTTTTTCTGTCAATTCACATCTCTAACCAGAGAGTACATTTATTTCGGTCTCCTAACTTTCTATAGTTTTTGGTGACCAAGTTATCATCTTAATGATGATATGTTGATTCTTTGGCTTTTTAAATTAGAAATTTTTCACATACCTTAAAATCAAACTTATTTTACTCTTCAAATACACAAAAGTACCTTAGTGAGTTTTAGTTAAGATTTGTACTCAATGTCCAAGCCAGGTTTGTATCTACATATTTAAGCAACAAATTTAAAATCCTACTGGGTGATATTATTCTCATTATTTTCCAGTAAGAAATCATAACAGTAAATTAAGCTGAATGGAATGTTCCAGAACTTCATTGATTTACTCAGCTTAAAGTTTACTGCTCAGAATGTGAGCTGCATCCAGCAATTTCATGAATGCAGTCTTTTGTTTTTAACTGGCTGCACTGGTGTTTATCTTAACTGAAGGGAATTGCTATGGGTATTGTCATAGCCATGATATTGCCATAACCCATATACATACACATAACCATACATATGCATGTTGGTAGAGGTGTTACAATATATTACACATCATCATTCACAATTTAATCATGGCTTCTCTGATGCTATTGGTATTGACTCATACAAAAACAAATATCATTTTTCAAAGACATCTGTGATAAAACTTGGAATGTGAAAAATAAATAAGAAAAAAGTTACTAGAACTATGATACATAGGAAACATAACATTTTAGAGTCAGCCTTGAAAATTGAAAGCTTTTCAATTTTCATCTTTGTTTTGCTAGCGTTTACAAACTCTACCCTAACAATTCCCTCTAGGCAGAGATCTGGCAAAAACATTCAAATTCAAAGCCAAACTTTCTATAGAATGTTTCTTACTGTCAGTGTTAAAAATACAAAAACTGAAAGAAAAATAGTTAGAAAGTTGCTTGTCACTGAAAAAAAGAAGGGAGGGCATACATCTAAACAGATTAAAGTCTAAATCCATCAGTCATTTTTATTAGACATGTATGAAAGGAAAAATAAATTAGTTTTCATTCATTCACTTCACCCTTGAAATTATTCTATTATGTGGAAAATTTATGTGGCCTTGATAATTTTAATATGGGTTGCTCAATTTTCTGAACTTCTGGTTTGGAGAGTATACTTTTTTTAGGCATAAACTTGGTCCTTCTCGGAGCAAAGCAACAAGAGTATATATAAACTCTAGTTCTTAGCACATCCTGGAAGGGTGGGGAGAGCTAAGAAATTGGACATACACTGGAAAACCTACTTAACTAATTCACTATAAAACATGGAAGAGGACTCTAGGCTACTATGTCCTAGGGCCTCACAGAAGTGAGGATTGAAGATTCCACAAACCCCTTGAGGTCGGTGTGTCTAATGAGCCCAACTAATTGTTTCAGGCAGAAAGAAAGACAAAAGGCAACATTTGTGTTCCCAAGGCCAGCCACATGGTTCTTATTCTTTCTCTGTCTTGGTTAATATCAACACTGTGATATTCTATCATTGTGAATTCTATCATGGTGGGAACTATATTTGCCTGGTTCACGGATAATCTGGAACGACACCTTGAAGAAGTCCAGAAAACACATTTCTACTATATTTCATATATATATGCACAGTGTGAATAGGGTTCTTTGGAGCTACTTTACATGGTAGCCCTAGGAAGTGGCCTCGGCCAGCATCTGATCTGGTCTATAGTTTGATCCTTATCTATTACTGTGCTTGATTGAATGAATGAATATGCCCTCATAAACAGAAACTTAGATATGTATAATTTTCTCCATTATTTTCCAATTCTAGTCTGTCACCTAATCTTATTTCTGTTTCCTGCAGATCATTCGTATCTGTTTTCTTTCATCTTCATTGCCATTGCTCTAAGTTCAGGCCTTTACCACGTTGGAGCTCAACAGCAACAGACTCCTTCCCGCCCTGTCTCCCTACCTCTGTTCATGCTCACCTCAGGCCCAACCTAACTTCCACATTGCCATTAACATTCTCTTTTTAGAATACAATTTCCGTCATGCTGCTGTTTTGTTTAAAACTCAACAGTGGTCCTATATCATCATCTAACACAAAACCCCTTCATGACTACCTGTTCTTAAGTTGCTGTCACAGAACCAAGAGTACAGAGTTTAAAATTTGAAAACAAACATATCTTATGAAAACCTTCACCTTATACATCTCCTAATATCATTTGCCCCAAACACAGTCACAATTTTCTTTCCCTCTCCTTCATCAATGCTATGGCAGTTTCCATTTACCTTCATTATCATACCCATTACCTAAATTCTCTGTTCACATCTGTGTCTCCCATGTACAGTATAAGGTTCCTGAGAACAGGGATTGATCTTAATTATCATTCATCTTCAGCACTTAACATAGTGCCTAGGACACAGTAAGGGCCAATAAATGTTTGTTAAAATGAGTCATTGAATACATAACATGAAAATTTTCCTTAGACCTGAATTTTCTATCCTCTTAAAATAGAAAATTTCACATTCTTAAATTCTTTGGCTTTAGAGAAATTTTCAAATATTGGTGAGGATATGGAACAACAAGAACTTACGTTTTGTTGGGAATGTGAATTAGAGAAAAGGACTTGGGATAATAGGCATTCTCTAGTAAAACTCAGACTGTATATGCTCCTTGACTCAGAAGTTCTGTACCTAAGTATCTACCCTTGCTCTGATACACACAGAAAAATGATCAAACTTTGTATGTCACACTGTACTTAGAGACAAGAAAGGGTGCCTCCAGCCACCCCAGTCCCTACTGGTGTCCAAAGGGCTCAGGGATCAGTATCTCAGCACTTACCCTACAGTGGTGGTCTTCCAATCAGGTGTAATGTGATTTGCTGTATTGTTGAAAAATATTCATTCTGAGCTAGATATGGTGGCACATACTGGTGCTTGTATTCCTGGTACTCTGGGAATGCACTTGGGGTCTTTAGCAAGACTGTCTCAAAATTTTAAAAAAATGACTTGGGATGTAGTTCAGTACAAAGACCCTGGGTTCAGTCTCCAGTAAAACACACACACGCACGTGCGCGTGCGCGCACACACACACACTCCACTGAGCTAGCTTCAGTGGTGCACACCTGTAATCCCAGCTATTGAGAAGGCTAAGGCAAGAGAGATGCAAGTTTGAGGCCAGCCTGGGCCACTTAGTGAATCTCTGTCTCAAAATGTTTAACATGAGCTAGGGATGTAGCTCAGAGATAGAGCATCCCTGGGTTCACTCCCCAGTACCACACACACACACACACACACACACACTCACAAATCACTCTGTCAAGAAACAAATAAGAAGGGTATATGAAACTAATAGCTTGTGAGAAATGTTAGTTATGCAGGAAGTAGAGCATATGCAACCTCAATTGGGAGGATGGATAGATATATCAAAGAATTGATTCCCAAATCATCGAAGGCACATACACTCCTTCCTAAAAGTGATCTACTTGCTTGGCGTTCCCAATTTCTGCCTTCACATTTCCCTTTTCCTATTTCACAAAAGAAAGGTTACCTCTACTGTTACACTGCCAGGGCATAAACATATCTCCTGGCTGCTACATAGAGCCCTGCTTATCAAGGCACCAAAGCTCCACTTCATTCAACTCTTTCTTTAAAAGATGTATTTCCCCAAAAGAGGTTAACTTTTATGTCTAGTAATTACTTATGAAAAAATATATAATGTTTTTATGCTGTTTTCATCAATTATATACTATGGTAATAATAATAATAATAATAATAATAATAATAATAATATAACTTAAACCAGAAGTATTTTTTTAAAAATGTATGAGCCTAGGAAGCTTGACAGTAAGTAATTTCAATTCATGTACCTATTTTTCTGTTGAGAAATAGTCAAGCATGGTTAATTGAATACTTACAGCATAAAAATATGTAACATTAAATACTATTTTGTGGCAAAAGTGGGATAGAAGTAGGATAAAGAGAAGTACTGTAAAATTTCTGACTGGTGAAGATCTTGTCCCTGTATTTTCTAAATGATGGAATATTAGGGTATTTAGCTTGCATTAAACATACCTGGAAGAAAGATACATAGATTTTATTTTTGTGTCAAAATCTGCAATACACTGGGAATGTCATCCTTTACAAGTATTTAAACATGGTAATGCACAGTAGATGTTTTGTCAGTCAAGTCCAATGAAGAAAACAAAAATATTTCCAGGTATTTTTTTTTAACAGAGGGAATTTAGAAAAGGTATTTACAGGCTATGGGAAAGCAGAGTCGTCAGCAGGGTTTATGAGGCAGCCCAGAGGTAGCAACAGCTGGAATTGCTCCCAATCCGGGACTGCAGAAACAAGACCAGTCCACCTACAAGACGGAAGCATGGAGGGCTGGGGATTTAGCTCAGTGGTTCCAGTGCCTGCCTTGCAAGCGCAAGGTCCCGAGTTCGATCACCGGTACCAAAAAAAAAAAAAACAACAACAACAAAAAAAGACGGAAGCATGGCAAGACCACCCTGAGGATCTGGGGACCACAGAAGGAAGAGTTATTTAGAGCAATATGGAGCTGCAGAGGCAGCACAGCTCCCTGAACCCTAGTGAGCTCTCCAGCTCCTGCCTCTACCTATCCCCTCGCCCTCCATCTCTCCATCTGCTGACACTGTCTAAAGGCCAAGAACCCACTCTAAAAACGAGCAAAGGTTCTAAATAGACATTTCTCCCAGGAGAAATACAAATGGCCAATAAGCATATGAAAAGATGCTTACCATCATTAGTCATGAGAGAAATGCAAATCAGAACCACTTCATTCTCACCAAGATGGCCATACAGGCAGAGAAGCCCCAACCTGAATATTCAAAATCTGAAATGCTCCAAAATCTTAAATTTAAGTGCTAATCTGATACCACAAGTTGGAAGAAAGAAAGAGAAGAAAATATTAATATATGTTTAGCCATAACTGTTATGGTTTGGGTCTAGGTGTCTCCCCAAAGCCTCGTGTGGTCATAGGCTTGATCTAGAGTGTGTGAAACTGGAGCTGATTCATGATGCAATGCTAGGCCCAAGAGCACTAGGATTAAGGGGGTGAATGCTACCCACCCTAAGCAGCCTGAATAAGATAAAAGGGGCAGACAGATGCTGGTAACCCTCTTGTTACCTTTGCTGCCTTGTGCACACCATGTTGTTTTTGTTCTGCCATGCCTGTTTGTCATTCCTGTCTTGGAGCCAGCCGATTATGGACTGAAACGTCTATGAACTGTAAGCCAAATAAACCCCTTCCCAGGCCGGGGATTTAGCTCAGTGGTTTCGTCGCCTGCTGTGCAAGCGCAAGGACCCGAGTTCGATCACCGGTACCAAAAAAAATTCAAAAAAAATAAACCCCTTCCCCTCTAACTTTGGGTGTTAGTTATTTTGTCTGAGCAACGAGAGAAAAGTAACTAATACAATAACTATTTCAAGGCTGTTTACAAACCTTTTGTATTCTGTTTAAATGTTAGTTTCAAAAGACTTGCTCTGGAAAATATCCTGATATTGACTGATGTTTTATACTACAGCTTGTGATATATGTATGATTTTCACAACTCTAAGCTTCATATAAAGCAATTTGCAAAATTTGCCACTTACTAAGGGGATGATTTTTAAAAATATTCCCATTTATATTAGCTCCAACCAAGGAGCTAGACACTTTGACACAGGATGAGAGGTGTTTAAATTGTTTTCAGAAAATTAAGTGGTCAGAAAACCAATGGGTGAAGAAAATTCTGGAGAGACAGATGAATAATATCCACAGTGAAAGACCATTATGTGTTCTAAGAGCGTAATTAAGCAACATTTCTCTGGTGTTCCCTAATTTATTTCTTATTGCATGGCACGATGTTGAATGGGACATATCTTTTATTTTCCTCTTTTTTCTTCTTTTGGGGGGGGAATGGGCTATTGAGGATTGGACTCAGGGGTGCTCTACCACTGAACTATATTCCCAGCCATTTGTATATTTTATTTTGAGACTAGGTATTGCTAAGTTGTCCAGGCTGCCCTCAAACTTGAGATCCTCCTGCCTCAGCCTCCTGAGTAGCTGGGATCATTGGCATATGCCACTGTACCCTGCTCAAATGGGACATTTCTTGAGGCCCCAGAGGTAACTGTTAGAACCTAAGGCACAAGACCAAAAGCTGAAGACAAAGAGGTTGGGTGCCCCTGTGACCACAGTGTGGATGGACAAGGATAGATGAGCTTTGTTTGTGCCAAGCAGGCACCACAGGAAGCAGAGCCAGAATCATCTGAAGGGGCTGTGCTGAGTGGAGGGTGAGGGAGGCCTTGAGCCAGGCTGAGCTTCCACATTAGGAAACTGTGTGGCATTCCAGGGCCTGGTGCTCATTAGCCAGAGAGGCAGGGACCCTACCAGTCGGGCCCCAGCCCAGGCACATAAACAGGTTCTGCCCTCTTTTCATTATCCCATTATTCAGTTATTGGTTATAGTTTTAAAAGCCTGCATTATCCAATTTAATTCTCATGGCAATGCTATGAGGTGGGCATGGTTTAAAAATCATACTTCTTTTCACATTAGGAAACTTGGAAATCGAGTCAGAGAAGCTACACAACTAGTCCAAGGTCATACAGTTAGCGAGAGAGCCAGGACGTCAACCAGCTTCTTTAGGCCTCGTATCCTCTGCTTATTCTCTTGTGCAACATAGCCTCACTATGTTTTCCTTATCCCTATGCACAAGGCAGGGATTGTTAGATGCATTAAAGAGCATATAGCTGTCTGTAAGACAATTCTTGATCTCAAGGAAGTCTGGTTTAGGAGGAGATGTTAGGCAGCTTGGATCAGTGGATAGAAAGAATGGCACACACTTGTAATCCCAGCACTCCGGGGAATGAGGCTGGAGGACCGCAAGTTCAAGCCAAGCCTGGGCAACTTAATAACTTAGTGAGACCTTGTCTCAAACGAAAGAAAAAAAAAAAAGGCAGGGAACATAAGTCAGTATAAAGGCCCTGGGTTCAATTCTCAGTACCCCCCTAAAAAAAGTATGGTTAACAGGAGATAACACAATAAAGAAAGCTTAACTGCTTTCCATTAGAAACAAACAAATTTTGGCAGGGTTTCTCTGCTTTATTATGAAAAATTTCAAACAATCCACAAAGTTAAAAGATTTTGTATAGTAGATTCCCTTATCCTCATCACCTAGATTCTACATTACTGTCCTGCTATACCTACTTTATCATAATTTATCTTCCCATCCCCTCCCATCAATCCAGCAATTCGTCTTTCTAAATAAAATGAATTTCAAATTAAAGTGCTAACATTAAATACAGCTGAAGACATTTTAAAAACAAGGATTAGATTTAGTTTTAAATTGTTTGTGTTGCTACACTATAATTCTCCTTAATTTCTCCTTACCTGCAGAAAAGCTCACCACACACAGTCATTATGAAACTGGTATTTTAAATAATAGAACCGAAGGGAAGTGGATGGGTCCTGAATGTCAATAGATGCAGAGATTGAAATAAAAGAATATGCCATCATCCCTCCATACCTGTGGGGGATTTGTTTCAGGACCACTTGAGGGTACCAACATTTGTAGATGTAAATTATATGTAATAAAATGGCCTATCATTTGCATATAACCTACACAACCGTCCCATACACATTAAATCATCTCTGGATTACCTAAATATTGAATATAACATAAATTCTACTTGAACAGTTGTTATCCAGTACTGTTTAGGAAACAATGACAAAAGGTCTGTATGTTCAGCACAGACATAATTTTTTAAAATACTTTTAATTCACAGGTAGGAAGTGCAGCTATGTGCCACAGTGGGGACAGTCCTAATTTAGTGGACTCAGGAAGTCAGACCTAGAGATGACCACAAGACTACACTCCTGGGAATCTGAAAGAGTCTTAGAGAGGGCACCAGACTTTGCACAAGGCAGGAATAGAGATTTGAGCCTTTTTATCTAAATCTTTTAAAGGACAGGCAAATTCCAGTTGACAAATGCATTACTCCCTCTTCTCTTGGTTACAAATTATGGGAACTAGAGATGTTCTGTCATGAGCAGCGACAACATCTGTGGCAGGAAGAAGAAGGGAAAGAGGACAGGGAGGAGAAGAGAAAGAGAAACAGGGAAAGAGAAAGAAAGAAAAGAAATAGGAAGAAAGTGAAGAGAAAAGGAAGTGCACTATGGAGTCGAGCACTTCTCTCCACCTCCAAGGGGGATCTTGCTCAATTTCTGCTCCTACCCTAAAACTGTTATTGGCACAGAAAAAGATGAGGAGAAGAGAAAACAAACTGGGCAAAGGGAGTAGAAACATGGGAGAAAGGAGAGAAATACATGTGAGGTATATCATTAATTTTTCTAAACATTCCTGAGCAGACTCTCAAATTCCATCCAAACAGCTCAGTCTCACAGTCCCAGGTAGATCACTCACTTTTTATACCCGACAGCACCCCTGCAGCCTGGCTCTCCTTAACAACTACTTTGTATTACATATGTCCCAAACCTGGCAAGCCAGCTCAGTAGAACCACTGGCAAAGTACAAAGGAGAAAACTTTGATGAGTGAATAAATACAAGGTGCTAGATCTATTCAATGGATATTGCTATTCAATAATAAAAAAGAAGGAAATACTGATATATGTTCCTAATCCAGGTGTAAAACAATTAAATGTTCCTAGTCTTTTTTTTTTTTTTTTTTTTTTTTTTTTTGTGATACCAGGGATCAAACTCAGGTACTTGTGCTTACAAAGTAGGCAGCAGAACCACTAAGCTAAATCCCTGGCCCTGTAAAACAATTAAATACGAATTTTCTTTACCATTTTCTTTTATTAGAAGCTTCAACTACTTCTTCAAGAGGAGATAGCCTGTGAGTGTCACGTAGATATTGGATTTAATCTAGACTCTTTATTGGTTAGTAGTGTGACTTGGGACAATTTGACTTTCTTGTGTCTGGAATGGGACAAATAATATCTACTTTCCTGGGTTGTTATAAGGATTAGAGCTGAGGTGCATAAAAGCACATGCCACACAGCAAACACTCAGTACAAGCTAGCTAGTAATGCTACAAGAAGAAAGTCTCAAGGTGGAATTCTAGGTGACAAACTAGTCTGAGGGTTAGATGAGCTCTGTTGAAGGACTGAGTTCAAGAAAATGATTTAAGGTGAGTCAGAAAAAAATATTTGATATATATCTGGGAATGGCTGTTGCTAGATTGTGGCCAAGTGGACTTGCTAAGATTTAAGGATTAGTAACAAAGATACCATATTGTATTTACTTGCTAATTTTTTTAAAATCCTGCTTTTTACTTATCTCTTGACTGTCTTTTTTTTTTTTTCATTGCTGGAGATTGAACCATGGCCTCATGCATGCTAGGAAGGCACTCTACTACTAAGCTACAGCCCCAGATCTTCTTTTGTACATTTGTGGTGCTGTAATGAGTATGGGTTTTAAAAGAAAGTACACGCATATAAAACATATTAGGGAGAAAAGTAACTAATTTACCTTTTGATGTGAATCAAACCTACAGCTGAGGTTTGACTGTGCATACTCTTAACAACTGCATGGTAACAGCTCATATTTGTTGAGCACTTATTGCAATCAGGCCCTGTGCTCAGAGATTTACAGGGATAGCCTCACCGATGCTTCACTACAATTCTCTGCAGGAAGTATAGTAAATAGATAAGAGAGCCTGGGGACTAATGAAGAGCCTAAGTAACTTTCCCAAGAGTGCACAATTAGGTAGCTGTGAAGTAGGGTAATCTAACTCTGTATCTTACACCATAACTACTACATTATATTGCCATGTGTTCCAGATCCAGGGAAGGAGCTCAGTGAACCATTGGCAAAGTTCAAAGGAGAAAATTTTACCAAACCCGAGTGTAAGACAATTAACAAAGATCAACTGGACATTTGAAATGAATGTTAGGTTCAATGTTAGATGCTGGGAATGCTAAGATGAGCTAGGATTTCTGACTTTGAAGACCTTAGTGGGTCAATATTGATATTCTCATGTTATTTTTACTAAATGTTGTAAGTTCAAAGACAATTGCACTACACCTGTATTTGTTTGTTTGTTTGTTTGTTTGTTTGTTTCTACTGGGGATTGAACTCAAGGCTTACACACTGAGCTACATCTCCAGCCATTTTTATTTTTATTTTGAGACAGGGTCTCACTAATTTCCTAAGTTTCCTAGGCTGAGCTCAAATTTGTGATCCTTCTGCCTCAGCCTTCCAGAGTGCTGAGATTGCAGGTGTGTGCACCATGCTCAGTTTACAACACCTGTATTTTAAATGTGTATGTGCAATTCTTGCGTAAAAGATCAAATTCCTCCAGGCATAGTGGCAAGCATCTGTAGCCCAGCTACTCAGGAGGCCCAGGCAGGAGTTTGGGACCAGCCTGGGCAACATAGTGAGACCCTGTCTCCAAAAAAATTGAAACTAATTTATTGATAATTCATTACTATTAGTTCCTTAAAAGAAAAGGCTCAAATCCATGCAATGAAGAATGAAAAAGGTGAAGTCAAAACAGACCCAGCAGAAATCCAGAGGATCATCAATACCTGGAGAACCTGTACTCTAATAAAATGGAAAACACAGAAGAAGTGGACAGATTCCTAGATACAT
>NW_004624754.1:14811533-14880896 GCF_000247695.1 Heterocephalus glaber
AAGAATTTAAAATTGAAAAAACAAAAAAAATTAGTTCCTTAAACTATTATATTTATAGCAAAAGATTTGAGTATACATTTTACCAAAGAAGGTATAAAGATAGAATTTTTTATCATGAGTTTGGCACCATTAGTCATTAGGGAAATGCAAAGTGAACCATTATGAGATATCATTTCACATCCACTAAGACAGCTGTAATCAAATAGACAATAACAGATGTTGACAAGAATGTGGTAAAACAAAAAGCCTCAAACATTACTGGTGGGGATGTTAAATGGTACAGCCACTTTGGGAAACAGTCGAATTGCTTCTGTAAAAGTTAAACATAAATTTACTATATGACCCAGAAATTCTACTCCTGGGTTTATACCCAAGAAAAAGAAAAGCATACATGTGCACAAAAACTTGTACCAAGTGCATAAATCACTATTCATAACATCAATATTCATGAGACCCAAAGAGTGGAAACATCCCATATGTCCAGCAATTGGTGAATAGGTAAACAAAATGTGCTATATCTATTCAATGGATATTGCTATTCAACAATAAAAAAGAAGTTCTGAAATATGCTGCAAAATTGCTGAACTGTAAAAACGTTATGCTAGGTGACAGAAAGCCAGGCACAAATGGCTATGTACCATATGATTGTTTATATGAGATGTCTAAAGTCAGCAAATATGCAGAGACATAAAGTAGATTTGTGATCATCTAGGCCTGAGAATGAGAGCAGAAATTAACTGTAAATGTGTGCAAAAGATCTTACTGGGTGATGAAAACTGCATTCCAATGATAGCTGCTCAACCTAGTAAGCACAAAACCACTGAATTATACAGCCGAAGTAGGTGAACTTCTGATATGTAAATCATACCACAACAAAGTGTTTTTAGTCATAAATATTATATGGGTAAAGTTCTCAGATATTTTAGTAACTGACATGAAACCCTTTTCCGCTTTATAAAATATTTATTGCAACAAATGTATTCTAGAGTATGTATTAGAGGAGTTTCTTTTTTTGGTACCGGGAATCAAACTCAGGACCTTGTGCTTGTGAGGCAGGCGACGGAACCACTGGCCCTAAATCCCTGGTCCTAGAGGAGTTTCTTATACTAACTAAAGCTTTCTACTTGCCTCTCACTAGATCATATCTATTCAGGTTTAAACTTTAGTTTTAAAGCGCTTACCTAGTTAAGGAATCTTTTTGTAAAGTGAAGACTTTCTGTATTAAGATAAGTAACCTTTTTCTAACTAATTCCTATTAAAATGTTTGAGTTAATTAAATAGTGCATGATTTATTTAAAATACTTCTATAGAAATTGTCCCCCTTTCAACCAAATTTCAGTGACACTTTTTTCTATGCCAAATGTTTTCTCATGTGTTATTTTGCCTTCTCTTTAACCTATGTTTTAAGAGTGAGTTTGACTCTCATTTTGAGATGAATATGAGCCCATGGCTAGTGGGATTACTCAATAGTGGAGCGCTTGCCTAGCACGAGTAAGGCCCTGGGTTTGATTCCCAGCACTACAGGAAGGGAGGGAGGGAGGAAGAAAGGGAGGGAGGGAAGAGGAGAGGGAGAGGGAGAGAGAGGAAGAAGGAGAAAAGGAGGAGAGGAGAGAAGAGGAAGAAGAGGAGGAGGAGGAGAAGAGAGGAAAAGAGAAGACAAGAGAAGAAGAGGGAAGAACCTAAATGCTATATTTCAGAGTGATTTTGAAGTTATCTCCCGAAGATTTGTATTTCCTTGCCCTACAAACTCAGACTTCTTAGGAAGCATGAATTCCCAGTTTCCCAGTAACCCCCTTATCATCTGCCCTGGAACTCTCAGACCCTTTTGCATTGGCTCTTTTTTTCTGATCTAGTTTTCTTTTTTATGGGAAAAAAACTCACAACCAACAAACTCTCTTTCCATTTATCTGATGACTATTTACCCTTTCAGTCTTTTTTGCTTCCTTTAACTGTTAAGGATCTGCTCAACACATTCATCTTTACAATCCCATCGTATCACAAATACCAGTTTTGTCAACATTAAAGAATTTCTGAACGCAGAAGTCACTTTTCAGTTTCTCCTCAAGTTCTCTGTTTTAAGATATTTTATAAAGCCAAGTTATTTTATGAAGTGAATAAGTACATAATAATTTATCTGTTTTCTGTGCTGTGGTTTGGATAGGACAAGTGCACCCCAAATGTCGGTGTGTTAAAGGCCTGTCCCTGGGTGGTGCCACTGGGAAGTGGGAAGGACCTTAAGGAGGTCGGACCGGATGGCAGGTCCTTAGGTCATTGGATGCATGCCCTTGAAGGGGATGTGGGCCCCTGGGCCCTTTTTCCTCCTCTCTTTGCTTCCTGGCCATGAGATGAGTGATTTTGCTCTGTCACACACTCCCTGGCCGTTGCCATCTGACATGCACACCAGAGATCTCAAACAATGGACCCAGTCTTAGACTGGAACCTCCAAAGCTCAGCCCAAATAAGCCTCTTCTCTTATACATTAAGTATCTTGGGTGTTTTGTTAAGGCAATGGAAAGTTGCCTAATACAGTGGGTTTCCAAGTTGGGCTACTACTAAGGAAGGCTGCCTGAACCTCTTGCAGTGATGTTCATATTTGGGGTTTGCTGCCACCCCCAGCAATATATCAGTGTTTCAGAACTAACTCACCTTAACTTACAAAAGACCCAACATAGAAACCAAAATGCTGAGTTACTGATTTGGCAATGAGAAAACACAATTGTTGGGTGGAATGAATCTCCCTATCAACCTGATCATTGTGTTAGTTGGAAGCAAATTATTATTCTTGGAAACTATCATATTATTCTTGAAAGTCCAAAAATCTAGAGGTTGGTGGTCCCAATAGAAGCAGGGTAAGGGAAATTAATTACATACAGTAATTTGAATTTTAAAATAATTCTAGGATGTACTTGTTTTGGCAGCACATATACTAAAATAATTCTAGGACTCTCATTGTCTGAACCATTTATCTTTTCCCACTTACCTCCACTGTATTGTTATACTCTATGCCAACATGTTATGATTCAGCCTTTTCTATGTTCCACAACTAATTTCTCTTCTTATTTACATAGTATTTTAATCAGGCTATAATGAAGGCTTGCTAGCTTGGATCTATATCCATATCGTGACTCATTATTTACTTACTGTATAAATTAACTTTCAGAGGTTAGTCTTATCTGAAAATAATTCAGGAATATCTTGGTTATCTGCACGAGCACATACAGTTTGTACACATGGATTTCTAGGTATGTCATATTTCTTCAAGCAAAACATATTTGGATAAATCCACTTGATCACCCATATAGATATTTGGCTGTGAAAGAAATCTTTAAGATCGTTTTGACCATGAGTCTGTTGACTTTTTCATTGTTTAGTATATTCAAAAGAACATTCCCCAGATTGTGAAAACAGTTCCAAATTAGGTCCAAATATTTGAGCAATAGCAACATTGTTGGAAAGTAGTAGTAGCAAATGACCTGATTATGGTATGTAATACAAAAATGACAATTATGAATATGTGTCCAATTATAGAGAAACTGCGGCACTAAGTTTGGCTGACTTCAAGTTTCATTAATATTCATTTACTACTTGTTCACTTCTTTTGTCATCTGTTAGTACTTGCTGTGAGATAAGAAGTACCAAAGGCCAAAAGTTTAGGAAAAACTTATGAGAGAATAATTTAAAATTGAGAAAACTCAATTCATAAACATTCCCCCATGAATTGAGAACTGATCATCATTATTTAGTTAAAATGAGACAATATCAGTGCTGGAACATAATTTGAAAACTGGTTTTATAGGGTGAGCCACTGAATATTTTTGATGCAATGAACAATTTCATCATTTCTCTATTATAAATGTAAAAATTGAGTAGAGAGTGAGTTTTTTTTTGTTTTTTTTTTTACAGTATTTGCTTTTTAAAACTTGGAATGAAGGAATCTCTTTGATGCTCATTTTTAAAATCTTGTATGACACTCATTTCCAGCAAGAAACCAGCATAATTTTAAAAAATCTTTAAGGATACTGTTCTGAGTAAATATATTTTTGTTGTAATATAAAAAATATTAACAAAAAAGGATTAGGTTTTGGTTGAATAGCCTAGTTTGTGCGCTATCATTGTGTGCTAGTTATGGAAGTCACAAATTCTGGAGAATCTCTTGGTCAAGTGTTTCTCAGACACTAGTGCACTCTGTCCCCAGAGTTCCCAATTCTGTGGTGCCCAAATGTTCATTTCTAACCAGAGGCAGATGAAGCCAATATACTTTGAAAACCACTGGTGTCTACCTGGGCTAGTTTCAATTTAACAAGCCCCTGGTTCTCTCTCTTCCATTCCCCCACAGTGGTTCAACAAACCTTTATCACTTCATCCAGGATTTATCCTATCCTCCCTACTTTTCCAGAAAAATGGTCTCTCTTCTACATTAGGAAAAATTGGGATGATCAAGTATGAACTGCTTCATCATCTATTTTTTTTTTCTTTCACTGTTTTAGGGCTCATCTCACTGCCTGTCTTGTTTTCTCCTGCGTGGTGCTGGGGATCAAGGCCCCAGAACAAGGGTGGACACTAAGAAGACCCTCAAATATTATGCTGAATAAGTTGAAGAGTGTAAACACCAAAACAGAACTACACATAAAGACACAGCACACAGAGACAGAATCTAACCAGAGAGATCTCCACATTAGTGACAGGGTTTCTCTGTCCTAACTGATCCTCAACTCACAGCACAAAAACAATAGAAACATGAAAAATCAAGGTAACAAGATGCCCCTCCCCAAATGCCTAACTTCCCTAAAGCTACTTTCATGGACACTGAGTAGAAAAAGTTATAAGTAAATAACTAAAAAACCCAAATGATCAAAATGTTTGAAGAGATAAAAAAAGAAAAGAGGATTTAATTAAATAGATAAAGGATGTTATTAATAAAATGTTTCACAATCTTGAAGAAACAAACAAGAAACTAATTGAGTTAAGCAAGACAGTACCAGACATAAGCGACCACCCAGTAAAGAATTAGAAAGTATTTTAAAAAGCAAGCAGAAATACACATGAAAAATTCAGTGGAAAGCATGCATAGCAGACTTGACCAACATGAGGACACACTATAAGAAATACAAGACAAGGTGGATGTAGTATGTCAGAAACTCAATGATACTTTAAGAATAACAAGATACCATGCAAGCTGGATCCAGACAGCTGCTAGACTAAAAAAAAAAAAATCAGAATTATAGGAACAAATAAAAAATTAGACAATGACTCAAAAAGCATAAAAAAATTATTCCCTGAAATAATAGCAGAAAACTTCCCAAATCTAGGAAAGAATTCAATATTCAAGTATAAGAGGTACACAGAGCCCCAAATAGCCATGACAAAACAAGAACCTCTCTATGACACATCATAATCAGAATTCCAGACATTCAACAAAAGGAGAGAATACTAAAAGCTGTTTGAGAAAAATAGAAAGTAACTATAAAGCAAGCCCATTATAATAACTGTGGACTTCTCAGCAGAAACTTTAATGGCCAGGTGAGGCTGGAGGGTTTTTCTAGCCCTAACGGAAAATAATTGTCAATGCAGAGTTTTATATCTTGCAAAATTAGCCTTAAAAATTGACAGAGAAGACTTTCCATGACAAATAAATTCTAAAGAAATACATGACTGCTAAACCATCATTGTAAAAAATATTTAGGGAGATCCTAGACAAAGACAAGGCCAGCAGCACCAAAGAACCCAAAAGAAAGTATACATCCAACAGCGTGGTTAAACAAAAGAGAAAAAGAAGTAATTAGTCCTGGAAAAAAATCATGCAATGACAGTATTTAATGTATACCTTACAATAAATAACTCCATGTCAATGGTCTCAACTCCTCAATCAAAAGACACAGACTGGGAGACTGGATAGAAAAAAATGCAACCATATATTCCCTATGGGAGGCATACTTCATTCAAAAGGAAGCTCATAGACTAAAAGTGAAAGGTTGGAAAACAATACTCCATTCAATTGGAGCCCAAAAGCTGTGATCTTATTGTCAGGAGTAGCAATCTTATTGTCAGATATAGCAGACTGCAAGCCAAAACTGATCATAAGAGGGCCAAGGGCTCAGTGGCACTGTGCTTGCCTGGCAAGTGCAAGGTCCCGAGTTTGATTCCTGGTACTGCAAAACAAACAAACAAACAAAAAATTGACTGTAAGAGACAGAAATGGTCACTACATATTGGTAAAGGCAGCAATTCAACAGGAAGGGGTACAGTTGTAAATATGTATGTACTGAATATCAGTATATCCAATTTCATAAAACAAAAATCACTGGACTTTAAGGACAGATAGACACTAATACAATCATGATAGGAGATTTAATAGCCCACCCACTTGCACAACTATAGGTCATCACAACCTCACCCAAATCAATAAAGCAATAGAGTTAAACTATACCACTGAACAAATGAACTTAACAGGTCTCTACAGAATGTTTCACTCAGCAACAGAATTCATATTTTTCTCAACAGCAAATGGAACTTTTTCTAAAATAGACTATGTCTTAGGCCAGAAAGTGTGCTTAAATAAATACAAAAGAACTGAAAAAAATCTCCTCCATACCATTGGATCATACTAGAATAAAGCCAGAAATCAACAGCAAAACAAGCCACAAAAACTACATAAACATGCAGATTAAATAATGCATTATTGAATAATTAATGTATCACAGAAGAAATCAGGGAAGAAATAAAACCATTTGTAGGGCTGGGGATTTAGCTCAGTGGTTCCGGGGCTTGCCTTGCAAGCCCAAGGTCCTGAGTTTGATCCCTGGTACCAAAAAAAAGAAAAAAAAACATTTGTAGAATCAAATGACAAGTGAAGCACAACATATCAAAGCTATGGGACGTAATGAAAGCATTTCTAAGAGGGAAGTTTACAGCTATAAATGCACACATAAATAGAATAAAGTGATCCCGAATAAATTACCTAATGATGCTTCTCAAGGTCCTAGAAAGATAAGAACAATCCAAATCGGAAACTAATAGGAAGAAAGAAATGATAAAGATCAGAGTTGAAATTGCTGAAATTGAGAGCAAAAAACCACACACATGCACATACACACACAAAGGATCAGTGAATCAAAGAGTTGGTTTTTTGAAAGGATGGGACTTGGTTCTGGAAATGGGGGGAATGGGAAGAAGGTGGAGGGGAAGAAAAAGGATCAAGATGTGATATGTATATGCATCAATTCCCCCATGATGAATGTGTTTATTATATATGGTAAACATATACTATTAAAAAAAGAAAAAAAAGAAAGTAGAATAACTTGCCCAGGGTGGTATGGCTAATAAATAACACCTAATCCTATATTTTTTGCACTACACCTGAGTTAATGGGGTTGTTTTAAATGTACTGTATTCTGGAGAGAGAAAAATACAGCATATGCCACATCTATAAAAAGCTAAAAATAAAAACCTGTTGGTACAGTTCTCTAATTACTCTTTAACAACTTATTGGAACATTAGTCAAAATAAGTTTATTGCACTCAGCTTCAGGGTGAGAAGTGGGATAGCAGGTTGTATTAGCCACACTGTGGTTTATTTCACATGGCACCAATTAATTTCTGGCCCTGTTTTCATAAGTAATAGAAAAGGAAGTCAATTACTTGAATAATGCACCAAAATACATCCAGTTTTACATTTAAATATGTCAATGAACTGCGTTTAGAAACTGGATATTTTTGTGTATTTGTCTCAACTGACTTTTCAGGCATTAATGGCCAAAATTTTAAAAAAATTATTTTCTTTATTTTAAAAAGATTTTCACTTCTCACATTTTCTAAAAACAAAAGTAAAATATTTCTTGACATGTTAGGTCTAAATGAACCATTATTATACAAAAAGGATTATGGGCCGGGGATTTAGCTCAGTGGTTCTGCCGCCTGCCCTGCAAGCGCAAGGACCCAAGTTCGATCCCTGGTACCAAAAAAAAAAAAAGGATTATAAGTTCATTAAATAATCATAAAATGTTACAAAGTGAAATTTTCCTTCATTTCCGTAAGAACTTATCTATCATGGCAAAAATACCTTAGATGATATAAAAACTGCAATTAATGTTATTTATTCCCCAAACTGAATTATTGACTTGCACAGATCCATTATACTCCAACCTCAGTCTTCCTCATCACAGTTAGTAGAGGCAAATTCATTTTCCCGGAGTCTTAGAACACTTGGTTGTCCTTGATTCTTTTTCTAGAATCTCAAATCTATTCTTTCAGCAAATCATAATGGTTTCAAAATATATGTAGAATTCAACCATGTCTTAAGGTTCCTCCTATAATAGCCCTAGGGCAAGCTATCATTCTGCTTTGTCTGGAGTACTGCAATAAGACCTGACACACTACAGACTATTTCCATCCCTGTAGCAGAGTTACCATTCTAAAGCCTAAGTCCTATGATGTCAGTCCTCTTCCTATACCCAATTGCTTGGTTTAAAGATTACAATTTATTCATTCTGTGCTTTAATTCCATATCCCTTCTGATTTACAATTTTTCCCCCTCACAACTCTGATGGCCTTTGAACATACTATATAATGTAGGTATTTGTTTATTGTTAAACTCTTCCCATGGGAATGTGAGTTCAGGGATGATCCAGATTTGTCTCTTTTGAACGCTGTTACATTTGCAGCTCCTAGATATGTCAGGCTCACGGTAAGCTCATAGTAAATATTTGTTGAAAGGTAAAAGTTGTTTCTAGCAGAAGAGTATTAGATATTAGGTTTCATGGGGATGAGAGAAACTAAATTCTTATTGACCAGAGGGTTCAAAGGTTCTTTGAAACCCTGATATTTATCCTGTGATTCTCTTCCCATTCTCATGCTTAAAAACATGATTGTTTTCTCAGCTGCCAAGCACTAACTTTAAAAGATCCCTGAGTATTAAACCTGTAACCAGAGGGTCCTGAGGATGATCATGATTACAGTTTGATAAGCTACCTAGTGCTGTACTACAATTCTTAACAATTTTCTCATCATTGTGTAGCAGCTCTTCTTGCTTTGAAATACACGAATGTAATTGGAAGGCACAGGAAGCCAGCTCAATTATACATGGACAATTCTGAGGTTCCCTAACTTCTCTAGTGTATCAGTAGATTTGATTTTTTAACGTTGTTTTTTTTCTTTTGAAATGTGCAACATCAGTGGAATACCCAAGTTTGCCTAAAACAAGAGTTCTGTATATTCATGTAATTTTTGATAGCATAAATGCTAAAATTATTCTGTACAACATTAGAATCCATCATTTGGCCATTTTAAAGAAGTGTAGAATTTTTGACCTGTAAGGTTTTAGTTCTTTTGGTTTAATCATATCATTCCACAGACATCAAAACTGAAGCCTGTTGACCTGGTCAGGTACTATAGGGCTGAATACTCTTCAGGACAACTTACTCTAAAATAAAGTAAGGTACTCTTGAGATTGCAATAAAAAAAATAGTTCCCAATGCCATAAAATTAGTTGAATGTGGCAACACGTTATATGTGATTCTAAAAAATAATACAGTTCTACCCAGTTCATTCCATAACAATTAAAGCATTAAAAATCTAAGGTCAATACAACAAAGGATGAAATAACTGATAAATCAGAAAATAAAAGCTCTCCACAAGCATCCTAACAAACGAGAGTTGTGAATCATAAAAGAGTAAGAACTTGCAGGTCATTTGAAATGAAACATCTCCATGACATCTGCACATGAAGAAGCCCCTTATGGTTTCACGTTAGCCGTGGCTTCTGCTATTCTTTCAAGAACAGGCACTTCTATAACCTAATCTCACTTTTTAAAATGATGCTCATGGGCATTTTCACTTAGCTATGTGCACTTTATCCTGGAACTGAGTTTGTTTGAAGGTTATTATGCCAGAGGAATGTACAACGCGTCTACAGTACACTAACAATGCTTCATTTTCCTTTAGAGACTTTTTGTGGTGTGACTTGGCTTGGTCTCCTGATGTTTTCCTCACATACTTTAGAAATCCTTTTTTTTTTTCTGAGAGGCACTAGTCATCAAAGTCTTAACTTTCCAACAGCTTTGTTGTTTAGCTTTGTTATAATTAAGATACTCTGGTGTTGATAGTTTAGGTAGTTGATATTAATCTACTGCAAAAAGATATTTTGTATAAAATTAAATCAAAGATCTCTACCATTAGCACAATTCACAATTTCTTAAGAATGACTTTTTGAGCTCCTTGTACCAGTGCCATTACCCAGTTTCTTTTCTCCATGTGCCACTTTCACTAACTCCTGATTTTAGGAAAGTGAGAAAAACACGTGGGTTCTGTCTGGTAAGCTAAGTCTTGTGCCTTTCTATGTAGGTAAAACTCCCATGCAAAAACTACTATATAGGTAACATTAATTGAACATCATTTTAATTTTAAAAATCAGCTCGGAGTTGTATTTCTTTAACTGTGATAACTTTTCTCAACGGTTTTCTTGGCCATGCACTCAAAAAAGCTTTCCAACTATGGTATGTAGAACAGTCTTCCTTTTAAAGAAGTTATGACAATTTCTTTTACTTTCTCTTATATTGTACACTTTGCCTAGCATAAATTCGGCCAGGACTTATACATCATGCTGAGCTTTCACATCCTGAAAATACTTATTCTTTTGGAAATTTAAGTATTTGGCAAAAAGCGAAGTGTTGGGGCTGTTCAAGAGAAACAAATACAAAATTAACAGAACACTACTACAACCCACAGAGGAAATAATCAAATAGGTTGCTATTTGCAAAAACGTAAGCAGATAGGAGGGAGTACTGCAGATAGCATATATTCATAGGCAAGAAAATAATGGAAGCAATAGTGCTTGAAAAGACTTGGTAAAGGTTAAAAGTTGAATCTCTATTAAATACTTTATATTTGACATGGTGGGAGTGGATGTGAGCATGGATAATCAGTTTTCTTTCCTAAACAGCTAAAAAGAATGTTAAAAATATAAATAAGATCAAATGATTTATGATAAAGGCATTTGAAATCGTTGTCTGATGACTGTTATTATTTAAAGAACTGCGTCCATAACCATCAACTGTGAGAGGACAGGATGTACACTTCAATACTGGCGGTGTAAGATTTAAAAATGAGGAACAGGCCAAAATCTTCAGGAAAAATAAACATGGCTTGCCCATAAAGACTCCAGAAAGTTTTCAGTAACAAAAACATAGTTTTTAAATGCCTTCACTTAGTAAAACAAGGTGGTGGTGGTGGTGGTGGTGAACTGCAGATCTTATCTCACAACTACCCAAGGAGTTTATGCAAGGCAGGGTAGGGAATGGTGTGCGAGGATGGGGGTCGTTGGGGGCAACGGTTGCTTTGTAAGTGAGTCCACCGCCATGGGAACTCAATCAGACCCTGTCACAAGATGATAAAAAAAAAAAAAAAAAAAAAAAAAAAGTGAAAAAGGGCTGGGAATGTAGCTCAGTTTGAAGGCCCTGAGTTCACTCTCCAGTCCTGTGGGGGGTTGGGTGAGGGCGTGTGGACGAGTAACAGCAAAAAAAAAAAAAAAAGAAAGAAAGAAAAGCACAATCTGATTAACATTCCACATCACTCGATTCCTGAAGAGAGCCTTGCAAGGGCCAATCGGGGCCCTGGGGTTGAAAACAAACTTTCAGCGTGGGCCACCTGATCCTGAACCCTGCCAGGTGCCTCCTGCAAGACTAGAGCCCAGATCTACCCCACCTGGTCGCCCCCAGCAGCCCAGCTCCGCCCGCCGAGGGGCCCACGCCGCCTCCCGCGCACGACGGCCCGCCCCCGGAGCGTGGCAGAAGTAGCGCAGTCGAGAAGGAGGGCGCGCTGTAGCGCCCAGCGCGCATGCGCCCACGCCGCCGGGCCCGGGAACTCTGTCTCACTCGCTCCTGGGCGCGCTCCCGCCATCTTGTACCAGTCCTGCCGCGCCGCCCAGTCAGCTTTCCCTTTCTCCGACTCTGCCCCGCCCGCCCCTTCCAATCGTGTCCCGGGCCGCAGCAGCGGAAGTCGCGCCTTCTCCGCCCCTTCCTCGTCCACGCGGGACGCGCACCGTGCCTACAGGGTCCTTAGGCAGAGGTTGTCGGGGCGCGGGGGCGGGGAGCGGCGGGGCCGTCCGGCGGGTCGGGGCCACGCGCGGGAGGAAAGTTAGGGGCGTTCGCGACAGAGAGGCGCCGGCTGGGGAGAAGGCCCCTCGGGCATGACCTCTGGGGAACCCCTTAAGGTCCTTTGCCCGCTGTTTGGGTCTAAAATGGGCCCAGAATGCCAGGTTCAAGACCGCGGTTCTTGTGACACGATGCACATTCGCCACGCCCCCTGCTTGACATTACCTTTTCTTTTTTTTCCGGTACTGGGGATTGAACCCAGGGCCTTCGCACTGAATTACATCCTCCAGCCCTTTTTTATTTTTAAATTTTTAGACAGATCCTCGCAACGTTGCCCCTTGGGGGCCAGAACTCATGATCTTGCTTCAGTCTTCCTGAGTGCTGGGTCTGTGGGCGCACACCTTCACACCTCGCTTGTAATTATTTTTTATACCTATACTTTAGTTCAGAATGAATGATTCCTTTTTTTTTTTTTTCAATTAACAAGTAGGACCCCGGGCCTGACAGTGTGAGAGTGAAGTTAGAGGGATAGTGGAATGTTACGGGGCACCACGAGAGGATCCCAGACACAAGGTTATTCCTGTGCATGTGGATAAACTACCATGTCTCCGTGCGGTTAGCAGGAACTTAAACTTTAACCATGTCTTAAAAAAAAAGTGTTTATCTAGGAGGAGAACTGGGTCCTGGTATTTGTAAAGAGCAGACCTCTGCAAAGACTTAACTTGAAGAATGGACTGGTAGAATTTCTGATGAATGTTCCAGAAAGACTGAATTTGACCGTGAGGAACATCTTTTGATAGTATTTTGCAAAAACAGTAGTCTTCATCGTGGTATTGCGTTTCTTGTCTTGGGACATCCAGACAAAGTGTGTCTAAGTCTACAACCGTGCTTTCTATGGTGGAAATGTTAGGCACTCTGTGTGGGTCCCAGTATGGTAGCCACCAGGCCCAAGTGGCTTTTAAAATGTGGCAAGTGCCATTGAACTGAATTTCTAATTTCATTAATCTCAGTTTAAATGACCACATTTGGCTAGCTAGTGCATGAAATAGTATAGGTCTAAATTTTGAGAACCCTTCCAACTTTTGATTTGGTTGAGCTTTAAATCAGAGGCCAGCTCTTGGAACTTTGTTGCCTTAAAAATATCATAATTATATTCAAATAATGCCTTTTATTCAAATACTATAGTTCTGAGCATGGATCTGTTAGTATTTATTTACAGCTTGGCAAATTAAAGCAATACTTTCTTCTGACTACTAGGTTGTGCAGCTCATGCCAGATTTAGCTGAGGAGCCATCACAGTGCTAACTAGAATTTTCCTCAATCACTGTACTGTATTATGATCATGGATTTCCACTTTTTTCACTAAAAACCAACCAAAATGATGACTTTCCAGCTCTTTTATTCTTGAAGCTTTTTTTACTTGAAAAATAGTGCTTTTTTTGTTTTTAAACCTTTTGTATAATAATTTGGTGAGTTATAGTGGTAACCTTTGAGCACTGGGATAGTATTTTAGTAATTTTGTTATCAAACCTAAAGAAATATGTAAAATATGATTTTTTAATGTGGTTACTTTCTTTGAAATGTCTTTTTCAAGCGTTTATAATGTCGAGTTTGAAAACAGAGCTTTAAAACATATAAAAAATTTTTGTGATGATGGAAATTGAACCCAGGGCTCAAACATGCTAACCATGCCACTCAGCTACACCCCCAACCTTGGAAAGTAAAATTTTAGAAAAATATCTTACTTATGATTGGTGCTCTTAATTCTGGCATGGTATCTGTAAAATGGTGCCCTTGGTCTCAATGCTGAAGATAATCATTAGATTTGAAACAGTCACTTAAAGCTTGTAAGTTACATCAGAATGGGATGTCTGTGACTTAATTTTTCTGGGGCAGGTGTGGTTTAAAGGCTGACTGTCCCAGCATAATTATTAATACAGCCACTGTCACTGTCGAAATTATCCTAGTTGTGACCACATAATCACATAGTCATCATACTTTTAGGGTTATTGAAATTCATAGTTCAGAATTTTAGAAGGATTAATTATATTGCAGTGTTGGAAATACACTTGCTCTGAAACAGTGACAGAGTTACTGCTTTTGTTCTTAAATAGATAATGTGGAATGAGACTAGCAAGTGCCCTGGGTGTGTGGCAAACACTTGTAATCCCAACACTGTGGGAGCCTGAGAAAGGAGTGTGGCAAGTTTAAGCACAACCTGACTATTTAGGGAGACCTTGTCTAAAAAAAGGGGGACTGGAATGTAGCTCAGTGTGAAGGCCCTGGGTTCAGTCCCCACTATGTTCCACACACAAAGGACTGATTAGTTACTTATCCACTGAAGCCACTAATAATTTTGAGGTTTTACTTTGGATAGAAATCTTGGGCAGCTTGGTTTTGGGTTCTTTCTGGGGGAGGGAGGATCTTTTGGTGTAGGGGCTGCAAAGGCCCTGTCAGTCGAATTTGTGATTATTTGTGTTCAGATAATGTCTGTTTTATTTTATGGTGAGGTTGAATAGGGAAATCAATCTGAAATCTACTTGCTGTGTATTCGAGTTCTAGAGAATGATTTTACTTATAGTTCACTTCAGTAATAAATAATTCAGCCAAATGCATTATTGTATTAATTGAATTTATACTATAATGAAATATTTTATTGAGAGCCAGACACACTTGATTTGGTCCCTTACTCTGCTACTTATGTGATTTGGAGCAAATTATTTCATCTTTCTAAGAAGTGTCAGCTCCCTCACTTACAAAATTAAGATAGTAATAGCATCTGTTTCTGTGTTCATAAAGGTTCAGTGAGGTGACCCATAGATGCAGCTTCATAATGCTAGTTACTATTTCTTGAAGTTTATTGAAAATTAGAGCTTGAAGGTATTAGTGTTCTGAGGATGCAATGTGGAAAGAGCACTTAGTCAAATGCAAAACCTAGCTTTTGCCATTTCTGCTCTATTCTCTCTGTGATTTCAGTAATAGTATTTCACTTTTTTGAGCCTCAATTTCCTCATCAAAAACTGGAAATAGTATTTTTCTCACCAAGATTGTTGGTGAGAATCAAACAAGAATTACATTTATAAATAGTTGCTTTGTTTTACAAACATTTTTATATTGGTTTTATTTCACCTTGTGTACCTGCTACTTTCAGTAAAGACTGGCTCTAAATCTGCAAAAATTGTTGTTATGTTTTGGATTACAGTGCAGTGTGTAACAGCACCATTAGTAAAACCATTTTTTAAAAAACAAATAAAAAAATAATACTCTTAAATCCCAATAATAGTGCTTTACTGATGTGGTTACAATGTGTTTTCTACACAAAACAACTCCTAGTCCTGCTAAGGGTTTCCTTGGTCACTTGCTCTGTTCCATCCACTCTGATTCCTGTGTCTTAGTAATTTACCCTGACATGTCATCCCATCTTACAGGTCAGTGGTGGTGACCCTATGGCACACATGCCGCAAAGGGCTGTTTTTATCATTGAAAACTTTAAAAGGTCTGCCATCATTGCTATATGTGGTCCTAATGACTCTTTCTGGTATGGTCTGTTAGATGTTTCTGCACTCTGGTAGTACCTAGTAGTAGTTAATACTTGGATATTGAAAGTTAAAGATAATGAACATGAAAAAAGCATGTTATCTGGAAGATGGTATATTGTTACTGGAAAAATGCTGTATTCATTGAATTCACAGGGCAGTAAATTGAAAAAATTATGAGTTTATCTAAAAAATGCTTTATAAATATAAATTATTTAAAAAACTTGACACACAGTTTGCTATTTTAAATGGTATAGCAGATTTATATCTTTATGTTACCATTGTGTTTCTTTGAGAATATACAATGTGCTTAATGATAATCCTTTCTGCAGTGTTTTCAGAAAGCTGTAGTTTTGCTTGGATTCATTATCATCATTGTTGTTCACATGAACTGAGGGCTTTATATGTACCAGGTCCTGTCCTAAATGCTTCATGTACATTGTTTCATGTAACCGATGAGAGGAGTATTTTAAATTGCATTTTAAAGATGAGGGAACTAGGTAGAGAGGTGCCATGACTTGCCCAAGGTTACATGGTTCAGTGTCGGAGACTGTATTTGGACTCCAGAGCCCACTGTGGTTGGACATAGGCAGATATTTCACAACAAAGTTCACTTTGACAAACACATTGTGGAGGTCTTGTGAGTTAATTGTGGTAACCTTTTATTTGTATGTTCCTCATGTACAGTAGAAAGAACTCTGGACCAGGAGTCAGGGGGACCTCAGTTTTGGTCCCAGCTTGTATCACTAAATATGGTGTGTCCTTGGGCAGTTCAAGAAACCCCTCTGGACTGCAGTTTCCTCACCTGAAAAATGAGGGATTTGGATGAAATTAGTGAATGTCAAACTGTAGTCTGAAGTCTGCTCATGTGTTTTTGGTCCCCCTCCCACAGATTTGCGTCATTATGTTTTTGTTTGCTATAGTTGATTATCCATCTGTCTAAAATCTCCCTCCCTCCCTTCCTTCCTTCCTTCCTTCCTTCCTTCCTTCCTTCCTTCCTTCCCTCCTTCCCCTCTTCCCTCCCTTTCTCCCTCCCTCCCTTTCTCCCTCCCTTCCTCCCTCCCTCCTTCCTTCCTTTCTTTTTTCCTCCAGTACTGGGTATTGAACCCAGAGCCTTTGTACTGAGCTACATCTCCAGCCCTTTAAACATTAAAAAAAAAACAACAGGGTCTAGCTAAGTCACTCAGGTTGCACTCTAAATTGCCTCCCTCCCAGAGTCCTGGGATTACAGTTGTGTGCCACCACACCCATCTTGAAATTCAATTTTTGGGTAAGAGTACTGAATATGGAAGCACATGGAATAGAAACTTAGGTTAATGTGAGACTAAAGAAGCATAATCTATATTTGCGTATGTGCTTATTTCTGGTATTATAATGTATTTCTTTTTTGTTTGCCTTCATGTCATCATATCCCTGTGTTTAACCTGTAGTAGGTGCCCATTTAAGGGTAATGAATGAATAACTCAAAGCACAGGCGGTATTGCCTTTAAAGAAGATGCCAGGCTGTTATTGTAAGAGGAGGGGATTCAGGGAGGCCATAGTACCATTGGTAGAGGAGAGCAGAGTTGTTATTAAGTGCTGGCTTGTATTTCTCTGTGGATTAGGAAGATGCTGTTATTGGTAAGTAGGTGGGGCAGGGATTTGATGTGGGGCAGAAGTTTAGTATTAAACTACAATAATTAACATGCACTAAAATAATTAATATTAAGCCAATGTAAGTGGTAAGAGAAAGGAGGATTCTCTATAGTTATGTAGGAGGGGAGGCTTTCTTGGGGAGGATCAGCGTTGTCAGGCTCTTTTGGACCATTAGAGCAGCTACAGGTTGAGAGGTGTTACATTGTTTCAAGATACAACTGCAGGTAGAACCCTGGGAGTAAAAGAGCATGCTGTGGTTTGAAAGATGGTAAATGATTTAACTGCTGTGGAAAAAGGGTGGATTGATAAACAAGTTTAAAAACCAGGTTTTAAAAAACCTTCCAAAGTCCACTTGAAAGGGAGTATATGTTAACACTATATATTGGAATTAGCATTGTGTTATCCTAAACTAGTTGTAGAATTTTACAGATATTTTGGACTTTTAAATTTTTTTGCATTCTTAGTGATTGGCAATTTGGTATTATTTTTCACATCAGTAGAAATTTAGATTATGTTGTAACTTGAGTTTTTATACAGCAGTACTAAAATGCAGTGTGTAATAGTGTTGGCTGAACCATAATTACTTTTCTGCCTTTGGGGTTTATGAAAATGTTTTAAACATAAAATGTTTCATTAACTTACATTATGTGAGATATTCAGGTTATGAATGGTTAAAATTGAAACTGTGTAGATGCTCAATCATTACATAGGTCTGAATTAGTTTTCCTCAGCAGTGATACAGTAGAAGTGAAAATAAATTCCATTATCTTAATTAATAAGCTAATAGATTTCACAGTCCAGGTTTTGATACTGTTTTGAGGGTGCAAAAACTAGTAGTAAGATTCCCAATACTTTGAGGTCTTCTGAGTTTAGAGATATTTCTCATGTTATTTCTTTGGACATTTAGTCACCCAAAATGTGACCTCTATATGGAAACCCAGTGACATGTTCCTTGTGTGTTTTGTGTTTCACTTTTTGTGATGCATGACTTCACTACAGTTAGATTTAGGGGAGAGGTAGCAGTATTTTCTGAAGAAAGCAATACCCTTAACCTCCACTGCTTTAAATTAAAAGATACTTTTTCCTCTAGGATAGTATTTTACAGGTGTGACATAGTATTGGCTATTTATTGGTTTAGCGATCAAGTTTACATAGTATTAATCAGAAATGAACTTACTCCTTGGGTTCACATTTAAACTGTGGCATGTTGAAATAATCTAGGTCCCAATCTGCACATCTGAATTCATTTTGTAAAATATGGCAAACAGCTGCATTTGAATTGAAAGCTGAAACAACTGCAGGACATTAACCCATTGAGAAGATTACAGTAGGTTTTCAGTGCCATGTTAACTGTATTTATTAGAGAAAATTGACTTGAGTGCTTCTGCTTTTAACAGACTTTTTTTTTTAATGTCTAGAAGAAAGGAAATAAAGCATCGGAATGATAGGACTTTGATGTGTAAAGAAGTTAATGTCTAAAGAAGTTAATTATCTAAATCTTCAAACAACGTGGGTACGGGAAATAATTATTTTAAAGAATCTAATGAACTATCAGCTCATGATGTCAAGGCAAATGTTACTCACCTGTTTGATTTAAAAATTAAATATCTTGACTGTGAAAGGATGATCATGGTTATAATAGACTAGGATTGGGACCCTTTACCTCTTACCAATAAATACTCTTGATGTGAAACATTTGTGGCAGGGAGACAACTGAAAAAAAGAAAGCTTTTTTTTTTTTCTTGTGGTGCTGAGGATGGAACCCAGGGCCTTGTGCATGTTAGGAAAGTGCATTACCTTTGAGCTACATCCCAGCCCAGAGCAGTGATTTTAATATGAATTTGCTTTATTAAGTATCCTCTTCTAAAACAGGATAACTAGCTGGGTGTGGGGGCCTACTTCTGTATCTCAGCACTCTGGGAAGCTGAGGCAGGAGGATTGCAAGTCTGAACCCAGCCTGGGCAATTTAAGGAAGTTAGGGAGAGATACTGTCTCAAAATAAAAAAAGGGTTGGGGATGTAGGTCAGTGCAACATGTCTTTAATGTTTTCTTTAAGATTTCTTTGTCAGCCTCAGAGGTACATTTTCTGAGGTTCTTCAGAAATCTATACTCTTTTCTTTTGTGTTGTTTTTTTCAACATTTTGTCCTGATTCTGCTGGATTGCTGTTTAAGTTCTTGGTTTCCCATCTATTTTCCCCCAGCCCTGGATTGCTAGTATAATTTTTTTAGCCCAACTGTCAACAGGTAATTTTTTTTTTCTCATATCGCATTTGTGGAAAAAAGTAGTAACTTAAAAAGTTTAGGCTTAACGGAAGTGATGGTTTTAGAATTTTGGGTTTTAGACTTAACTTGAGTGGAAATATTTCCTTCTATTTCTGTGGTCTTGTGTTCTTTGTGTAGTGGTTTTAGCCTGGCCCTTAGGGCCCTCAGACCTGGTCAGAAAGGGTGTTGGAGTATTCAAGACCTTCTCTTGTTTCCTTCTTAGAAACTTTCTATCAGGGCCATCTCAGGGGGAGTGGTCGTGTTCCCTAGTCTCTATGGGGCTCAACGCTCCCATCTCAGCTGGTGATGAGTGACCCAAAATTAGGTTCTCTTTGGTTTTTTTTGGTACCGGGGATCAAACTCAGGTCCTTGTGCTAGGTTCTCTTTGTTAACCACTTAACCATTACCCATAATGGGCAGATTAGAGGTATATGTTATGAAGACAAGTTTGAGGTCAATGTGGAGAATGAATCGAGGTGGAAGGAGAGACCATATGGATGGGATTCATAGAGGGCCATAGCAGAACAAGAGGAAATGGGAATACAGAATTTTGGCTTCATACAAATTACAGAGTGTGGGACTCAGCAAAAGTCAGAGTGACTACTAAGTAGTTGTGATATCAACAGTGAAAAAGGAACTTATTTCGTAAGAGAGCTACTTAATTTGTTGAATTTCATTGAGGTCTTTTATTATTCAAGTTTTTAAAACTTGCATGATTGTGAAATAAAGGTGATCCAAATTTATATAAAAGCTTTTAGCAGATCAAGAAGGAACAACTTTTTTTCTTTCTTTGGTGGTTCTGGGGATTGAAGCCAGGGCCTCCATATTGAGCTGCAATTCCAGCTCTTTTTTTTTTTTTTTTTAAGATTTTTATATTTTGAGGCAGGGTCTCACTAAGTCACTCGTGGTTGGGTTTGAACTTTCCAATTTCCTGCCTCAGCCTCTCGGAGTGTGGGATTTAGAGGCATGCACCACCATGCCTGGCAAGAAGGGGAAATTCTTAAAGATCTTGATATTATTTCCATAGTTAACATTTATTGTGTGCTAGGTATTGTTCTGAATTTTTATATATGTGAACTCATTTAATTCTCACAACAACCCTCAGAGTGTTGTGACTGTTGTTCCCATTTTATAGATGAGAAAACAAGCATATAGAAATTAAGTATAGTAACTTGCCCAAAACTGACAAAGGAGCAGAGCTGGGAATGGAACCAAGGCAGTCTCAATCTGAAGCTGAGCACTGAGACCAGATTTCATCCCTGTTCTGAGTTTAGCCTCTCTTGACCCTCATCATCCACAGTAATCTAATAAAGGTTGTTTTCTTCCTTTACTGTGAGTTTGGGGATCACAAGAGGGCCTCCAGGCAGCAGCCCTTACCTATACCTTGTGTAATGGATTAGGACTTGCATGTGGACTAGGTAATCAGTGACAAGAATGGGTTCAGGAAATAAAGATCTTGATGGGGTGATCAGAATCAGATGGCCTTCATTTAGTGGTCAAAACCTCGCCCACCACTCTGATTATTTCCTCTGTAAACTGCCCCTGAATCATTTTCCTGGGCAAGATGTTCCTTAAGTCAGCATGGTATTAAAGTTTTGCTCTACTCTTGCCTTGCCTCCTGACCCAAGGGCAGACCCTAGCCTTTTGCACGGTAACAGCTCTGGAGCCTGCTCTCTTAACTGAGGTTGTAAATTCTCTCTACTGCTTAATCTTACCATTTGTTCTGTTCTTTAGAATCTGCAGAGTATTTTTATTTTTTAAATTTTTGTTTATTTGTGGTACTAGGGATTGACCCAAGGCCTTCACATTAAGCTATATTCCCAATTCCTTTATTCTTTGTTTTGAGACATTATCTCTCTAGATTGCTTAGGCTGAGCTAGAGTTTAACATTGCTCCTTCCTCAGCTGCTCAAGAGTTCTGGGATTATAGGCATGTGCCACAATGACTGGCTTAAAAGTATTTTTAAGAAAGATTATAATACTGCAAGGTTTACATGGGTGTATGAAATAATACCATTTATTGAGTACTTACTGTGTAGTAGTTGAGGCTCTAATTTCAAGATTTTATATTAATGTTATTTTGACTAATTTCTGGGTTTTTTTGGTCTTTTTTCCCTTGTGTTGGAGATTGAACCCAGAGCATTTGTGCTGAGTTACATTCCCAGCCCTTTTGAAAAATGTTTTATTTTGAGACAAGGCCTTGCTAAAATGCCCAGGCTGGGCTCAAATTTAGGATTTTTTTTTTTTTTTTTTCGTACCGGGAATTGAACTCGGAACCTTGTGCTTACGTGGCAGGCAGAGGAACCACTGAGCTAAATCCCAGCGAATTTAGGATTTTCTTATCTCAGTCTGTCATAGTGTTGGGATTACAGGTGTGTACTACCACACCCAGCAACTAATTCTTGTTTATTAATTCTTGTTTATTCTTGTTTAATGCCACATGCGTGAAATGAAATGACATACATGAGGACTGGCATCTAGTTTTCTCATTAAGCATCAGCTTAATTTTATGAAGGAAGGTCACATTTCAAATTGGAAAAGTTGTTTACCTATGAGATTATAGAATATAAAAATGCTTACTTCTGATACACTGATTGACTATGTGTTTTAGACTTTGGTTCTGATAGGGATGAGATTATGTTATAGTTTTGTAATTTTTTATCTTAGAACTGTAGAACTTTCATTAAATGAAGTCTTACTGGGAATCTTCATATATAAAATAGAAAAATCAGAGTTTTTTGGTGGTCTGGATGAAACTGGCCATTCATGTGTGCTTAGTGGTCACTACTAGCTAGCCCTGAAGAATCACTAATATTAAGGCTCCCTAGAACACATGTTTAAGACCACTGAGATTTAAAATATTTTAAATCAGTAGTTTAGTACATTTGTGTTGTAGATTAGGTATTGAATTATCATCCAAGAGTATTTGTTTGCTATTTTACACGACTAAGCAACTTTTTGCCATCATAATTTTGTTTCAGTAAAGACCATTAAGCAAATCAGATTCATACAAAACAGGAATTATCAGGAAGTAATTTATAATTGCTTCCATTTTCTCCTGCATTTATTTACAGTAAAGTGCATTTTTTAAGCTTCATTTCTCATTTTTATTTAGATGAATAATACTGCAGCTAGCCCAATGTCTACTGCCACTTCAAGTAGTGGAAGAAGTACGGGAAAGGCTATCAGCTTTGTGGCCGAGTTGCAAAGTATGATGTGAGTATATCTTTGATACTATGACTGTTGCTGTTTTAAATTTATTTACGTTGAAGAAAAACAATAGAAATAGAATTTATAGACTTAGCTTGGAAGTAATTTGTATTTTATCAGTAGAAATGAAGTGATCTCTGATAACATTTAAATAGCCATGTACAAAAGAGCCAAAATTGGATAAAAATGTTATAGTGGTGTACTGTACTTGAAAAATGAAATAACAGGATCATCTTTAAAAAAGGTAGAATGAATAATCATGTAAACACATTTGTTGTAATTGGTATTTGCCTGAATCTGTCATGGATTGTTTATTACTGTGTTTTCAATTTAAAATTTTGAGACTGATTATATTTTTAGATTGTTGAAATGTTTTCAGGCAAGTTTTCAACTTTTCTCAAATGTCTTAATTTTGTGAGCCTAAATTAGTTTGTAGTTTTGATAGTATTTGAAATCACTGCATTTCAGAATGTGGGAGAAAATTTGAAGCATTTAAAAAATACCTTTATTCAGAGATTGAAACTTTGACCTCTGATCTTTGACCCATGTTCTATAAAAAACTTGCTATAAAAAAAACTGTGGTATTTCCTTTTGTCATTTATACTTAGAAGAGGTTCTTAGCGGATTTGAAGAACATCAAGCCATTTAAAAAAAAAAAGGAAGAAATGGGGATCACAAGATGGAGGGAGGGAAGGTGTTGATAAAGAATTAAAATGTGTTATTATGTATTTATACTACCAACTCCACATAAGGAATGCAAACATTTTGTATTTCAAACATGTACTAATAAAAATTTTAAAAAGTAAATTAATGTTCAAAAAAGAAAAAATACTGAAGAAATTAAAACTAAATTCAGCACTTTCTTATTAAATACTTTTGCAAACATCTTCCCAACTAATGTACCTAAGCTGGATCCAGAATGCAAAAGTTATTGTTGGCTACAACTCTGGAAGAAATGTACATTTTCCTTCTATTTCAGACCTCATAGTAAGGCCACTCTTAGTAGTTAGCATTCATCATTTAGTCTGAAGTTATTTTTTTCCCCCTTATGAATTTCTTCACAGAAAGGGAAATAGGGCCAAAATTGGGGGAATACCTTTTAATTTACCAATAATTTCTGTTGGTATAAGATTTTTAAGTTTTCTGTTATATGAAATTAGAATCATTATATATTTGATCCTTTCTTATGTATTTATTTCAAGTGAGAAAGTATAGTTCCAATTTTAGTGTATGTGCTGCCGAAGCGAGCACAAGTGAGAAAGTATAGACTGAAGTTGCCAAGTTTATTTTGTGCTGTAGGAATTTCATTCCGTGAATCCTTACTTTACTGGTGCTGTTAAGTTCTTGTAAGCTTATTTGTATTGCTGTTTTCCAGCCCTCTACTGCTACTATCTTCTCATCCATTCACTATTAAGTTCCCTGCTGTCTAAATGACTAAAAATAGTGTCATTTCCAGGAATTGGTTTCACTTGAAAGGTGTCCAGTTGGCAATCACAACTGAAATTGTCATGATTTGCTATTAAATGTGGAACTAGCAGCCAGTCTGTTCTGTTAGGGCCTTTATAGACTTTGCCATATTTTAATATGAATAGTAAATACCATAGGTAAAAACACTCTCTAGGAAGTGCATCTGTAGATTTTAAATTGAGGATTAATAGTCATATGGTTATTAGTGGGCTGGGATGACAGTGGCTGTCCCTTACCTTATTACCTAGGATACATAATGAGCACATTTGCTGTATGGTCTTTATTGTAGCTCTTTGCATAATACTGGTTGGAAGGGTCCAGAAGTTTTTTAAGTTACTGAATTTAAGCAGTATGTAAATTAGAAAGTGAAATCATTTTAGTCTACGTTGCAAATAACAAATTTAAGAATTTTAATGCTTAAGTCTTTGTTGCTCTCTCTTCCCCCATATTTTATTACTCATTTTTCTATTTCTTGTCTTTTCATTTTTTACTTGGTCAGGTTTATAGACCTGGTGATGATGTCAAGTTTCACAGCTTGTTACCTTAGTAATTCTGTAACCAAATTTAAAAAAACAAAACAAAACTTATTTTTATACTGTAAGAATTCTTCAAAATGAAAATTTCATCATTATGTAAAATCCACAGATTGAAATTTGTTTTTCTTTTTTGTGGTACTGGGGATTGAACCCAGAGGTGCTTTACCATAGAACTACATCTCCAGACTCCTTTTTATTTTTTATGCTTTTAAATTTTGAGAAAGCATCTTGCTAAGTTGCTCAGGCTGGCCTCCCATTTGGTGATTCTCCTGCCTCAGCTACCTAAGTAGCTGGGATTGTGGGTGTGCACCACTGTGTCCAGTTGAAAAAGTTTTTAAAATTAGTTTTCTTTACATACAATAAAACTCACTCTTTTAATTGTATAGTTCTACAAGTTTTGAATTTTAAAAATCAGCATTTATTCAGCACTGATAGGATGAGATCTCTGTCTTCAAGAAGGCAGTAGGTAAGAGCACAGAGCCAACTGATTGTCATGAAATAGGACAAGAACTATTCCGTGCAGTACAGAGGGAGGGAGTGATGTTCTTCCTCAGGATCAGCCTCCACCTCTAGGTCTGTATTTTGACACTTTCTGGAATGTCCTTAGAGTGTGCTGTGAGTGCCTCAAGCACAGCTTGTTCAAAATTGAACTAATGTCTCAGTAAAGTTTGCTTCTTGGGAATTTTTGGGATAAATGGCAACATTTTATCCATTACTACACTAGACTGCAGCATTGTTGTATGTACAAAAGAGCTGTGAAAGAGTATGGCTCTTGCTTATTCTTACCTTTATCAGGCTTTAAGGGGCTCTGATGTGTACATGTCTGAATTATTTGTAAGGTATTAGTTTTTAAGCTGACATAGGCTTGCTTCAAATATTTCCCTGTGGAAGAAAGAAGCTCTGGAAGGTAGAAAGTGCTGACAGATACATTATAATTCCAAAGATGCTTCAGTAATACCAGAAATGGTACGGAATGCTGTGGAGTAGCCTGTGTACTGTACGCTGTTCTAAGTGCTTTCGTGTACCATTTCATGAATCCTAATTCAGCCCCAGGAGGATAGATGCTGCTGCTCCTCCCCATTTATAGATGGAGGAATCGAAACACAAAGGTTGAGTAACTCATCAAATATTACCCTGTTATCAGTATCCAAACCTGGATTAGAGTCAGGTAATCTGATGCCCGAATCTGTACTCCTAACACTTAAGCTAAACTACACATCAATCATTAACATCTTTAGTTTGATTGATAAAATTTAGTTTATAAACTTTTACCTATTTGTATGTAATATGCTGTAATGAAGTAGTAACGTGAAAGCTGAATAATTCAGTTACTGCATTATTCGTAAAGAGATCTGTTTTTTAAATAAGAAATATTAGATTAAATTGCGATTTTCATATTATAACATTTGTTTCAGTTTCCTATTCCTAACCACCAATTCAGCAAGGGCATATCAGTAACCAAGAGAATAATTTTTCATCAAAATCGTGTAGTTGTTATATATTCTTTATTAGATGTCATATTTGTGATATTTCATAATTTTGGGCATAAATGTGACCACATTGTTGTAGAATGTTTAATGTCTGTTTTTATATTTTATCACTATAAATAATACTTTATTTTAACACCTGATATTTGAATTCACTAAAATGTGTTTAAACATATTTTTTGTGAAATGCATCTGTTTGGGATATTTTAAGATAAACTCTTGTTTATAAGTATAATAATTATGGAGATTTTCAAATTGTAATGTAAATTTGATCAGTCTTTCCTGAAAGTGAAAACTTCTGTAAAACTAGACTGAGAGCATGAAAGTACTGTCATGAAAATACATTTTTTTTCAGAAATGAAATAGGAAATGTTTAAGCTTCTAGATCCAATTAAGTGCCTGTATTTAAAAAAGTGTCAAAATAAAATTTTGATTTTGTATTTGTCACTATCAATTCTCTCATAAAAAGTAGGCCTTTCATTTTAGTATAATTGTATAACTATGAGGGACTTTGCTCACTTTTAGAAATGAGTTTCTGAAATTCAGGGAGCTGGTCAGTGGAGTAATTCTGTGATGGAAATTCTTATACAGATCCTGATATGGGAGAAAAGTAGGTAAAAACTCACAGATCCTTCTTTCTAAACTTGGAGTTATGTTGCTGTTTATACACAAGAGAGCAAGAATTCCTGTTCCTAACTAATTTGATGGCAGAAGGTCCTCATTGATGTGCAGTTTTTAAATAGTCTTCATTTATCCTTCATGTGAATGTTGATATAATCCATTGTGTCCGTGGGTGCTTCCCTAGATGTTAATGAGGGGGGATGGAGCATATGGTTCAGGTTTTTACCATCTGAGCACCTCTGCATTCTGCAGTACCCATTTCAGATAGTGCACTTGTCTGCCTCACAAGGTTAATGTGAAGAGAAATGAGATTGCATTAAAGTATCTTGTAAATAAACTCTGTGCTGATAGTTATTGTCATCTTTTAAAAAGTAATTATGGTTAGCATACTGGTAAGTTTATAAAAAGTGTTTTAAGTACAGGAGGAAATATTTGCAATTTTATGAGTTCATAATTTTAGAGAAAAAAGGATTTGCTTATGTTACAACATGCTAATAGAACTTACTAAAGTGATAGAAATTTCCATTTCTGTGCTTTTGTTATTTATGCCGTGTGTACCATTTGAGCGTGTTCAATAAGTTATGTGACTGAGCAACTGAATTTTAAATTTTGTTTATTTAATTTTAATTAAAGCTAAGTAGGCATATGGAAAAAGTGGCTAATGTATTGAATATCACAGAAAAAATACAAAACATAAAACTAATGTATAGGATACTTTTCTGGGTTGTATGTATATTTTTATTGAAATAGAGAAAAATACATTTTATGTGTTATATAACCTATTGATATTTTTTTTTTTTTTTTATGTCTCATTTAGACAGTCATTGATTTCTTTTTTTTTCAAGTTGTCATTGTCCTACAATTCCTTAAAAGTTTGAGGATGTTAATTTTTAGCTACTTTGGCATGTCAGATTTGATTGATAGGCTTAATATTACACTCTTTTTTCCATTGTAGAAAGTATGAATATTACTGAAATGTGGTTAGTTTACATATATATGTATATGTATTCTGTTTATAGTTATACTTTTTAGAAATCCTGTGACTGTGGTTCTGAAAGTATTACACTGTACTGGATTATCATGCCATGGTACAATTTTCCTTTTGTATTTAGTAGCTGGACTGGGGTTTGAACCCAGGACCTCCTGCAAGCAGGTGATATGCTACTGGGCCATACCCTCAACATCGGATCCTCATTTTTCTGTAGCTAGATTTGCAGTATTTCTGGTAGCTGCAAAACTTAATGTCTTCTCAGTTTATTATTATTAGCCCGAGATTTTGAAAACTTGTTGGGTTTAAATGTACCAAATTCAAAATTAATCTGTAAAAAAGGACTGGGTAAAAAAATGGATCCTTCAATACTGAAAATATTAGTAGTTTTGGATAGGAAGTTTTTAGTAGTTTTGCGTAGAAATAAAAGTTTGAAATCTATGATTATGTATTGAGTACCTTATTATAAATTCTCTTGGTGTAGAATGTAAACACTCTAGATTGGAAAAGCATAATTTTAGAAAAGAATGGTAGAGTTTTAAGAGAGGAATGAATCTTTTCATAGATTCTGAAGTCTCATGGCAATGTTTAAGTTTACCAGAGCATGTTTTTGATTCTCTCCCAGTGTGGGACATTTACACAATTTACATTGCAACCAAACAAATGGAAACAGACTTATTCTATGATAATTTAAATATATTAACGCATACATTAACTTTTAAAAAATCTTAAAATACCATAGCTTTTAAGAAAATGTTGAGGTTTTCTAAGTGGGATATATGTTTTCCTAGGACACAATAGTGTCTACAAACCACTTTTTTAGAGAGTATGAAAACTGATTATCTGTTATCTTTGGCTGACTGCTTTCTTTTACTTTTGATAGGTTTGTTTGTCTTAAAACAATCATGTTATGACCAGCTTTGCCATGACTGGTAGAGTGTTATTAACCTTCTATGGCTTTTTCCCTATTCCTTTATTATGCTGGTTGGTAAAGTCTAGCAGGGAAATGGGGTAAATTACATTTTAGGGGCTAGCCTGGCAATCAATTAGTATTCAATAGGAATAACATTTTTTTGTGTGTGTGGCATTGTCTCTAAACCGTCACACTTGGAGTACAACTCAATTCTTTTTTTTCCATCTCCCCTTCTACCCTTTCTCCCCTCCCTGTTTTTCTCCGTTTTTCTCTGTCTCTGTGTATCTCTCTTTTTCTCTCATCCCACTTAGTAGCTGGGATTCTGGACACGTGCCACCTCTCTAGGCTTTACAACTCATTTCTAAGTCAAGCACTGATAATATTTTTGTATGTGAACTGAGAATGTTTATTCTTAAAAGACAATGAAATTTCACTTATTTGGAATTTGTAATAAAATGTAAATATTTTGATGGGCAAATGATACAAAGAAAACTAATGCCACATCTAAGTGAGTGATTGAGGTAGCATGATACAGTGGAAAGGATTGCAGATTTAGTCAGGAGATCTTGGTTTACTTCTGTATTGGTGGATTTTATATGTTAAGAATAACTCCCCTCTCTCATTAAAAACTCTTGAAATGTAATGGGTATGGTAATTGAATTGTTATATCAACATTTTATTTTAAGAGAAGTGATCTTTTATATTTCCTCTTTATAGAAACAGGTCAGGTTATTTTCTGGAAGGAAGAAATCATAACATTTGTAAAGATCATAAGGGGCATCTTAGACTGCCTGAGTTAAGGTTATGCTACTGCTTTAGTATTTATCTTTCCATTTCCTTTCCAATGCATTGAAAAATTTTATTAAAGAGTAAATTAATACCAAAAGCTTATAATTACTATTATGTAACTTGAGCCTTAATTTATGACTTTACATGTTGATAAATATTTAGTATTATCTTTATAGTTGCATTAGTTTAGTTCCATTATGATATCTTGTTAAATATAATGTTTTTAATTTTCTAGTGTTAGGAATAGCATTGTAATACTGGCCGACAGTCTACTTGTCATTGAGCATATGGCTGGATATTTCATTACGACTGATTCTCAAAAAGCACACTTACTTTAAATGTTTTTGATGACCTTCCCTAAAGGCTTTTTTTGGGGTGGTACCAGGCCTCGAAGTCGGGGCCTTGTGGTTGCAAGGCAGACGGCGGCACCACTGAGCCAAATCCCCAGCCCCCCTAAAGGCTTTAATACCTTACAGTGTTACTGATAGAATATGTAGACCTTGCCAACATTGTATAATATATGCATATTTTAGCATGTAAGAATTATTTTCAGTTTAGCTTTTAATAGGTAACTCACACATTTAAAGACCCCTGTTGTCTAGGATCTTCTTTTTGAGTAACAACTTTTATTCTTTTTATTCTTCAAGAGTTTATGTATAAGCAAATATGTTCTTTTTCATTTTTATACACAGTACATTTTTTTTTTTTTTTGATACCAGGGATCGAACTCAGGACCTTGTGCTTGCGAGGCAGGCGTGGTGCCACCGAGCTAACCCCCTGGCTCCAATACACAATACTTTTTTGTACTTGCTTGAATTTTTTTTTATAAAGCATGTGGAGAGCTCTGCATAGGAACGTATAGAGGAGCCTGTTGGGGAGTTGAGTGTGTTTAAGCCTTGCTGGGGTTTGTAGTTATTGTTCAATTAACTTAGGAAACTTTAATAACCAAAAGGAAGCCACTTCCTAGTCAGAGAAACTGACTGTTACTTAATGGGGTTTTTAAGTCAGAGATATTAAGATCCTCATACAGATAAGCAAAAATAACATAAAAGCTGTCAATAATCCATTATTGGGGAGAGTCATGAGACATATATGTATATGAACTTTTTTTTAAGTTCTTAGTAATTTTTGTCATTTCTGTGCTTTTGTAATTACTACCTGCCTTTTCTCCTCACAATATTGTGATCAACATTTGTGTTAGACCATATTTCACTGAGTATCTATCGTGTTATTCTTTGTTGAGTCATTAGGTTACTTCCAGTTTTTCTACTATTATTCAAAAATGATGTATTGAAATCTTGAAACCTATTACCTTAAAGTTTTAGGAGAATTTTTGAGTCCAAAGGCTTTTTTTTCTTTTCCAGAGGCTTGTTTGATACTAACTTAATTTTGTCCAGGAACATCAAACCAATTAACACCCTTGTCATACCCCTCCGTTTCACTCTCACTGACGGTTTGGCACCAGAGAGTTCATACTGTTTAACAGCTTTTGATTGCACACTTGAAAATGTTTTGACTCTTTATATTTTCTTCTTTGTATTTTCTTCTTTTCTGGTTGTGTGTTCATATTCTTAGCACAGTTTTACCAAGTTCTTTTCTTTTTTTCTATTGTTAAAGACTTTTAATACATATTAAATGCTTTGACCATTTGTTGTTCATATTTGACATTCCCTCCTGTTTTAATCTTTTGTTTTCTTTAAGGTTTGTTGGCAGTGATTAAAAAAAAACATTCTGAGTTTTCATTTTTAATGTGGCTAAAACAGTTTTATGTATCTTGTTGCTTTTGCCTTTGACCTAAAGTCCTACCCTCAATTTCAATACATATTTCTATGTACTTTCTTATATTTCAGATTTTTAGTTTCTGTTTAGTATAATATCTAATCATTTTCTTGTTGCTTGATGTCAGAAAGGCTCTAAGTTAGAATAGTTTTACTTTAAATTGATTTGCCAGTGGTTTTACCACCACAAATTATATGTCTTCCCTTCCCCTCAGAATTGAAATTCTGCCTTTATCAGATAATAAATTACTACTTTTGACTTTTTCTTTGTTCCATTGAATTTTCTATTCCTTTGCCAGTACTGCATTATGTTAGTTATTATAGCTTCTTAATATGTTTTAATATTTGGTGTTATAGTTAAGATCCATCCACATAACTTTTAAAAATATTTCTAGTCTCTTTTCTTATTTTTATTTCTCTGGATGAATTTTTAGGAATCATTTTATCAAGTTCCAAAACAAATTCTAAGTGCAAATTTTAAGCAGTTTCATTTTTCTTTTCTTTTTATGCTTTTTGCTGTATTCTCAGATTTCAGACATTGGTCTTTGCATTTGATTTTACTTCTAAAGTTGATTAATGAAGTAATTTTACATTTAGAATGTTTACTTGATAAACAACACTGGATAAAAAGAGCAAAAACAGCTGACTAATGAGTGGGATGATTAGTGTATAATTAGAGACTCCAAAAAACTCAGTTTTATTTGTTTTTCTTGCATGAATGTAAAATTGTGCTGTGACTGCACTGTGTAAAAACCACCCAACTTATTCTCTTAATTTTAAATCATTTATTCTTCTTATTGAATGGTGGTTATAGTTGGTAATAAAAGACCACCTTCATTTTTTAATCTGTAAAACCCTACATTTTAATATAATTATGTATATATCAGTGTTTATACAATATGATTTATAGAGAATATATTTAATATATTTTATACACATAAGGATAATCTAAATGAATTTTTTTCTGAACATTTTAATGAAAGTTTCTACGGTAGATTATGAATGCTTGACACTTAACAGAACACCAGGTACAGTTGCAGTGATGTCCTAGGCCTCCATAGAGTGTGTTTTGCTCCTGTGATGAATTGTCCTACTTTGTTATTTCATTTGAATTTATGCATTTTTAAATTTGTTTTCTTTCTCTTTGGCAGCTGCTAATTTTGTGGTTCTCATAGGAGACTCAGTCTGTGATAGCAGCTTTGTTTCACCTTTCTCTGCTTGGAATCTGCTCCCTATCTGTTACAGATTAGCAATCAAATTTATTAGATTTGTATCTACAGTAAGAGTTCATAAGCTAGGAAAACTCGACATATTTTCTGTTTTTAAAAAGTCACTTAACCTTTGGTGCATAGAGTTAATGTCAGTTTTGAGAGTTGAGTTGCATGCATCTGGACTCAGACTTCAGGTTGTATTTTTAAAGTCTGTCAGGTATCAGGTCAAAGTTTATTTGTAAGGCCTTTGGAACTGAATTTCTTTTCTCTGTAACAATGAAAGGATTTTTTTCTTAGGTTGCTGGGTTAGTTCAGTCACTATTTTTTAACCTATAAAAATGTCTGGTATAATATTTAATTTTAGCTATGTTTAATTAACATTCATATCATTTTGAAGGAGTAGGTGAGGCCTCTAGCAAAGATAGGAGGGAGACTGTTGAGAGTGGTGAAGGTTTGTATGGCAGTAATGGACTCTGGGAGATAGCTCATCAGGGTTAGATTCAGGGTTACCTAAGTCACTAAGTACAGTCAACATCTGATAAGGGATCCAACAGTAAGGTTGTGTACGTTTTTTTTTGTACCGGGGATTGAACTCCGGGTCTTTGCGCTTGCGCAGCAGGCGGCGAAACCACTGCGCTAAATCCCCAGCCCCTGTGTACTTTTTTTTTTATAGCAGCACTAGAAAGCAAGGATCACTTGATTTAAAATTTTGACAGGCAGATGTGGAAGGTTATTGAAATGAAGTGTTGGAGGTTCGATCTCAAGCTTAGGCTGGTAGAAAGGGATGGGATCAAAATATAGTACAGTTGACCAACTTGGAGAAAAGTGGGAAAGGAGGAAGGGATTGGAGATTTCATTGAGGTTTAAAATTAGGCAGAGTACAAGTCGTCATTTAAAGAGTTAAAGAAGTAGAGAATTAACAGGTAATAACTTGGGCATGCCCTCCAGAAAGTCTTCTCACCTCTCTGGTCTCCCTAATTACGTTTCTGTGTTCTTGGCACCTTGTACTTTTCGTATGAAGGTTTCAGCAATCTATTTATTTGTCTATGTCTGTCTCCCCTCCCTGATTACAGGGATTGTTTACTTTTTTCTTTTGCTGTATAGTGCCTGGTGCCTCTCAGGTGTTAACTTTTATACACTGATTAGGAAGTTATGATCACAGTGTATTGGATCATTTAGATGGACAGCCTCACAGAGTGCCTGTGGTTAGGAGGCTAAGAGTCTTCCTCAGAGAGGTAGGAAATAGGGGCATGGATAATCTTCATACTCTGTGTTCAGTTCATCAGTAATTTATTCAGTTAGTAATCATCACCATTACTCTTTTAGCATATTCTTTTAGCATATTGATATCTTTGTCACCTTAGCTCATGAAGTACATTTTTAGGTGTAACATTCTCTATTTAGAGTTCAGATTTCCATGGCATAGTCCTTTCTTACAGGATTGGTCAATATATGGTCTGTGGAAGGATGAGTGTCCTAACAAAGTCTTGCAAAAATGAGTGACACCTATTAGTTTTTTTGTTTATTTGTTTGTTTTTTGAGACAGGGTCTGGCTATGGAGCCCAGGGTGGCCTTGAGCTCATGGCAGTCCTCTTGCCTCAGCCTCTCCAGTGGTGGGATTACAGGTGTGGGCCACTGTTAGTGCTATTTTTAAATAATCACTTTGAAATTTTTCTTATTTATAAAATCCAAATAAGAATATTCAGCTTTTAAGGTTTTTTGTATGAATTAAATTAGTTCACACATGTAAGTCGTTTGTATTATAGATAGATGTTTAGTGCAAGTCTCTATAAATGTCTGTATCTTTCAAATTAGGTTTTTTTAGGATTACAAATACAATTGAACTTCAACATATTCTTAATTTGGCAATACTTAGGCTTAAACTCAGGGCCTTTGCCCTAAACTACATTCCTTACATTCTTACACTTTTTTCTACATTTTTATTTTGAAACAGAGTCTCCCTAAGTCACTAAGTTAAACTAAAGTCAAACTTATAATTCTCCTGCCTCAGTCTACAAGAGTGCTGGGCTAACAGGTGAAGATCATTGTGCCCGGCTTTACTATATTCTTCTTTTTGTTTGTGTTTTGATTTTTTGGTACCAGGGATCAAACTTGGGACCTTGTGGTTGTGAGGCAGGTGTCAGCACCATTGAGCTAAATCCCCGGCCCTTTAGCATATTATTTTGCAGGGCCACCTACCTGGTACTCAGACACAAGGGAATCTGAACAGTATCAGTTACTTAGACTGAAAGGACATCTAAGTGTCTCTAGAAGTTGGTTAGATCAGTTGTGTTGTGTTTTTTTTTTTTGTCCTGGGGATCGAATTTGGGACCTTGTGCTTGCGAGGCAGGTGGCGGAACCACTGAGCTAAATCCTCGGCCAAGGTCAGTCATTTTATTTATTCATAAATGAGCTGAAGAGCAGAATGATTGGCTGATTTGTCCTCAGGCAGTGATGGCAGACCATTGGCATGTGTGCCACAGTGGGTTGTGGTAGTGGGTGTATCACTGAAAGCTCTAAAATGTTCGCCATCACTGTCTTAGGGTCATAGTTTAGTTATGGGTTGAAAACTGTATGACTGGTCTTCTAAACATTAACCCAGTGCGATTTCGCGGTACCTCTTTGCTAGAACTTAGTGTTAATATGGCCATCTCTTATTCCTTTTTTTTTCGAGACAGGCTCTCACTATATATTTCAGCCTGGCCTTGAACTCTGTAGCCAAGGCTGGTCTCAAACTTGTAGCAATTCTCCTGCCTCAGCCTCCCAAGACCTGGAATTATAAGTGTGTGCCCCATACCTGGCTTTATTCCTCATTTAAAAAAAATTCCAGCACTTATTTTTCTTTTATATTTAAGATGACATTACATTAGTGGAGTTATTTTTAGATAGGTGAGGTGTATATACTACTTGGAGCATTTTTTATTCAGAACATAACTTATGAACTTTAAGTTTTGTGAGCAATTATAAAATACTCTGAAATGTAAAGATTTCATTCATTTAGACATTACTGAGATGTCTTAAATTTCATAGTTAGAACTTGACATTAGGTGAAACAAATTATCCTTAAAAGTTTTTTTTTGTTGCTTTCATACATTTTATAAATGTTCTTTAAAAGACATATTGATGTATTTATGGTTCCTTCTTAACAACCAGACTTTATTTTTACAAATTATTCTTTGCTTTGAAGTTAATTTCTTCTATTTTTTTCTCTCATTTCTATTTTTAATGTTTAGAGAAGTGTTATTCAGCATACCCAGTTTGTGAACTGTTTGTTATTGGTTTTTTGTGAGATTGGTAGCTTGAGTCAGAATGTGAATCAATTCTCTACTTCATTGAAGGAATTTCCTGTGACTGAGCATGAATGGTGAATATTGGAATTGCCTAATGCAGTTGGTTTATGTTCTGATGCATGTTCCTTGAATCTCATTGTGGATGTGGAGCACATAGTTCTTGGACGTATCCGGTGACAGTACACATCTGTGCTGGAGGATTATTGGGTACTAATGCTTTCATTTATTCACTCAACACACACCTATTGAGTTCATGGCTTTTGAGAAAATAGCAATAAATAAGACAAAAACCATTTGCATCCTTAATCTTCATCCTAATTTTGTTAGAAATAACTATATTATTTCTCATTTTCCAGGACTGTTTTTATTTTTTGGTACTGGAGATTGAACTCAGGACCTTGCGCTTGTGAGGCAGATGGTGACACCACTGAGCTGAATCCCCAGCCCCCATTTTTGTAGTGAATTGTATTCTTGAAGTTTACAGTCTTTGACTTATATATACCTTTACATAAGGTATCAAGTATTACTTTTAATTGCATTTTTAGCTCAGCTTTTTTTCTAAGATTTATAAAACCTTTGAAAACAAAGTAATTTTGTATTGAGTCACTTTCTAGTTTTACTTGAAATTATTTTTTCTTAAGCAAGGTGTCTTTATTTAGAAGGAGATAAGGAAGAAGCTAATTTCCAGTAATCAAGAACAGTGCTGACATGGGCTGGTTGTGAAGTGGTGGAAGAGCATGATAAACAATCACATTTTGGTTTCCTTTTACATTGCTGATAGGTGACCAATTGGTCACAGTATTTTGTAGTTTAACAATGAAATACTAGAGTCTTAATTATGAAAAATAAAGCTGGCAAATTAAGTTGATAATAAATAATATCCTGTGACTTAAATTGTCTAATAGTTCTTTTTTTTTTTGGTACTGGGGATCAAACTCAGGACCTTGCACTTGCCAGGCAGGCACTATGCTGCTGAGCTACATCCCTGGCCCTACAATTGTTCTTAAATACTAGTGTGCAAACTGTATACATAATTATTTATTGAAATCCGGACTTACAGTGTTTCAATGAAATGTACATCTGGCTTTAGAATACAGATAACTTTTTAGTAGTGTCATTTCATAATGTAATGCTTTTAGCCTTCATATAGGTAAGGAGAAGGAAAAGATTCTACATTTTTCATGAGGTCAAATGAAATGTGTTGTATTACTGTCATCTTTAGGAGTCAAAATTGGTAAATTCTTTAGCCTTGTTGCTTTGAGAGAGAAGATTTTATGAGATATTTATAATCTAATTTTTTCGATTTAGAAAAATCTTTGAGATTTAGTCTTCTGCTTGAAAATAAAATTCAAAGAATTGTGTTTCATTTATTTGAATTTTTTCCTGCCAGTTGCATATACTCCCCTTTATTTTATTTTTTTATATTTTTAATATTTTTTTGTTACTGGGGATTGAATTCAGGACCTTGCACTTTCGAGGCAGGCGGTGGCACCACTGAGCTAAATTCCAGGCCCCCCTCCCCTTTATTTTTGTAGATAGAACTCAAGGATGTCAGAGAATTTACAAATGTATGGAGTGTAAGCCTTATTGAATTTGTTTATTTTACAATTTAAAAAAAAATCAAACAAATTTTGTTTGTATCAAGCTTATCTTGCCTATATGTTTATTTCTTTTGGGTTCAAATGATTTATGAGTTATTTCCTTTGCACATGTCGGACACCAAGAGATTTTAAATACAATTGGAGAACTTTACAACTTGAGAAACGTGAAAATATATCTTAAGAAAATTGGAACACTGCTCCAATAGTCATACATAAACCAATGACATAGAATTCATTTAAAAATAGAATTGTAGCTGGGCATGGTGGCGCACACCTGTAATCCCAGCACTCAGGAGGCTGAGGCAGGAGGAGTTCTGAGGCTGCCAGTTTGAGGCCAGCCTGGGCTACATAGTGAGTTCAGGGCCAGCCTGAACTACAAAGGGAGACCCTGCCTCAAAAAACCAAAAAGGAAATAAATTAAATAAAAATAGAATTGTTCATTGTAGTTTAATTTATAGTATCTCTTAATTCTTTAGCTATGGAATGTAAATTAAGGTTATACGATGACATCATTTTCATTTGTGGCACTGGGGATTGAATGCAGGGCCTTTGCACTGAGCTACATCCCAGCCCTTTTTTATTTTTTATTTTGAGATAGTGTCTTGCTAAGGTGTCTAGTCTGGGTTTGAACTTGTAATCTTCCTCCCTTAGTCTCCCAGAATGCTGGGATTACAAGCATGTGCCATCATGCTCAGATATGACATCCTTAACACTTAAATCTTCACATGCGTGTAAATAATTCTGTAGTCTTGGCTTTTTTGGTAGGAACTCATACTTTGTGAGATTTTTAAATTTAAAACAACTTTTTATCATAGGAATTACCATCTTCCTTTCTAATAATAAGTTATTTTAAAATTATTTTCTTTTTTCTCTTGTATTTCTTTAGCATGTCTTTTTTTCTTGTTTCTTTATTTGAGTGATTGTTGAATTCCTGTTATATGCCAGGTGTTTGGCCAGATGATTTGAGAAGAGGACAAGAAGGGGTGGAATGTCTTAAACACCCACGGTGACAATACTATGCCATATTTGCTTTATATAATCTCATGATCATGTGATCATCACATGAGATAAGTTTTACCATTTCTAGTTTACAGATGTGGATTTATGTTCAGCGAGATTAAAGATTTGAGTAGAAAATACAAGTGACAGAGGTAGGTTTTGATTCTAGGAATATCTGGTTTTATATAGTGTTGCCTTTCTAGAGGGGAGACAGGTAATAAAGGAGGTACACTTCCTGTCTTCAAAGCAGGATGTAGTTTAGCGCACTGTATGTTTGCTTTGTGAAGATGCTTTGGAGCTTCTCAGGAGAGGGTGCAAAGTTCTAGCCACCTTCTCAATTCTTCTCTCAACCCAGTAGGCCCCTATAACAATCCATTTTATTTACTGGGCTTTCTCATAGCATTTCATGAGGAAAATGGATTTTATAGTTTTAATTCCACTAAAGTCACCAGCTTAGAAGAATTATATATGCTTACGTATCTGTATAAGTAGATTGAGAGCTTTATACACAGACACAGACAGAATGACAGGTATTAGGTAGAGATAAGTATGGAAAGAGTTTAGGAAACCTTTCAAAGGCTTTTAAAAAGCTGAAGTTGTGATGTGCATTGTACTGATTGAGTAAATAAGCAGCCTGTCAGATGGATTGGATGGAGGAGATCCATTGTAGTAGGCCACATGAGAGGCCATGGCTGTGAGAACAAGGGATAGTAAACAACATGACAATGTATAGGTTAGACTGCAGTCTTAAAGGCTGATGGGATTACTGGCTTGGCTATGAAAGATGACTCTCATATTTCTATCCCAAAGGAGTGGAAAGCTAATGTACCAGTTTTCTTTCTTTTTTTTTTTTTTTTGGTACCGGGGATTGAACTTGGGACCTTGCGCTTGCGAGGCAGGCACTGGAACCACTGAGCTAAATCCCCAGCCCAAAGAACTGGATATATATATATTTTTTTTGGTACTGGGGATTGAACTCAGGTCCCTGCACTTGTGCAGCAGGCGGTGAAACCACTGAGCTAAATCCCCAGCCCTTAATGTACCAGTTAAAAGCATTCAGGTGTGTCCTGTGGCGCACCCCTGCCCAAACTCAGAATCTTGTACTTGTGAGGCAGGTGCAGTGCCACTGAGCTAAATCCCAGCCCTAAAGCATTCAGTTTTATCATCTGTATCTAAATTGATTCTAACAAATATTTGAGGAGTCTATAATAATTATTTATACTACAGTATGATGGGGGGTATACAATGAAGTTCAAAAGGATTAGAGGTACAGACTCTATCCAGGAGGTAAAAATGCACAGAGATGCATCTAATAAAGTCCCTCAGTGGTTGCTAAGATGGACCAAAAATTTTTGCTGTTAAGCTTTGTAACAGATAGAAATGCATCATTCTATACAGTACTCATGTCTCAGAAGAAACTAGATTTCATCCTTGTCCAGGTAGTAGCACATACAGTTTTTAGAACTGTAACATTTTTGGGTGATGAGGCCGGAGATAATTTTCCTCCGTGGAAGCCAGTGGGAACTTTATTATGTAGTCAGCAGTATCCTTAACTATATGTCTGCAGTAAACATAAAATCAAGTACTTGGTTGAATCTTACAACATCTTTAAGTTGAGGAAACAGCACTATGAAGTAAAAGCACATTTATTTATTTTAAAAGTGGCTAATGGGATGTCTGATCTCAAGACTAGTAGTTTGTCTGGAACTCTAGGGATTTCTCATGGCCCCTTAGGCCCCTTCCCCTCTTGCTTCCTTTTATCAGACAGCTCCAGTGTGTCTGTTCTGTAGCTAGAGTTTGAGTTAAACTTGGTGCTTTAGGAGAGTTCCACATTTTTATACTTAACATTTCTATTTTTTATGAGTAATGTGTAAGATAGAGTTAGAATACTAACAGATTATATGTAATTACATATGCTTTATAAGTACATATATAATAATTGTCATTACTGGTTTTTGTTTTGGTGATAAGGTGCATGGTAAAAATGTTGTGTCCCACTCAGTTTGAGGAATGGATAGTGACTTTCAGATAATTTTAAATTAATATTATTTTACCAAGTTGAGCCTTTGAATCTATCTGGGCTGTGGAAGATTTCAAAGTTTTTTTTCTTTTATGAAAACTGGCCAACTCAATACTGCATTGCCATTTAAAGGGACCAAGCATATTCTTTTACAATGATGTGAGCAGAAGGTTGAATTTTTACATATATTAGATTATAATAACTTAAATTTGAAAATACTTGAGATTTTATAAATGCTTTTTTATCTTGTATCTCATTTAAATCTCAGCATCCATGTGAGGCAGGACAGGCAGATGAGTAATTTTTCCCTTCTTTGTTTTCATATACAGGCCATTTGCCACAAAAATTAGTTTGCCTGGTTCTGATTTAACTAGGTTAAATGGAGACGTTTCTAAACTTACAAAAGTGAAGCCTGATATTAGAGTACTACATGACAACTACTAAACCAACTCGCTTATAAATAGTCCCTTCTATTTGGAGATTTTAATATTCTCTGCCTTCTTCTTGTTTCATTATCTCCCTTGTCTTGGGTCTTAGTCTTAGTTCTGTTTCCGAAGTGGCCTTTTGTTCTCCTTCCATTCAATATATTTTTCCTGTCTTTAAGGCAGACACATCTTTCACATTCAGGATTTTTTTTCTAAGCCCTCCTAGCCAAGAGTAAAGTGCTGGTTTATATAAAACTTATTTATACAAAAGGTTAACATGTTTCTCAATGCTCTTAATTTATAACAATTTTAAATTTCTGTAGGCTCTTCATAGTTCTTAGTGTGCCTAATGCAAAGAAACTAAGTGATTATGTTACCATTGTAGGTGATACTCAAAGGGAAATGCTCTTAAGGGAGATTTAGAACTTAAAGCAGTGCTCTGGGCCATGAATGAAAAGATTCAGATGAGCAGAGAAAGAGTAAAACACTGCATGAATGGGGAGCAAAATACACTGTTTCCAGCTAAGGGAAAATCTATATTAATGGTGGAGAGGCAGAATAAATGTATAGGTAGGGGAAAGTTTAGGCCAAATAAATGAGGGAGTTTCCAACTGTTTATAAAGTATAAGTTGGAAGTTCTGCTTAAAGTAGTTTGAGAAGTTCCTTCAGAGGAGATAAATGTCTGGGAGCTTGGTCATAATCTAACCTTTCATGTGCTAATCTAGTGGATGTTCTTTTTCTTTGTCATATTTCCTTCATATCACCTTTTATCTCTTAATAAAGAAATTTGAATTACTCTTTGGCTTGACAGTTTTTCATACTTATAATCTTCTATATTTTCTGCTTTATTCAATCAGTTATGGAGAGGGAGAGAAAACAGTATAGAATATCAAAGGGGAACTTGTTATAAAATTAAAGTCTCTAGACCAGTCAGCTTGAGACATTTGCTGGCTAAGATCTTGCAGGGATCATTAAAGGCTTGCTTTGAGTATTGGAGTGAGTCCTGCAAGCCTGTACCATGCCTCACACACTGCCTGTCTCAGGAGCTTGGGGCAGATAATGGCAACTGCGTGCTGAGCTATTTTTGACAACATGGAAAAGTATAGACTAGCACCTATTAGTACAGTTGAGAGTTTAATAATTTGCAAAGTGTCTCACAGTTATTGAAGATACTGTTTTACAATAGAGATTTGTGCATATAGGACTCTTTCTTGTTCAGCATTGTAAATAAACGGGTGGATGAACATGAGGATTCTTGAAAAATTGTATTTTGGACAGAATTACATGTAACTTTTTCTGTTAGTCTCTTGAGTCCCTCAGAATTAGGAATTAGGAGTAAAGCATTAGGTGTGCTTCTTAGTATGCGAGCTGCACCAGAGGTGAGATGGATAGCTTTGGGGAGCTGGTAATAATAAATGAATTGAATAGTCCCTTAGTTGAAGATTGTTTTCAGCAGGGCTTCTCAGACTGTCTTTCAGATTTATCAAATTTTTCTTTCTATTTTAATTTTCACAGAAAACTTACAATTAGGTCGTAATATTTTTATAGATGAGAAAATTAAGACACAAGAAGCTTAAATGGTTTACTCAAAGTTAGATAATAAATTGTGTAACTGGGACTTAAACTTAGCACCAAAGACCTTGCTATGTCTGTCATGTTTCCATGACATTCTATGGTTTTTATGATAATAATTTTCCCACCTAAAAATAGTTACTAATCAGGAGGAATTTGCTTTCTTATAATTTGAGTGTGAAAAAATTAAAATACTGTTCCACATACCATTTTTTGGTATGGGTTCAGGCAAAATAAGCTTTTCAAACATTAGCGCTTATTATCTATTTTAAAACTGTATTATATGTTTACATTTCCAGTTGAAATATATTGAGTACATATTAAAAATCAAGTCTTTCCTAATCCTACTATCTAAATATAACTATTACTGTTTTGAGTTCCTCTAATACATATTTACACTCCTGTATAATTAAAACGAGATTGTGTTACATATAATTTAGTAACTTATTTCCCCCCTAAATACTGTACAACTTTAATAATGACAAAGACAAAACTCTACTCTTTCCTATTTTCTTCAGAATCATTAACACCATCACTGTTCTCTATAGGCTGCAATCCCATTTTCCTCATTTTTCTCTCTTTGACTAACTGCTGCTGAATTCCTCTATTTTCTTTGTAATATATTTAACTTATTCATATTTTTCATGTCCTGTCTCAGTTTTTTTGTATTAGATTAGTGACTACTGAATCACCATGCCATTCTTAAATATATTCTCTGCTTCTTTGATTAATAGTTCTGGGGGCACACAAAACTTTTGGTCTCTCGCATCTTTTAGTGGCTTCTGTTGGGCAATAAAATATTTTCTCTGTCACATTTTGTTTGTAACTACATCTTTTTCTAACTTCTTGCCTCCATAGCCAGATAGGGTACCTGAGTCTGAGAACTTGTAATAAATTGCCACTAATGAAGACTTTGAACTTCTATTCGGTAGTTATTTTCATATGTGTATTACAGTTTACCTATTTCATTGCTTTCCTTCTCTTACCTTGAGTTATTAAAGACAAATTAATTTTTATCCCTTTTCACTAGATGTTTTTAAATTAAAACTAATACAAAAATGTTTTAAAATGTATATTTGTAGAAATGGTGAGCCCATGCTATCTAGGCTTTTTAAAATTGTTGGTTTGATCATAAACACACTGCCTGTCAAATTAAATGTGGGTGCAGAATGATGGAAAAATTTGTTGACATTTGTAGATCCCCAAACAGCTTTCTTTTCTTCTCCTTGTGAAATGTCCTGTCTAGCTACTATCCACCAGTAGTTTTGTGGGGCATTACCTATATATAGATATCAAAATCATTGTGCTACCTGAAATGATGGCTTCTAGTCACGACATCTTTTCTCACTGGAGCCATATAGACTGAAAAATATATTCTTAAACAGTGTTATTTCTGTGTTTTGCCAGGGATAAAAACAGGTACAGCTCTTTGGGGCTTTTCTGAGAAGTTTTTAAGTAATAATGTTGAATTGATTGTGGATGAAATCAAGGTATATAGTACATTGTCAAAAATTCCCTTCCTGGAATCTTGCACAATGTATTTTTGGTAGATAAGGAAATAACAAATCTTTAGGCTATCAAGTGACATATAATTGAATAGATTATAATTAAATATTAAAATTTAGAAATAACGACTATATAGGTCACTTGGCCTAAGTGTGAGTATATAGGGCTTTTTAGGTAGGATAGTGAAACTATGATACAGATAATGCCCCAGAAAAATACGGGAACTAGGATTTGATTCCATATCTGAGACCAAAGTCCATTGTAATTTTAATTTTATTTGTAAGGCAGATTCAAGGTTGCTGGTGTTCAATTTAAGTTTTAAGTTTTAACTCTAAAATGATATTTTCAAATCAGATTAAATGTCTACTGTGTGGTATAGACACTAAGGATATTGATTATAATTGGTTAAGAATTATGTAGTTGTTTGAAGCTTTCATTTCCTAATCAAACCTAAAGTAAATCGTATCCCTTGATACACTGTTATATTTTCTTAATTGCTTTGGTTCTTTCTGATCAGTATTACTAAAAGATATGCATTAGGATAATTTGAAGACACAAAGATTATCTCTTTGTTTTGTCAATTAATAAATTTAGAGTAATTATGTTTCTGAAAACCCCTTTGCAGATGAAATTGTGAATTAGAAAGTTACTTCTTTAAGGTCATGTATGACACTATAAAGTAGTAATTAAGAGTTAAAAGGCTTGGAGTTGAATGTCAGCTCTTCAACTGTGTGATCCTGGGCATGTCTCATTACTTCATTTTGTTTCCTTGCCTGCAAATAATTATGCTACCCATTTAATATAAGAGATTGATGCAAATTAAAGGAAATAATGCTTACAAAGGATTTAGCACTGTACCCGGCACAAAGAAAAACTAACATAAAACAAAGTACAGCTTCAGTTGAAGAACATGCTATGAAAATCAGGGGCTGTGTTAGGCACTTTGATTTTTAAAATATGTTAATGTGAGCTAATTAAATTGATTTAAAGTTTAAGAGCTTAAGTTCTTGGAACAAATTATTATATACTTAGAATAACTATTTGAACCTATTAGATAAAGAAAAGTATTAATGTTTTTGACTCTTCATCTTATTGAATATCTCATTTTTCTTATTAATATTACTCATTGGACATATAACCAATGAACAACATCCCTACTAAAAGAAAGGGAAGGAAAGAAAGTAACTATAATGTTTTATTTCTTGTGAACAAGCTTTACAAATGTTTAGTGGGAAGACAGTTTGAGATTAATATATTTTATATGCTCATCATATCTGCAGCTTATTTCTGAGCATATTAAAAGTTGAATCTGTTGGCTCCCAAACTTGGCTGACTTGCATGGGGAGCTTTGCTTAAAAAGGTTCTTGAGGGTCCCCTTCTCTGTGTCTTACTCCACATCCCCTCAGACAAATCTGTTGATTAGCCATATTTGGATACCATTAGACTATGACAATTATGTGTGTAGCTCTGTGAACTCTTTAATGGAGCATACTCAGTTTTTATAAACGTGTTATGGACAAGTAATAAATCCACTTAATTTACTTTGCAAGATACTTTTATCAGATACTTTTGAGAAAATTTCTAAACCATTGGTGCCTACTCAGTAGGAGTTTTATGGAGTGATTTGAACTATTGTGCTCCAGAATAGCTCAGGATAAGGGAAGGCCAGCAGAGCATAGGAGACTGTCACGCAAGCTTATGGAAGAGTGAGCTTCCTTCAGTTCTGTACCTTAGATGCTTGTGTCTTAGCCTTGTCCCAGGCCTGCTTCACAGAAGGAGGCTGCATACAGATTTTCACTTTAGTTTAGCATAATCCCATGCATACTGAATATTTTATTAAAAATTGATGAGAAAATGAAAATAATGTAGCTGAACCCAAATTTATATTAACTTAGAATTTTAAAAAATCTGAAAAAAATAGCATTATGCTTTTTTTCTTGCCTGCTTAGTAATTGTCAGAAGCTCAGAAATTCCACTGCAGTAGAATCTTGTCTGACACTGAATTGTGCTTGGTTGTTTTACCTACTGGCAGCTACCTGAAATCAGTGCTCTTATGTTATAAGTTTAAATATTTGAAATATAGTACCATTAGCTCTTAATTTAAACTTATCAATAATCATTGAAGTATTAACCAGTGACTATAGTTTTACTGCATTTTTATTAATATAGAATTCTTGGAGAATTTGCCTATAATTTTTTTTTGTGTGTGAGTGCTACATCTGGAAATGCTCAAAAGTTGTTTGCCTTTTTAAGAGAATAGCTTCTTTAGTGGTGAGGCTCACGTTAAAGAATGATGAACCATAATGTGAGGAAGCAGAATATTGTGAATTATTGTTTGGCAAACATACCTAATGCAAGCATTAGCTCCTGAAGGCATTTATAAAGCACCACTTGCAGAAAACTAGAGATAGGCTACACAGAACTTTCTCTGTAAACTCTCAGAATGTAAATTAGAGCACAACTTAGTTTATTCAACAAGGACTAAATTCTGTAAGTTTAATATTGATATGTTTATAGGTTCCACGATTAATGTGTAATTAGTATGAAAGGAACATTTAGAATCTGTTAAAATTTGTAGATGTGACATCATTGTCAAGTTAGTAGTTTTATTTCTTAAAGTTACAGTTTATTTAAATACATTTTCTTTGCTCTAAATTTTTATTTCTTCTTGCAGTAGTGCCAAAGTAAGTTTTCCCAAGTAGAATTATTCAATATTTAGCTCCACTGATATACTATTTAAAATAAAAATAAACACGTAACAACCAAGGGTGGAAGAGTGTGTAGATTTGTTTTTAGCTTTCTTTTCTATGGCTTCTCAGAAGTGTATCATATTATAAATACATTCAAAATGTTTTGCTCTGAGGATATGTAGCATTCCTATAAAGGTTAAATCAATAAAAATGATTTGGACACATTCCTAAGCATGGCTAGAACAGGTAGCTCGTTGTTTTAGGTACCCTTGAGTTTCTGGAGCAAATCATTATGGCATAGCAAAAGAACTTACTAAAAGTTGCTTTCTATGTGTAGATGCATCAGCTTTAAAAAACTGTTTTTCTAACCTTCCAGAAATGAGTATTTTAAAAGTAGCCCTGTATATATTGATTTTTGTTAGGGGTTTTAAATCCAGTTAAAAGTTTTGGAGCTTTTTTCTCTTCCAATGCTGAAGATACATCATAATTGATAAGAAAGAGGTACGTATAGGAAAAAACGGAATGGTCAAGCCTTTCTGGCGGATTTAAAGTAACTTATACAGTAGTTTTGTGATTAAAGAATTACACATTGTAATGGTAAAGTTAGGAGTTAGATATTTCTTTTTAGTCTTGCCAGTTTAGAAGAAAATTCAGTAGTCATTGAGTTGTTAGGTTCATTTGAACAGTTCAAAAGGCACGCTTGAATTTGAACTTTTATATTAAAAAGCACAAATGTATGTCCCGAGAACAGAGTTGGCTTCTCCTTCTATTCTTACTACGAGCCAGTTTTATTTTAGGCATTTGTTGGCATTTTCTTTTTCATTTCTTATATTTTGAGTATATAAATCTTCAGATCACACTGTTTTTAGAGGTGCTTTTCAGTAAATATGTCAGTTTATAATAATGAATAAGGCTGTTTTTTCTTGAATTTGCTTTAAAGCAGTGTTGTAAAAGTATTAGATATTTTTTGTATTCATAAAAGCATAGTGATTTACCATATATTTGAATAAAAAAGATCTAAAGAAAAATTTGAGATATGAGATTTCATTGTAGAAAATCTCTTTGTATTTTTTGTACATATATAATTTGTAAGTAAATGCTTTATACAAAATACTGTGTTATATTATTTGTTGGAGACATGATTTAATTTCATAGCTAAGAAAATGGCTTGAATATGTCTCAGTAAAAATTTATTTTGTATGTAGAGAGATTTAACCACTTAATAACATAATTTAGCAATTTAAACCAAATATTTTGCTCTTTTAAAAAAGTTATTTAAATGTCTTGATAGATTCAGAATATTTATGAAAGTAAAAATAAGCCTAATAGCATATGACTTTAAATTTTCTCTCTGGGTACTTGTGAATGAATATTTTAAAACATTGCTCTATATGTTTTTTTCTAGTCATATTAGTACACCAAAATATTCTGTAATATGCTTATGCGTGCTATAAGGGAAATTACTTTTACATTTTTACTACTGAATAAAAAATGAAGTTCTAACAGTACTCACTGTCTATATCTGTCTTAGATAATAACACTTTTTAAAATGTGGATTCTAGAGGTAAAAAGTTCAAAAATATTTACCTCATAAATTAGATAAAGGTGTGTGTGTGTGTATGTGCGTGTGTGTGAGAGAGGGAGGGGGGGGAGAGGGAGAGAATTATCCATGATGTGTATGTATGTATAATTTTAACAGTTGGGAGAAGATAAATTTTGTGTGCATATTGGAGTTTATAAAACTATGAAAAGTATTTCTGATGTGGAGAGAAAATTTGGATTAATGATCAAAGGTTGGATTACATTGAATTTCATGTTTACATTGCTTTACAAACATAGTGCATTGTCTTTGTAAGTAGTATCTGTTTTGTTTTTGTATTGAACCTTATATTTGTTAGAGAGTAGCATTTTTTCCCCCTGAATTTTAACAAAAGCTGAATTATCTAAAAGCTGTATCGATTTTGTGAAAAGTAAAAATTAATTTTACTAGATTATCTTTTGTAGCCACTTTTATTACCTAATGTTAAGATGCTACTGTTTTGTTGTGTGTTTTCTCATCAACCTGTCAAAATACCTTAATTGTTTTGAATTGGGTGTTTAGATCCTTAATATGATTTTTTTTTTTGGTGCCAGGGATGGATCTCGGGTCTTTGCGCTTGTGCAGCAGGCAGTGAAACCACTGAGCTAAATCCCCGGCCCAATATGAAATTTTTGCATGCTCGTAATTATCAGTTTTAGAGAAAACACAGTGACTGATATAATGTTGGTTATTATAAAGGGTTTTTTTTGTGTGATACTATACTGTCTGTCATTACATGTATCTGTGGTCCGAGAGAAGTTTATGAAAGAGTGATAATTCACTTTTCTCCAAAAATTGGATTTTTTTTGAGATATGAAATGTAATAAGATTTATTATTATTTAAAGTGAATCTACACCCTTAGTCTTTTTGGTATTCATGTGCTTATTTTCTAACTTTTTTTTTTTTTTTTTGGGTACCGGGGATCGAACTTGGGACCTTGTGCTTGCGAGGCAGGCACCAGAACCACTGAGCTAAATCCCCGGCCCAATGCGCTTATTTTCTAGGGTCAAGTTGCAGTGATATAGCAATGGGTTGAAATTGTAGAATATAGTATATTATGCCATAATAAGATCAGTGTGATGATCTTTTGTTTTCAGCTTCAGAGTGAATGCACGTCGGTTAGATTCATTTAAATACTTTTCAGTCATTTGGTAGAAATAATGATATCTTTCACTTGTCTTGGAAATTTGAAGTCTTAAATTGAGAAGTTGAGGATAGAGATTTAAAAATAATATTAATTAATAATTATTATAGAAAAAATATCAAAAATTTAAAATTCAATTCATTGTTTACCCAAGTGGTTTACTTGGAGACTGAGTAGATGTATAGGAGACACACCTGTTTAGCTCCAAGCCAGGTGTGTTCTTTGAGAAAGTATCCATAAATAGGGATCTTTTAGCAGATTAATTCCATTTATATTTGTCCTTGTAAAGTGCAATGATTTATTTAACTGATGTCAGTTTCTAATTGTTATGCAAGTTTTTAAATGGAAAATAATGTCCTGGGGTTTTATAAATTTAGTATTATTTTTATCTTGAATTTCTTAATAGATTCTTAATCTGTTGGCTTCAGAGATTGACATTCCTTTGTTAGTGTCCATGCAAAAACAATTATTTTTGAGGAGATACAAATACCGTCTCTTTTTTTTTTCTTGGTTTATAATCATTATTTTAAGTTTTGTAGTCACTGATGTATGAACTATATATAAAAATTTCAAATCAGACTGATGGCCAAAAGAAATTTAAGTTGAATATGTATGGCAGGTATTTTGTTTCTGTATAAAAATACATGTCCACATAAAATTTTGTAGAATACCACAACATCATTATTCTAATTTTTCTAAAGAAATACTGTGCTTATATATGTTTTCAAAACTTTATTGATGATTGTTATGTGTTGGTTAGCTTTTTTACAAGGTAAGTTTAGTTGTGAGGTATCTGACCAGAAGAAATATATAAATAATGGTTTGGAACACTCAAGGTTTGTGTAATTTTAGGGGAATCAATAAATGTGTATTTAAGTTCTTGGATTTTTAAGAATAATCTTTTATGTAAATATGGTTATAGTTGATGGTATAATGACACCATTGATGTTAAAAAAATCATTGTAACTGAGTAGTGTAATAAAATTAATTTATTTGACTTTTTGGTAAAAGGTTTTTGTCTTACATAGGATATTTAGATCTAACTTGGTAGGAATGTTAGTAATCTAGTGTAACTCATGTATAATTTTTTAAGTAAAATGGCAGAAATAGTGGAGATAACAAAGTGGTTGTCAAAATCTTATATATACATTTTTGAAAGCAGTTTTAACTTGGTAAATTTTCTAACATCAATATATTAAGTTCTGTCTTAAATTTTATTAGAAATAGCATTCACTTCATATGTGTGTATGTTAAATTCTATTTCTTGTAGGCAGTAGATTTAAAAGGCAAAAATTATTTAATCAAGGTAAATTAATATCTTTCATTTAGAGCCAAAATCACACTTGGTATTGGCATATTTAGTCCTTGGATATTTATTGGATTTTTTTCCCCTTCTGGTGCTGGGGATCAAACTCAGCCTCGTGCATGTGAGCTGAGTATTGTACCACTGAGCCCAGCCTCTGTATGTTGGGGTTTGAGTGTTAATAACAATATAGAATATTTATAGGCAGTGCATGAATAGCAAAATTTTTTCTAATGGTAAGAATAAATGCTTAATTAGCAACTATCCTTTAGAGGAGTTTTAAAATTCTATAGCTCATCTTATTTGGGGTTAACACTATATGTTAAATGATACTGTTTCTATTTAGTAGAAGGCATGTTTATGAAAAAAATATCCTTTAGACTTAAATCTTGTTCAACAATAATGAGAATTTAAAATGTTTTGTAGGGTGTTTCTTACATCCATTCAACACTATTCCAAACTTGAACCCTATGTCCTTGTTAGTAGTATAAGGGGGAGGAAACTCCTAAGAATGTGCATAAGGTGAAGATATGGTATACACTATAATAAAGGAACATTTAATCTCAGTTGCTATACAGGTCTTAAAAAGTTATGTATGGTCTGTTTTATATATATTTTCTGTTGAATGGACAAACCCTTGTGGTTAACTGTGGTTAAGATTATAAGGAAACTCCCTTTGAATAAGGTATAGAGTTGCTCCAGTTTTTGAATTGTAACACATTAATCAAAATACATATCTGGTAAATTCCATAATCTTTTTGATATGACAAGCTTGTATTAAAGTACATAATGTCATTACCTGAGACTTCCTTTGTTAAAGATTTGTTTTAAAATATTGGAAATTTCAGATTTGGTGTGAAGATTTCTTATATTTTATCATTTATAAAATATCAAGTACTGGAATTTATTATTCTGTTATAGGAGCTTAATGACAGCTTTTTTGGGGGTAGAATTTTACCTTGAGTGGAAGTTATACAGAATTCACTGGATTAAGAGAAAAAAATAATGCATTAAGATAACCCATTGGAAAGTCTGCCTAAATTAGCAATATTTTTGCTGGTACTAATTTAATGTAAGTATGGCTTGGTAAATGAAAAGAGAAATTATGCACTGTCACAATTAGAATTTTAGGTTTTGCAGGAAGGATGTTTTCCCCATTTGTCGACACTGTAGAGAATAGACGCTTCCACTAGAACCCTTTATATAAAAATGTCTCTAAAAACTTGCTTGGTAATAGCATTTACTAATGATTATTATGGTGAGCTTTTACATGACTTCAGTATTGATTTAGAATTGTCATAGTGTCTTGGGACACTGTTAGGCCAGCATGGAAGGTTGACATTTGTCTGCTTTAGATAGGAATTTGAGATTGCCCTGTTTTGCCATCAGTCTTCAGCTATACTCGGGTGGGTAATTAATCATAGGAAATGCAAAAATAATCCAGTCCGGTCCCACTGGATTTTTTATATGAATACTTACTTTTCCTATATACAGTATAAGTATATATATATATATGTATATATATATATTTATATTTTATACACACACAGTTGAGGTATTTAGGTAACCCCTAACCTTTTGCTTTAACAAAGAAGTACAGTATAAAAATATTACCACAGTTTTCATGTGAGCAGCTCTTGAGAGGAAAAAAAAGCCCTCTAGATGAATATTTGTTGAAAAAAAAGTTGTGATACAGAATGTCTTAGCCCCAATATAGTACTTGAGGACCACCAGTGTGTAAAATTGAAAGCACATGAGTTTTGAAGCACTAGAAAAGGTTTGTAATTGATTAGCGCTGCTTGAAAGTATTGAAATACAGTGAGATTTGATTTGTGAATGGTTCTATTCAATAAAGATTAATTCTGTGTTTGATAAAATCTCAGTGCCTTCAATGAGTTAGCTAGCCCCCCCTGCAGTTTATTTAACCATCACATATTTCAGTGTTCTTTTAACAAACTGGAACATTTCTATCTTACTGAATTTAACTCTAGCATGATTGATTTAAGCAGGTCAGACTAACAGTGATTAGCTTGAAGGGATTAATTGAATAGATTAATTTTTTCTATTAAAAGAACTAAAATATATCATAATGTAATCATGTTCATTTCATGCCTTGTGATTTAGAGACTATCTGGAGGTTCATACAAATGTACAGTATCTTTTTCTATGATTTGTTTTTAATCTTTCATATTTCAAACATTTTTTAAAATGAAGTGAAATCTAACAATTTTTTATGTAAGAGTAGAATTATTATAATTTAAAATATTAAAATACGACCCTTTGGGAATTACACTGACAGTTTTTATTATATATTGCAGTAATCTTCTATGTTCTTGGCTTTTTAATTCTTTTCTCTGGATTATAGAATTTCGCTCTCTTGTTTTAAAACAGGTTACAAAACTTTGTTACTACTAAATCTTGAAACTATAAAATTATTATTGATGTAGACCACAAGTACTGCTTTGAAAATCACTATTCATATTTAATCAGTTACTGTGGTCAGTTAGATTTTGTGTAGAAGTTTAATCAGTCAGCTGATATATTTTCATAAATAAGTTCTTCATTGTAGGATACTTGGTGAGTCAGTTTGTTTTCAACAGGCTTTATGATAAATAATGGACAGATTTTAAGTAGCCACAGATTGAAAATTCTTAGTTAATTCAAAGTAATGCTGAGAGATCAAGTACACTGACAGCTTTCTCTGTCTTGTTCTTTGTCTCTCTCTCTCTCACACCCCCACACACCCGTTTTATTATATCTGAGATGTTTTAATCGATCACTGTATGCTTTGTCTCTTAAGCTTTTTAAACTATTTTACAGAATTGGGGCACATACTTATGACATTTCATACATGGCATGATAATCATTATGTAAGAAGCTAAAACCTGGAGTGAGGTTGTAGACTTTGTGTAGATTATGGAATGGGGGAATGTATGCAATGTGATGATAACCTATACCTAGTAGTGGGAATGCCCACTACTCACGAGTAATTAGTCTGGTGTAGTGGGTTCATGTTAAGTTCTCTAGGCTCTGAGGCACTATTTGACAGGGGTGGGGAAGGTGAAATTCACTTCTCAGAAGAGAAAGAATTAGTTATAATGTTAAAAAAATATGAAATGCAACAAGAGATGATCTGCAGTTTATTTTTATGCCTTAGAAACTTGGTCTGGCTTTGGAAATTTTAATGTAGAGTAGTTATTAAGAATGTTACCTCACAGGACCCCAGATAGGATAGAATAAGGATCATTTCAGCATATTCTTTGTGACAATTTTAACATTTTTTGGGGACAGCTTTACTTCTAATGCTAAAGTATCCCTTGAAACTTCTGGTGTTCTTGATCTGATTAGAAAAATTTATTTTAAAAAACCGAGTGTATTTTAAAAAACTTAGTAATGTGAAAGAACAACTTCACCACTTGATATACCAGTTAAAACTAATCCCTTCATGTAATATTAGTTTTAACTTTTTTCTGTCATCTTTTTGATGGTAATAGCAAATTATCCCACAAATAAACTGTAATTATGATAGAGGCAATAATGCAGCCTAGTTGTAGTTATTTTCTGCTTCCTAAATGCAGAAAGTTTTAGGATTATGCTTAATTCCTACCATTAAATTTTTTAATAATTTGTGATTATTATGTTTATGTATTTGTAACTGTGAGTGGACCCACTTACAGCTATTGAGGGAGTCATTACAGCAGTTTTAAATATTTTGTAAAATACAAAGTTCATTTCTTTACCCTTTAAGAGAAACCTTTTTCCCTCCTCTGGTTTAATTATTTCTCTTTGTCCTAAACTAAGACTGATCCTCTAGTAGTAGCCAGTTAAAATGTGTGAAGTAGGAGGAGTAAAGGAAATGCCAACCGTTAGTTGAAAATTACAAAGCAAAGTTAATGTAGATACACACAGCAAAAGGATTGATTTTAAAGGATGAAAGAAAAATTTTAGAAATTGACTTGTAGTTGGAACATGTTGGACATCATAAAGAGAATCTTGTAAGTGATGAACTATTTTACTATAACACCGTGTCAGTTGATAAATGTTGAAGTAGTTTGTATATCTGTATCAACACTAACTTGAAATTAAATATTAAGGGACTGTCTTATGCCTGTTTTGTTTTAAAGTCCAGCAAGGTTGAATAGGAATGGCTCTTTCAAGTCATGCAGGGTATTCTTACGGAGCTTTATTTTTCATAAGACTAAAAATGATACTCATTTTGGTAGTTCCAAGAATGTGATTAAAAGAGTCTTAGATGTTTCAATATTTGCTATATGTTTACAGCAAGTTCTGCATATAGATAACAGCATGTAGATGTAAAACTCTATAGAAAAATAGAGTTGTATGCAGGTTTTAAAAGACTCTTCTGAACTTTTAAATATCCTGGGTAACTCTGCAGATCTTTTAAAAACATCTGTGGTGTACTTAGAATAATTTTATTTCAGTCGAATATATGCTTCAATTGTATAAAGTTGTTTAGAAACAAATTTTTGTAGATATCTTATGGTGCAGTTTAAAATTATAAATAGATTTCTTTTTAGTTGAGCTAGTTAAAATGTTAATTTTACTACAGGTTTATTTCTGTGTTGTACATGGTAGACCATAATGTTGCAATAATTCTGTGGTCTGGTATTTTGTAAAATTGCTTCTTTTTTGAAGTTTGCTCAAATATTGGGAGCTGCTGAGTCAGTGATTTATAATTCTTTGATCAGTTTAGCATCTAATTTTCTACTGCAAGTCAATAAGATTATTAAACTTGTACTGTTTTAATACCGTGATTTCAATAATTTTGAAAACATTTTGATTTATGTGAGTTAACTAATTTTGTCTATTTCAAGTCATCACCCTGAAAGTTATAGATGCCAAGTGCAAATATTTACAGCAGTTTCATTTTTCAATTTTTAATGCAACAAAATAACATTATGACATTTAATATTCTGCTATATGAAGAAGCTAGCAGTTTATCTAAGAATCATATTATGTTAAGCAGGTTCACATATGATAGCATTTTAAAATACAGTAATACTTACCCCAAAAGAAGTTTTGCTGACATGGTGTCACTGTGCTGAAGAGGCTGTTTGATGCCATAGTCCCTCTTTTTTTTTCCAGATAGAACTTGTACCCTCTGTTGTAAATACTGCTTGCAGCCTTAGACTGAAAATACAAACCATACCCAAATCTTGTTTTAGCTTTACAGTATCCCTCAGTACATAGACTTTATATTTATTTTTTTCTGTCAAGAAATTATGTAGCTGGAAACATGTGAAAAGCAAGGAAACAAAACAAAAAGAGAATGAGCAAATATTTGAAGGACCTACTATTACTGCATAGACTGTGGTTAGAGAGCACTCACTGACTCTGTTGGTCTCCGTGGCTGGTAGTGACCTGCGGAGATTAACCATTTAAACACCAGAGACGACTTGCTGTCCTCCTGGAGAAAGTTTGCACCGCACTTGTGGTTCTGTGGTTGTTTGTGAGGCGAATGAAGCATTCACACAATCCAAAAAAGCAAAAGCTTTAAAACTCCTTTTTTTGCAAGCACTATTACTGGAGAGACAGAATCATGTGGTTTGTGACCTCACAGTACTCAAAGTGGGACTGCCTACCACTGTGGCTTTCCCCCCTTGCTCTTGCTTTCTCCCTTCTTCCCTCTCCTCTTCTCTCTCTCTCTCCCCCCCCTCCCTTTTTTCCTCCTCCTTCCTCTCTCTCTCTCTCCCCCTCTCCCTCTGACAAAAGGCTTGTGGTAAGGCCTTTCCTGGCATCCAGAAGGATATAGCTTTTTAATTTTTGTGACTCATGAGAGGATTTGGCTAGAATACAAATGCTGAAGGAGCCCAAACTCCTGTAAGGTTAAGCATTTGTACAGCAGAACTCTGCAGTTAAAGGCTTTCCCTTTTTACCACCTCTCTTTTTTTCTTTCTTTTTTTTTAAACCTCTCCCTTTTAGTTCATTATTGTGTCTGTGGAAAAGTGAGCAAAATTGCCTAAAGAAGCTGTGTGAAATTCTGAACAACAGTGATGACTTACAATAATTTACATCTTTGGATTATATCACATTCTGGGGTCTGCTTCATATTTGTTAGGGTGGCTGGATTCCTTCTGTTTTCCGTTTTCTTGTCTTCTTAAACTTGTGAATCTGTAACTCATTGTAAAAAAGTTTACCTTTCTTAAGGTCTGGTTGCAAACTGCTTGCTGGGCTTGACTGTAATTGGCTGTCAAGAAAGCGTTAGTCTGGGGGATTTTGCAAATACTTTACAAATACTAAATCATGTCTGTATAGTTTATTTTCAATAATAGATGGCAGCTCTTACAATAAAATTTAAATGTAATTAGTATTTTTTATATTATGTATACTTTTATATCATAACTAAAAATTATAATAGCTTGTTGAAAGTATCAGTCTTATTTGAGATTGTAACTTTCATTCAAGTAAGTGTATTCATTTTGTATAATTCTTTAGTTGATTTGGACATTAACAGAGCTTTTGATTGCAGATGTTATACGTATATCAAGTAAACTACATTGTGAACTCAGCATCGAGTGGGTTAACCGAAGCTGTATTTTTTGTTTATAATGGAAGCTTTGAAATAAATTACAAAATGCTGTGTGTAGTAAGGAATAATGCACACAGACAGTATGCTAGTCGTCTCGATTTGCTAATTCTGATTCAGAAGAAAATTGAAAACATCTTTGGGAAACTCTCTTTTTTGGCCCCTTTGGACATGTATGTATAGAACTCATTTTCTTATTAGGATGATTATATATCATAGGCAGTGAGTTTTATATTTATGAATAGAGCTTCCTGTTTTCATCAGTTGAGAGTGATGGGGTATTTTTCAACAAAGATTATAAAGGTGAATAGACCAATTTTCTAGGCATTTTTTGCCATTTATCCATGCCACTCATAATTTGCGTGTTAGACTTTGTCCTAGCATGATAGTAACCAGGAGTGTCATATAAATGACTGGGAGAGTGGGCAGAGATGGTGGATTACAAAGGATTATTTGGGCTATTCAGTGGAGTAAAGGAGGGGCTCGAGAGTGTTAGAATTGACATATCCTTGTATATATTCTTCCTAACACAGTTCATTATCTGCTTTTGGTTCATATTAGATAAAGATTACTGTACAAACATGTTCATAAGATTCTTTACAAAAAATGGTTATTCCAGAATACACTGAGAGGACATGGGAATGATGTCCTCCTTTAATCCTTTATTATTCAAATTATTCAAATGTCCAGAGGTTTTTTGAATATACATCTAGTGATAAAACCACAGAAATACACTTTGGTGCTTTATTTTAAATATAGATTTATAATGCCATACTGTACATGTAAAAAGGCTTTACATTGAAAAGAAAAAGTTTTCATTTAACATGTAAGTATTCATGCAAAGAGAGAAGTTAACCTTTTTCATAAATAAGGTGTACCAGTATGATCTCTCTCTCTCTTATCCAAAGGAAATAAAAGGAGATTTTATTCATAAAATTTGTTGAATTGCCAAATTTAGTTTCATATGCACATATAATAGCAAGAGTCAGGCTATTGAAAAAATATCAGTGGCTGCTATATAGTATGGTAACCAAGCACTTTTCTTCTTTTTAAAGTGAGTTTATAGTGTCTGCATCAGGATTTTCTGACATAAACCATAAGCTTTTGCCAAATGTTCTCTTTCTTAAAAGTTTGCAAAAATTATTTTATACACTTTAGTTCTTCAAGTTGACATAAAATAAATTAGAATAATTTTTAACATCTATCTGTCTTCTAACTGCTTGTCCTCTTTTTGCAGGACCCCCCCCCCCCCCCGGTCTTTGAGTCAGGATCTTTATTCTTATTGTAGAAGTGTTTGCTGAATAATTGTTGAATATGCCCTTTTGTTCTCTGAGGCTCATCAAGTTCTGGCAAGAGAAAGAAATTATGTGCTTTAAAGTTTGTGTATTCATTATCCACAAATATTTCCCTCCTCTAAATTAAAAATATGTTCTCTTTGGAGTGCATATCACTTTGTGGTAACTGGTATACATTTGATAATTGACAGTGTGTTCCATAGAAGTAGCTTACTTCATGTGATGAAGAGAGCTATATTCATTGCAAACATAGCTCTTGATTATAGATTTATACCAAGCTTATAATCAGAAATGGAAATCACAGATTATTTTTTTCTAAAGACCCTTAAGACGTCATACTGTTTGGGATATGTTAATATTTCCTGTGTGGAAGTGAGCAACAAATTTAGGTTCATAGTGTAAGGTAAGGTATGTGCTTTAATGCTAGGGAAATGAAATACGATTTTGAATTTGAAATCAATTTGTAAAAAACTAGGAGGTTAGTGTCTTGCCTTCCTATAATTTTATGTTTTATAAAAATTACCAAAATTGGTCAAACATTTTAAAATACAAAAACATTTATAGTATAGCAGTAAAATAATGTTTTAAATGCTATATTTGTTTTCATTACCTTCTGAATCTTTTCCTCAACTAATGATTTTATTTTAATATAGTAGTTTTACTCTATCAATATTGTACTATTTCTATTCTTTTTTCTTAGGAATTCTTTTAGACATAGTTGCTGCTTTTCTATTTTAATAGAAAACGAGCAAATTGTGGATATTTAAAAATATTGTGATTATGAGGTTTTAATCTTATTTTAACTTGGTATTTAAAAATTTAATTTTAATTTTTTCTCAATTTTTTTTCTAGGTCTGATAGATTGCTATTAAATCTTATCTTGCACTGTTGAGCCTTATATCAATGAAAAGTTTTTTTGTAATAGCAAGAGGTATATAGTTTTACATTTTGAATTATGATTATGAGATGTTAATCCCACTCCTTCCCACGTTTTGACATTTCTATATAGAGTCAAAGTAGATTGTTAAAGTTCTAGTAAGGGATACTGATGTTAATTTTCACTAAAAAATACTTAGTAAGTTTGAAGCTCTTAACATTAATTGCAAATTGTTATATCATGACATATTACACCTTATTTGGAGAGTAGTGGCATTTGGTTACAGAGTTATTTTTTTTCTTTTAACTGTTTTAAGTTATTCCTTGAATCCTTTCTTTATGCTAATTTTCTTTAAACATTGTTTCACTTGACATTAACACTTTAATTATAAGGATTACTTTGTTTTTCTTCGATTATTCTTTGAAGTGCAGAGTAATCCACACTTGCTTAATGTAGTTGTGTAAGTGTTTTGTTTCTTATAATTACTAGAACAATTCATCTTCTAATGCTGTCATTTTTGAAAGAATGAAAAAAAGGCGACAGCTTGCAGAAAATGTGGGGAACATGTTCATATGACAGCTGAGGATGTGGCTAGACTAAAGCAGGAAACTACTACCCACAATGCAGTGTTACATACACTGCCACTTAATAAAATTTATATCAAACATGCTACTGACAAAACCAAAGAAAAATAATATCCTAACTATGCTAGTTAATATATCTAGAGAAAAGTGAAACTAATGTTTTTAGTCTTTATATTTAGAGAATATAGTGAATGAAATTCTGGGACGTCACAGTATATTGGGGCACTCTAATTAAAGTTTGCCTTTGTATTATGGGCCTTGACTGTAAGTGAAATTGTACTACAGTGAGAACCTTCTGAAGATCAGTTTCTTGGAAAAGGTATTAAAGTCTACCCCTCTCCTTTTCATTTGAATAGTGTTAATATTAAACAGTTAGAGAATATTATCATTTAGAAGGAAAAAATAAAATTTGAGTTACTTGTTCTGATTACCTAGTTTTTTATATTGCTAGATATACTTCTTTACACTTTGTCTTACTGCCAGGTTGGGAGTGGAGCTTGAATTGTCCGTTGAAATATATTTCTTTTAAAAGAAATCGTTTTTCTTGCTCTTTATTGTTAATCTACCTGTAGCTTACTCTATCAATTCATATGCTGTAGGAAGTTAGTCTAAAGCAAAAACTACAAACTGCTTTTATAATATGGTTGAAAAAGATATTAAAACATCATCTAAAAAATTAGGTTTTAGTATATTTAGGGTTTCTGTTTATAAATCTTAATCTACCATGTGTTTAGTTGTCAGATTAAACAATTTTGATGAATTTAGTACCTTAGTAATTTAGATGAAATTTGAGGCTTTATAAAGGAGGTTGAAGCTTAAATAAGGGAACATAATAGAGTTTTAGAATTCATAAATAATATATGGAAATTTTATCAGAGGAAGACTAGAAGGGAACTGTAAGTATTACTTATGAAAGATTCCCTCAGAGTATTCCATTATATGAATTGTCAGTGTTTTATTTCAGAACTGGCACAGTAATTGTCATCTCATGATTTAAATGAGAATATCATTGTCTGTATCTCTATTAAGGATGATTTGCTTAATTGGAGTTTTTCTCCTTTGGAAACTGCTTATCAATAACAGCTGTAGCATTGTGGCTTTTCTCCGTGGACTCATGGTGGTCTCTGGAACAACGTTCCTCAGCTTTGACAGGTGAGACAGAGGCTCTCCAGTGCCACTACTTTTGGATGAATCTAACTGTGGTTGGAGAAAGTGCATCTTGCCAAAATGTATGGGTGAGACCACACACAGTCTTTAAAATAGTTACTGTAGACTTATTTTTAAGAATACATGCCTTGACAGTTCTATTGTATGCATGCCAGTTTCATTGCTGTGTATAGATTTTTCATTGGTTTTAGTAAAGCACTTGTAAATTTGGGTCTCTATTTGTTAAGCTTTGTGTATAATTTGTGCTGGAAAAAACTCTGAGTTCAGATGTAATTAACAATAAAGAAAATATATTGAAAATGAAGTGTTAGAATACTGATCTTTTTGTTTTTGTAAATTTAACAGTGTTCCCATTGGTAATCTCAATTTCTCATTTTAGCAGTGAAACACTGTTCGAATTTGAACTTTAAAATAATTAGGGTAGAATATTAAACTATTCATATTTTAAAGCATATTAAGAAATTTGGCTCTTGTTCAAAAGTATATATTTTTATAATATTGGTATAATAAAGCATTGTGTAAAACATTGAAACAAATTGCTGAAGAAGTCAGATTTTTAATGTATAGGCATAATATACAAGTTATCCAGTCTTATGGGATGATTAAGACTTTATTCAACTTAATAAATTGTAAAATTTAAAAATACAGTTAAAACTAGGTTTTAACAAAAGTATTTTAAAGATTTTAAATCTTTGAAAACTGACTGGTTCAGTCACTAATAGAAAACTCTTTAGAGTTTTTGTTTCTTAAAAAATTGATATATTTGGAAAAAAAATTGATATATTTGGATAATCATGATTTTCATTGTAATTAGTAATAACAATATTAAAACTTCTTGAGTCCTCACAAGACTCCTCACAGGGTCAGAAGACTTTTCACTTGATGATTAATGAATGTTCTTTGGTATATATTTATACCGAGTTTAACCACCTATGATAAGATCACACTTTTATTCTTGTTAGTTTTATAGGAAAACAATCTACAGAGGTAATTGGAAATCCAGTTTCCTTCTCCTTATTATTACAATATTCTTGCATTGTTGAGTGGTTCTTGTGGAGTACTGGGCTTTTTCACATCTATAGGTTGTTAAAAAATATTTGACTTTCACTTCTCAGAAATTAGCCATATATGTGAACTTTGGATGCTAGATTGAAGAAAAAAAGCTATGTAAGTTATTTTTAGACAGTTTGCTTGAACTAGAGTATAGATTCTAGATACCAGTGATACTGTATTGTTAGTTGTGATGATGCTATTGTGCTTATGGAAAAATACTATTAAAAGAAATACACCATGAATTATTATTATAAAGTGTCAAATGTTAATTGGTAAATCTAGTAAAAGAGTGTTTTGGCATTCATTCGTCTGTTTAAACACTGAATTTTGAAATGTGAAGCTTTTTGTATTTAAGGGGTATAGGAATTTGATTTGAAATTGAAATAAAATAGTGGGGAAAATTCATTTGTATGCGTAAGTAGTATGATTTTTTGTTGTTTTTTGGGGTTTTTTTTTTTTTTTTTTTTTTTTGGCAGTATGTACTAGAGATTGAGCCCAGGGCTTTCTCCCTGAACTATATTCCCAGCCCCTTTTATATTTTATGTTTTATATTTTATGAGACAGTTTCACTAAGTTTGTTCAGGCAGGACTTGAACTTGTGATCTTCTTGTCTCAGCCTCCCTCTATGTTGGTATTACAGGTGTGTGCAACCATCCCCAGCTGTTAGCAGGTTAAAAAAAAATGAATGAAAACTAACAGCTTGGGCTATGCATAGCAGTTTTGCCTTTATTTATAGTTTTATTTATTATATGTAAATATTAAATATGTCACTAATTATTACATATTTTTACATGGCAAATATAAATTGAAGGTGGCAAAATATTTTGAAAATCCCCAAAATTTCAAGTTTGTATTGTAACTCAAGGCTCAATATTTTCAAAGGAAGAAAAAGTATCTAGTATGTTGGTACATCATTTTAAAATTTTAATTAAATGTTTCTACAGTATATAAAAATGCCTTTAAAAGCTCATTCACATTAAATAATTACTATTAAATTGTACTACTACCAAAGTGTACATTTTCAAGAAACGTTTTAATGAACAGAACCCTGTATGGGAAGCATTAATATTAATTTGGAATTTGTGGTGCATTATTTAATATTCTACCAGAGGCTGGATTTTTTTTTTTTTTTTGGTAAAACTAGGATAATAAATACTTTTAGGGGTCTGGGGATTTAGCTCAGTGGTGCTGCTGCCCGCCTCGAAAGTGTAAGGTCCTGAGTTCAATCCCCGGTACCAAAACACAAAAACAACATACTGATCTAAATACTTTTAGGTCTGTGGGCCATAGTGTTTCTGTCAGCTATGCAGCTTTGGTACTCTAGAGAGTGTGTATAATGTAGCTGTCTTCTGCTACAGCTTTTTCTACAAGCACAGGGGATTTGTCCCTTCCTTCTACCTGCACTGCATTTATACAACAATGTGCTTCCCTCCATATCATTCTATAGAATATGCAAGAATGACTTGTAATAAAGATCAAGTTGCTTATTTACCTTTTATTATGGAATTCTTAGAGTATTTACAAAAATCACTTTTTTGTAGTTTATTGTCATGTGAGAGGTTTTGTCTATGGTGTTCAATAACCATGTATTGAATTGAGCTAGCTAATGAACTTGGAGTGCCAGTTTGTTTATATATATATATGTATATTTTTTTTCTTTCTTTCTTTCTTTTTTTTTTTTTTTGTACCGGAGATTGAACTCGGGTCCTTGCGCTTGCACAGCAGGTGGCGAAACCACTGAGCTAAATCCCCAGCCCTCCAGTTTTGATATTGAGTATCATTATAAAGTACTCAAATCTTTTTAGGGATGAGTTTGAAATATAAGTAAATATAAGTAAATAAGATTAGAGTCCATCCTTAAATTATAAATCTTGATATTTAATTTATTTAGATGGTCATTATTACTAGTAAGATATTAAGTTTTCTATGCTTCTCATCCTCAGAATGTCCTCTTTTAGAATTCACTGGGCTTAATGCTTAAGCAAAAAAATATTTACAGAAATCTTATTAATAATTATCCAATTTTCCTCTTTTTTAGCCATATTTGAATTTTATTTTGATTGGAGAACGGAATTTATTGTTTTGGTGTTAATGTTCAGAAACATTCATTGCATCCGCCATTGGATATAATACCTAAAGTAATTTAGTTTATGAAAATTGACCTATACTAACTAAACTTTGAGCATTATTTTACAGTATTACACATCATATTATCAAAATAGTTCAATGAAAATGATTTGTTTTTCTTAAAAACACATACTTTCCAATGACCTTTAAAATTCAGCAGCCACCAACTGATCATCACATCAGCTGGGTTCAGGCAATATTGATCCCTCACTTGTCAGAAAAAGCAGGAATGAAAATGATACAGAAAATCCAAGATATGATATAGCAATGATATAGAAAGTGCTCAACAATAATCATGATTGTAAAACAGATGCAATCCAGATATGATCTTTAGCAAATCAATAAAGTGTCTATTCCTATATTGCCTCAAATGCCCTTTCCTGGATCTTAGCAGCTTCCGTGAGTTCTTCAAGGATATATTGATTGCATAGTTGATACTACTGGAAGCTGTGTTTTGAATGTGCAAGTTTGGCTCATTAATGAAGAAGCTTCTGTGGGTCATTGCAAGAGACTAGTGAAACTAAAATACTACTAATAAGGTATCATAGGATCACAAACCTGCTTGACTGTGTGAAAATCATTGGAAATGTCAGATATTCTTGATAGTGAAACTGCCATTCATGGAGCCACTGCTCTGTCCACCTCTGCAGTAAAAACCTTGGAGGAGAGAAAGACGTATAATATATGTAGTAAAGGAGCTTACTAGGCAGGAGTGTAAAGATAAAAATCAAGAATAACAGTGATAATTAATTGTTCAATTGTTTCCTGTGGTTCCAAAATACATACAAGCCTTGAGAAAATACATACACCCATAAGATATGAGACATTTCTACATATCAAAAAGTTTCAAAGGTAACATTACTTCTATAGAGTTTGTTTATATCTCAGAGCTCATCATCATTATTTTGGTTTTTTAATACAGGGTCTTGCTATGTCACCTAGGCTGGCCTTGAACTTGTGAGATCCTTGTGCCTCAGTCTCCCAAGTCCTGGGATTACAGGTGTGTGCCACCGTGCCTGGGACTATATCTGAGGATCTGTATAACTCTAATTGAATCAACTTTATTATTTCCTGAGGAACTGTTTATAGCAAATAGTCCTTAGAAGTGAGCCCAATAAAAAGAGTGCACTGGTAAATTTTTCTGGTCCTTCACACAGCTGTTCTGCCTGTATGATCCATGATCAACAAGTCTCATAAGACTGCTCCAAGTCACTCCACTCTGGATCAAAACTGTATATTTTAACAAGGTTGCTTTTTTTTTGGCCTCAGTATCCAAAAAAATTTCAGGTAGCTCATTTTTCCTCAGTATCAGACATTATAGAAATAATACATATTTTGAAGGCACTTGTCTTTTCATAAATTCTGTTTTTATTTGTCCAATATGCTTAGTGAATGTGCCTAAAATACAGTAGACTAGAGACACTCTTTGTTTAATGACTGAGTTATGTTCCTGTGACTAGGATGTTGAATGAGTTGGTCACTAAATGAGAAATCATAAAATATATCACAATATTCAGAACAAAGAAATGGTCAAAGGAAGCTCTGATTTGATGACTTCGCTTTTACCATTGGCATAACTCTTCCATGCAGTACAGTAATGTAAAACAACATAAAATTACAGTACTGCACAGTACAATCACCAAAAATTAGTACTGTGTAAACTAAATATACTGTACAAAAAAAAGACATTGAGGCTTTATCAAGAACTGTACAAAAAAAAAAATAGGTCATAAGTCTGAGCAGCGGGTTGTAAGTCCAAACAGCATGTCTTGGTTGTAAGTCTGAACAGTCAGTACACGGGTAGTCCTGTAGGATTGACCTACCTTCACTAAAATTAAGTATAAAATTTATTTGATGATGATGGCTACTGTTGAGCAGAAAAAGTACTATTTTTATTGGTAAAGATGAAATGAACCCATACATTGATCTGAATTTCAGGACTGTGGTTATTAATATTTAAGCTTTTAAATAAATGAACTGTATTGTTAATGAGATGACTTTAAGTAACGTATATTGTGGTATACTGTATTTTATTTGTGATTAACTTTATGAATTCAGTTATGAGACACAATATTAAATATCAAACAGTAAAATTCCTGTAGCTTTTCTTTTTTTCATTTTACTCTTGTGGCATTAAACAAGAATTAATAAACAAGAATTAGTCCATGAGTATGGTAGTACACACCTGTAATCCCAATACTCTGACAGACTGAGATAAGAAAATCCTAAATTTGCTGGGGATTTAGCTCAGTGGTGCCGCCGCCTGCCTCACAAGCGCATAGGTCCCAAGTTCAATCTCCGGTACCAAAAAAAAAAAAAATGACATACATAAGGATTGGCATCTAGTTTTCTCATTAAGGATCAGCTTAATTTTATGGGGGAAGAGATCACATTTCAAATTGGAAAAGTTGTTTACCTATGAGATTATACAATATAAAAATGCTTCTGAGATACTGATTGAGTTTGTGTTTTAGACTTTGGTTCAGATAGGATGAGATTATGCTATAGTTTTTTAATTTTGTATCTTAGAACTGTAGAGCTTTCATTAAATGAAATCTTACTTGGAATCTTCACATACAAAATAGAAAAATCAGAGTTTTTGGTGGTCTGGATGAAACTGGCCGTTCACTTTGTTGTAGCAATTTAATAAACTAGATGACAAGAGGGATACTTTGTTAAACATTCTTTGTCTTAAAAAGACTGGAAAATATTTGATACTTCCATAGGAAAGATTTTCATCCAAAGTTAATAAATTAAAAGTTTGACATTTTGAATCAAGATATAGGAATATAAACATCTGAAGAATAAAACCTTGCCTAATAATAAATTGTGAAATGCAGATTTATATGTTTTGCCATGTCTGGGTACTATCTTACTATTTTTGAACTCAGAGCCACAGGGCTGAGCTACCGCCCCACGCCTCTGCATCCCCCCTTTTTAATATTTGAGCCTGAGTCTCAGTAAGTTGCCCAAGGTGGGCTTATATTTGCAGTCTTCCTGCCTCAGCCTTCCAGAGTGTTGGGATTTGCTTCTAGGTACAATTTAATTTATTATTATTATTATTATTATTACTATTTTTTTTTTTTTTTTGAGAAAAGGTCTAGCTATGCATTCCAGACTGGCCTTGAGCTCACTATTGTGGCCCAGCCTGGCCTTGAACTCAAGGCAATCCTCCTGCCTCAGCCTTCCAGGTGCTGGGATTATAGGAGTGTGCCATTGTGTCAGGCTTCTTGTCTCTTTTAGTTATACATTCATTATTTTAAAAAATTGAGAAATCCTGAAGATTCCATATTTCTGAGAGAATTTATGGATTACTGGATAAAACATTCATTGTAACATTGCTGTTTTGTTATTTACTCATGAAATCTTTATAAAGTTCAGTGAAAGTGTCAAAATTCCTTTAATTAATAGACTATATTTTAGTGTAGAAAAATTAAGCAGAAATTTATAGAAAATTTGAATAGAAAATAATTTCTATAAGCCCCGTCTCTCACCCCCAGCCACCTCCAGCATTCTCTGTTAACATCTTGCATTGGTGCCTTGCATTTGTTTCAATTCCTGAGCCAGTATTGATTCATTATTAATAACTGATCTTCATTAGAACTCATTCTTTATGTTGTACTTTTTTTTTTTTTTTTTTCGGTTCTGATGATTGAACTCAGGACCTCATACTTGCCAGGCAGGCACTGTGCCACTGAGCTAAATCCCCAGCCGTTGTTTTACATTTCTGTAGATTTTGCTAAATGCATATGTCATGTATCCAGCGTCACAGTATATTATATGGAATAGTTTCACTGCCTTAAATTGCCTGTGTGCTACCAGTTCATCCCTCCTCCAATCTCTGCCAACAACTGATTTTTTACCCTTTTCTTTTTACAGAGCTGAATAGGAACGATAAAAAGGAATATCCTTGTGTTGTTATTGATCTGAAAAGAAAAGCATCTAGTTTCTCACCAACAAGTATGATGTTAGCTGTAGGTTTTTTGTACATGTTTTTCATCAAGTTGAGGAAGTTCCCATCCATTCCTAGTGTGCTGAGGATTTTTATCATGAGTAGTGTTAGATTTTATAAGATTCTTTTTCTGTATTTGGTGATATGGTCATGTGAATTTTTTCTTAGTCTTTGGATTAGATGGATTAAATTAGACTTTTGAACATTGAACTAGCCTACCTGGAATAAGTCCTACTTGGTTATGGTGTATAATTCTTTTTATACATCATTCAGTTTGATTTGCTGATACAGTATTTTGTTGATAATATTTGCACCTGTGTTCCTGAAAGTTAATGTTATAGTTTTCCTTATTTGTAATTTTTTGGTCATATTTTAGTGTTTGGGTAATTTGGGTTTCATACCTTGAGTTAGAAAGTGTTTTCTTTGTTTCTCTTGTCTGGAACAGATTATAGAGAATAGACATAATTTTATTCTTAAATATTTGCTGGAGTTCACCCATGAAACCATGTGCTTTCTGTTGTGGAAGATTATTAATTACTGATTCAGTTTTAAATGTAACTATAGAGATACTCTGTTTATTTGTTTCTCCTTGTCTGAGTTTTGATAGCTTGTATATGTTAAAGAATTGATCCATTTTATATGGCTTATCAAATATTTAGGCATAAAGTTGTTGAGAGTATTCCTTTTTTTTTTAATATCCAGGGCATCAATAGAGGTTAGTACTTTCATGTGTGATACTCTTTATTGGGTCTTCTGTCACTTTTTCTTGAACTGGGGTAGAATTTTATAAATGTTGTCTTTTAAGAACTAGATGTTGGGTTCACTAATTTTTCTGTATTGATTGCATATTTTCAGTTTCACTGAATGTAATGTTCACTGAATTTGAAAAAATTTGAATGTCTTCTCCCTATTTTAGATATTTCATCTTTTTTTTTGCATTTCCTAAAATGGAAACTTAGATTATTGATTTTAAATCTTTTTCTAATAAATGTAGTCAGTGCTATCAGTCTCTCAGGACTGGTTTTGCTGCATCCAGAAATTTTGATAGGTTGCACTTTCCTTCTCATTTAGTCATGTGTTTTCTAATGATTTTTTTTTTTTTTTGGTGCCAGGG
>NW_004624754.1:14885898-14906257 GCF_000247695.1 Heterocephalus glaber
CCAATAACAAATGCTGGCGGGGCTGTGGGGAAAGAGGAACCCTGCTCCACTGCTGGTGGGAGTGTAGACTGGTGCAATCACTGTGGAATCAGTATGAAGATACCTCAAAGAACTAGGACTAGAAGTCCCATTTGACCCAGCTATTCCCCTGCTGGCTGTCTTCCCCAAAGAATTAAAAGAATCATACCACAGTGATATATGTGCACCCGTGTTCATAGCAACACAGTTTGTAATAGCTAAAACTTGGAAACAGCCCAAATGCCCATCAACTGGAGACTAGATAAAGAATATGTGAGTTTTTTTTAAAAAATGGTGTACTACTCAGCCATAAAAAATGAGAAATTCGATACATTTATAGCTAAATGGATGCACATTGAGGCTGTACTCTTAAGTGAAATAAATATGACACACGTATTAATACTGAATAGTTTCTCTGGTGTGAGAAACTGAAAGTGTAAATAAGGACTAACAGGTATAATAGATAATGTGAAATAGGAAGAAGAGATGCAAAGCAGAAGGGGAAGCAGGAGTGGTAGGGGAAAGGAAAGAAAGGAATGGAATTAATGTGGAAAAATGGAAACAAAGTCTTTGTAAATAGGGAAGAAAGGGGTTGAAGGGAGGGCAGCAGAATGGGGAAAAATAAGAACCAAGAGAGATTATGTAAAGGTGCAAATTTCCAGTGTGAATGTCATTAGATTGTATACCTAAAATGTCCCAATAAAATAAAATTAAAAACACAAACCCAAGATGTGGAAAGGGAAGACAGTGGTGTGGTTGACCTGGACCTTGGCCTACACAAATGAGTGCTTGTCTTGGTTTTTAACAAAGCATTTAAAAGTTAAAAAATTTTTTTGAAGTAGAAATAGGAAAAAGTTACAGACTAAAGAACATAAAAGTAGACAGTATTTTCATATAGCTATACTATATGTGTTTTAAGGTATTACTGCAAGAGTTAAAAATTTAAAAAAGTTAAATCTTGTTTTGATTCTTCTGGGTATAAATGCCTAGGAACAGAATTGCTGGGTCAGTTTTTTGGTATTATTTATCCTGTTAGGTGTTCTTTGAACTTCCTGGAATTGGGATTTGGTTTCTGTAATGAATTTCAGAAAAGTCTTAGTTATTATTAAAATATTTCACTGTTTCCTTTCCCCTTTTCTTCTCCCTGTATTTACTATTATGCATATATTACTTGTTTTTTAGTCTTTATACAGTTTCTTTTTTTGTTTTTGTTTTTTTGGTTCTGGGGATCGAACTCGGGTCCTTGCACTTGTGCAGCAGGCAGCAAAACCACTGAGCTAAATCCCCGGCCCTGTACAGTTTCTATTAGTATATATTAACTTGGATTTTTTTCTTTCGTCTTTATTTTTCCCCGTTAAGTTTATTGGTACATTTCAGGTATAAAATACAGTTACATTCAACACTGGGATTTTGTACCTTTACATGAGTATCTTGGTTCTTATTTTTTTCCCCTTCCCCTGACCTCCCTTGACCCCCTCCACCCTTCCCTATTTGCAAAGACTGTTTCCATTTTTTTCCTTTTCTCATATTTTTTCTTTTCCCTTCTTTTCTTTCCCTTACCCTTCCCACTTCCCCTACTCCTTTAGACGTTTTTTTCCTATTACACAATATCAATTATACATTTTTAAAATTACACTATCAGGATCTAGAAGATATTGCCAACGATTTTACAGAATTTAAAAGGATATAGAAAGCGTAATACAAAAATCTTTTTTGAAATAAATTTGACAACTTCTAAGAAGTACCTTGGAAGACAAGTTAATGAAACTAACTCTGGAGGAAATATGAAATTTGAATAGCACCTATTAAAGTATATTCATAGCTTGCAAACCTACCTATATGACAACAACAGCGGGCTCATATACATTTTAACTGATAAATTATATCAAATATTTAAAGCAGAAAAAAGAAGGAACACTTCTCTCACTTTAGGAAATCAACATTGCGCTAATCCTAAAACTGGATAAAGATAATAGAAGAAAATAGTATGAACATAGATAGAAATTTGTTTATCAAAACAAACTATTACAAGTCAGATCTGGGAGTATGTAGAAAGTCGTTTTATTATAGTGATGGCAGTGTTGGTTCAGCACTGGAAGATCCACCCCCAAAAGTCATCATTTTAACAGAGGAAAGGAAAAGGCCATACGATCCTGTCAGTAGTTGGAGAAAAAGTATTGGACTAAATTCTACAGCTGTTCATGGTAAAAACTATCTGAAGACTAGAAGTAGAACAGAACTTTCTCAACAGATCCAAGACATGTACTTCATACTTCCAGCAACAACACCTTATATGAATGGAGAAGATACAATGCTTTCTCCCTAAGGTGGGGAACAAGGGCAGATATGCCTACTTTTCATCTGTCCATTAAACTTTGAAACCTAGGCCTAAACCAAAATAGTCTGGCAATAAAATGACACAATTAGGATAGGATTTTCATGGTAGAAGTAAAATCTTCATATGTAGATGAAATGATCATCTGTAGAGAGAATACTAAGAAATCTCTAGGAGCCCCTAGAACTTGTATTTTAATTTAGCAGGATTAGAAAACACAAGGTATATGTAAAAGTTCAGGTCTATGTATGCTTGCTATAAATGAAGAATTGGATATTGAAATTTAAAAGTTATGTAGGAGTACAAAGGACCTAGAAAAGTAAAAAGAAAAAAGCATTGGAAGACATTTAGTACCTAATTTTAAGACTTCCTCTAAAGCTACAGTAATCAAGGCAGTGTTGGTGTAAGGAAAGACATATAGATGATTTGAATAAAACAGAGAATCTAGAAATAGAACCACACATATATGGTTCACTGAGTTTTCAAAGGTTAACATTAACATTTTATAGAACATCAATTCAAGAGCAGAGGAAAAGATAGTGTTTTTAGCAAATGGCACTAGAACACCTGGTATCTGTATATAAAAAATTAACCTCAACCCTTTATTTCCATACATAAAAATAACTTGAAAGGATCTATGAACCTAAATAAGAAAGACTAAAAGTATAAAACTTTAAGAAGAAATTATAAGGGAAAATGTTTATGATTTTAGTGTAGGCAAATATTTCCTAGGATATAAAAAACATGATGTATAAAAGAAACAAATTGATAAATGAGATTCCATCAAAGTGTAGAACTTTAAATGACATCATTAAGAAAATGAAAAGTAGTTCTCAAACAGACCATATTTTTAATGCGTATAACCTATGACCAGAATATATAAAGAACTCTTACAGCTCATTAATAGGCAACCCAATTTAAAAGTGGACACAAGAAGATAATAGCCAGTACAGCACAAGGAAAGGTGTGCAACTCTAGAGTCAGAAAAATAGTAATCAGTACAATAACAAGATTGAATTATACACTCATTAGATGAAGTTAAAAGTTTCAAAAGAACAAATGTCAGATGTGAACCAGTTTGAACTTTCTAATACTGCTAATGTGAATGTAAAATGATAAAACCATTTTGGAAAACAATATAGAAATTTCTCTATTACTGTTAAACTAACTGTCCTGTTCTTAAGTTTTTACTTGAGAGGAATGAAAACACATGTTCACAATAGATTTGTACATACAAGTTGAGTATCCCTTATCTGAAATTCATGGGACCAGAGTGTTTCAGATTTTTGTTTGAAATCCACTTGATCTGCAAAGTGGATAGCCACTCCTGCTGCTTTTTTCAGTTTCCTGTCACATGGAGTATTGTTTTCCACTCTTCAACTTTCAGTCTGTGAGTTTCTTTTTGAGTTACATGTGTTTCTTGAATGCAGCATATTGTTGGATCTTGCTTCTTGACCCGTTCTGCCATTCTATTTGTTTTGATTGGTGAATTGAGACCATTAACATTGATTGTTATTACTGATACGTATTGACTTATTATTGTCATGACCTTTTCCTTTTTTGGATTCTCCCCCTTTACATTTTATTTCTTGTTGAGCCCAATGCATTTATTTTGCTGTGCTTCCTGGGGTTGTGATCCTCCTTGTCTGTTCCTAGGATATTATCTAAAATTTTTTGGAGTGCTGGTTTGGTATTCATGAAGTTCCTAAGGTGCTCTTTGTCATGAAAGTACCTTATTTCTCCATCAGTTTTGAAAGATAGTTTTGCAGGTTACATCAGTTTGGGTTGGAGGCTGTTTTCCTTTGGGGCTTGGAATACATCACTCCAAGCTCTTCTTGCCTTGAGGGTTTGAGTTGAGAAGTCTGCTGTGATTCTGATGGGCTTTTCTTTGTATGTGATTTGTTTCTTTTCTCTAACTGCTTGTAGAATTTTGTTCTTCTGTGGGGTTTCTGGAATCTTAACAATTATATGCCTATGTGTAGATTTTTTTTTTTGATCAAGGCTAGTTGGAGTCCTATATGCCTCACTTATCTGTATGTGAAGTTCTTTCCCCGTTTGGGAAATTTTCTGCCATCACTTTTGTGAACAGTTTTTTTAATGTCATCTGCACTCTCTCCTCTTTCTTCATTGACTCCTATCAGTCTTACGTTATTCTTCTTTGCATCATCTAGCAGCTGCTGGATTGATGTCTTGTGGTCCCTTACAATTTTGAAGAAATTTTTCTTTTCCTGGTCACTAATTGCAATCTTATCTTCTATATCTGAAATTCTGCCCTCACACTGGCTCATTCTGCTGTGTAGACTTTCAATGGAGTTTTTAATCTTGTGGAAATGTTTGTGTCAGTTTTATGGATTCCATTTGTTTCCTATGTTGGAATTCCATCATGTTCCTGAACTCCTCTCTAGATTTATTAATCATGTCTTGCAGTATGGGCACAATCTCTGCTGTTTTCTGAGAAATTATTTCTGATTTCATTTTTTCCAGATCCTCTTTTGTTTTTAGTTCAGGGAGTCCAGGTGATTGAACATCAGAGTGTTAGATTTTGTTTCCCTTTGAGGTTGCTGTAGGTGATCTGGGGGTCTGGTTTTGAGACTTGTTCACATGTCATTTCGAAGGGTGTGTGTGGGGGTTGCTGCTGTTGCCCACACGGCTCACTTCCTCTGTGCTGGCAGGGGTGGTATGGCCGCTGAGAAGCCTTCTCTTGTGGGCTTGGAGGGGCCCACCTCCTCTGTGCTGGCTGGGCTGGTACGTGTCCCGGAAGTCTCCTCTTGTGTGCTGGGAGTTGCTCACCTCCTCTGTGCTGGTGAGGGTCTTTTGTTTGTTTTTTTGAGGCAGGGTCTCCCTTTTTATAGTTCAGGGTGGCTCTGAACTCACTGTGTGGCCCAGGTTCGTCTTGTACTCATAGTGGTTTTTTTGCTTCAGCCACCCAAGTGCTGGGATTACAGGGGTGCACCACCACACCTGCCTCCTAAGTATAATTTTAAATGTAAAAGTTTCTCCCTTTTATGGGTGGGGGATATATCTCAGTGTTGCAGTGTCTGCTGGCAAGTGTGAGGCCCTGAGTTGGATTCCTGTTACCCTCTTTCATCTTAAGAACCCATTTTTAACACGTTTTTGGAAAATAGTCTAAAGGTGAACTCTCTCTCCGTTATCTTTTATTTGTTTGGCAAACTCTTTATTTCTCCTTCATTTCTGAGCATAGCTTTGATGGTTTTAAAGTATTCTTGCTTGGTGTTTTTCCCTTTCGTACTCTGAATGCACCACTGTATTCCTTTGTGGCTTGTGAAGTTTCTACAGAGAAATCCATTTGTAACCTTGTTGGACCTCTCTTATATGTGATTTGTTTCTTTCTCTTGTTGCTTTCAGAACCCTCTTTTTCTTTGTGAACAGCTGGATTATATCTTGACATATTTTTAAAAAAATTTTATCTGGCTTTAGACTGTTTTTGCTTCCTTTATGTGGTTGTTGTTGTCCATTTACTTAGGATTTCTATAATCTTGTCTCTGTCTTTTCCTGTAACTGAAAGTTTGGCCATTTTATGCTTTTCCTTTGTTTCTGTGTGCCTTAATTTCATTGTATTTGGTATTCTCTTTTGACTGTATATTTTAAAGGAACTTATTTTCATAACCATGACTTTTTCTTGTTTGATTACTTTTTTTACTGCTAATTATTTCTTGTATTTTTTAGCTTCAGAATTTTTCTTTTTATAATTTTAATGTTTAAAGTTTTTCATTTTGGTTTTCTGATTTCATTGAATTGCTTTTGTCATTTCTTGATACTGAATTTCTTGATAATCACTTAATATAAGTAATGTCAATTTTTGTCAGGCATGTTTTTATATCTTCACTTCTTTGATTTTAGTCACTGGGAGATGATTATGTTCTTTTACTGGTATTATGTCTCCTTGGCTTTATGGTTTCTGTTGTATTCTATTGAGGTTTGTGTCTTTGTGGGCAGTCACTGTGGTTACAGATTCTATAGGCTAGTTTTGCTGAGGAAGGTCTTTCACCTATGAAGGGTGTGAGTGCCCTTTCTGAGTGCCCTTTCTCTCAACCCTTTCTGGTTGGGAGCAGTGGCTCTGGCACGCTGACGGGACAGATTGTGTGTTCAAAGTAAAAACTATTAGACCGTGGATCTAATAGAACTGGAGTTAGTGTTTCCTTTGTTTGTTTGGTTTTTTTGGTGGAATATCTATAATCAACTATTTCTAAGAATAAAAATTTCAACTTAAGTTCTGCTGTTTTGTTTTTTTTGGTGCCCAAGTGGATTATAATGGTAAATGCATTATATTATGATAATGATTTTATACCACTGGTTGCTTAAGGAAAAAAACCTGGTTATAATAGCAAAGTGCATTTTCTGAGATCTTTTTGGTACTTTAATCATAGAAATGATTTTGCCACTGGTCCAAACTGAAAAAGCAACCTTTGAAAACAGTGATGACGAACCTTTTAGAACTTTCAGTGATAACAAACAGCCCACAGCAGCACACATGCTGTAGGTTCTGCCCTACTGTTTGAAACTATTCTTTTCTATTGTATTTTCCTGCTTTCATTTTGAATGTTGCTTTCATTTTTTTCATCTCATGTTCCTAATAACTTCTTGGCCTTTCTTTCTAGGAAAGACTTGTTTGGTTTAAACTTTCTGTGGTTTGTTTATAAATCTCTGAAATAAATCCTGCTACTAGTCTATTTAATTTCAGAAGAAAATACTCAGTGGTGTTATTACCAAACATTATAATAAAATAGTGGTAATTATATTTCTAAGTTTCTGGATAAATTGGAGTGGGTATATCTTTGAGCATACTCTTGAATTGATTTATCTTTAAATTATTTAAGTAAAATTCCTCACTATGCCAAGTTGTTTTTTAGAATTAGAATTCCTTATTTTGGATGGATGAGTAGAGAATAGTTACTTTTATTTGTAATATTTTCCTGTAGAAACCAGTTTTAGATGTCTTCTCTGCTAGTCACAAAATTACAACAGATTTAGTTTAAATATGTGCTTGGCTTTTAGTTGTAATTGTGGAATCGGGCAACTCCCCTTCCTGTAGAATACAAGGAGTGTTGCAGTGAGGTAAGCAGAGAAGGCTGGCTTTGTGGGTGGAAAAGCACCGAAAAATCATAAATAAGGAAACAGATAACAAATTGGTTGTTTTCAAGTTTATTTTCCTTATAATACAGTAAAAACAGGGGGACTTCCTTATACTGGCCAAAGTAAACTAGACATTTTCTGATTGGCCAGTGTGAATCTCCTGTTTATAGAAAAGTGTCTCAACGTTTTATTTTATTACATGACACTTACAGGTGACTACTTTCTGCTTTGATTTTTGTATGTGCGAGGGTAGTTGAAAACATGAACTCCTGTAAACTTTATCAAGTCAGCTTCACTTGGGTAAAGGGTATTCAGAAATACAAAGTTAAAAAATATGCCACACCTTTGGCTTCTTTTTAATTATATTAAATGCAATATAATTTAATTCAAACTTTATTTTACTATTTTGGATGTCACACGCTGGCAATATAAATAGCGATAAATCTGATTGATTCTTTTTTTTTTTCTTAAGTTCTTTTATTGGTACATTTTAGGTATACAATTTGTTTACATTTATAAGTGGGTGTTTGTACCTGTACATGATGTATCTCGGTTCTTATTTTTTTCCCCATTACCTGTGCTCCCTTCCCTATTTACATAGACTTCATTTCCATTTTTTTTTCTTTTCATATAGTTTTTCCTTTCCCTCCTTTCCTTTCTCCTTCCCCTCCCTTCACCCCTTCATCTTTGGACTTTTTTTCCTTTTTCAAATTATCAATTATTCATTTTAATCATTTTAACCCTTGTTTACACTATCCGTTTCTCACACTAGAGAAACTATTTGGTATTTAACATGTGTGTCCTATTTACTTCACTTAAGAGTATGGCCTCGATATGCATCCATTTAGCTATAAAAGACTCTAGTTTTTCATTCTTTATGGCTGAGTAGTACTCCATTTTATAAAAGAACCACATCTTCTTTATCCAGTTTCCAGTTGATGGGCACTTGGGCTGCTTCCAAGCTTTAGTTATTACAAACTGTGCCGCTATGAACGTGGGTGCACATCTATTGCTGTGGTATGATTCTTTTAATTCTTTTGGGAAGATACCCAGCAGGGCAATAGCTGGGTCAAACGGGCCCTCTAGTCCTAGTTCTTTGAGGTATCTCCACACTGTTTTCCACAGTGGTTGCACCAGTCTGATTGATTCTTGCATTCAAGTATATGACATTTTACCAGCAGACAGTGTTGTAAATATAAGATAAATTTATAGTTATGAACAGAGGTTTCATGGACATGAATCAGAGCAATCACTTCTGTCAAGTGATGGGACATAAACTAGGAGTTTGCTAGCAAGGAGAATTGATGGCGAAGATCAGTTTAGGCAGAGCTGAAGGAGTCATCCTCTCACTTTCCCTTCACCCAAAATCTCAAAACACAAACACCCCAAACAGTTGAACACAAATGCAAAAGTAAGAACAAGAAGAAAAAGAAATAAGGAATAGGAGGGGGCAAAAGTACCACTGTGTTTTAATAGTTGAAATCCATTGAAAGGTGGAATGGAATAAAAGTATGAGTTACAATGTAAAGAGAGTAAATTTCAAATTCAAATTAAATGTCAAATTGTAGTTGCTGTGTGATCCTATATATCACTGTTTTCTTAAGTTGCATTTTCCTTCTTGCAATAGATGCTTTTAGTGCCTCACTCAGATCCTTCTACCTGCATGCTGTGCATACCTATCCCTCACCTGCAGAGTTGGTGACTTAAAGCTCTGAGTTATCCCCACCTCCACAGAATTACTGGGAACCACCTGCCCACAGATGTCTGAGCATTAAGCTCCCCTCTTTCCTAAGGTGTGGATGGGTGACTGCTAGCCATTGACTGGCTGATAGGAAATATGAGAGCTTGACTTTGTCTCCAGGTAGGACAACTCCCTGGTGCCATTTAGACTGCAAAGCTCACCCTCAGATCAGTTTGAGGGTAGACTTAAGCTGAACCCATAGCTTTATTGCTTTATCCATTTCCTTGAAGTCTTTAGTTAAGAACATTCCTTCAGTCATGTGCAGAGTTGTCTTAGACTTTGCTTCTCAAGAACTTGACCTGCCTGAGGTTCACTCCTCTCTCTTTTAAAATGCATACAATATAAAATTTACCATAATATAAAAATAACTATTTTAAATGTATGATTCAGCACAGTAAGTGCATTTATAGTGTTAGGCAAATATCACCACAGTCTAGTTTCAGAGCCTTTTTATCATCCTATAAGCTAACCTTAAGCCTGTTAAGCAGTCACTTCCCATCTACACTCCCTGAGCAGTCACTGATGACAGCCTCTGATAATACCTAGAAGAGGAATTACTTTGTCATGCGAAAGTCCTGTTAATTCATTAAGGAACTTCCAAGTGTTTTCAAAGAGGCTGCATCATTTGACGTTTTTACCAGCAATGTATGAGGGTTTCAGTTCTCTATGTGCTTGCCAGCACTTAATATTTTTCATTTTTATTAGAATAGTCATCTCTGTGGGTGTGGATCTTCCTCTTTGAAGTTGAACTCATTTTAAGATTATTGTGAGAATCACATAATTTGACAGATAAAATATTTGGGATGTTATAAAGCTCTGTATAGATCCCTTTAATGTGATATGTGATTCAAACTGAAATTGGAGTCAAATGACAGGATTGGTCTGTGTCAGGTTTTAGAAGGGTTGCATAGTAAGAATATCATAAAATGAAAATTGTGATAAACCGTATGATAGGCTAATAGAAGTTTATAATATTAAGCATTTGAGCACTTCCCTTTACAAAAAGCAAATGCTATTCTTGATGCTTAGTTTGAGTATAAGAGACAGCTGGGGATCTATTTCATTTTCAGTGCCTACTATTAGTTAAAGGTCTACTTTTACCAAGACCTGTTGTTTTGTTTTGTTTTGTTATAAATCATGTTTATGTACTACTTAAGAAAAATAGCAAAATATTGAACAATATAAGGAACATAAAAACACCTGTAATTCTTTTACCTAGAGCTCAGAACTTTCATTGTCTTTCTGTATTTATTTGAGATACACATACATATTTGTACAAATGTACATGAATTTGTTGATTTTTAAAATTGTTTTGTGTTTTTAAAAATGTATTAGAAATCTATAGCATCAGTTTTAGGGACTGTATAACATTCCTACTATTGGATATTACAGCATCTTCATATGGTTAGACTTTTCTACTTATGTAATGTGTATGTGTATGCACTGTGAACATGAAGCTTTAAAATCTTGGATCTTTATAAAGTAGAGACAATCTATAGCTTCATATTATGTTTTGTTTTTATATAATAATAAGTTTAAGATATTACTTCATATAGTTCTATACGACATTTGTACTTGTTTTGTGTTTTAAGCTTTGCACTTAAGTGTTTTTATGGCTTTCTGCCATGAATAATGAAAAGCTACTGCATAAAAATGGCTCTGACTTTTGAACCATTGGTTTTACTTTCTGGTAAGTTATTGCAATTTTTAAATATAAAAACACACATGGATCTTGTGAGATTAAGGTAAAAGTTAACAGGAAATTTAAAGGTAAAGTTGGAGATTTAAAAAGTTTCATATACTTTAAGGAGTGCTTCAGTAAAGAGACTTAGTTTGCCATGTGTGATATTTTCAGATTTTACTAGTCACGTAATAGAAAAGTAATGATTATGTTGGTAACCTTCAAGTCATTTTCCTTTCTTGTTTGAATAGATCTGGTAGCTGTGTTTTACAATGTGTTTGAGCATTTGAGTTATTTGTCATTAACAGATAATATTTTAATAAACATTCTTTAAGTATTTTTGGACCCATCCTCAAAGACTCTTTTCTGATTTTTATAAATGAGTTTTTTTATATGTTCCAGGTGGATCAAGGCACAGATGTCTGAGGATGAATTGTGAAACATCTCCAATTTGTCTCGATTTTCTACTGTTTTCCTTTTTTTCCCTTTCCATTTCTTGCCCTTCCCTTCTCTCTTTTGTTTTGTTTGTGGTACTAGAGATTGAACTCAGGCCCTTCACAGCGAGCTATATCCCCAGTCCTTTATTTATTTTTAATTTTGAGACAGGGTCTTGTAAGTTGCCTGGGCAGGGCTTGAACTTGCCATCCTTCTATCTCAGCATCCTAGAATGCTGGCATTACAGGTGTGTGCCACCACACCTGGCTCATTTTTTTTTCTTTTAAATAATAAAGTTAAAAATTAAATAGAAAATAATTTTTCCTCATTGTAAAGCTTACTCATTGTTGAGATGTAGAAAACAAAAATTTTTAATGGCACCACTGTTCTTTCCAGTAATCACATTTACAATTCTATTTTTAAAATTTTCTTTGTTGTTGTTTTAATTCCTGTCAGTTATTTTCTTACATCCCTTCTTTCATGTCTATTTCTCCATCTTGGATTTACCTTGACCTCATCACCTATTGAGTTATGAATTATGACTTGACCTCTGTTTCTGAATTTACTCTAGTATTTTCCCCCCACTACTGCATTAATCTTTCCAAACCTCCTATATACTTATATATATTCTCTTATATTAAATGCTCATTCTAAGTGATGATGCCAGACTTCACTGCCTAAATTTATCCCTTGCTGTCTGTCTGGGTTGTGCTCTTATTTATTTCTCTGTCTGTAAGGGCCTCCTTCCTGAAGTTCTGGTAATACATTAAGTTTTCACAAATCCCACTTTGTCATAAAACTTTACAGTGTGCCCTTATGAAAAAGAGATGAACTTCATTGAGAACACAAAATGAGGCTGTAAAAAGGTACCAGCTTAGGGGCTTAGGATTTAGCTCAGTGGTTCTGGCACCTGCCTCACAAACGCAAGGTCCTGAGTTCAATCCCCGGTACCGAAAAAAAAGGGTACCAGCTTTAGATTTTGTCTCAACCAGTCCTGGCTCTAAAATCTCAAGCTGGTGACCTGAAGCTAGTTTTTCAGCTTTTCTGCTTCTTCATCTCCAAAGTGGACATAATAATATCGTTCTCGATATTGTGAGCGTTAACTAAGATAATGGTTGTGAATATTACAAACCTTGGGTTCAGTAGCTTTCTTCTGCCAGGCCCTCCTTTCCACAATGCTGTTTCTGACTCAGAGCCAGCCAACCATGGACTGAACCTTCAGAAAATGGGAGGCAAAATAAACCTCTTCTCCTTTAGGTTGCCAGTGTTGAGTATTTTGTCCCAGGCACGGCAAAGTGACAAAAACAATACTATAATTTTGTTCAACCTGTTGTTTTGGGTCACTATTTAAAAGCTGTTAAAAATAATTCCATACTGTGTGTTAAATGCCACAGAAACCAAGAGTTTTAACTGAGAATTAAGTACAATTTCAATTGAGTGATTTTTTTTTATTGTACTTGAGATCTCAGTTTTGCATTTCATGAATTATTTAAAAGTTTGCAGAAATAAATATTATTCACAAATTTATCTGCTTATTTGGGGTGGGGTGGGGTGGGGTGGGGACTGGGAATTGAACCTAGTACCTCACAAATACTCTAGGCAAATGCTGTATCACTGAGCTCCATTGTCAACCCTTCAAAAATTTTTTTATTTTGTGATAAGGTCTTACTAAGTTGCCTGTCCTGCTCTTGAAGTTACAATCCTCCTGCCTCAGCCTCCTGGGAAGGTAGGTTAGGAGTGTAAATTCCATACCACCTCAGTCACTCATCTTCTTTTTTTGTTTGTTTGTTTTTTTTCTGGTGCTGGGGATCAAACTCGGGTCCTTGCACTTGTGCAGCAAGTGGTGAAACCGCTGAGCTAAATCCCCGGCCCTATTTTTGAAATAAGCTAGTTATCAAAGATTCTATATCAAATCTATCAATTAAAGGATTTTTATGTTGCTTAATGGTCAGAATAAGCACTTCTTGTGTTTATTGTCATAGGAGTGATTTACAGTACTCGTAATTACGTCTACTTGGCCAAGAATGCCACAGCGGAGGGTTTTTAACTTATTGTCATGCTTTATAATCATCATTCTTGAACAAGTCATAGATTTTTCATTGTGCTGTCCTCAATGTGATGGTTGCTCATACATTGTAATACTTTAAAGAAATCATTACTCCTTTTGAAGTGACATTTAAAGTGAAATGAATTTGTAAGCTACTGTTAGTGGCTTTGGAAACTGATTTGTTAGTGAGTTGTCATAATGAGGTCATTTTCTAAAAGAAGATGAAGCCATTTGTCTTATTGTTTTAGTCATAGAGGGCTTTTTCTTTGCCCAAACATTTTCAGCTTCTGCGTTCTCACCCACTTATTTTCATAGTTTCTAATAATATCATGGAATAAGATGATGATGGAACTTTTGAAAGGCAACAGTTGATACTTAACATGTTCAATATTTGACTTATAGTTTGTACTATAGTTAGAAAAATATTTAAATATTAATTTGTGTTTCCTAATGGGAGAGCAAAGGGTGTCTAGAATTCTGTATGTAAATATCCGCATACAGAGTATGGAATTCTACCAAGAATTGTGTTCTTCTGAGTCCTTGTAGTCTAACAGCCTAGTCAGATTCAAGCATTCCACCTGTTCGAATGCTCATTGCTTCATGATGCATTTCTCTGTGATTTTGGAACATCTTTGGCCCTCAAAATTTATGTGTGATGGAAAATTTGGGGCAATAGAGAAAAGGAGCAGCTTTCCTGCTCATTGTCATCTGTTTTCATGGGTGCTTGCATTCTCTTTTGGGTTGTTTCCTTTATCAACCTATATATGTATTTTAGCTGGAAGATTCAGGATATATCAGAAGGGTTAATTCATGATTTCACAATATGTCTCTGTCTTTTTCTTTATAGTGGAAAATGTAATACTGCTATACAAAACCTTAAAATAGTTACATATAATTTAGCAACACATTTCTCAGAGAAAAATTATTCCCATGAGCTATTGGAATTTATTTTAAAGATAGTAAAAATTAAAATAATTTGAGATTAGTGAAATAAGATGGGGAAGCCCAAAATAGATTCAGTCCCATTTAATGGTTTTAACGTAAGAATCACAAGTGTTAAATAATGTTCCTTTGAAGTTAAGAGTTTGAAAAGGTTAGCAAGTTTAAAAGTTTATATAATGGAAAAATAATTATAAGAAAAATTTGTAGAAAACAGAAACACATTCTATCTTTGAAGGTAATTATTTAAAAAGTTTCTAGCCAGGTGTGGTGGTACCTGCCCTGTAGTCCCAGCACTTACAAGGCTGAGGCACAAGGATCTCTGGAGCTCAGTAGTTTGAGACCAATCTGGCCAGAATAGTGTGACCCTATATTAGAAAGAAAGGGAGGGAGGAAGGAAGGAAAGAAAAAAGGAGAAAGTTACGTTTCTTTTCTGATGGAAGATTGCTGCATTGAGTAGTAGTTAAGTATGTTGTACCAGTTATCTGTTATTCATGTTATAAGCTACGTCACAAACAACTCCAAAGTCTTTATGGCATGCAGCAAGTGTTTGTTGCTTATTTTGTGTTTTGGGCAGCTTGGTACCTCTGGTGATCTAGGATGTCATTAGCTGGAATCATTGGTTGACTAGAGGTTACTCTCTTCTATCATTCAGTAGGCTAGCTTGGTCTTGTGATGGCAGAGGTCTAATAAAGAGCAGAAAATTCAAATGTCTTTTGAATCCTGGTTTTGTATTGATGTGCCATCACTTCCATTTAAATGTGTTGGCCAGAGTAAGTCACATGGCCAGCTAAGGTCCAATGAGTGGAAATTATACACTGTCTCTTTAGCCGGAGGAATTGTAAAGTTATACTGAAAATGGATGAAAAACTGAAACTATAATGAAGTCCACAATTTATAATACAACCTTGACGAAGAAAAAAGTTGGAGGGCTCATATTTCTTTATCTTATTTATAAAGCTACAATAATCAAAACTACTGGTATAAAGACAAAGCCTAGCTGTTGTGAATTACATCACTATAAGCATGGGTATGCATGTATCACCATTGTATGCTGATTTTAATGCCTTTGGGTATGTATGAAAGGCTGGTATAACTGGATTAGATGGTATGGTATATCTATTTTTAGTTCTTTGAGGATTTTCCATTCTGATTTCCATAGTGTGCTAGTTTATGTCCACACCAGTAAGTGTAGAAGGGTTCCTTTTCCCCTGTGTCCTGGAAAGCATTCATTGTTTTTTTGTATTTTTGATCAAAGCCATTCTGACTGGGGTCAGATGGAATTTCACTATAGTTTTGATTTGCATTTTTCTAATGACTAAAGATGTTAAACATTTTTTCATGTGCTTATTGTCCCTTTGAACTATTTCTTTTGAGAAGTATCTGTTCAATTCACTTGCCTGTTCATTGATTGGGTTATTTGGTTTTTCTGTTTAAGTTGTTTGAGTTCTTTATATGTTCTAGATGTTAGTCTTCTATCAGAAGAGTAGCTAGCAAAGTCCCCCTTCCTCCATTCCGTAGGTTGGCTCTTCACTCTATTAATTGTTTCCTTTGCTATGTAGAAACTCTTGAATTTGATGTAATCCCATTTGTTGATTCTTGCTGTTACTTCCTGTGGTATGGGAATGCTATTCAGGAAGTCTTTGCCTTTGCTTATGGCTTCAAGTATTTCCCCTATGTGTTTTCCCAGCAATTTCAATTTCCCATCTTATATGTAGATCTTTGAAACATTTTGGTTTGGTTTTAGTACAATTGTAAGAGGTAGGAATCTAATTTCATTCTTCTACATGTAGATATCCAGTTTTCCCAGCACCATTGTTAAAAAAGCTTTATCTAGTGTATAAAGTTTTTGTCCCCTTTGTCAAAAATCAGATGACTATAGATGTGTCAGTTAGTTTCTCTGTCTTATCTTCTATTCCATTGAATACATGTCTGTTTTTGTGCCAATATCATGTTTATAACTATAGCTGTTATAAGTTTAAATTGGGTATTGTGGTGCCTCTAACATTGCTCTTTTTGCTTATGGCTGCTTTGGCTATTTAAAATCTTTTGTGTTTCTGTGTAGATTTTAGGATTGTTTTTTCTATTTCTGTGCAGATGTTAGCATTTTAATGGAGACCATTTACTCTGTAGATCACTTTTGATAATATGGGCATTTTACCAGTATTATTTCTGCTGACCCATGAACATTTTCTGTATCTTCAATTTGGTTGGATTCCTTGTTTGTTTGTTTGTTTTTTCAAGCTATTGTGAATGGAAATCTTTTCCTGATTTTTGACGAATTCATTGTTAGCGCATAGGAAAGCTGTAGAGTTTTGTGTATTTATTTTGTATTCTGTCACTTTGCTGAATTTATCCCACCCATAAATCGTCTTACAAAGTTTTTAGGGTCTTCTTTGTAAAGGACTGTTACGGTTCGTATCTAGATGTCCTCCAAGTGGCCTCTTGTCCTCATAGGTAGGCTTTTGGAACGTGATTGAATCATGGGGCAATGCACTCAACTCACTGGATGTGTTACCTGGAAGGGTCCTCCCTGGCTCTTTGCTTTTTTCCCTGCTTTATGGTTGCCTTGATGTGAGCATCTTTCTTGTGCCGTGTCCCTCTGCCATTCTGTTTCTACCTTGGAACCAACTGACTGTGGGTTGTAACTGTAAGCCAAAATAAACCTCTTTTTTAATCTCTGATATGCAGTGAGTCATTATCTGTCTATTCCATTCTAATATAAGCTTCACTAAGATAAAAACTTTTGTCCTGTAAATCTTCAGGGCCACGACTGTGCCTTTCACAAAATAGGCAGTCATTAAATATTTATTGGTTGAAGGAATGGTCATAAGGCTTTTTCATACTTGGTGGCAAGATAGTGTTAGGACAATAAATGAGACATGGCCCTTTGATAGTTTATGTATAAACTATTGAGATAATTATAATGTATGCCCTTTGTTAAAAGTTCATGTATAATGTATTTTTAGGTAGGAATTTGGCTTTGGCTCAATTTTCCTTGCAGAAGTCTAAAAGTGTTTCAATAAGGAAGAGACCTTTGAGCTAAGCAAAAAGAAATAGAAATCTGTTGAGTAATAAAAGAAACAAGGAGTTCTTCTTTGTAAAGAAGAAAGAGTTGTGAAAGTGTTCATGTCCAAGAGAACCAGAGGAAAGAGGAGCCTAATGAGGTAATGGCTCCATTATAGAGGAATAACAGTTTATTGCAGTTGTCAAATACACTTTGTATATAAGACAGTCAAGTGCTGACCTGCTGAAAGAAAACAACCTGGACACATTTTAGTACTTCAGAATGTCTGCCTTTTGACTATTGGGTTAGTTGTAGTGTCATTAACTATAATGAAAAATCCATAAGGAGATATATATTTATGGGAAGAGAATTTACTCAGTTATTGTATTCTTCACTTTGAATGCTTATGTAAGGCTCTTGCTGCTTGGTTTGACATTTCTTGCCTCTTTTTTCAGAGTTTGAATTTTTTTTTTTGGTACTGGGGATTGAACTCAGGACCTTACACTTGTGAGGCAGGCAGCTGAGCCACTGAGCTAAACCCCCAGGCCAAAGTTTGAATTTTTGTTAATATGGTTTTGTCTGAGATGTTCAATGTACAGTGGGGCTTTTCTGTTGCTTCTAGCATGGTTTCGAGGAAATAGTGATTATTTCCTCAAAAAGAGAGAAAGTTGCTTTATTTACTCAGACCTAGCTGTAGATCCCTCCGTAGGAGTGTTTTGTGATGAACATGGGTGTATGAAGACATCTGGAGACTACCTTAATGTTGTGAAAGACTGAACCTTTGTGTACCTTGGTGGAGTATAGATTGTCACCAATTTTCCCATACTGTGATCTTTTTTCATTTCTCTAGGGAGAGTGTGGGTGCCAGGGGACCAGGAATAAGTTCATTATCTTCTTGAATACTGAATGTAAGAGAAGAGGTTATTCTGGAAAATTGTATTTTTGCATTTACAAAGGACTTTATAAGCTAAATATTTATGTACATGTCTAACTTGATTTCTTCATTTGAATCTAACATAACCTTATGTGACATGGACATTAGATGATAAATACTGTATATCACATTGAAAAAGCTAATCTCAGAAAGATTAGTAGATTGTTCATTGTGTTTCTGCTTTTAAGTAGAAAGCACTGAATCCATACTTAGGTTGTCTTATTCTCAAGTTCAATAGGGGACAGTTAATACTTAGGCTTAATATCAAAAGCAAGAGTGGAAAGATTAGTGCTGAAAAGTAGGATTCCTTCTGGTTACTTTTAAGTGAAGGCTGTTACTGATAGATTTTTTAAAATTTCAGCAACAACCTGCTTATTAAGGATACGAAAAGAGCAAAGATAAAAAGCTAAATACTGTGTGATCTGCCTCACTACCACGTCTACCTGTGAGCTCACTGTCTAGTTTGAAACAGACATACAAACAAATCAGTATAATATGGGATGAGTAATGGCTTAATTGAGATATAATAACTTACATTGGTATAAGCTATTTTTTTTATTATAGCTTAAAACATGTCAATATTTTTGTTCCTACAGCCCTCTCTGGTTTCATCTTTCACTGTTGCTAACATGAACTCTTTCAGTTAACAAAATTATTTTGTTGTTTTAGCAATTGAAGTCTTTACTTTTGAAACGTCTAACAACTATTTCCCCCAGTGCCTTCCTATTCCTATAGTTCTAGGACTTTGTTGGGTCCCATGGAGCCATGTCTTTCAAATACTGTTATTTCTGCCCTGTTGGGCCGTGAGGTCTTTCAGGCTTGAGAAGGTGTTCTGTTTTCACTTTTAGTCCTCAAGTCCTGGCTCAGTGCTTTGCAAAGAGGATGTGCTTATTGGATGAACTGAATTGTCTAACTATAGTTTACTCTCCCTTCTGAGTTCATATCACTGCTACAGATAAGGTCACTGCTTTTTCGTGGAGTCTCACAGGTGGTAAGCGTTAGTGCCAGGATGCCACCTGTACTCCTGTGGTATATAATATATTGTAGAATATCTATCCAACTCACCGTCACAGACTGTACTGGTTTAGTCTAACTTTGTACTTTAATCTTTTCTCAGAAACTATTGAAGAAAGTAAAAATGTCTTGGAATTATAAGTTTGCAATGGAATGAATTTTTTTTCTGCTTGAAATTTAGACATTTCTAGGTCTCTAATACAGATTTAATAATATCTGAACAATTTAAGCTTAAAAATTAAATTTTTATTATCAAACTTGACATTAATGTAGCAGGAACCATTTCTAGTAAAAGGATCAGTGCAGTGATCTTCTAGAAACTATATAACCCCACCTCTACTCTTATGCCATTTAATGAGAAAGTAATTCCTTTTTATTCCTTCAGCATAAGCTTGATTTTTTTTTTCGGGAAGGTAACAAATGAAAGACAAAAAATTTCCCAGTGAACTTCCACAATTATCGTGAGGCACAACAATTTAAAAATATGTATAAATGTATTTTCTGTAAAATACAATCAGATTCTAGACCTTTCTAAAAAAAATAACAAGATCCAATTCAGTTTTTAAAATGCACTCATGTAATAAATTACTTTGGCTTGTTTTGTCATTTTTGGCTTTATAGCTTTTACACAAACAGTAATAATTATGAGACTATTTCTCAAATAATGAGGTGTTTTCATTTCATTTTCATTCTGTTTTTGTTTTGGGGGGTTTTTTTTGGTACCAGGGATTGAACTCGGGTCCTTGCGCTTGCTGGGCAGGCGGTGGAACCACTGAGCTAAATCCCTGGCCCTTCATTCTGTTTTTAACACTTAATTACTAAAAGATTGCTACCTCTCTGATACACCACCACTATGTTGGTTCTCCCTATTTCCTTTGCTGTGCAGAGCTCTTTAATTTGTCAGTTCTTGCTTTTGTTTCCTGTGTTTTGGAGTCCTATTTAGGAAATCATTGCCCCACTATGATTGTATTGGTGTCTATCTGTATTTCTAAATCCAGTAATCTTTATTTATTTTTTTTCCATTAAGGTTATTGGTGCATTTTAGGTATAAAATACAGTTACATTCATCATTGGGATCTTGTACCATTACATGAGTATCTTGGTTCTTATTTTT
>NW_004624754.1:14909112-14919276 GCF_000247695.1 Heterocephalus glaber
CCAGGTGGTTGAGTATCAGATTGTTCCATCTCATTCCCCTTTGGGGTTGCTGTAGGTGACCCTGAAGTCTGTTTTTGAGGATTGTTTACATGTCTTCTTATTTCCATGGGGGTGGGGTGGGTGTGGGTAGGGTGCGGTGGGGGTGCTTCTGGCACCCACATGGCTCAGGTTCTCTGCCCTAGGAGCATGGGATGGCGGTGGGAGAGCTTCCTTCTGGGTGCTGGGACTGGCTCAACTTCTCTGCCCTAGGAACGTGGGATGGTGGCGGGGGAGCCCCAGTAATCTTTATTTTATGAAGTTGAGTGCACCAACATTTGGTGCATACTTAGAATTGTCATCCCTTCCTGTTGAATTGTTCCCTTTACCAGTATGTGGTAGTTGTCTTTAATTCTTCTCATCAGTTATGGGTTGAAATGTTCTGTGTCTGAAAATAAGATAGGTACTTTAATGGCATATCATTTTCCTTTCAATTTTAGTCTGTGTAGTTCATTTTGGATGAGGTATGTTTCCCATAGACAGTATGTAGTTGCATGTTTAAAAAATTCAAACTGCCAATCTGTATCTTTTGATGGGGAGTTGAGACCACTGACATTAAGAATTATTTATTATAAAGTCTATATTGAATCCTCTCATTGCATTAATTTTCTTGTACCAATTCCTTTATGTTTTATTTTTTCCTTTTGTTTACTCTCTCAGTAGGGCTCTTTGGTGCTGGTGGCTTCTCTGTCTCTGTGTCTGTCTCAGATTCCCTTAAGTATTTTACTGCAGTGCAGGTTAAGTGCTCATGTATTTCTTTAGGCTTTTTTTGTCATGGAATGTATTCTTTGTAAAATTTGAAGGCTAATTTTGCAGGATATAAAAGTCTGAGTTGAAAATTGTTTTCTTTTAGGGCTTGAAACACTTCACTCCAAGTGCTCCAGGCCTTTAAGTCCACTGTTACTCTTCTACATTTGCCTTTGTAGGTTGACATTTTTCTGTAACAGCTTTTAGTATTCTCTCCTTTTGTTGAATTTTTTTCTTTTTTTCTCTAACTCTGAGGGATTTTTTTTGGTCTCCTTTTTGGCACCAGTTTTTGGATCCAGCTTGTATGTTGTCTTGTCATTTTTAGAGTACCACCTAGTTTATGATTTACATCTACCACCCTGTCTTCTATTTCTGACACTGTGTCCTCACATTGATCAAATTTGCTAAACCCATGCTTTACATTGAATTTTTCATGTCATCTGTTTCTACTTGTTTTCTTTTCATGCTTTCTAATTGTTTACTGAAGTGGTCATTCATATTTTGTGTTGTCTTGCTTAACTCAGTTTACTGTGTTTCTTCTTTATGCTCATCAAACATTTTATTGGTTAAATCCTTTATCTGTTTAATTAAAATCTCTTTGAGCTCATTAAATGTCTTATGGATTTGTTTATATGGTTCTCCCTCCCACTAACTGTGATAGGGTTACCCCAGAGACTCCAAATTGAAGTTGTTCTGTGACTTCTGATTCTTGGACCCTTCTGATTCCAGGAGTGGCTCAGTCTTAATAAATCTCTTCCCCCAGATATCTTCTGATTGTATCATTCCCACGTTTGGCAGATGCTCCAGTGGATTTATTCCCCAGTTCTACCTGCCATGCAGGAGTCACTTTCAGAGTAAAAGCCTGTGTTGTATTTTCAGGTTACAAAATTGTGGGCTTTTCTTGGGGCTAGTGCTATTGGTTGGTCTGTTGTTTCTCTCTGAGGCTGCTGCCCCCCTCTGGGGTGACCTCGAGTTTATGGAGGGAGGTCTCCCCAGGAGCTGGGGTGAGCCTTCCAGATTGCTTACTTTTCTTCTCTGTGTTGTCTTCAGTTTCTCCAGTTTCTCTGGTTTTAGAGCTCTACTTCTCTTTGCTAAATTGTTTCTACGTTTCTTGATTCCAAGTCTCAGAGAGGCTGTATTTTGTTGCTGCCTTCACTCTACCATTTTTATCCCCCCACCTCCTCAGTTTCTTCAGTATTTTGTAATTTGTATTGTAGAGGTCTTTCATATCTGTAGTTAGGTTTATTCCTAGGTGGTCCTGTGAATGTTAATAACATTTTCATGTGTGACATCTCCTGGGTGATTCTCACCTTCAAGGCTTTTTTGCCCTAATGTACTTTAAGGCTTGTTAGAAGGGGATGTAGTCATTTTGTAGAGAGGATGGTTTGCGTGTGTGTGTGTGTGTGAGAGAGAGACAACGTTTTTTGAGCTGTATTATTCTGGACTATATTCTGTTTTGGCTACCTGATTATTATGGGAGGATATTAAAAATATTTATTACTTTTATAAATAATCAGTTTCTTCACTTGGAAAATGGGAGTGGGAGACTTGATTTCATACATGAATTATTCCAGAATACTATAAATATATAATACAGTTTACACAGTGCTGTTCACATATTAAGTGTGTAAATGTTTTCCAAGTTAGTTGTTTTCTCTCACTCCATTCTTCTTTCTTCACTTTCTTCTTTCTTCCATTCTTCTCTGTCTTTCTTCTTTTTGATTAAAGGATCCCACAGGTAGAAGATTAATGTGTAAATAATGCATAATTTGTGATAAAATTATACTTAATCTTTTTAAAGAAATGTTTTAAAATTTAAATGCCTATTCTTATTTAGAACCTAAATACTGGGTTCTTTTTTATTTTGGTACTGGGGACTGAACTTGGGACCTTGTGCCTGCGAGGCAGGTGGCAGAATCACTGAGCTAAATCCCCGGCCAACTGGCTTATTTTCTGAGACAAGTGATAACCTATGGAGACTCTCATCCATTTAGATGAGGATTTTACTGTGTAGAATAGGACAGAGGTGTGGCATAGATGGATCTAACTTCTGACAGTGATTTTCATATTGGTGACTTCTGCAGCTCAGTTTACATTGAGGATAGATACCAGATTGTGATCATATATTTGGCTAGTCAGCTTGGTAAGAAATTCTTCCTTTACTTAGAGATGGTATTTATTATATAGGTCACCCATTAAAGATCTTGTAAGTGCCAATGTGTAGTGGATATCTTTTGACATCTTTGTACACTGCTCCCCAAGACTTTGGCAGAAGCTATTAAATATTATTATGTAGTTAATTTGTTGTTTTTTTTGTTGAATTAAAATATAGAGAGAAGTCATGAAAGTTTTGAAAAATATAATATAATAATTGAGCATATCATTAATATGCTTATAGTTAAAAAAAAGATTGGTGATGATTTTCCTTCAATCAGCACTGCTGCTAGAAAGCTGTTGACTAGTTTGAATTTTTCTAAACATATATTTTCTTAAAAGGTACCTTGAGTTTTGATAGTAGTAAATTGAATGTGCAACTGACCTTGGCAGCTTTGGCCATGATTATTCAGGTAAAACACAACTAATTTATAAAGTGCTGTGAACCCTTTAATACCTACCAAAAATGGGCAGATTGTCAATTTGGAAGTTTCCACCTGAAACATACTCCTTCACTTGGCCCCTATAAAATTCTCCTGCAGTACCCTGCATAGAACTTAGTTTATTTACTGAGAAGGTCAAGTCACAGGAGATAAATCTGTGGTAGGTGTTACGGGGCTGATTTTTAAACCACACAACATCTCTCTCTTTTAGTTTATTTTACTTGCTCATATGTAAATTTTATTGATGAAACCAGCAGTGCTCAGTGCTCATTCAAGAGGTATTTTAGACTTCTTTCCATTGAAGAAAAACAGTCCTTTTGATGGGAATGACACATTAAGTTTTGTCAGAGCTGAGTTCAAAGCTTTTAGAAGATGATTAAGCTTTTTATTTAATCTGTGTTAAGACTGGAGAAAAAGAATCATCCAATGTGACTTTATATGTTTAAAAGTTAATTTGCAGCGTTAAAGTGTAGCATCCAATGCTATCTTCTGTGAGATTAACTGAAATGAACCTGTCATTTTCATCATGAGTTTTGAACATCAACATGCTGCCTTTAGTGGAGGGAATCAGTATAAACAACATCCAGGTTCCAGCCACGGCCCACATGAGGCACCAGAGATACTAGTTTTTATATAGTTTGATTTTAAAAGAAGAGGTTCTTATGCACTGAAATTTTCCCTTTCAAAATGGGCGTATTTCCCAGTGCAAATATGATACTTCTGTCTAATCAGGATGGAGTCTTATCCTGCAATGGGACTTACATTTTGGGCTTTTCACCACATCATTGCTGTTTTCTACGTGGTCAAAAATAGATATAAAGTAAACCAACCCCAAAAGTCAATTATAGGGTTTTATAGTGATGTACTGTGAAAAATTTGGTCGTGTTTTTCATTATACAGAATGTTCTTTCCAAAGACATAAACAGAAAAGGCACATATGTTTGATTTTAAAAATAACTGCTTGGCTCTTTAAAATGCTGGAGACAGTTTGGATAATTTTAAATGATCATCATTATAATTACATGATAAGCCTTCTATCTAAAGACAGGCCTGGTTTGTAATTATTTATTCAATTTTTCCCTCCCACCTTTAAAAAGAAAAAAATTTTTTAAATGAAGGAGCAGTTTAGATACTTTGAAAGTATTTCTGGCATACCAATATTCTGGGGGGAAAGAAGGGAAGGGACTTTTTTTAAAAAAAGATGTGCTATGTACGTTTACTAACTCCCCACAATGAATGTATTCATTATGTACTACAAACACAGACTTAAAAAAATATCTGGTAAATTCATCTCATTTTCTCATCTCTTCACAAGAAATGTGCTAAAATGTACTGTATCACTCTGGGAGCATACATGAGGATTTACAAGTATTGAATTATAAAAAGTATGGAAAATGAAAATAATTTGTTATGAATTAATACTATGCCTAAAATATAATTTATAAACTCAGAATGCTAATATATTTGCTTAAGTAATAAAGTAACACTTTATTTTAAACTCTTTTGGATTCTGGGGATTGAACTCTTGGCCTTGTGTATGCAAGGCAAGTACTCTACTAACCTACATCCCCAGCCTTTTTAAATAAAAATTGTATTTTGAGACAGAGTTTTGCTAAAGTTGTTCAGGCTGGTCTCAAACTTGCAATTCTCCTGGCCGCAGCCTTCTGAGTATGTGGGATTGCAGGCCTGTGCCACCATACCCAGGTATAGTTTATATTCTTAAGGAACACTTACCTAAGCTTCAGAAAGCTTTAAAATGAATGAAAATTTTTGTTACCAGAATACTGTATTTTAAGAGATAGTTTGAAGCTTTATTTTGAAATTTTTTTTTATTAATGATTATTTACCTTTTTGTTGAGCTTTAAACTCTAAGATTATAAAATGCATAAATAAATGTTTTTTATTTAATACTTTTCTCCTATAGTGAAGGTTCAATTTCCAAAGACAGATTTCAAACTAATGCAAGTTTTGGTTTCTTTGCTTTATTGAAATGATTGCTTCCTTTATTGTGAACTCTTTCAGTGACTGACATTATAATTACCCATTTACTCATACTCTTGTAAATAATATTAACATAATAGAACTGAATGGTAACTTTTCATTTCTTAGAGGCTATAAACAATAAAAAAATTGCTTCCATACATACTTATAGCAGACACTGTTGATTTTACAGATCAAGAATCATTCTTATCCTTTTTCTTTCTGAAAGAGCACTAATTTTGCTTAGAAATCATCAATAATTTATGCCAGTTGTGGTTGCTGTGGTTTGAATGTTCATCCTCTCCAAAATTCATGTTGAAATTTAATTGCAGCAATATCAAGACATGAGGCCTTTAAGAATTGATTTGGCCATGAAGGCTCATGGGTTGTGAGTTTGGCCTCCTCTTGCTCTCTGGCTTTTTCATCTTCCATGGAATGAGGCATTCAGAAGCTTCTTGCCAGATGCTGCCGACCCCATGATCTTGGAGTTTTCCTGCCTCTAGAACTGTGAGCCAGTAAATTTTTATTACAAATTATTCAATCTGTGGGTATTCTGTTTTAGCAGCGCAAAACAGTCTAAGCATTGGTGATCCTATTGCGATCAGTAATTGGTTTAGAAAGGGTCACCATCCACACCATCTGGAAAAGGCTGCCATCTTCCACTAGAACAAATGCCTAGAATTGCTACAGGAGATTTCTCATATAAGAGCATGGGCCATGGGCTGGGCGTAGTGGTGCCCACCTGTAATTCTCAGCACTTGGGAGGCTGAGGCAGGAATTGTTGTGAGTTCAAGGCCAGACTGAACTACATAGTGAGACCTTGTCTCAAAAAAAAGAAAAAGAAAAAAAGAATCTGGACCATGGAACCAGGCTGCTGGCTTAAAATCTTAGCATCTCCCTTACTCAAGTTGTGGCTTTGGACATTCTTTTGACACATTCACAGTCAGGCCATAATTTGTATGTCTTGCCAGTGAATAGCCTAAACCACCGGTGGTACATGCATGACTATATCACTTGTACTACCAGCTGGACAAGCCACCAGATGGCATAGTCATGCATGTACCACCAGTGCCACACGCTTGTGGGAATGTCTAAATATCTATATACCTCATTTTCTGTTATTGTGAAAATTTAGTTATATTCATGTGGAACAGTAGTCATTATTAATCAGGGAAATGCACATCAGAACCATCAGGAGATATCACTTGACACTCAGGATGGCTGGAGTCAAAAATTCAGGTAATAAATGTTAGTGAAGATGTGGAAAAATCTGAGCTTTCAAAAGCTGCTGGTAGGAATGTCAAACAATCCAGCCACTTTGAGGAATACACTAATAATTCTTCAAGTGATTAAATGGGAGCGTTGACATATGACCCAGGAGTTTTGTTCCTAGGTGTATAACCAAGAGAACTGAAAACATCTGACATCGAAACCCATACTCAGATGTTTACAGTAGCATTTTCATAATACTTATCTAAAAGATGGGAAGCAATAGTAGCCAAAAGATAGAATTCTCCATCACTGGATTAATGAAAAAACAGTTATGGCACGTCCACGCAGTGGAGTATTACTTAGCCACAAAAAAGATTGAAGAACTGATTCCATGGCACAACATAAATGAATGTTGAAAATATTGTGGTAAATGAAAGAAGCCAGTCATAAAAGTCTACGTGTCACATTATTTCACTAATGTTTGACTGGAAGGAAATTTGTAGAGAGAGAATGTGAATTAATTCAGAAAGATTGGTGGGGTGGAAGATGGAGAGTGCTAGGTTTGAATGTTTTTGTGTCCCTTGAATTCATGCTGAAACCTAATCCCCACTTGATAGTGTTAACAAGTAGAGCTTTATTATCTTTTATTTTGCAAAGGGAGATAGATCTTTTGCAAATGGGAAAAAAGAATCAAGAGCTGGAGGGAGGAGGAGGGGAGGGAAAGGGGAAAGAAAAGGAATTAAGAGATGTATGTACCTGTATTAGCTTCCCAGCATGGATGCACTTGTGTACTGCAAACATGTACAAATGTACTAAAACATTTTAAAATGTAGAGCCTTCAGGAGGTAATTAAGTCCTAGCGGGCTGTGCCCTTCTGAATTGGGTCAGTGCCCTTGTTAGAGAGGGTTGAGAGTTCCCTCTGACCTCTGGTCCCTGTGAGGACACAGTGAAGGCACCCTCTATGGGGATTAGCCCCTTCCAGAAACCGAATGTCCTGCCCTCTAGGCCTCCACATCTGTGAGAAATAAATTTGTATTGCTTATAAATTACCTCATCTATGATATTTTGTCCTAGTGGCAAGAACTAAGACAGACTGATAGCCAAAGAATACCAGATTTGTTTTTTTGTGTGTGTGAAGAAAATGATCTGTGTTTGGTTACACATACCTGAATCTGTGAAAGCCATGGAATCGTATACTTCAAACAGGTGAATTGCAGTGGTACCTTGGTTCATGAACTTAATTCTTTCCACAATTCTGGTCACAAACCAAATTGGATGAGAACCGAATCAAATTTTCCAAAGGTCAACATTGAACCTAACTATTGAATTTGATTTGGTTCTTGTCCAGTTTGGTTTGTGACCAGATTTATGGAAAGAAGTTTGTGAACTGAGGTACTACTGTATATCTCAAAAGCTGTTAAAATGGGGCTAACAGTGTCTACCTTACAGGCTGTTGTGGAAATTGATGAACATAAAATTCTTGTGAATACTGATCAGTACAGGGCAGTCACTTACTAAGTATGGTAAAAAATGAGTTCTATCCAGGAGAGACTGCAGATTAAAAAAAATAGACAATATGCACAGGAGGGCAGGTCCTAGAGTGTGAAGGAGTACAGCCTGTCCTGCTTTGAAACTATATGATAAAATAAAGCATGTGATTTCAGGGCTTTCTGTTTGAAAGCTTTTGGTGTCTTGTAGCTGGAGGTCTTTTATTTACCTTCTGTAATCTTTTATCCAGGCATTGTTCCTGTCACATTCTAGATTTTTGTGCTTAGTCTTTTCCATGTATGGCCTTTCTGTATAATAATATCTGTGTGAGTTCAGACTCCTTTATGGGCATGGACTGTGTTTTAAATTTTAATGTCTTTATGTTGTTGAGTGGAGGGCTGAGCTTGCTAATAGTGGATGGCTAATAATAATAAGAAAAAGAAGTTACTTATATTTCATTGGGCTCATCTAAAATTTGCTGATTTCTTGTGCTTCTGTCGTGTGCTTGCTTGTCAGTGTTTCATGGCTGAGGGCTCCTTTTGCAGATTTCAAGCTAAATTCCCATTTCAGTGTTGATGGAAGCTGAAATATGTTTAAAATGCTGTTATCTACCTGCTCCAGACCTTTGCTGAGTTGCCACAAAGTGAGATTTGTTTCTGCTGTTGCTTCACGATTATTAGTATAGTATATGCTTACTGAGAGAAAACACAGGTGTAAACTATTTTTAGAAAATATAAAATACCAGTAAACCTAGCATTTCAGTAGAATTCCTATTTATTGTTTGGTGTATATTGCTCCAGATAACTGATACTGATGAAAGTATAGATGTATTATGTGTGTATGTGGTTTTCTTATTGTTTGTGCTTATATGTACTTTTGATTGTGAGTTGGGGATAAAATGGGATCAGTTGGAGACATGCATTAGTTAAAATTTTAACATTGTGCTAATCTATGCTGTATTCTTGCTATGTACTTCACATGCACAGTAGAACTAGGTTATTGGCAGATTATCCCAAATACAAAATACGTTTTTGAATTCTAGATTCCCTATTCATGCTTCAAAGAAACTGTGAATCATCATTTATTCTGTACTTATTTAAAAATATTAAGATATTTGGATTTTTTCAGTGAATTACAAGAATGCTTTATATAAGATCTTTAAATCTTTTTTTATATTGCAAGAAATTTTCAATTTATTATTTTAAACAAACTTGAATGTTCATAGTATTTATTATTTTTATTAAGAAGTTTAAAAATCTGTATATCATGCACGGCAGTCTTGTTTGTGATTTTGAGCTTTGATGTCCTGCTAGGTAAATACTTTCGGGTAGGATTAGTTTCAAATCACCTTCTCATAGTTGCAGGAATAGCTTCAGTGCAGGTATCGAGGATTACATGTTGCAGCTTTAGTATATTTTAATTGTTATTAGTTTTTGAGTGCAGTTCTCCAAGGAATATTGGCCTTAGGAATATTTTCTTTCATGGCTTGTTTTCCTATATTCTGATAAATGATTTCTGATTTTTTTCTCTTCCTCACAAACCTGGGCCTACTCACTAATGTTCATCTTCTTGCTTACCACTTAAGTACAATTAACATGTTAAGACAGTTTTTTTGTTTGAATGAACGAATAAACTATGAGCCAGTGTTGGAGCCACCCCTTTTCTTTTTCTTTTTTTTTTCCCCCATTAACTTTATTGGTACATTTTAGGTATAAAATAAAGTTACATTCATCATTGGGATCTTGTACCATTACATGAGTCTCTTGGTTCTTATGTTTTTTCCCCTTCCCTTGCCCTCCCTTCACCCCCTCCACTCTTCCCTATTTGCAAAGACCTTGTTTCCATTTTTTTCCTCTTGTCATATTTTTTCCTTTCCCTTTTTTCCCTTCCCCTACCCCTCCCAAATTCCCCTGCTCTTTTAGACCTTTTCTTCCTGTTACACAATATCAGTTACACATTTTTTAAATTACAATATTAAGATCTAGGAGACATTACCACAGATTTGACAGAATTTAAAAGGATATAGAAAGCATATTACAAAAATCTTTTTTGAAATAAATTTGGCAACTTCTAAGAAGTAACTTGGAAGACAAATTAATGAAAC
>NW_004624754.1:14922420-14935522 GCF_000247695.1 Heterocephalus glaber
ACAGAAATAGTATAGATTTCACAGCAACAGAAACATATTAAAACACATGTTTAAAAATGTATTTTACGATTGTGGTATAAATTATTTTTGGACCAGAACAACTTCAGTAGGAATTCAATAAGGAGCTACCTCTCTCATAACTGAGACCTGAGGTAAATTATTTATCATTAATGAGGATTAGACATGTCTGTAATATGATACTTGCCACATAAATTGAGAATTAATAAGTACTTGTATGTTGTTACCATTTGCTATAGTTTGAATCTGAAATGTTCCCTATCCCCTCCCCTGGCCTATGTTCTAAACGTTTGGTCCCCAGCCCCTGGCACAGTTGGGAGGAGGTGAAACCTTTAAGGGGTAGGGCAGAAGAGAAGTAAAAAGGATTGAGATGTGATATGTATATGTACCAGTTTCCCTTGATAAATTTTTTTTATTACCACAAACATAATAATAAAAACACATAGGGCTGGGGATTTAGCTCAGTGGTTCTGCCACCTGCTTTGCAAGTGCAAGGTCCGGAGTTTGATCCCTGGTACCAAAAACAAACAAACAAAACAAAACAAAACAAAAAAAATCCCACATAAAATTTTTAAAAAAGAAAAACAATGGAGCATAGTGGAAAAATGACCACTGAGATAATGCCCTGCTTCAGCCTCCCAGAATCTGGGATTACAGATGTGCGCTACCCACCTAGCTAAGCAATATTATAAGGAATTGGCTCATATCATTATGAGGGCTTTTAAGCCCCATATCTGCAGAGCAGACATGCTAGGAAGACTCACAGCTGCTGTAGCCTGAGGTCCAGCTAGTTTGCTTTTGAGGGCTGTATCCTAGATGAGCTGAGTTTTTATTCTAAAGCTGTCAAGGAGAGAAATCATACTTGGAGGAGAGGCTACCTTTTGCTTTCTTTAGGCTCTTAGCTGATTGGCTTGGATGAGTCCTCCTATTAGAGAATGCAGTCTGCTTTGCCCATCTCCAAATTAATGCTGGTCTCATCCCACAGCACTCATAGCATCTGCTAGAATAATGGTAGATTAAATCCCTGAGTACCCTGGCCCATATGAGTTGACACTAAAACATCATAGAAGATAAATAGAAAATAAGAAAAGCAAACTCTCCTGGTTTGACTCACTGGTAGCACTTGAGGCACAGCTAGAAACAGGATTCAGTGGTAGAAGTGACTCCACACAGTGTGCTAATGCCGTGGCTTTACTGTTCATGTGTAGGTTCAAGCCACAAAAGCTGATTTAGGTACTTGTGAGTGTAGATTTCCCTTTTTGGCTTTAGTTTATCTTCCCTACCCTTATTTTGAGAAATAAGTTTATTATATTCCTTACTCCTACTAGGCCCCCACCTTCCCATGTGTAATAGTAGTTAGCTATATGAGTCCTTGAAATGCTCAGTGTTATGGTTTTGATTAAGAATGAAACTTCAAATGCATGTGTAAGAGGCAGGGCTTTTGGAAGGTGTTTGCACCATGGGGGCAGTACAGCTAAAGCAGCTGTTAGGAGGTGGGGCCAGGTTGGAGATGGGTCACTGTCTCACTTTCTGCTTTCTGGTTGCTGTGGGTTGAGCACCCTTTCCTCCTCCATTCCCTTCTGCCATCCTGTTTCTTCCTTGGAGCTGGCCAAACTTGGACTACAACTGAGCCAAAAGAAACCTCTCCTCCTTCAAGTTTGGATCTCAGGTATTGTGTCTCAGCTGTGAGAAAGTGACTAAGACACTCAGCGTTTTTTGTTTGTTTGTTTTTTTGTAAATAAGGATGATCAGAATGTTGAATTAAATAAGTTAAACACAGTTGTGAAGGGATAGGTCACAAAGTTTACAGGGTTAGGGAATCATCCAATTAATTACAAATACTAAAAATTTCTGAGAGGAAGTTCTATTCTTCATTGGCAATCTAATTAAATAATTTTCATAACTTAATTCTAGAAATTCTCCTGTTACAAAGATAGTGTTCTAGTCTCCTTCAGTCATGCAGTTGTCATCTAAATTTAATTATGATAGGAAGCTTTTTTTTTTAATGACACAGGATCATTGGCTTCTGGCAATAACTGTATGACTGGATGGAGAACATGGTCCTCACATATACTTTGTAGGATTATGGAGAGGAAGGAATTAGCTGATAGATACAGGGGCACAATGTTTGATACACTGTAAGTGTTGAATAAATGTGTGATCTACTGTCACATACCTGAAGATCACATTGGCATATTGAAGTCTTATGAGGATGTGTTAGGCAAATTTTTTCTCTGTAATAAATTTACATCCTCCCCATTGTTCTAAACAGTTTTCTTCATTCTAATTGCCTATTCTGTAGAGTAGGGAGTATTTTACTTGGGTATTTCAGTTTCCTTGATAAAGTTCTGTGGTTGTGGAGAAAGAGGGACAAAAGGCTGTATGTCATAGTGTCCTTTGGGATTGTGTGACATGTGAGTATAACAAGGTTTTCATACATATTTAATGTGATTAGAATGAAATATGCTAAAATATATTTTATATCATGAAACAGTATCTGTAATTTGATTTTTGTAATAAAACACTTTCAGAGTTAGAACTGTAGGCTCTGTGTTCATGTATTCAACCAACTGTAGATTAAAAATACATAACAGTGGCACCTTGATTTATGAGCTTAATTTGTTTTACGATTTTGGGGAAGATGGCTGCATGTGTGTTTGTGTGGGGAGGATGGCCGTGATTGTCTTTGTCACCTGATCTGGAGTTTGCGAATAGAAGCAAAATTTTGCTGAACAGTTTTGTTTGCGCACAGAAGTGCTTATGTAGTACTGTATTCAGAAAAATCATACGTACTGAATGTGTACAGACTTTCTTGTCATTTCCTAAATATAGTGGAACAACTATTTAAGTAACATTTATATTGTTTTAGGTATTGTAAGTAATCTAGAGATTAAAGTTCTGCAGGAACCCTTTGTAGGTTATGTACAAATAACTACATCGTCTTATATAAAGGGCTTCAAGATTCCTGGGTTTTTGTATTTGACATGATCCTGGTATAAACAGAAGAGGACCAGGCTGGGGTTCTTTACACCATGTGATCCAGAACAGACTGAGTTTAAAGAGGAATTTTAGAGATGTGACGAAATTTGAGAAATAAATAAATTTTTTCTGTTTTTAAAAATTTGTTCTTCACCTTAGCTATTAAATCTTGTGGTTGTACTTTTGATCTTGGTATCTATCCTTTTGTTCCTCTCTCCCTCTTTCCCTCAAATATGAATTAATTCTTAGGTATAGGCACAAATGAATGAATCTAGAGAAAACACACTTGATTTTTCTAATTTAAATCATAATTACCAACCTGAGTTCTACTTCCTGGCAGACTTTTACTTTCCTAGCCTATTCATAGTACCATTATTCTAGACAATTATTTCATATATTCTTCTTTCACCCTACACCTTTAACATCTTCTCCCTTATTTGTCCTTTCAGCTGTTGACTTTGCTCCCTGTGCTATTGAGAAGATATAAGTAATCAGAGGAGAATTTACTCAACTTGCCATCAACAACTAGCATACTCATCTGGATCTATCTATGCCTACCTTCCTAGCTGTTGCTGTGGATGAGTTGTCTGTACTGTACTTCTTTCTAAGGCCAGTCCCTCCATCCCCATCTATATCTAATGCCCACCTCCCTTCTCACCGACTGCTGTGGATGAACTGTTTAAGGCCACATTTACACTAGACTCCATTATCTTATCACCTGTGTAGGGATATCACATCAGAATTTTGTTGTGTTTTCTATCCTCCACTACTGCCAACACCATACAGATTTATCTCATCTCACACAACAGGTGCAGCAACTATAATATATTGATCCATTGTCACTTTTTTTTTACCACTTCTTTGCTCCCTTTAATAGAATTCCTCAGAAGAAAGTTGTGTTCTCACTTTGTCCCGTTCTTATCCTCTGGTTCGTTCTTGAATTCACTTCACTTTGCTTCTGTCATTCCACAAAATTAGCTTCTTGGGTTTACCAGAGACTTGTATGTTGCTAAAGTTAGTGGTCAGTTTTCAGTGCTCTACTTTGATGAATCAGTAGCATTTGACACAATTGATCAAGCTCCTTCTTAAATATTCCATTCACTTGTTATCCAGAACACCTCACTCTTCCTGTTTTTCTTTTACTTCAGTCGCTTTTCATTTCCTGGATGTTGGTTCATATCCTGTTCGTATCTTGGATCTGTAAAGGAGTATAATAGATAATAACCCTTGGACCTCTTACTTTCTCTATCAACACTTAATCTATAGATTACCAAATTCAGTCAGATGGTTTCAAATAGTAAGGACCTACCCAGCTATTTCTGACTAATCCACATAGACCTCCTCTCTGAAATCCATATTTACATATCCAGCTGAATACTGTGTGTCTCTACCTGGATATCTTAACACATGGGTAATACATACATAGTATGTTTAAAGTCAAGCTCCTTTCTTCCCTCAAACATCATCTACCCCTCATCTCAGTCTTTGGCAGTTCTATACTACTGAAAAATCAAAATCTTTGCAGCAACCGGGATGTAGCTCAGTAGTAGAGCAAGAATTTAACAGGCATGAGGCCCTGAGTTCAGTCCCCAGCACTCCAAACAAAACCTCAGAAAACAAACCCCGTAACAATTTTGCAGTTTTCTTGAATTCCTTATTTTCTTACATCGGACATTTATTTCTACTACTACAAACTGGCTGAGCCCCATCTGCCTTTCACCTGCTCTCATGTTTTCTTATACTCTCTTCAATCCGTGTTTTAATTCATTTTGAAACCTTCCTGTAAACCATAGCACAAGACTTCTTCATGGAGTGTACCATCAATAGTGTTGCCTTTGGTTATAACGTCTTTATAATCTCTCAATATTTATGTTCAATTTTATCTTACTATGTTGTGTTTGAATTTCTTTGTAGTTGGTCTCTAGCTGTTTTTATATGTATGCACATACATGTATAGTATGTTCCTAAATTATGTTATTATTTTTTCTACATTGTGAATAACTATACCTGAAAAGAAGAGTAGAGTACGAGTGACACCTCTGTTACATTAGCATGCTCTTAGAAATATAATTTTACATTGGCTTTTAATATCAGGTTTATGTTATGGAGAAATATTTATTGCCCGATTTAGGTAAATCCTCTAAATGACAAGGATATTTCAAAATAGAGATTTTGTTTGGAGGAGTAGCGATTGTACGACTTTTTTTTTGAAGTTTGTGGATAAAATTATTTAGACAGTCTTTTTAATGGGGCATTTGATTGTTTTACACAAAAGGACAGTGAGTACAAATTACTGTGGTTAAGTTTTCATGCATTTTATATATGCTTTTGAATTTACTGCCAGATAAAAAGTTATCTTAAATTTGTGTTGTAGATTTTTTAGATTTTAATTTTTTCACTAAGAGCATAGGAAATCATTATATCCTCTTCCTATTTCTTCTTTCTCTCTTTTTTTCCTTTTTGTACAGTTACTTTGTTTTTAATGTACCCTGGATCTGAAACTTACTTTAACCCATTTCATAATTATCTGCGATTTTATAATTTTGAGGAAGCGCCATGAAATATATACTCAATTAAAAGATTCTTATGTCATATTTTAATTATATATGATTCATTTTTAATTTCTAATTGTTGTGTATGTCAAAAGGAAATACTAAAAGTGAACAGCATTGATTTTGACAATGTGATTCCTTATTTTAGATATATTCAAAAGTGAAATTAATATTAAAGTAACATGATTTGTATCATTTTAGAAGGAAGCATAAAGGTCAGTCAAAAATTAGGTTTCAAAATGTTAGAAATCGCTGATATAAAATACCTATTAAGTATTCATACTCTACTACTTTTTAACATGTTAAAATAATTTGAAAATTTGAACAATATTTTATGAGCCTATCTAGTTGTAAATTAAAGCTAAACAAAAGTATAAGTTTTACAAACTAAGCAGAAGTCAGTTTGGTAAAGTTTAAGAACATGAATGTTTTAGCTGGAACAGATGTGAAAGACATATTATTTTTAAAGGAAAATGAGGTCCACAGCTATCTGTTTGGAAATGTCTTTCAGTTACAGAGACATCCATGAATGTTGGATTTGAATGAATATTTGGCTAGAACTTTTCTTTATCCTATTCTGTATTTCCTTTTGAATGAGAAATAGCATGTGTGAAATACATTTACTATAATCCATTCCATACTGGGTAATAAAAATTCTGTGAAGAATGATTATGCACAGTATGAAATTATCCCAATTATATTTTTTTCACTTTCAGCTAGCTAGTATTTTCAAGTTTATATAAACATTATAGAGTGTGTTGATACATTAATTTGTTTTTTAAAAGGAAATATGGAATAAATAACTCATTACAGATAATCACATTCCATTGGTGGTGTGACTTCCTGTATTTAACCAAATCCAAAACATTATTCATTAAAGAAGAAATAAAACATATTTCTCAGTGAACAACAAACCATGCAACTAGAAATGAATTACTTGCGTTTTAAGTTGGGAAGTTGCTGAATGAGAATATTTGCACTTATAATTCTTATATAAAACTCTAGGATTGCCCTCAATTTTTTAACATGCAGGGATAAATAAAACAGTTAAAAGGCTTCACTTTTAGTTCATATTAAAAATAAAATGAATGATACCTGTGTTATGCATTTAAAGTTAGATGTTAAAATTTCAGTAAAATGAGATATAACTTGTATATTTAATTTTATTATATTAGTTACTATAAGAAAATAGTTTATGCATAAGCATAGTTATATTGAAATAATTAATATTTGTATCATAATGAAGTTATACATATGTACTTATATGTACATTTGTACACATGATTATTTAAACTTATAATAGGTAAACATTACCTGATTTTTTTTAAAAAATAGCTTAAACTTTTTCTTTTTTTAGTGGCACTAGAGATTGACCCCAGAGGCTCACAAATGTTAGGCAGATGCTTTACCACTGAGCTACATTACCAGCCCTTTAAGTTTTTTAAAAATTTTGAGACAGGGCCTTGCTAAGTTATCTAGGCTGGCCTTGAATTTGCCACCATCCTGCCTGAGCCTCCTGAGTAGCTGGGATTATAGGTATGCACTAATTCAATGGTGATAAAAAATAATTTCATTTTGCAATTTTTTTTTTTTTTTTTTGATACCGGCGATTGAACTTGGTTCCTTGAGCTTGCGCAGCAGGCAGCAAAACCACTGAGCTAAATCCCTGGCCCTGATTTTGCTATTTTTAATGTAGAGGATAACAAATAAGGGACAGAATGCCTATTTATTACAAGTAAATTTAAATTTTATTTAAAACTTATAGTAGTATGCCCAAATAAGGATATTTACATATTTGATCCAGCGAGTATATCAAAGAATGTCACATTTTTTAATTAAAAAAATCATACTTTATTATGATGTTTATAAGGTAGGCCTTAAGAACATAGACTCATGGACCAAACTCTCTGCCAGTTAATAACTGTGAATTCTAGACAGTTACTTAACCCCTCTGTGCCTTATTTTTACCTTCCATAAAGTGAAAAGTGTTTTGAACAGTAAGGGAGGTTCATAAATATAAAGTGCATACCCACAGTACTTTACACATAATAAGTACTACTAGCATGTAATATATATTAGATTACAATAGCAACTGTACTTAAATATGCTATTTTAGGATCTTTTCAAGTTTGTAATTTAAATAAAATGTAAGTAAAAACAACATACACTTTAACTGATTTAGTAGACATTTTGATTGTGGGTTAATTTTTCATTAATGCATTAATTTTTAATTTAACACTGGAAAATTTAACTTTCATTTAATATTGATAATTTTTAGAAGGAGACAAGATACACGTGGTAATTATGTGTATAAGTATAATGTGGCAACTACATGTGTAGATTTTGTATAAGACAATTAGAGAAATTTTTAGATGTTTATTATATAGAAGCCAATGGCATCCCATAAACCTGACACTCACTATGATCATATGTTGAGTTTTATTAAACTTTAATGTGTTTAACTATGCTTTATTAAGGTTTTTGATGAATTGAATAGAAAATGTTATACAGCTTTTCATTACAGTATATTGTTTACTAATTTTTAAAATTGCAACTTTTATTTCTTATCCTTTTGGTTTTCATTTTTCTTTTGTCTGCTGCATAGTGTGGGGACTTCTGTAGTTCCTGATTTGGTTGATGTGGCATGTAACATTGACTAAATAAACTCCTCTGCAGATGTCTATATGGAGGGAAGCTACATTATGGCATTTCAGATTCAAACTGACTGACTTTCCCTGGAACAGAAAAATTCCTTTCAGTTAAGCCACAGACTCAAATAAGGTTTTGTTCTTAAAAGAAAATAATGTTTAACTGATCTTTTAAAAATCAGAGTTCAAAGTTATGCATTGCAAAAAAGGAAAACATTTCTGAATTTTGAAATTATTTTGTACTGCTGACAGATAAAAGATATTACTGTCAGGGTTCAAGATAGAAAAAATAGTCACAGTGAAACAGAAAAATGTGTTATAGGTTTAACAGTGGTTTTAAATAATGTGAAAAATTATGCTTCTGTGAAACTACTGAAGAATTATCATCTGACTATTGAATTACCTGCAAATGTCCATCTTCAGTATTTGGTAGGGTTTGTTTCCTGACCATAATGCAGGAAAAATAGTCTATTGGATTACTGAGTATTTTTGGTATATGCTCTGCTCTAAAACAAGTGACATTTTCTTTGTGTTTAAGTAGTAAATATGCAGAAAACAATTTTTTTCACAAAATTATTTAAGGTGTATTGAACTGTGACGGTTCATGTTTTAATTGGTAATTCTTCAAGCAACCCAAGTAGTTCTCAGGTTACATTATTTATATGTAATTTTAAATTCTGAATGGTGTAAAAAATAGTTAAACCTTCAGCTGATTTTTTTTTTCTGGCTTGGAATAATATACTTAACAATATTAGAAATTCATTATTCTTATATGCAAGTTTAATTCAGTATAATAAAAATGTTTTAAAATAGTTTCAAAATATAAGTTGTTTATGATCTTTAGGCAAATATGTTTTGAAATATAAAATTTATGCATTTCTCATTTGAAAGAGTGTATCTTCAAAGATGACAACAGCTTTTTTAAGCACTAGAAAATATAATTACTTCTCAGATTTTAATATGTTCTAAAGTAACATACATATTTGCAAAAAAGTAATAGGATAAGAAAGTAAGTGTTGTAATTGGACTGGTCTGTTTGTAGCTATTAGATTTTTCTGTATCCTTAAAGCCATGATTTAGTTTCATGTTATTCTGAGCTTAAAAGAACAGTTGCAATTAGAAGTTAATGTATCTACTTAGGAAGACCAGCTATTTTATAGCAATGAAGACAGCAGTAATCTGTATATTATAATTGCAGGTAGTGTGACTTTAACCCACTGTGACTGAAGATGTGTTTAGGATTTAAAAGCAAAGTATAGAACCTTACGTAGTCAAACACCATTCGTGTCAGCTGTTATAATTAATTTAGGATTAAACTAGTTTTCTTCAAAATTAAGTTTTCTTCATTTCATCAGCTTTGAAATGGAAGTGTGTGCTATTATAGATGAAGTTGATTCATTATTATGTGACTATTTCTAACTTCTGAAACTTGATTTGCTTTCACAAGTAAATTTTTGGCAAATTAATGTATTGGCACAGGGTTTTTTTCTCTACATTCTCTCATGGTTAATTTAAGAGAAGGGGTATTTTAAGCTATTATGAAGTATTAGGAGGAAAGTTTCTAGTTTTAAATTGCAAGGTTTGTATGTTCCATTAGCTGCTAGTGTTTAATTCTGTATTTCTTTCCATCTTAGAACTTATGATTATAGCAAATGAGGTAGCCATTTATACTTTCATTTTTTTCTGCTGTTCTGAATACAAAATGATACTCAATTTTTGTAAAAGCAATCCTGGTTCCAATCAGAAAACTGCATCAGTAGAATATATATTCCCATTTAGAAAAGTTATTTTTAAAATATTATTTTGTTCCTGGCTTTCACATTGATTAAACCATGTCTTGGTTTAGGAAAATATGATTAAGTATCATTTTAAAGTAATAATAGGCAATTTAAAGCAGCTAACCTTTCAGATAATATCTTGTTCAGCACACTAAAAGATAAATCGAAAACTTTGAGTGATTTTTAGGTAATCTCTAGAAATTCAGTAATACACATTATTACCAAGTTTGTATTATTTAATCAGCAATTCAAAGTTGGAAGAAATTACATATGAATGATTTTAGAAGTTTAGATGCTAACTGAACAGGCAAAAAACATCTTTGTGTTTAAGTCATATAATTTGGGTGTTTTCTGAGATTTTATATGGCAGTTGGTTTGCTTTCCACTTTATAAATTCAAAGAAAAACAATTATTTTAACAAAATCAAATGCCTAGTAAGAGACATGAGGAAAGAAGCCCTGCTTATATTATATACATGGGGACCTAAAATTACAAAGCATACTAGTTTTATAGTTTTGATTTTCTTTTCAGTAAACTAGGAAACATAAAATCAGCTGTTTTGCAAGTTTTCCAGAACTTTTCTTTCATACTCATTTTACTTTAGAATTTTACTGCATTGCATATTTTAATTTGATTTCTTGTGTTATTTTTATTAGTTTAAAAAGTATATGTTACAAGGGACATATATTCATCCAATTTAGTAAAAACTCATATTTAGCAAATTTTTGAAAATGTTTATTGGTTAAGCATGTTTGGTAAAAATGCAGAAAAGAGGAACCTAGTGAAAAGCAGGAGCCACTTACAAATTCCTTGGTAGATTTATTTGCCTTTCAGTTCCTTTAAATAGTTCATTGTATAGACTGTTCAGGTTTTTTTTTCTTTTCTGTTTGAGATGGGTCTTACTGTGTTGCCCAGGCTGGCCAAAACTGTATCAAGTCATCCTCCTGGCTCAGCCTCCCTAGTAGCTGGGACTACCTGCATGTACCACTACACCCAGATTTATTAGTTTTGGGGTCGGTCATTTTAAAAATTTGGAGTAAAGCAGAGAAATTATTGAAACGGACAAGTGCCACTTTTCATTTATTTAGTCACTTACTTATTCAGTGTTAATTCAGCAACTTTTTAGTGAATATATCAAACAGTTAAAAATAATCTTTAAATATTGCCATTTTTGTAGCAGTTGGAATTTTAGTATTGAAATGAAAAAGTGTCGCATAATTACTTTGTGACAAAACTTTTCTGCACTGTTGATCTTAACATTAAATATTATTTTAATCTTTTGCAACAGAGATGTTTTCCCTTGCATTCTCAGAATCTGAGGATATACCCATATTAGGGAAGATACATTAAATCTATGTTGTGGCTTTTTACCTGTTTCATAACCAGTTTTTTTCTTCCTTTCTTAATTTATAGCAACACAGTGAATCGGTCTTCCTTATGTTTCCCTGAATCTTATTGTCATCTTTTAGCAGTAGTTTTCACAGTATTTTTCTGAAACCAAATGCCTAACAGTTGAAACATACATGTAATCTTTGAGAAGTCATAAAAATACAATTTTTCTGTTTAATAGTATTCAAAAACCTGAAAAATATATTCTCTTTAGTCAGTTTACAATTAAGCACTAATGCAAAAGGATATCTAAGGTGAAAGATGTTTGTGTAATGCTAAACATAACCAAAGAAACTGTGGTTTTAGCAAAGGTACTATTGCTCTATTTTATCAAGTGCCAAAGGCTGCATAATGAAAGTCTTTCAGTTAGTGAAAATATAAGTGAAAAAACATAAAAATACCACCCAGCTGGTAGAGATCTTCCTAATTTTTACCTGATTGTATTTCTGAAGAAATATGGCAGGGCTGTCGTAAATTTTCAACATGAACTGCATTTTTGTTGCCAATTTCCATATCCTTTAAAAAGTGCTGAAGCGTGCATTTGCTATTTATGTTTGCAGTAGACTGAGTACACTTTTACTATTTGCGGTTTTAGAAATTGGAAACAACCAAACAGTGGTGCTATGGTCTAAAAAAATAAATTTTAAACAGCTGTGGGGCAGTATTTTTAGAATGGTAGAAGTCCTAAAGCAATGTAACTGACCCCCACTCCCTTTTTAAATGATAGAATATTGTCACATATAATGTCAGGTTTCTGTTGTTGTCTTTATCTATGATGGATTAGATAAACATATACTTTATCTTGATAGTCATGAAACATCCTTTTCCCATCCGCTGTCCATTTAATGTAAATGTTACTGTATGCATGGTGTGCTGAGTTTTATCACTTTATAGGCTCTGAATCCTCCAGTGACTCTTCTTTGGATAAGAATGATTATTATCTCTTACAAAGAAGAAAATGAGGTGTAAAGAAGAGGTCTGGAACATGGCTGCTGCCCAGGAGCACAAAATTTGTAAGTGGTAGACCCAAAGTTCAAGCTAGTTTTTAACCTCAGACCCACTGATCTGAGTGCTTTTCCACTACTATATGTTTTGTGATGCTCACATTCAAAGGGGAAAAGAAATCTTTGTGGGCTTCAGTTTTAACATAAAGCATTTTTCTGTTAATGTTAATGAAATACGTACAAACATAAAAATCTAAACAGCAATTCCTCATTGCATTTAAATTTAATAAAAGGGCCGGGGATTTAGCTCAGTGGTTTCGTCGCCTGCTGCGCAAGCACAAGGACTCAAGTTCGATCCCCGGTACCCCCCCCCAAATAAATAAATAAATAAATAAATAAATAAATAAATTTAATGAAACTATAAAATCAAAACAAATTTAGAAATTAAAAAATTCATAATATCAACCACAATCAAAATAATGACTTTAAGTTAACATGGCAGACTTTTCACTCATGAAAATAAATCCCCTTTCTCAATGTAACTGCTGTGGTATAGAAGTTTGTTATATCGATTTAAACATTAGGGCAGAAACACTAAATTTGCTGGAAGATAAGTTAGGTAGAACTCTTGAAGATATTGGTATACGTAAAGAATTTATGAATAAAACCTCAGTGGCACGGGAACTCACACAAAGAATCAACAACTGGGCTCTTATTAAAAAGCTTCTGCACTGCAAGAGAAACGACCAACAGAGCTAAGAGACAACCTACAATGTGGGAAAAAATTTTCAGCA
>NW_004624754.1:14945949-14983497 GCF_000247695.1 Heterocephalus glaber
GCTTGTTTAGAATTTTTAGGTCATCTTCGTTCAATTTTGGTAATTCATATGTATCTAGGAATCTGTCCATTTCTTCTGTGTTTTCCATCTTATTGGCATATAGGTTATCGAAGTAGGTTTTGATGATCCTCTGGATTTCTGCTTGGTCCGGTGTAATTTCACCCTTTTCATTCTTAATTGCATGGATTGAGGCCTTTTCTTTCCTTTTTCTGACAAGGTTGGCTAAGAGTTTGTCAGTTTTACTCTTTTGAAGAACCAACTCTTGGCTTCATTGATTTTTTGTATCGTTCTCTTAGTTTCCATTGCATTGATGTCTCCTCTGATCTTTATAATTTCTTCCCTTGTATGGGCTTTGGGTTTGTTCTGCTCTTCTTATTCTAGAAGCTTGAGGTGCAGCATCAGGTTGTTTCATTAGGGTCGCTCTGTTTTCCTAATATGAGTATTCACTGCTATGAATTTCCCTCGTAAGACTGCTTTCATTGTGTCCCATAGAGTCCAATATGTTGTATTGTCATTGTCAGTTAATTGAAGGAACTGTCTTATTTCTTCTTTAATTTCCTCTGTGGCCCATTGGTTATTTGGTTATTTAGAAATGTGTTCTTCAATTTCCATGTGTTTATGAAATTCTTGCAGTTTCTTTTGGTATTGATCTCCAATTTCATCGCACTATGGTCTGATAATATACAAGGGATAACTTCAGTTCCTTTGCACTTAACCTAAATATGTTCTGTGACTGAGTATGTGGTCTATTTTGGAGAACGACCCGTGTGCAGCTGAAAAGAATGTGTATTCTGATTTTGTGGGGTGGAACACTCTGTTAAACATCTGTTAAGTTCATTTGTTCAAGAGTTTGAGTTCTAGTATATCGTTGCTTGTTTTTGTCTGGTTGATCCATCTATTTGTGACAGTGGGGTATTGAGGTCCCCCACTACTATTGTTGTTAGTGCTTATATGACTTTTCATGTCTGTTAGTATTTGTTTTGTATAGTTGGGCACACTAGTGTTTAGTGCATAGATATTTATGATTGTCATCTCTTCCTCTTGGATTGTTCCCTTTACAAGGATGTAGTGTCCTTCTTTGTCTCTCTTAATCAGTATGTTTGTTGTATGCAGCATATTGTTGGATCGTGCTTCTTGACCCATTCTGCCAGTCTATTTCGTTTGACTGGTGAATTGAGACCATTAACATTGATGGTTATAACTGATACGTATTGACTTATCATTGTCATGGCTTTTTCTTTTTGTTGCATTCTCCCCCTTTGCTTTTAATTTCTTGTCGTGCTCAGTTGATTCATTCTGCTGTGCTTCCTGGGGTTGTGATCCTCATTGTCTTTTCCTAGGATTTTGTCTAAAATTTTTTGGAGTGCTGGTTTAGTGTTCATGAAGTTCCTAAGGTGCTCTTTGTCATGAAAGTATCTCATTTCTCCATCAATTTTGAAAGATAGTTTTGCAGGGTACCTCAGTCTGGGTTGGAGGCTGTTTTCCTTTAGGGCTTGTAATACATCACTCCAAGCTCTTCTTGCCTTGAGGGCTTGTGTTGAGAAGTCTGTTGTGATTCTGATGGGCTTTCCTTTGTATGTGATTTGTTTCTTTTCTCTAACTGCTTGTAGAACTTTGGTCTTCTGTTGTGTTTCTGGAATCCTAACAGTTATATGCCTATGTGTAGATTTTTTTTGATCAAGGCTAGTTATTCCTGTTTGCCTCACTTATCTGTATGTGAAGTTCTTTCCCCCTGCTTGGGAAGTTTTCTGCCATCAGTTTTGTGAACAGTTTTTTTTATGTCATCCGCACTCTCTCCTCTTTCTTCATTGACTTCAATCAGTCTTATGCTATTCTTCTTTGCATCTTCTAGCAGCTGCTGGATTGATTTCTTGTATTCCCTTACAATTTTAAAGCAATTTTTCTTTCCTGGTCAACTAATAGCAATCTTATCTTCTATATCCGAAATTCTGTCCTCACATTGGCTGATTCTTCTGTGTAGACTTTCAGTGGAGTTTTTAATGTCCTGGAAATCTGTTTGCATGTGTTTTATGGATTCCATTTGTTTTCTATGTTGGGATTCCATCATGTTCCTCAGATCCTCTGGTTTTTTATCTGTAATCTAGAGAAGTCTAGATTTATTAATTATGTCTTGCACTATGGGGACTATCTCCGCTGTTATCTGAGAAATTATTTCTGATTTCTGATTCATTTTTTCTGATTCATTTCTGATTTCATTTTTTCCAGATCCTGTTTTGTTGCTAGTTCAGGGAGTCCAGGTGGTTGAGTATCAGAGTGTTCCATTTCGTTTTGCCTTGGGCTTGCTGTAGGTGTTCTGGAAGTCTGGTTCTCAGACTTGTTTACCTGTCTTCTAATTTCAGCGGGGTGGTAGTGGGTAGTGGGGTGTTCTGCTCCCCCCAGGAGGCCCACCTCCTCTGTTCTGGGAGCGGTGGTAGTTTGGCCCGAAAGCCTCCTATTCTGCACTGGGAGCTGTGGCATGTTGATCTGGAAGCCTCCTCTGCACTGGGACCTGTAGCACATCAACCTGGAAGCCTCCTCTGTGCTTGGAGCCGGGGTTAGGTTGGCCCGGGAACCTCCTACTCTGCACTGGGAGCTGTGGCATGTTGACCCGGAAGCCCAGACTTTAAGTTTTTCTAGACAAATATACAGAAATTGCAAATTAAAAAATTTGAACTTTTGAGCTGGGCATGGTGGTGTATGCCTATAGTTTGAAGACTCAGGAGGCTGAGGCAGGAAGATCTTGAGTTCAAGGCCAGTCTGAGCTACATGGTAAGACCCTGTTTTGTTTTGTTTTGTTTTGTTTTGTTTTAAAGAAAAAAGCATCTTGGAACTTTTTTGCTGCAAAACACAATCTTCTAAGAAAGTAAGTTTTTGTTTAAAGGACAAAGGAGTCATTTCTCTAAGTTCTGTAGGACACTGAAAGCAGGGGTAGCTTCCTCTGATACTCCAACCCGAGCAGTGGAACCCTTAGTGCAGGTCAGCTCCTGTTAGGGTTTCCTTCTGCAGGCATCTGTGGGAGCACCTGTAGGGTCTGGTGCATATAAATTTATTAAGTTAAAGAAGGATACATTGACAAAAAAGAAACCTATTCTGGAGAAAGGTTTAGTCTTATTCATAGCAGCCATTGTGACTTTGAGATTACAACTACAGCTTGTTTTCTAAGAATACATTTTCTTAGTCTCTTTGTAAAATAGTTTTATTAGACAAAGTATACCTTTAATCACCAGCATTGGATCAGTGTGAACAACCTGATCAAGTTCTTACTTACGAGATGTGAAATAAATTCAGTTCTATTGGAGATAACTTTCAGGAACACATTTGTGATACCTTTCCCCCAAGAAGTCTAAATTAATTCTAAGTAAACCTACCAGTGTAGCAATAAGCTTGATGTAGCCACACAAGATTAATTGGTATCTGTAGCAGAAAGTTTGAACTATAGAATTATTTACCAGTTTCTCAATGTACACTTGTTGAAATATGTAAAACCTTTTCATAAATGTTCATTTTATTTTTTTAAATTTTTATTATTATTTTGGAGACAAGGCCTTGCTGTGTAGTCCAGGCAGGTCTTGAACTTGGAGCAATCCTCCTGCCTCAGCCTCCCAAGTGCTGGGATTACAGGCGTGCACCACACCCGGCTATTTTTTTTTGAATTTAAAAAATTTTTATTTAAATGTTCATTTTAAATAGGGCCTGTTATTACAAACCACTCATTTCTTTAAATTATTTTTGTAAAGGTACTATTTTGATTCATAGCTCAAAAATGAAGCCAATTGAAGTAGTTAGCATTATGTACCAGCAATTACTGTTGTCATTTTTTTTTTCAGTTTTCCTCTTATTTATCCTTACTTTTTAAAATCATTGATTTTTAAACTGCCTCATAGTCTACATCAATGATAGTGAACCTTTTAGAGTTTTCAATGATAAGAAACAGCCCGGGTTCACCACCATTGGTCTAGATATTCTTTTATATGGAGCACATATTATAGATTAGCAGGAAAGGAGTTAGAATGTTTTATAATTGGTTGAATATCCTTATAAGAAAGGAACCAAACTCCAGAGAAGGAAGAGGTTTGTCTCTTATTTTAAAAAAAAGCAAAACTTGACACACATTACTTTGTGGCTATGATATGTTTCCATATGTTGTGTTTGTTGATGAAAACAAGGGTCAGAGCAGTGGGTAATCTTGTGCACAACCACAGAGAACATTCACTGCAGAACCCACCATACAACTGGACTCTTATCCACCGTTGATACTTCAGTCAGGCAGAGCTATGCATTGAGACTTTTCGTCGGATTTCTTCCCGTTTTGACTTTGAAGCCTAGTTGTTGAAGTGAACGCCAATGAAAAATTATAATCAAGTGACCACATTTATCCCTGTATACAGGAAGTGTTCAGCCAGGCCAGGTGTGGTGGTGCATGCCTGTAATCCCAGCACTCTGGGAGGCTGGGGCAGGAGGATCACAAGTCCCAGTTCTGCCTGGAAAACCTAGTGCTTGGGAAACAAAAAAAAATAGGGAGGGAGACTGGGGATGTAACTCAGTGGTAGAGTACTCCTGAATTCCATCTCTCAGTACTACCAAAAAAGATTAATTCTTTATTCAGTCAGATTTCCAGTCTAACCACTGGGGCTTTACTATGACACACCTATGCTGTGTTTTATTAACTATGTGTGCAACAGGGACACAAAGATAAAAAGGCAGAGGTCCATGGGATGAATAGAATAATAAATCTGCTGGTGGCAGTGCAGTGTGACAGTTTATGATCAAAATAATTTTGTTTATTAGGATTATTGTGATATTTCCCAAAAAAGGAACCGCTAAACTGAATTTTGCTCTTGGCATCAGTAAAGGGATGTTAATGTCTGGAGTCTGTGTCTCTTCCACTTTGAAAACGCTCCCATGGCCACTTGTGGTTCTCTGTTGTCATAGTCCTCTGTAATGCATGGAGATTCCAAGCCCCAATTGAGAATCTGTGGTTCATGGTTACTGATTTAGAACTACTAAAAGGAATCGAACATCTGTGAATAAAACCAGGCGAGAGTAACCAGTGACAATAACACTCAAAACTAGATTGTTTTGTGTTAGTGAGAGTTTAGCTCTATAGTTTGGTAGACCTGATTTCATTTATATTTGTTATAAGAATATGGGTAAAGGTAGAAAACCTCTGTTAGACCTTATAGATTAAATCAAGCCATGTTTTAAAAGCTCTTAGCACAGTGCTGATATATATTCAGTACTGTCAGTTATATTTATTAATAAACCTTACCAAAATTGTGGTTAAAATTACAAAAATATCCTGGTTACTTTTTTTTTTTTTTTTTTACTAAATTTGTGCTTAAAACTGTTAGGAAAGTGCTCTATTTTAAGTTTATGTAGACCTAAAATAATATTTCCGATAGTTACTGTAAATACATATGCATAAAGTGAAAATTAAGAAAATTCTTGTTTTGGTAAATGGATATTCAAATAATGTTTCTCTAAGAAATCCACAAAGAATTTACTCAGAATTTTGGGGTATTGTGGTATAAGGATGGCTGGTGTTTGATTGTTTATATACACTTTCTCCAGTGTTTGGAAACCTAAATGTTTTGTGTACATCTATGTCTCAATTATGTGTTTAAACTGGGAATTTTTCGATAAAGGAATATTTTGTTTCATTGATAACTTTAGATTGGCTCCTTTATGTTGAAAAAATGCCAATACAATTGCCCAACTACTCCTCCACCCCGTTTTTAGGGAGGGGTTTATCTTTTTTTTAGTGGAGACATATTTGGCCCGAAGTTAATGAATTTGCAATTCCTGGCTTCAAGAAAATAAAATTTGGAAGAAAAAGTGTTGATACAGGGTGTTATAAGGATAATATTTTACACATAATAAAAGTAAGAAAATAATACACATTAATGATAATATTCCATTGGAATGGTATCCCTTTTCAAAAAGCAAATGAATTTTTTATAAATGCTTTACTGGAAGGGGGTGATTTTAAATAATCATCTACGTTTTGTGACACCTCAGTTTTGTTATTTCATTAGATTATGATCTTCTATCAGTCTTGAAGTGACTCACTGTTCAAGTCGGGGACACTGGTTTGAAAGGTCTCTTCAGTTATAAGCCATAAAAATGCTGTGGTGGTTTTGGTTAAAAATAGCATGTTCTGATTTGTGTGTAGGTGTTTACATTTATTCACTGTTGGTATTACATTTATTTCTAGCAAATATTTGTAAGAGTATTTTTGTCTTGTTTGTATTGTAAAATACAGGAAAAGCAAAACTGAGGATATAAAAATCATATACAATTTATAACATTAAGTAAGGTGCTTGTTATAGAAATTAATAGAGAAATTGTCTTTCTTTTTTCTTTTTATACTTCGAATAAATCAAAACCTTGAGATTAATTAAAATTGTTACTATTTTAATCATCTTAAAGTTTATGCTTAAATCTTTTATGGTTAAAAATACTTTTCAGAATTTGAACAGGTAATAAAACTTTTAAAACAACAGTAGCTAACACACATACAATACTATTTACAGATCCTTGTGTGTACAGGGTATCCTTTTGTTCTCCTTTTAGGTTTGGTGGTTTTATTTCAATATAAGTAAATGTGCACATGAACTGTTAATTCATTTTCTCTGTTGCTCAACCTAACCCTGGGTTAGTGAGCCCCTGGGCATTGAGGACCAGGAGGTTCTGGCAGGCACTTGGCAGCATTTGTTGTGTTCTCTTGTTGCTCCCATAAGCATCTGAACCAATCCTTAGGTTTTCTCTTCGCCCCTTGTCATTGCCTCTGGATTTCCACCAGTTGCAGTGAATTTTAATGTACCAGTCTGACTCATATCGGGCCAGTATCTTGGGCTTCTATTTGGCCATTTTGGGCTTCATGAAAGTTCCCAGAATGGCCATGCTGCTGAGTAGATGTTGGCTGTGCTTTCTGTCCTCCCCATGCTGTGAAGAGGTTCTGTGAATTAAAGAACCTTTGTGGACTTGCCCTTGTCACACCTATCAAGAAACACCACTAAGATATTAGTTGGGCTTTAGAGCCCATGTTCTTTGCTATATTCCTCAAGGAAACGTCTTGATTTTGAAATTAACTTTCATGACCATTGAACTCATGATATCTTAGACTTATTTTGTAAGATACTGCATCTTAGAAGAGAAAATTAACAGAAAGAAGCTATCCCTTCATCCTAGTGTTAATAAAAATAATAGTACCTGCAGAGGTGCTAGGAAATATTTGGCCCTATGAAAACTGAAGTAATTGTAAGGTTCTAGTTAAGTAAAAGCAAATTATCATATTCATGTTTTAAATACAATATCAGATTAGAAAACGAGAATCAGAATTTCGAAGGGAAATAGAACACAAAAAGAAAATGAACCAAAACAACAGTTTTCCTTGTAATTGGTCTTTTTTATGTTTCATTGAAAATGTGTTGATACACCTTTTAAAGATTATGATAGCCTGGTATGATGACAAATGCCTGTTGTCCCAGCAACTTGGGAGAGTGAAGTAGGAGACTTGCCTGAACCCAAGAGTTCAAAGTCAGCCTAAGAAGCGTAATGAGATCTCTCTTAAAAAGATTGCGATACACTAACATAGATGTTTTTGATTTTTAAATAATACACTTTAATGTGAAGTGATAATTTCACACATACACACAGCATGTATTTATAATATCCAAACACCCTTCTTCCACTTTCATTCTATCCCTGGGGCCCTTTCTACTCCCTAGCAGTCACTCTTTTACTGTACTTCCAGGTCAACTATTTAAAAAAAAATTTCCATGTGTGAGATATGTGGTGCTTGTTCATTTCGCTTCACATGATGTTCTCTAGTTCCTTCCATTTTCCTGCAGTTGACAGGATTTCATTCTTATTTATGGCTGATTAATATTCCATGGTGTATATATACCATATTTTCTTTATTCACTAATTTGTTAGTGGGCACGTAGGCTAATTTCTTGTGAATAGTGCATCAATAAACATGGGGATACAAGTCAGTCTGTCTCCATCAGTTTGTCTGTCTCTATATCTCTCTTGGTGGTCCTGGGGATTGAACCCCAAGCCTTCCCACTGACCTATATCCTCAACCCTTCAAAAATTTTTATTTTTTTTATTTTGAGACAGGGTCTCACTAACATACTAAGTCCCCAGTCTGGGCTAGAACTTGTGATCTTTCTGCCTCAGCCCCCCAGAGTGCTAAGATCACAAGCATGTGCCACCACACCTGGCCAAGGGCCTTTTGTATGTTGACTTCCTTTCCTTTGAATATGCACCCAGGAGTGAAATAACTAGATCATATATTTAGTTTTTTTTGAGGAATCTCCATATTGTTCTTCATAGTGGCTCTATTAATTTATATATACCCATCAGCAGTACAATATATAGTGGTATCTTTTTTTCCACATTCTCTCCAGTATTTGTTATTTTGTGCGTTATTTTTGGTTTTTGATAATAGCCATCCTCATTGGGGTGAGATGGAATCTTATAGTTTTAATTTGCATTTTCTTGGTGGCTGTTGATACTGAGCATTTTTTACCTATTTGTTGATGAGAAATATCTACTTAAATCATTTACCTCTTTTTAAATTTAAGTACTTTATAGTTAAGTTTTTTGAGCTCGTTATATATTCTGGATATTAATCCTCTTTCAGATGAATAGCTAGCAAATATTTTCCCTCATTCTTTAGATTGTCTTTTTACTGTGTTGATTGTTTCCTTTGTTTTGCAGACACTTTGTAGTTTGATGTAATCACATTTGTCAGTTTCTGCTTTTATTTCCTGTGATTTTTGTGGTCCTAACCAGAAAATCATGGCCTACACCATTATCTTGACAAGTTTCCCCTATGTTTTCCTCTACTAGCTTCAGGTTTAGGGTCTTACATTATCATGTTTCATCCAGTTTTGAGTTGATTTTTGTATAGGACGAGACATAGGCGTCAAATTACAATCTTCTGCATGTGGATATCCAGTCATCTTGCACCATTTATTAAAGAAGCCATCTGTACTACAGTGTTTGTTTTTGGCACCTTTGAAAAGAGTAAGTTGGCTCTAGATGTTTGGATTTATTTCTTGTTTCATTGTTTAACATGTATGTTTTTATGCTAGTACCATGTTGTTTTGGCACTTAAGGCTCTATCATTTATCTTGAAACCTGGTATTGTGCTGCTTCTAGCTTTGTTCTCTGTGCTCAAGATTTCTTTAGCTATTCAGGATCTTTTGTGCTTCCATATGAGTTTTAGTATTGTTTCTAGTTCTGTGAAGAATTAGAGTTTTGATGGGGATTTCATTGAATCTATAGATCACTTTGAGTAGTATGGACATTTAAAAAAATTTATTCATGTTTGGTTGATCTAATTTATTAAATTTATTAGTTCCAGGTTTGCAGTACATTGTGATTACATTCATTGTGGAGAGTTGGTGCATGTATATCACACATCTCAATTCTTTTCATGTCCAGGAAATCTTAACAACATTAACTTTTCTGACCCATGAACATGGGAAGGTCTTTCCATCTTTTAGTGATTTCAACTTTTTTCATTAGCATGTTGTAATTTTTATTATAGAGGTCTTTTATTTTCTTAGTTTATTTCTGGGTATTTTATTACTAGCATTACAACCACCATTACTACTTTTTGTTGCTACTGTGAATGACATTGCTTTCATAATTTCTTTCTGAGCAAAGTCATTGTTGGTACTTTATATGGAAAAGCTATTGATTTTTGTATGTTGATTTTTATATCTTCTGTTCTAATAGTTATTTAGTGGAATCTTTAAGTTTTTCTATGTGTAAAATTATATTATCTGCAAACAGGGACATTTGACTTCTTCCTGTCCTGTTTGTATGCCTTTTTTCCTTTTCTTGGCAAGTGTTTCTGGCTACAGCTTCTACTATATTGAATAAGAGTGTTAAGAATGGACATTCTTATCTTATTCTTGATCTTAGAGAAAATGCTTTCAGCTTTTCCTTACCGAGTTTGACGTTCACTTATTTTCACTGAACTAATTTCACCTACAGGGCATTTGGGGACATGGTTAGCAGTCAGTGAATATAACATGTCGTTTTTGCTGGATAGGGCAGAGGGATTTTTCTGTGAAAGAGAAGGGAAATATATATGGAAACTAAGAAAAATTTTGTTAATTTTTAATTCTAATCAGAAAAAATTTAAGGCAACACAAAGTACAACTTGAAAGTTTTTAATTAGTGTTAAAGGTTAAAGTTTTTAATTACTGTTAAAGGTTAAAGTCCGACCCAGTGTGGGTCGACTCCTAGAGAATTGGTCAAAAGTGATTTTTTCTATTAACCCCAGGAATAATAACACCTTTGTAGTTAAAGCAGATATTCCCTATATATCCCTTAAAAAGGTAAATTTCCTACTTAGATGTCTACCAAGAGCTGTTCTCCTAAATCAAAGTGGGACAACGATTCATTTTCTGTGTTGAAAAGAAGGAATGGGAAGTATCAAAGCAAGCTCCAGGGATCCGATTTCATGTGGAACCATTCTTGCCTCCTGGGGCTGTGCCCAAGAGATCTATTTTGAGCTGCCAGACTATAAAGTCAGTACTTTTTATTTATCATCATCTTTACATACAGTACTCTCTTGAACCTTAACTTTTAGAGTTATAAACAAATTATAGTGCAAGCAGTTTATCCCTCTTGATTTTTTAATACTTTTAAAATACTTTGGCTCAGTCCTTGAAATAACAGGATAGATGTTATTTAGATGTTTAAAGTGTGTTATAAAACTTGTGAAGATATGATCTGCTCAACACCCACGGTACAGAACTATGTAACTTCTTGCTTTTTCATGTAAGTAAAGTGAAGGCCAGAAACATGAACCAGTTTGCTGTTGGCAGAGTTCAAAGCAGATCCCGTTCTCCCACCTCAAGCCCATGTTTATTCTCCACTTTATCAAAATTACCTTCTTCGATACTGGAGAGCCCACTTTTTCTTTTCCCATTTGTTTCAAACTAATGAGATTTTGGTAAATAGAATCTTTTACTTTGTGTTGTTATAAATTGTGGTCTTTTGAAATTCTTTTAAAAACTCGGAGCTTCAATAGTAAATTGTAATCAACTTTAAGGAAGGGACTAAACATACAAAAAATTTTTAATACCTCTATTCAGTGTTTTGAATTGTTCTTTTTATTATTTTTTTTTTTTTTAGTACCAGGGATCGAACTTGGGTCCTTGAGCTTGTACAGCAGGCGGCAAAACCACTGAGCTAAATCTCCAGCCAAATTGTTCTTTTTAAATAGTAGCCCTCATCAAATGTTTATTAAATAAAGGAGTCGTTCTGTTTGGGGATAATGCCCCATCTAGTGCCATACATACTTGGTTCTTGGCCAATACTAAATGATATTCATTGAATAAAAGTCAATCTTCAGGGAGCCATTTTACATTTTGCATATACATTTAATTTTCTACCTTCTGCATTATTTAGATTTTTTATTTTCTAGATTTTTGGGGGGGCTTGTGTCATATAGAACAGTTGTTTCTGAAATAATAATGCATTTAAGTAGTAAAAAAGACTAGTGGATTTAGTTAGGCCACATTTAAATCATTAATTGTACCTTTTCTTTGGTACCACGGATTGAACTCAGGAACTTGTGCTTGCGAGGCAGGTGGAGGCACCACTGACCTAAATTCCTGGCCCATTTAAATCATTAACTTAGGTTTAATTTTCCCTTATTTGTAAATGAATAAATTGGGCTAGATTTCAGTTCTAAAATTATATAAATATTTTTGTAATTATAAAGAAAAACATGTAGACTCTTAATTGCAGGCTCCCCTTTTTGTCTCATTCTCTTTCTCTGATCCACCACAGTTAGACTTCCATACTCATCACTCCAGTGAAACCATGCTGAGGTCAATGATTACGTGGAGTAAACAAGATCAAGTTGTGTTTTTTTAGCACCAGACTGGCAAAACTCAAAAAGTTTGAGAATCCATGGGTCAGAGATGCTAGAGCTCAGATTCCCTTGTGTGGCATTGAAGGGCTTTCATGATTGTGGGTAAGCCTTCCCTTCTGCTCAGCTCTTATGGCAGGGACTTCTTTCTGTGTGCTAGGGCATGTGTGCCCACCGCCCTGTGCTTACAGTGTAGCTTTACCTGGAAACACCCAGCATCTGACCTACTCTGGCTCGGTTTTACTTGAGCCTCGTGAGATCTCAGATCCGGGCTCAGAGATTGTAAGTATTAAAAAGCAGTGTTGGAGCCAGGACTTCACACAGGTCTTAGTGATTAACTGACACAATAATCTGGATTTTAAAAAGTCCCAGGTGCTGCCACTACTGTTGGTCTGGGGACCACATTTGCAGAATCATTGTAAATCATTCTCCTCCCACAGAGACCCTTCAGGGACGCTGTTCTCAAATTCTTGGTCCCATCCTAGGCCTCTTGAATCAGGAACTTGGAGTGGAGCCCAGTGTTTGCGTTTCAATAATTCCCGTCATGCACAGTAAAGCTGAAGATTACTGCTTGCCAGAGAATATGGCTTACAGGTTACTATACCCTTTCCATTCCTACTCTTTCTTCAGTCAAGTCCAGAAAGAACTTCGTATCACTACACCTGTTCATTCCGTTTCTTTTTCATCCTGTAAATCCCAACAGTGCATCCTTCTATCAAATGTCAGATTACAATATTTCCTTTCTTTCCAGCATTTTTTCTTCCTTCCCTCTTTTTTTCCCTCCTTCCTTCATTCCCTCTTCCACTCTTCCCACCTCACCGTAGTACCACACACTGTTTTAAGCAGAAGAGATTTGCATTAAGCAAAACAAAGTCCTTACTCTCATAGAAATAGTGTTCAACTAATCACAGCACATAAGCAGAATATCTGTCTTCTTTCTTATAAAATGTGTTACATAATGATGGTAATGGAAAGGTCTTTGGAGAAAGAAAAGCTAGGGACCAAGGAGAGTGATGGGAGATGCTATTTGAGACAGAGCAGTCAGAGCAGGTCTCTCAGGTGCCATTGGAACACAGTCCCAAAGAGAGTAGGGGGTGCAATATGTAGATTTCTCAGGGGCAGAAGAAAGTGGGTGTTTTCACCACTTCATTCATAAGTCAAAACTGGAAACCACTCTGTTCTCCATCAGCTGGTGGATGAATAAGCAACCTGTGATACCTTCATTCAATGGAATGCTATAGTAGTCACAGTAAGAGGTAGTACATTAATCAGTATATCTCAAATGCATTATGTTGCATGAAAAAAGCCAGACAGAAAAACTAGATAATATGTGATTTCTTAATTCTAACATTCTAGAAGAGGCAAAACTGTAGTAACAGAATAGATCAGTGATTGTTAGGTGTGGGAGACCAGATGGACTAGAAATTTTGGAATTCATGAAGTTGTTATCTATCTTGATTGTGGTAGTATTTATACATCTATATTCATTTGTCAAAAAGGGTGAGCTTTACTATATGGAAATTATACCTCCCTAAGTCTGACTTTAGAAAATTCTTTGTAAATATCTTTGTATAAAGTATTCCTGAGGCCCATTGAAGATGTGCCATTTTTATCCCCTGATTTGAGAAACATTGGGTTAAATAAGTTGTCACAGACAGGATAAGAACAATTTCAGCTGGAAGTAAGTGCTTCCAAGCATGAATTGTGGGAGCCCTAGAAAGGAACATTTCTTTGTGTTCCATAAAAATATTTTGAACACCATGATCAGAGATGCAGTTTCACATGATGTGAGAGATGAACTGTAACTTTGCCAGTGCTGGATCCAAAACCTGGCTGAAGCTATTGTTATGTCTCATCAGAGGTTCAGTAAGTGCTTCTTTCAGTGTCTTCTTCATCCTCTAAATTTTTCTTAATTTGGCAAGAAGGGAAAAACTAGCCAAAAATCTTAAAATTTGATTCCATTCTATAATTTTTCATTAAATACTACAATCCATAAGGTCCTAAATGTTGAGTCTCACCAAAAGATGCAGATGAGCAAGACTTTTAAAATTATAAAATGGATGATACATCACATGAGCTAAGACAGAAAATGTTACAAAGAAATACTAAGCTCCCATTCCTTGTTTTTAAAATTGACCTTACTACCAAAACTTACTCTTAAGAAATTTAATAGGACCTCTTCCCAGTGTCTCAAATAAGGTTGTGAGTTCTAACAGCCTCTCTGGAAAGAGACAGAAGCTGTGTTATCATTTAGTAAGCCCTTTGAGAGCCTTGGAGTCGGGTGGAAAGTTTGAAGACAAATTCCAGGAGAATGTTAGACTTTATGTACCTAAAATAGACATTGTTGGTTGCCATCCTTCCTTTCCTCTTTGTTGTCAGGCATTGGGTTAAAGTGTAAAAGGAAGTGATGATTTTGACTCTGTTTTAGTGGTACCAGCAACTATCCATTTATAGCATTTAACCCATTTGGAAAATTCTGGGTTCTTTCTTCTCAGAGATCCTAGTATGCTCCTAACAATTCAAATTTAAGGCCTTTTGAAAAAAATCCATTTTATTATCTTATTAGGCAGACACCTAGGAGTGCGACTCCTGGGTTGCATAGTCTATGTTTTAACTCTACAAAAAATGGCTGAAGGATTTTCCAGTGTGATCAGCATCCTCCACTAGCAGTGCAGGAAAGCTCTACTTACTTCACATTTTCCTCAGTGCTTGCTGTTGTCAACCTTTCACATTTTAGCTATTCCTGCTGGTGTATTACAGTGTGAAAGTGTGGTTTTGATAACTAATGATATTGAGCATCTTTTCTTGTGCTTATTAATCATTCAAATACTGTCTTTGTTGAAATAGGTTTATATCCTCTGCTCAATTTTTATTGTTGAGTATGGGGTTTTTTGGTCATCATATTACTGAGTTGTGAGGTTTTCCTGTGTGTCCTTGACACATACCCTGTATCAGGCATGTACTTTACACATATTTTCTTCCAGTATGAGGTGTATTCTCAGTCTGGCATGACAGTTTTATACAAGTGAGACCACTTAATAGTGTCACAGAGCTCTTCTGTTCTGTGTTCTCTTTTTTAAATTTCCTTTGTGTTTCAGTTAGGGTCACTTCTGTTCACCTGACTTTTAAGTTTATAGATTCTTTCCTTAGCTGATAAGGCCATCTAAGGAATTTTTCTCTGATATCTTTTATTTCTAGAACTTTTACTTATTTTGGGGTAGGGGGCTATGGTGTATCTCTCTGCTGCAGCCCTTCCTCTGTTTATGCATGTTCTGCATATTTTCGCTAAAGCCATTAACATACTAATACTAATTAAAGTCCTTATGTAATATTTTCAACATCAGCATCATCTCTGATACATATAATACAATGGGTTATCAGGTTGATTCCAGTGGGTTGTCAAATTGCTTTTTTGTGTGTTTAATTTTTTTAATTGAATACTCGATATTGTTTGTAGAATTACAGCATAGATTGGACTAAATAATATTTATTCCTGAAAGTGGGCACCTGCTGGTAAGTGAAAGTCTTTGAGTCAGTCAGTGCTTGAGTGTGGTGGAGATTTTGTTATTACGGTGGTCTTTCTTGCACTAGACTTGGGTTTTCTTCATTGGAAACTCCTATGACCTGGTGCTTACTGTGGGGATGTGTTGCTAGGATGTTTTCTCATTCTGTTCAAGGCTGGGCCCAAAAGTGTTTCCTGCTTCTTCTCCTGTGGCTTAAACTTTACTTAACTTAACTTCTCTTCTCTTCTCTTCTCTTTTTTTTTCTTTTCTTTTTCTGGTAATGGGGATAGAATTCAGGACCTTGCACTTGCGAGGCAGGTGTGGTGCCACTGAGCTAAATCCCTGGCCCCTAAACTTTTCTTTAATAGGACAAGAGAATAGTCTGGGAAAGAGGATGAGTTTCATATGTGTGCCACAGAGGCCCATGCTTACCTTTTAAAATTTGTTAAAGCTTTAACTTTTTCTTCTTACCCATTTTTATGGTGGCCACTTCTTTTTCTCTTGCTCTGTAAGTGGTGAAACAGTTTGTATATTCATTCTCTCTTGAGAGGGTTTTCTTTTTTAGATTTGTTTATTTGGTGTCTTGTAACTATAGTTCTCTGATAGGCTCTAGAAAAGTTACATCTTTGTAGATTATCTGGATGTTTCTCATTTATTCATGTATTCTAGGGTTAGGGCCTCACTATGTTTCCTAGGCTGGCCTTGAACTCCTGGCCTCAGTCAGTCCTTCTGCTCAGGCTCCTGATTGCCCTGGCTCTGGATTTTTCTCATTGTAAAGGTTGGAGCCTGGGTGTGTATGTGTGTCTTTTTGCCTCCTGAAGAACTTCCAAAGAATTTTTATGTAATTTTTAAAATATGAAAAACTGGGATAAATTTTATGATAAAATATGAGTCCACAAAGAAATATCTACTTACAGCAAACTGCCTCAGAATGGCATACAGTTTCCTTTCCTGTAACATTAGGGGATCTTTTGTGGATAGTTTGAGAAGTGCTGAGTCTTACAATGAGCAAGACACAAAGGCAGGGACACTCACCTTACCACAGCAGTGGTCATCAGCAGGGCTGGCCCTGTGGGTGGGAAGCTCAGACTTACTTAAGCACTCCTTCCTGCACTCCTTCCCTGGCTGCCTCTGTGTAGAGGCTGGCAGGACTGAATGCTGTTGGTTCTTACATTTTGTGGTTGTTAGGTTCTATAAAGTCGCTAATGAACACTGAACCACACACATCTTGTATAAACTGTAATCTTAAATCCTGAAAACAGCTTATCTTATATTTTGCTTTTTTTAACAAAAGAGAAACCAAGATTCAGAGTGATAAATGATTTTTTGAGGCTACACCAAGAAAAGGTTCCAGAATTGGGGTTTAGACCTCATCCTGCTGGGCTCTGAACTGGAGCTACTTGTCTTCCACTGCACTGCCTGCTGTACCCTCTTCTTCTCGGCACCTCTTTGTGGAATGAGTCTCTGCCTCCTTGTAAGATCTCAGCTGGGAATATGTGCATATGCAACCCAGATTTCTCACTGCTCTGCTTGTGTCCATACTGATCACACAAACACTGCAGATGTTGATAGGGAAGTTGCAAGTAAAGTTTAGTGAATGTGCAGGCACCCAGGATGAAATTGCAGAGAACAAGGACCATCTCCTCAATAGTTAAGGGTGAGCATGTGACAGGATTTTGGCTAAAGAGAAATGAACATCTGCTGAAGGATTTTACTGTCTTCATAAAAGTGACAAGTGTCTAGTGCTGCATCACTCTTCCTTCTGATGTAATGTTGGAGTTGGAGAGTGTGGCAGTGGTTCTCTGACAACAAGGGGACAAGCCTGAGGATGGAAAGTGAGTGGTAAGGTAGAAGGATGTGATACTTTGTTGTACCCTGGAGCAGCTAATCCATCCTATCAATCACTTACAGGATTTTAGCTGAGAAAATAATCTCCCTCACATTTAAACCGTTAAGCTATTATTTTTAACATGGTTTTTTAATTGATACAGCCATTCTGTTTTTATATAGTATCTTTTTGAAAGGGAAAGTTAACTTACTTAACAGCAGTTGATTGTGCTTGCCACTCTGTGTATGTAGTATTTATATACTGTATTAGATAGAACATTATTTTAACTGGTTCTCTATGGCCAGATTTAGTGTACATCTGCTAAGTAAGGTGCAGCTTTTAGTGCACTTCTTTTGATAATCACAAATAATGGTGTAATTAGCAAAATGATTTGTGCCAATTTGAGCTTTGACTTTGGTGGCATATTACCATGGGTAATTAGTAATGTAGTACAAAGCTTATTAAGCTGTTTCCACTTAAGTCTATAGTTTACCTAGAGAGATTGAAAACACTGGGACTGGTTCTCAGTATATCTGTATTTCTGCCTGTTTTTGATCTGTCATCTCCCCAGTTGTATCCTAATATGCTATATGTTGTTCTTTCATTTCATAGGTCATAAAAAGATTATTCCTCTACTCAATTTTTAGGTAGGTATTAAAACAAGAAAATACATGTAAGTTCATATCCTAAAGAATACCAACCATGAAGATAAGTCTTTGGAATATACCTTAGTCTTTCCCTCCTTCCTGGTCAAATAATTTGTATTTAAATAAAATCCTTCCTTTTACTTGAAGTGAATTTCTCATTATTTGGTCTTCACTGATTATAGACAGCTTGTTATTCTTGAACTGTATACTACTATCACTGTGAAAAAGTGTTTTGATTCCTGGAGAAGAATGAGCCTCAAGGGACTTGGAGTCCATTGCTGGCTCTGTCTGTCCTTTGAGCTTACCTTGGCAGAACATCAGATAAGACTGTAAACACCTTAAGGTCAGGAACCTCAAGGTGCTAGATCTTTATATCCTCACCCTCTACCTCAGGGCTTTACAGTAGGAAGAGTCATACTTATTTCTTGAGCCTAAATAGTTTGGATATTCTTTTCTGTTTTTTAAATGAGTCATTAACTTACAGTCAGGTTATATAATAGGAGGTAATTCTGGCAACTCTGATTTGTAAAGCTGTGGTTAGAGGTCCCACCTATTGTTATGAATAGGGTTGGTAAACATAAAAAAAAATCCGTAGTTTTTAAAAGCTAGCTGTGACAGTATCTTTATCAGTTCCACTTTTTTCCCCCCTCTTTTAAATATGTTCTGAAGAGTTGCATACATTCCTATATTCTGTACCATGGTTGTTAAAAGGTCTTTATTTGATACTTGCTGTGTTTAAGGGACTGCCTGTAGTATACAAAGGAACAAAAGTCATAACTATAGTCCTAGTTTTACTGCTTTGTTGAGTGATAAAGACATTTGAATTGAATAGAAGTAGCATACAAAATAATATTTAAGTAATATAAAATAAAGTACTTGGTGATGCTGAAAAAACCTGAAAGTATAGTGCAGCAGATCTTTATTAAAAAAACTTATACTGATTGCCAGTTGTGGTCAGTCTACCAACACAGGCTTGCTATGTATTGTGTATTGAGTGTTAGTGCTTTGGAATACGGAGAGAGGTCAAGGTCAAGTAAGACACTATTGATAGCTTCAAGGAGCTGTGATCAAGTGCAGGTGCCTTTAACAGAGATACACTTTCAAATGTGATTTTTAAAAATGCAGTCCCACCTGAAGGTTTGTAGAGAAGGAAGGATGCAGTAGAAGTTCACAGTAGATAGGTTTATCTAGTGTCTGTGCTGTTAAGAGATTTCTGTTGTAGAAAAGTTGTACTTTGCCTAGAGCTCAGGTCTTCAGAGGTGGCTCTAATCAACCAAAAGTTTATCATGTGACTGTGTACTACTGTTCTTCTGAGGCTCAAGTATTAATTATATAGCTAAATCTGAGTAATACTTCCTCTGGACACCTTAACTTATCAGTAAAGCATTACCCTATTTAGAGCCTGGAAATTTTCTGGAGTGGTGAAAAGATTTTATAGAAGTAGCCTCTTATCAAGACATAGAATACAACCTTTGGATATCTAGATTTGCCTTTGTGCAACAAATTGTATTTACTAAAGATTAAATATTCTCTGTTTCTATGACTTGTTTTCCATGTTCATTGTTTTCCTATATACGGTACTTTATGTCCTATTCTACTTTTCTCATGTAGACATATAAATTCTACAGTTTTTATTTTTATTCAATCCAGTATGCATCTCAGGGACTTAGGAAAGTTGCTATAATTCACTTATATATAAAAATGTTTTTACCAACTAAAACAATATTTTTAGTTTCAGATTTTGCTATGGTTGCAGAATATTGTATGTGTTGTGCTCATTCATTTTTATGGAAAATCTTTATATCTCCAGACTGTAGAAATACTACTTACAGCTTTGTTCATCTAATTTTAGACTAATTTTTAAGAAAACATTTGGTAATACATTTAAAACGTTTTAATTCCAAAGCCCTTTATTATGCTACTTCTCCAAATACTTGCCATAGATGAATCTTTTTGGGATGTCCCTTTGAACGTTTCAAAAACTGTTAACTGCCTTATTTGGAGACCTGCTTCATATTAATCATTTTTCAAAATAAACTATATTATAGTAAATTTGGACTTTAATTGACAAGAACATAAATATGAATCACATCTCAGCCTGCCAAATGGCTGTTTAAGAGAAACATATTGGTACCTTTGTTAAAGGCCTTGGTTTAAATAATTTGAGAAAGTACATGCTATGCTTTTTAATAGCATTTGTGGTACCTACTTTCAAATGGTATTTTAAAGTTCTATTTCATTTCTCTGATGACTGTACCATAAATTTTTTTTGTTAGTTTATAACCCATCATTAATTTGCAGGATTGTGGAACATGTTGTATTATTTCTCTGGGTGTGGAGATGGGTGTGTTTTAACTATGGCTTCCAGTTTCTACTTTCAAGAAAAAATCTGGAACTGAAAATTATTTTTAAATATTCTATGACTTAACTGAAATGTATTAATATTTTACTCACATTTTTTCCCTCACATTTCTTAAACAGAAAATAAGAGTAAGACCAACAACAACAAAATGAGAAGATAATTTAAAATGGATCTCACATCAATAGCTAGGCAAAAGAAAATACTGTTAACAATTACAAATTTCTGATACAGCTATATAGAAACTAGAGTTTTATAATATATTTCAGACATGGACTCTGGCAGTTCAGAAACCATGTAGATGAATTGAGAGTTGTAGATAAATCTTCATATTTGTAGCCAGCCTCCATGATACCTATACCTGTCTCTGAGAAAGCTTGAATGATGCTGATAATGAAAGTAGATCCAGTGAGAGCAACCTGCATGTCAGTAGATCTTTCCCTAGGATCTCCATTTGATCTGTGCTACCTCAGTTATCTGATAGAGCAAATTGAGTTTTCGAGCCTAGAGGCCCAATTAGGTAGTCAATTAAGTAATTTGAAATTGCAAATTCTTGGGAAATATTCTGAGCAGGGGGTTTTAGATGTATCCAGTAATAATCTTTCATGTCTTGAGAGGTGAAATCAGTGTCATTGTGTCTGCTACTGCCATGCATCATAGGAAAGTGGGCCTGTTGCTTTGCCAGAAAAAGCAGATGGTCAGATCTGTTCAGTAGAAGAGCACATTGTCCTTGAATGGTAGAGGCTTGACCACCTGCACAAGTGCCTGGAGAACTGGACAGCTTTGCCTTTCGGTGGGAGTAAGAGGATGGGAATGTAAGGATATAACTCTTAACACCATTTGACACACATCATTATGGATTTTGTAATGCAACAACAGTGATGGACACTCAGGAGAGTTGAGAGGTGCATTTCTTGCCATTTCGATTTGAACTCATTTGGTCTTTTTTTTTTTAATTTTAATTACTTTTTATTGAAAACTGCACTGAACACTAAATGTCCACCATTACAATAAACGAATACAGTAACGGTAACTCACACTAAAACAAAACATACTTCTGGATAGCCATTATTTTTCTGTTTGGGACAGTTTAAAGTTTTTCTTTTGTCACAAAAACAGGAATGTACCTATACAAAGGCTCAAAATAGGCCATCTTTTTTAAAAAAAAGGCAGTGATTCACAAAAGACTATGGCTAGAACATGTAATAGTTGATACAAATCTAATAGGATTTGTTAAAATCGGTCACTATAATAACACATCTGAAGTGTTCTTGTATAAAATGTCACATGAAGAAAAGAATTTATCAGTGTCTAAAAAAGTGGGTTTGTTCATAGACAATCTGACAAGTTACCATAAAAAGTGTTTCCTGAGACATAAGGAAATGCAACATTATTCTTCTTGAACCCTTACAGTTCAAGACTTTCCACTCAATAAAATAGTTGAGGATCTGAAACTGAGAAAATACATTTGAGTACAAACAGCTTGAAACTTAACATTTTTTTCTTTTTTGCATCATCAGAGGATATTACTGAACTAACAACCAACTTGTGTGCTCAGTATGCAGTTCAAATATGAGAGACACCTCTCTGTACAGGAGCCTGTGCTCTTCAGTCCTATTCATGCAGATGTCTAACAGTCAGTTTTCTCCCCATCTTGTAGTAATTTAATCTTCCTGTTAATAAAAAGAGGTAACAAGCCCCTGTAGACCAAAGGGACTAGAGTCATAAGATGGGGATTTCCTCTTAACATTTTTTTATTTTGATGTTTGGAACTCTTTTTTTTTTTTATTTTGACAAGGCAAGTTTTTACTTTTGCAAAAGGCCACAAGCACACCATGAGGTAGCAGGCATACAGGAAGGCTGTAGCAGGCTCTTTTTATTCTTAATGCAAAGGAGGCAGCTGACCTCTTTCCCCATTGACTGAATTGAAGGTTCAAAATCTACCCCATGTGTGTCCTATTTATTTCACTTAAGAGTATGGCCTCAATATGCATCCATTTAGCTATAAATGACTCTAGTTTCTCGTTCTTTATGGCTGAGTAGTACTCCATTTTATAAAAAAACCACATCTTCTTTACCCAGTTTCCAGTTTATAGGCTGATGTTTGGAACTCTTGATGCAAGATTCTAGAGCAAGGTGCTCAGGACCTGCTGTGTCCAAGGGACTTATAAAGGAAAAAGTTCTATTTATTCTTTGTGATTTGATGCACAGGTGAAAACTTAACACACAATAACAGAATTTGGTCATTAATAAGTCACGTCCTAGTCTTTCAGTGCTTCCGCAAGCAGACATCTTCAGTTTTCTAGCTCTTGTAGGTTTAACACTGCAACATCAAGGATGTGTATGTCCAGGATCAGTTAAAAAGACTGTCAGACTTTTTTCTTAGTTCATCCATTTTTCACTGTCTCTTGGTCCCAAGTTTATCCAAATGATTACCTTTCAGTATTCTCTGCTATTGTTCGTTGGGGTGCTCTCGATTATCCTCGTGTTTTGTGGGTTGGTTGGGAGAGGGAGCTTGGGAAGGATGTGCCACTGTGGGGAGGTTGTGAGTCACCGGGTTGCCTCCAGCGATAATGCCTTCTATGGCTGCAGGAAGTCCTCCCGGGACCACACCTACAATGCCTGGTAGATACCTGTGTGTGGCACCATTGAGCTCAGGATGAATTGCTTGCGTGTCTGTTACTGACCAAGAAGCTGATGTGATGAAGCCCTTGTTGACACAGTTTCTTAAGCTTTCTGGGATGCGTCCTATGAAAAAAAATATGGAACGCTTCCACGAATTTGCGTGTTATCCTTGTGCAGGGGCCATGCTAATCTTCTCTGTATCGTTCCAATTTTAGTATATGTGCTGCCGAAGCGAGCACTGGTCTCTTATTTTTTGTACTTGCAACCCCACTTTTCCCAGTGGGAGAACCCCACTGACTAACTGGGACCATCTTCCTCAGGTTAATTGGTAGTGGATGTCTGTTAATGTTTTCCTCATCATCTACATATTCCTAGTGGCAGGTGCTAATAATATTTATATCATGATATAAACTCAAGTTGAGTTTCTGCATGGTATGAAACAGGTGATGGTGCACAACACGAGTACTTCTGGAACCCATTCATGTGCCATGATAGCATGACCATTAATGAGTAAGTACATGGCACTAACCTCATATTCAAGGTACCCCCTATCTATCCTCCTCTTAGTAAGATTGCAAAAATGCCTGTCTAGAAAAGGGTTCTCCTTCATAGAGTCCAAGTATTTGGAGATGGTTGTAGTCAATTCTGATAATGATCTAGAACAAAGATTCTCGTTCTTAATTCTACATTAAGATCACCTTTTTAGCTTTTTAAAAATACTAATGCCCAAATCCCTACCTAGACCTGTTGAATCCTGATCTCTTGGGGTTGGGTTCCTCTTTTGGTTTTTCAAATCCACTGGTGATTTTATGTGTAGCCTTGGTTGAGAATAACTGATATAGAATGAAGGATTGATGTCTTACAAGTGAAAAGTTAATACTGGTTTTTGGAAATGTTTAAAAATTATTGTTTTTTTAAAATAGCATGCCACTTAAAATTGAAATTTATATCTTAATTACATATTGGTTGCAAAGCCTCTCCAATTATGACATTATTGAAACTTCTTTCTAGAATAGTTTATATATAAACATCATGGAATTGAATAATTTTGAAATTTTTAAAAAGTGAAGATTTCACCACTGTTTTTAACAGAAAAAAAAATCACACTTTTGCCAAATGATTACACTTTTTAATGGAACCATTGGAAATGGTAGTCCTTTAACTTACTAGTGTTCTCATCAAATCAGCAGAGAATCAAGTATGTACGTGTTTCTTGATTTTTAACTAGATTATTGGATCCCCATTTTTTCACAAGAACTATAGAAATGATGGCATTAATCATGGAATTACTTCTTTATATTTCTTAATGAAAAATTTAGAAGTATTTTTAGAAGTTATTCTAAAAATCATTCTAAAATACATAGTTTAAGAGAAAGCCAAGACTTACATATTACATATTAATTTCTGCACACCTGTTTATAATTACTGCTACTGATTGAAGCATTAAAGAAAACTTGTTATTTTGTGCTGATAGAATTGTTAATACTGTATTTTGGGGGATTTGGCAGATGAATATTGCAAAGGTGGTATTAATTTAAACATTTTTATAACTTGAAATCATTCTAGTCATATGAGTACCAGAATAGACCACAAAGAGGAGAGGAGGATGGGATTTTGAACTGTGTGGTGGTCATTGAGCTGATGCCTTTAAACCTAATGGGAGGGTTATCCTAACAAGTGTTTGCATGGAGCCTTTTGACCATCCTAGAACTCAGGAAGGATGCAGCAGTTTTGTTAGTTAAAAGCACTATACAAATGTTGAGGATGTCTGTGTGACATTAGGGGATTTAAAGGGTTTTGTCATCCTGTGATAAGAACAGAACCAGGTGGCTATATTCTGTGGCTTAGGATGTGGGTTTAGGTGGTTCTGCCAGTTACAGGCACTGAGGGAAACAAGTTACATGTGCAAAATTAGCTGTTTTTTAGCTCCTAGAAGCTTGGTAGCATGTTTGCCATAGAATCTTGGCCTTTGTTTGTTGTTTGTTTGTTTCAAGCTTTTTTTAAAAAAAATTCTTGAGTGTATAGATGGGTCGTGCTGAGGAGTAGGTGAAAGTCCTGAGTTTGGCTTTATTCTTACAGAATGTGAATGTTAGTTGGATTCTTTGCCATGAAATATTTTTAGAATGTGAATTTGCCTCTATTCTTACAGAATGTGAATGTTAGTTGGATTCTTTGCCATGAAATATTTTTAGAATGGGAATTTGCCCCTTTGCAGGTAGGTTTGCCTGCAGCATGTGGATGAATGACATTTCCGCATGTCCTTCAGCTGAGGCTCATTGACCTGGAAGGTTCGTCTCCTTACTCCTAGAGCTTCTCCTCAGCACAGTGACCTGGAATCTCAGCCTTGCCCTTAATCCTTACATCATTTTTTTGTGATTCATTGAAAAACAGCATTCTTAATTAATATTGTGTAAGGCAAAAATCTACTCAGTATTTTTATGAGAAAATTTATGATTTTTATCTATGTGTGATGTAGAAATTAGAGGGACCAGTTTAATCACAGATTCTTAGCAGGTCAGTGATCTTGTTAAGTGACTATTTATTCCATAGTGATTTCGGTGCTGCCCTTTTCAAACCTGCCTGCCTTTTTAAGATGTCCAGAGTTATCCTCTAAATTACAGATCAAGTCCTACCTTCTCCACAGAAGCCCTGGGTCCACTGTCTCTGTAGCAGACTATCAGGCATAAGTTATCTTGCTTAATCCTGATGTCAGTCTTGGAAGTTCTTGTCCATGTTTTTCACCATTCAGTCATTTCTTCATTAAATCAACATACACTCAGCACCATCTTCCAGTCATTTTGCTTTAATACTCTCCTAAATCCTTGGTATATAATAAACTATATTTGAATGAATGAGTGATACATATATCAAGAAACTTGTATTTTAAATCAAGTAGACAAAAGGTGTTGATCTTTAGGATTCTTCTCAATTTAAAATTATTTCTAAGTTAACTAGTCACTATTTCCTCAGGTAACACTGAATATGTCTTATTATTTTGAATAGCCTTACAGTTTTTTTTTTATTATTAAGAGTTCTTTCTGAAATCTGAGAAATATGTTGTAGTGTTTTCCGTAGCAGCTGACTAATTCCTACTGTCACTCTTTGTATTCCTCTTAAGGGATTAATTCATTCAGCCAATTCTATTGTGTGCCTACCATGCCTGAGGCATTGTTGTAGCCACAAGGGCTAGTGGGCAAGATGAAGTTTCTGTTCTCAAAGGTAAAACAGAAAACACTCTAATAATAAAATAAAATAGGGAAAGGGGATAGAATCTGATACAAGCTGATCTTTTTGTTACCAGAGTCCTAGGTTAAGGGACTAGGACTTTCCAGCCACTTGCCTCAGAAACCCAGTGAAAAATTAACGGTGAAAGCAGGAAAGAAATTTATTCAGTATAGCTACAGTGGGAAGATGGGGGATCCAGCATCCTCAGCCCTGTCTTCAGGGGTACTGACATGAGCTTCAGGTTTAAATAGGGGAAAATGAGGCGCAGGGCAGAAGGTGTGTATAATTAAGTAGTCTTGGCCACAGCCGTGGTCTGATTGGTCATTATCACAGCAGTTCTGGTTCTTCCCAGGCTATGGAAGTAGAATTGCTAGAGGGGGGCTCCTGCTTAGGGCTTAACCTCATCACAGAGTGATGGACCGGCAAAGTTGTGCTGTTCTGGGAAAGGTACAGGGAAAGTACCAGAGATTTCTAAGTGCGTCATGGGGGTATCTGGAACATCATATTGTTAAGGCTGGCAGTTGAGGATCTGCTGATTATGATGTCCATGCAAATGATGAAAATACCTTAGTGACTCTCATCTTGGTATTTTATGAACATTCCTTAATTGATTAACATGCCTATACCGAATGGGGATCTGGCCTAAAGTTTAGGGGAATAAAGGAGGCAGATACAAAGGAAGGGAAAGATGTGAAGCTTTTATCCTGCTTTTCAGGGGCCTGTTGGGCATCTGGGGACCCAAGCAGTTCTACATCCCTGTTGCAGTCCTGCAGTCCTATAATTTTCAGTAGAAGGTCAGTCCGAAAGGGAATAATTGATCAGAGATCTGAAGCTGTGCCCCAGTGTCTGGGGAAAGAACAGTTCAATCTGAAAGAATATAAATACCTCTAGATGTGTTTGGGGAACAGCCTGAAGACAGTTTGATAAGGGTAGAAGGAAAGTAGTAAATGAAGACAAGAAAGTATGATATGGTCAGGAGTTGTGATATTATTTAAACGTGTGTATTAACCAGAAGATTTTGATTAGGAAGATGTGATTACATTCAAAAGGATTATGCCAGCTACTATCTGGAAAAAAGACTTCAGGTGGGACAGAGGTGAAAGTGGAGGGCCAGACAGAGGGCTACCACAGTAGACAAAGTAGAGATGATGGTCACTTGGAGTAGGAAATTGGTCTCTCCTCAGATTCTGGAAATATTTTGAAGATAGCTGGCAGTATTTGCCAGTAATCATATGTGAAACACAAAAATGGAGAAGTTAGAGATGATTCTAAGGCCTTTGGGCTGAAATTGGGTGAATGATGGTGCCAACAAGATAGTAAAGGAGTAAATTTGGGAAAGAAAAATAGAACTTGACAGTTGGATATGTTCTGTTTGTGATACTAGGTTAGTGGTTGGATCAGAGAGTCTGAAATTCTGGGGGAAAGTGAGAATAGACATTTAAACTCAGTTTACAGTTGGAATTTAAATCCTTGGGACTAGATGTGATCACCTAGGTAGTATATATTGAGAAGCTGGTCTGAGAAGTGAGCCCTGAGGCATAAGTTAGTGTATCAAGGAAAGACAGAATCAACCAAAGAAACTGGGAAGACGTTGCCACTGTGATAGAAGAAAACTTAGAGGACGGTATCAGGAAGAAGCTGAGGGTCTTTGTCTAGGGCCTAACTGGCTAGCATATTGATGGACAATACTTTTTACAAAAGAGAACATCTGATATGAATTGATGTTAATTTTAAAACCACATTGAATTGGAGTGCTGTTAAAATTAGAAATTAAAATTATGGTTTAACTTTCACAATTATTTTTAAAATCTACTACCCATTGTTTAAAAATGTAACTAAAGCTAACAGCTTTTTGTTCTTAAAGGCCTGATTTAAGCATTTCTTTACCTAACCCCTAAAATCTAGTGTTGTTCTAGTTTCTGTGTATTACCCTTAGTGAGCAAGCATGTGTGTCTGTCTCTCTATGTATATGTATAGATATACATGCATATGTACATTGATAAACATTTCCAGTAGTATATGAGCAATGTTAAGTACAGATATTCTGAAAAAGCTTCTGTCAGTATATATGTTGTAAATAGTATATCGGCTCCTACTCTTGTTTTAATTTGCTTTAGAGAGGATATTTAATAATAAATTTAAAATTAGTAAGTTAAAATAATTTTCCCCTGCACTGAATTATAAATTCTAAATGAAAAATAAAGCTTTACATATAAGTACTAAAGTTTATTAAACGATTTAGTTTGAGTTCATTTAGTTTACTCTGTGGATAGCCAGTTGTCACTTTTTAAATATTCTGTTCAGAAATTCTTTTTCCTGTAAGTAGTGTTAGGAAAAAATTAAAGTTGGAGAAATATATGTGAAATCTTTTTATTTGGATTTCAGAAAGTTACTTTGCTGACTAGTTACTGTTTGCTGACTAGTTACTTTTGTGCTGAGTTCTTTGAAAGCAGATTATAAAGATCACAAGAGATTCTGAATTTAGATTACTTAATACTGTCTAGAGAAAAATGTCTCATTTTGTCATCTTTCTCATCAAAGTTTGACCAGCAGACTCCAAGTATTTTAAAATATATCTTTATGTATATTATATGACAGCTTTAGTAGAACAAAAATTTCAAAGACTCTTCATATGTTTGACCAGACATTAGCATGTCCGTCCAACTAATGTTCAGTTAAGACTTGATAGAAATTTTAGGGACCCATATGTGGAACTGTATCAGAATGTTACTCTGAAATAAAAATGAGAATAAAATAGAACTTTGAGTTTTTAGCATTGAAAATGTGTGATTTTTATATATTCTAATTTGTTTTTTTGGTTTGTAAGTACCCTCTGGAATCAGAATAAACTTCAGTTTGAAAAATAATTATTTTTAAAACTTTAAGTTTTCAACCCTAGTTGTATGCTCTTAGCGTCACTTTTAGGAGCTCTTAAAAAACCTGATGCCAAGGCACCAGATCCTCAGATTCTGCTTCAATTTGGCTGGTATGGAGCTCACACATTTTTCCTAAGTTCTTCAGGGAATTTTAACATGCAGTCAGTTATAGAACCACTGTATGAAAGCCTGAATAAAAGCCTGTATGCTGCCTGCATAAAACAGGGAAAATTTACTAAGATACTCTATAACATTTTAGCTGTGTAATAGTAGATGTACAATACCTTCAACTTTTTTCCAAGTTTTTGCTCAGATTAACATATTTTAGACATTGCTTACTATCGGCAATTGTTCCTTAGTTTACCCTTGCTCTGGTTTCTGGTTTGTACTAGATACAAAGACATGTGTCTGTTTTACATGTTACAGCTTTTTACAAGAATTTCACATGACACAGCTTTTCTTCTCTTAAGCATCAGAGAGGTAATTTTAAAATCACTTTTGCAGCTGACATTTATTGTCTCTCACTTGACTTGGCAGTGATGATATTCCTTAGAGAGTATCTGTTAATGGAAAAATTGTAGAGAACTAGTGAGGATTTCTAGGAGAGGATTCATTTTCTGTTATTAACTTGCTGCTATAGACTACACATGGGCAAAAAGGGATTTAAGTGTTGTACAGATTTTCTACTCGAATTATTCTTGTCTTTTTTTTTCATTTGGATTTTCCTTTTAACTGTAATAGGTCACAGGTAGCTGCAAGTTAGAATTTATGGGCAGTAAGTTAAGTGAAAAATAGCAGTGAAATCTACTTCCAGTATTGATAATGTTGATCATTTGTAACTCATGTCATGATTATTCTTTTGTGTAGGTAACTTTTGTTTATAACAAAAGATATTTGTCACAAAGATGTGTGATAATGTTTTCAAGCTACTGTATGCTAATATAATTTAATGTCCCAGCAGTTAATGTAAATTAGAACTGGAGGTTTAAGATGTCCAGAAATGCATTGTGTGGTGGAAATTTGGAATGACTACATAAAAAAAGATGGGAGACCCTATAAATTAAAGCATGGGCTCTACAATCAGGAAACCTCTGTATTACTCCACTGCTTGAGAATCATTTCTGATGTATTGTTAACATATCTGAGAATATGTAAGCTATCCTGAAAATAACCATTCTGTATAAAATCTCACAATGAAAACCAGAGGACTTGGGAAAATAAGTGATACATTTTGGGTAAAGGGAAGTAAAGGGCTAAAATGTGATATGTACCTGTACTAACTCCACATCATAAATGTATTCATTATATATCACAAACATGTACCAATAAAAATATCTTAAAACCTCAAAGTTGTGACACATTTTTTGAAAAAAAGAACATAACTGTTAATAAATAAATACTACAAAACATTTGACATTTTATGTTGAAAAAGACCTGAATTATTCACTTGTAGAAGTGGATGCAGGAAGGGTTGTAGCTTCTGAATTGTGAAGTGATAGAAGAGGGTTATCTGGACTCAGAGTGAAAGTTGCAATAGTAAGTGTGAATGATGGTGAATTGGGATAGCTGGTAGATAGGTAGATGTGTTTTTTGGGTACTCTTGGAGTACTCCTTTCCATTTGATTCAATTTTCTGCATTTACTTCATGTTTTTTGTGGATAAATCACCCATAAACAAATAGGAAATTAGAGGTAAGCTTACATTCTTCCCTGATGTATTAATTTTGTTGGAATTTGCACTTTCAGAATGAGTGAATTGTAGAATTAATTTTACCATCTAGTGACCGTTGACACATTATTTAACCTCTGAGTCTTGATTTTCTCACATGTAAAATAGGGATAGTACTATTGACCTGATGGAGATGGGGAAATTAAGTGAATGTATACCTGCAAGTTTAGAATAGAACGTGATACATACTGGTTAAAAATGAAACTATTTCCTGTATTTATGTAGATATTGTGTCATTTGGAGAAACAAAAGTGCAAAAACATGTTTTGTGATTATTTTTCTGAGTACGTTATATGTTCTATAACTTTATAATTCTCTGTAGTTCAGTTTATTGCTATCAGCAACATTGCTTTGTCTTTTACCTATGGACTACATAGGTACTACATGTCTATCTATGGATGGGAAATTAACATGTAATTTGTGCTTATTTTCTATAGTGATACATTTCTTTATTGAAATGGTATAATTATTTAACTGCTAGCTGACACTATTTGTTTCATCTTCTTTTTCTCTTACCAAAACTTGTTACTGTCTTTATGATTATAGCCAAGCAAGCAGGTGTGAAGTTATATCTCGTTATGTTTGATTTGCATTTTCTTAATGGCTAACAATATTGAAAATCTTTCCATTTTTTAATTGTCCATTTGTATGTTTTCATTAGACAAATGTCTATTCAAATCTTTGTCCATTTTTATATTGGGTTGCTTTTTTTTCTCAGTATTAAGAGTTTTTATATGCAGAGTATAAATTTTATTGGATATGTGATGTGCAAATATTTTCTTTCTGAGTTGTATTCCTTATTTTTATTTTTATTTGAGACATAGTCTCCCTAAATTGCTCCAGCTGGGCTCAGACTTGCAATCTTTTTGCCTCAGCCTCCCAGACTGCTGGGATTGCAGATGTGTGCCACTATGCCGCATATAGTCAATACTTTTTAAAATAATCTTACCCATATAGTGTTATAATTGTAGGTTTTTACAATCTTAGGTCTTATAAAGAACTTAAGAGAAGAAATGTGAAAAAATACCCATGTTATCCAGCCTCATTTCCTGGAATTACTGTTCAAATCCAGAAGTCTAAGATCAGGGCGACAGCATGATTGGTTGTGAAGGTCTTCTGTAAAGTTGCAGACTGCCAACCTCTTGCTGTAACCTCCTGTGACAGAAAGGACAAGAGAACTCTGATTGTTTTCATGAGGACACAGCCCTCATTAAGTATTTAACCTCCAAAGGCCCTGGTTCTTAATTCCATCATGCTGGGCAGGCACAATTCAGCATACGAATTTTAGGAGGATGCAGACATTTAGCACCTCGCACTATCTGAAAAAGGCTCATTTTCTTGGCTAATGGAGGTGCTGCTCCTCTGTTCATGTGACTCTTAATGTCACCACTTTAACTGATAGTCCTTCAGGTAAAGTCAGCCCTTCTTTGGCAGCATTACAAACTTTCTAGGTATCATATCTAGGCTTGGCTTGGTGGAACTGCCATAGTCAGAGCTGCAAGCCTGCTTCAGACCCAGAAGAAACCTCCACAGACTCTTGTTTTGACCTAGCGTTCAGTGGTTTTGATGAATAACCACTTGTCAGTTTGCTGTCAGCCTACAGTTGGTTTTCTGAGTGCTGAAATAGTTATTTTTGACAGTTTTGTCAAGGTTTATATGTTGGGGGAGGATGGCAGAGGATTTGTTGCCTTCTTATTTAGCAGGAATAGAACTGCCTTAGTATTTTAACTTAATATCTAATGCAGTTTATTTTCAAACCTTAAATGATTCAAATATGAAAGAACCAGAAGCTCAGGTGTGCTTGGCTGTCATCTTCTTCCTGAATATTTTGTATTTGAAAGAACAGTTCCCCTGGGGAAGAAAAGGACTCCATTAATTCATATTCCAAAGCATGAAGACTATAGGGAAGTAAATATGTGCGACTAGAGATCTGAATGAGTAGTAAGGAGTATTAATTAGCAAAAAGAAAAGAACTTTGTGTAGTGTTGTTCAGTCCTCAGGTTTAGACCTTTTGTACTGCCTCTTCAATTTGAGTTTATCTTGACAGATGAGGCAGTTAAGTAGGGTTGAACAGAAAATAAGCAGGGCAGAGGTCACAAATTCCTTTATTATGCAGGCTATATCTATTCATGGGAGGCAATATTTGTACTGGTTAGAGCTCAGGATGTGGATTCAGACCAAGATTTAACAGTTGCTACCATTGTCTTGACAAATCATGTGACCACTGGAGGTCTCAATGTTCTTTTTTTGGTAAAGGGATGATAATATCATTTGATATCTCTTTTTGAGGATTGAACTAGATCTTTTTTGTTGTTATAATTCCATGAATTTCTAGACCAACAATTGCCTAGGCACCCAGTGTTGAATCATTTTGCAGTGTGAATAAAATTTCTGTAAGAAAAGACTGTCTAAATTTACTTTTACAAATTCAGGTGGGTTGTTTTCTATTATGATGCTCTAAATCATAATGTAGGGGTATGTTTTCCTCCTTGAACAGTCACCAAAAAGCTGCTGAATCTTTTGTAGAAGTAATACTAAAAATTGCAATAAATGCTTAACTTTTCTAAGATAATTTAATGTGAAAAATTGGTCTTAGAAAAGGTCTAGCGGTCAAAGAGATTTTCTGTCCCGTCATTTATTTTCTTGAATGGGCTTTGGACTAGGCTATCACATAATAGGGAAAAAGCTTAAAAGTAGGTTTGAACTGATGTTTTGCAGCAGTTTTGAATGAAAATATAGAGCTGAAAGAGCTGTTAATTACTATTTTGTGTCAGCCCATCTAATGTATAAGGACTGATAAAAGGATTATAAATAGTCTTAAGGAAGCAAAACTTCCTACCCCTCAGTTTGGGCTGTTTCCAGAGAATGCAGAGATCCCATCATATAATAAATGTGAAATTGCCATTGCCTGGTACAGGAAAAATAAATTCAGCATTGTACCACCTGAAATGTCTACTGTCTGAAATTACAATGAAATAATACTTAACAAAAAGTGTAATTTACTTGTTGTTCTCTACTCACATTTGTTCTTGGGAATAATACTTATTTTTTTATACTTAAGTAGGTTACAGTAGTTGAACGTAAAGCATTGGCGGTACTAGAATTTTTTCTTCTTTTGCATTGATATTTAGGCTTTATGTCTTTTACCAGTCTGAAGATATTTTTATATGTCATGTGAGTTAGGCTTCCCAATCCTCTACCAATTGCTAGTCCATTATTTAGTACCACTAATTGAATAATCCATTCTTTCTTTGTTGATTTGAGAAGCTGTGCATTAGTCTTGTGTACCAGTGATTTTGTTGCCATATTTTATTTGTTCATTCCTTAGGCAAATATGTGTTGAGCACCTCCTGTGTATCAATAACATGTGACAAAGTGGGAATAGCTATCAAAAAATGCTTTACATAGCTGAGCAAAGTGCCCCACCATTCAAGAGGCTGAAGCAGGAAGATAACTGCAAGTTCAAGGCCAGTCTGGGCAACATAGTGAGTTTAAGGCCAGCCTGAGCTATATGGCAAGACCCTGTCTCAAAAAACAAACAAACCCCCAAAACAACCTACAAAAACTTTACATACCATATATGATTTGCTTGCTAGTTACTATTGTGAATGAGATGTTTTTTCTATATAATTTCTGATTGGTTATTATTGATAAGAAAGGTTTGCTTTTTGGTTATTTAGCTGGCTTCCTTCCTCATCTTGTTTTTAAAAATGTTACTAGTAATGCTGGTCATTAGACTCATATGTTTTGTCTCTTAATGTAGAGTAATTTGTCATATGTATGTATTGATTCATTCTGACTTGATTTTTTATCTTTGTCATTTTTTATTAAATAGGACTTCTACTGACAGTGGTAAATAAGTAGTAGTAATAGCAAGAACCTCATGTCTTATTCCTAATTTTAGTGGAAATGTTCCTTGGTAGTCATTATTGAATACTGTGGTAGCTGTGTGATTCTGATTGTGTATTGGGTTAAAGAAGGTTGTTCTAAAAACTGGACTGGATGTAAATGTTATTATGTGTTTTTCAATAATATCTATGAAAATGATGTCAAACAAAGCCATCTATGCACTAGACCTTTTTTGTTTTCCTCCCTAGTGCCCACCTCAGTTTCCTACACTCCCTTCATTTCAGGCTGGTCCATGTCATTGAATTCTGGCCAAGGTATGTGGGCAGAGGTGACCTAGCCCACCTCCAGGCCTACCCCTCACAACACCCTCTGCATCCTTTCTGTTCTCTTACGGCCTCTTGGGCTCTCAGGTTGGGCTCCAGAGCTGCATATGGATGTTCCAGAGGGTTGGGTTTCTTTGTTGCCTGTGGCAGAACTCCTGCCCTGCCCAGGTCACCACACACCTAAAATAAACGTATGGGCTTTCCAGGAGACTTGGAGGCACTCCAGGCATTAGTTTCCTGACTTGCATTCCTGCTGTACTTCTACAGTCCTCATACATTTGCTTTCTGAAATAAAAGGGCTTTGCTACTACCACTGTTTCTTTTTGCATCTCTGTCACAGAGAAGAGTTTCTTTGTGTTTTTTATCCATCTGGAGATTAACAGTTTTATATTCCATATCGTGGCCATACAGGGTCTTAAATACTGGTTTATATTTCATTTTTTAATATGTTTCTCCCAAGTGTAGGTACCACAATGAATTTCCGAGAAATGTTTTAGAAAATAACATGTGTCACCTATGCCAAGTATTGGGGAAAGCAATTCACTTAAACCATCTAAAATATGATGTTTTGAGAAATAGGCATTTTAAAAATAAAAATGTTTTTCTCAGTATTGTTTGTCCTCAGACAGTGGGTATTTGTTATAATGGTAGAAATTTGTTATTACGGGGAGCCTTCTACAAGTTCCAGAGTAGTCTGAACTTGGACAGGTGGTGGGTTTTTTTAAATGAGAAAACTAAGGCTTAGGCAATTAAGATACAGTAATTGTTAATTCATTTTTAATAACAAACCAACTGGAAATGGTAGAAAGACCGTTTTTCTTGTTTTGATTACTTATTAGGCAAATTATCTTGGCCAAATCACTCATATTTCCCTGAGTTTTAATTAACCACAACTGAAAAAATAAAAAAGGCTCTCTTCCTCAGAACACTAGTGAGAAATATCACAAGGTGAGTGAAAGCTTTGTTAATACTTTTAAGAGGGAAATATTATTAGCAAATAAAATGTTGAGTCAATAAGATAAAGTAAATAAAATATTAATAAAGAAATTATGAGATATTCTGTTGGAATCTTCATATAAGATAAACAGAAATAATATCAAAATAACATTTGGATTGGATATTTCAATGTATTTAAAACTTGGTATAATCATCAGAAAACCAGGTTATCTCCAAATATGTTTTGTGTTTCACTATTTCTTGAAACTCAGGTATAGTGATTATTTGAGTACTCTATTTATTTGTTCCATTTCAGTGTTATGACTCAAATGCTTAGATTTTTTTTTTTTTTTTTTTACTTTCAAGGATAACTTTTTGAAATGGCAAAACTCTGAAATTTAAAGAACTATTTGAGGTTTTGGCTTACATGTAACAATTTGACTTTAATGGCCTCTTTTATCAGACCTGACATGTAGGATATTAATAAGCATGTTTTTAGTTATTAGATACCTATGTGTACTTGAAGTAGAGTGGTTAAATGTAGGCTTGAAAATATATTATTATGCTGACTACTGAATAAGATATAATTAGAGAAAGAATAAATTCCTAATTTATTGTAGACTTTATGAATCATGCTTGAGTCAGACACAGCATAAAGGAATAAAGTTTTTCTTTTCATTATCTTTTTTTAAAACTGGATCAGGAAGGGTAAGACTATTGTGTTGGGGATTGAACGTGGGGCCTTTGTATTGAGCTACATTTCAGCTCTTTTTCAATTTTTTATTTTGAGACATAGTCTCTTAGTATCCCAAGGTGGGCTCAAATTTGAGATCATCCTCCTTTAGCCTTCTAGAATGCTGGGATTGCTAGTGTGAGAGATTAATTTTAAATCATAATATTTTAAGATAATACAGCCTTCAGTATGATTTAGTCCAACATCCTTAAGTTGCAGAGAAGTATAGTTAGGTCCTTGCAGAAGGTATAACATAATTAGGATCATGGAGATGGGAGTAATAGAATGGAGAACATACTTCAGATACTTGATTTCAGGTCCACTGTTTTTCTCAGTACTTGCAACTATTTTTTAAACCTTTTAAAGGTATATTGGCACTAGTAAGGCTTCTGAAATTCAAAGGATAAGGGACAGCCTCAGATTACCTCAAATGATGAGGGTTTACAGTAAAAATGCAGAGAAAGTACAGATGACACATGGATCTACCATTCCAGTAGCTACAGGTCTGTGCCCAAGACAGGACAAATATACTTGTGTATATGTTCACTGCAGCATTATTCACAAGACTCAAAATGAGGAAAATGACTTTAAGGTCCAAATGTGTCATACACATACAGTGGACTATTTAGTAATAAAAAGGAATAGTGTAGTGATAAGTTATGCATCATGAATGAACTTTGAAGACTGAATATTTTCGTGCAAGACTGAGAATGAAGCATGATATTTGTTCTTCCCACATCTGTCCAGTAGAGTACAGGAAGTCTACATGGGGTAGGAGGGGAGGACAGAGAAAGAGGAGCATTCCAGTGGAAAAGGAAGATGTAAAATTGCCCATACTCATAATTCCTATATAGAAAATGATAAAATTTTCTATGTAGAAAATGATAAAAAATGAAAATAATTTTTTTTAAAATTCTTTTATTGGTGCATTGTAGGTATACAACACAATTACATTTCTCATTGGGAATTGTACCTTTATATAATGCATCTTGGTTCTTTTTTTTTCCCCAT
>NW_004624754.1:14988862-15012334 GCF_000247695.1 Heterocephalus glaber
CTTCCTCTGGACCAGGAGCAGTGGGATGGTGGCTCAGAAGCCCCTCCCTCTGGGCTGGGAGCGGTGGGAGGGATGGTGGCCTGGAAGCCCCTTCCCCTGGGCCAGGAGCAGCGGGACAAAAGGTGGCCCCAAAGCCCTTTCCTCTGGGCTGGGAGCAGCAGGAGGGGTGGTGCCCAGGAAGCCCCTTCCTCTGGACCAGGAGCAGTGGGACGGTGGCTCAGAAGCCCCTACCTCTGGGCCGGGAACAGGGGACTCAGTATCTTGGTCTGGTGGTCTGGTGTCCTCTGAGTCTTTGTAGTGTGGAATCAGGTGGCTGCCTGTCTGCAGCGGGGTGATTTGGTGTCTTCCGCGGGACTCAGGACCTTGGTAGGGCGTGCACAGACCTGCCTGTCTGCAGCTGGCTGATTCGGGGATGTGTTCCCGGGACTGGTGACCTTGGTAGGGTGTGAGCAGATCTGCCTGTCTGCAGCGAGGTGATTCGGCGTGGTCTCTGCGACTCAGGACCTCGGTAGGGCATGGGCAGACCTGCCTTCCTGCATTGAGGTGATTAGGCGTCTTCCGCGCAACTCAGGACCTCGGTAGGGCGTGCACATGAAAATAATTTTAAAAACTACCAGGCCAGACAAAAATTTAACAGCATTATAGGATACAAAGTAAATACAAATGAATGTATTTCTGGATCTAAGTAGTGAGGAATTAAAGAAATTTAAAGCAATATCATACACTACAGCTTCTAAAAGTATAAAATAGCAATAAATTTAAAACACAGATCTGTGCGATATTATTGAAGAAAATGAATAGCCAGGACAAAGTTTTTAGTACCTACGTTTGACAAAGGATTTGTAGTCAGGATGTGTGTGTGTGTGTCATATAGAAAACTATTGCACTTAAATAATAAAAGTCAGTAAACTCATAAAACTCACCAAAGACTTGAATTGGCACTTTTCAGCAGAAGGCAGCTTACCAATAAGCATGTGGAAAAGTACTAAACATCATTGGTCCTCAGAAAAATATTAATGCAAAGTTAATGCGATATTATACACATTCAGTAGCAGCTTACTGCTTCTTATATTCCTTTCCTTCTTATACTCCTTTCCTTCTCATTCTTCTTGTATTTGCTGTGGCTTCCTTCTCTGCTGCTATATTCCCTCTCCACTTAACTTTTTTTTTAATCTTGTGACCTTTGATTACTTAGGCCCTTTGGTTGAACTTGCTGCTTTCTCTTTTGTCTCCTCAATTTTGCCTCTAGCCAATTTCCTGCTCTTTGTTAGTTTTCCAAGAGAGAATCTGTTCTGGCAGTGCTCTGTAGAGCAAAGCTAATGTGTTGCTTTCCTTCATTATCTGCTGGCTTGCCAAGAAATGCCTATCTTTAGGTTCAGCATTGATCCCAATTATTTACTACCTGAATACTGATGTTCATTGCTTTCTTGTTCCAAAATGCTGCTCAGTAGATCTGTTGAGTTAATGTGCTGGAGTCATCTTTAGGTATCTGTGGGGGAATTATTTCTAGGATCCCCATGGATATCAAAATCTGCAGATGCTCAAGTCTCTTACGAAAAATGGATGTAGTGCTTACATATAACCTATGCACATCATCCTGTGTACTTTTAGTCATTTCTGAATCACTAACAATACCTCATGTGATGTGAATGCTTTTGTTTTGTTGTTTTTTGAGACAGGGCCTCACTGTATAGTGTAGGCTGGCCTTGAACTCACTCTCTAACCCAGGCTGACCTCAAACTTGGAACAATCCTTCTGCATCCCAAGTGCTGGGATTACAGGTGTGTGCCACCATGCCTGGCAAATGAATACTAGTTAATAATATACCACATTCTTTAGGAGATAATAAAAAGTCTGCACAAGTTCAGTACATAGTTCCTTTTTCTTTCTCTTTTTTAATATTTTTGATCCTTGGTTGGCTGAGCCTGAGATATGCAGGGCCTGCTGTACTTCTGAGGAAGAGACTAAGTGTGGCTACTTCTCTTGGAAGGACATGGATATGGCACATTCCGAATCCACCCCGTATCTACCAAATGGTCCTGTCAGGGAACTACATGCCTTGTTTTTCTTTTTGCAGATGGAGAGTAGCCTAACACACAGGAGTCCAGTGCTCACTATAGATCTGTAGTCTTACTTTGACTTGTGACAGATAACTTTACTATGTATATGATCTTAGGCAAATTAGTCTCTTAGTCCTTTTCCATGGTACCTAACTCATAGTACTGTTATGGAAATTAAAATGGTTTCATGGTGTCAAGTGCACAGGACAAGGACTTGGCACAGAGAAAGATGTAGTTCTAGTTGTTAGTATTTTTATTATTAATATTGATTCTGGAGGGAACACATTCCAGTCGGGTACAGGAGCTTTGGGGGCCATGATCTTTTCATCAGTGTATTTTCTGTTTTAAGGCAAGCTTTTTCTTTTCTCTCCAATCTCTCCTACCCCCCTTAAACAAGGATTTAAATTACAGAGATTTTTAAACATTAGAAATCATGGTGGCATGTTATAAAATACTTTGAAGCCAGTATGGAAAAGGTGCACAGTAAAGCTTTGCTCTATGCCTATTTCTTCGTAATTTCCCTTTGTGGTAACTACTATGTATTTTTAATGGTAAATTCTAGGCCCCGTCCTTAGAGGACAGGCATGTTCATTACCCTCATTCCACATATCTGTGATGCTGTCATTCATATCTTTTTTGGGGAACCTTTAATTATCAATCCCAGAACATCCTATAAATCTTCATTAGGAAATTCCTTCTGAACTTTTGGTGAAAAGTAGTTACTGTGCACTGTGTGTATAGCAGCTGTTTGCCTAAGTTAAAAAAAAGTTGGCCGTTTTAATTTGCTTTAAAAATATCCACTGGCACTGGTTCTCATTACAGATGTGTGGTTGTAACATTTCATTTTTTAAATGTGTATCCATCTTTTTTCAGTTCTAAGGGAGTCCAAAGAAACCATCTCAACCTTAAAAATAACCACTAAACCTACAGTGTTTTTGGTTTTTAAAAATTCTCAAGGAAGGACATTTTTTATCTTGGACCTAAACTTCATACAGGGTGGCCCATTTAAAAGAGACCCTGTACACAGCCACGTTATTAAATGGGAACTCTTTTAAATGGGCCACCCTGTAAATCAGTTTTTTTCCCATTGGGTATTTACTACTTCGCACATTCTGAGTTTAGTGAAAGTTTTCAGTTCCTGTGCTTGATAAGCAGCCCTGAAATTTAAATGTGATTGTCTAGGTGGCATGGAAATGCACAAATCTGAGTTTGTAAATTCATATTTTGAGATAACATGTTTAGGTCTTTTTAAAAATTAGGCTAATGTTCTATGAGAATCTTTTCTTTCAAAACTTTAAAAATAGATGCAACTTTCAACTCAGACTAATACAATTTTATATTTTCTTTAATGGTAAATCTTTTAGAACAGCTCAGATGTCTGTTTCTTCAGTAGTTAAGGTTCAGTACTTCTCAGTATTTTTAATCTAAAGTCTCCAAACACCATTCTTTTCACTTACACTAACCCTCCCCTGCCCCAAAATGTGTACCTGAAATGAAAGTTTTCTTGAGCTGCAATCTGTGTGATCATGGTTTGGCTCAAGCTCATCTTTCAGGGCCCAAAACAGGACTCCAAAGCCTATCATAAGCCCCAAGAAGTTCCCCAAAATCACAAACCAACACAGAAAAAGCAGCAAGAAAAGAGATAACTGGCATTGTATGAAAATGGTCCTTTGTAATGCCATTAACTATTGGGTCCATGAAGTGTGCGAAGATAACTTCTACCACCTGAATCCTCCCCTCTCTCTAGACCTGGTCCATTTCCAGTCAGCAGTACTAGGACTCGCAGGCCCTGTGGCACTCTGTGGCACTCTTTGACACTTGCCTTTTATTTTGGGAAATGTGGAGAGGTTCTACCCTAGGGCCTATATGCTGTTAGTTAAAAAGAAAAGATGTTTGGGTAATGGGCCATGCTGTACCAGGGATGAGGACTGATGTCTTGTGACATTCAGGCTCAGGACAGGGATCCCTTTTACCACACCATTAGGTAATATTGTTAAATTCATGTATAAGTTCTTTTGATTGGGTATAGAAATACAACTTCTGTGTAGAAATCCAGTGAAGTCGGTGTCTCCAAATTTGTACCTGTTATACCTCTAATTTGCTACCAAAGGGCTTTCAAAAATATATATATATTTCTCCATTGTGAATAAATTTTCCACAAACTTCTTATCTTACAACATTATAGGTCATTATAATTTTGGGACTATGGTTAATGGCTTGGTTTGGAACCTCCCATCTTATTATAATTCTATGCATTATAAAACACAGCATTTTGAGGAATAAATATTAGAAAATATTCCATGGAAAATGTTTGCACACATTGGTAGCCAGAGAAGGAAAAACAAAAGTAAGCGTTGTAACACCTATGTCCTAGATCAGTGGTGGTGAACATGCATGCTACTTAAGACAAAAGATTTAATGTATGAGTTTTTTCTAAACCAAAACCTCAGTATTCAGGTTTAATGGCAGTGTTGGCACTTTGCGATAAGTAAGTGAGTTTTGGGTTACAGCTTGGGCACTTACCTCTAAAAGACTTGCTATCACTGTAAATCAGTTGGCTTTCTCTCGATCAATATAATAAAACTCAAGTTTTCTTTAACATTCCTAGTAAACACGTTTTCATTGCTATTCACTCAAAACATAAAATGAAGATAATTTGAATCTTCTTAGACATAAAATAGTATACCTTGTATGACAGTTAAATAAATGATTCATGAATACTCAACATTAATTAAAAAAGGCATTAACACATTAACAAATGTGGTAGTCTCCATCTTGTGGTCTGACTTAAAGTCAATTTTTTACTGAATGGTTTTCACCCAAGATAGTGCCCCAATTATTCTTTTTCTTTTGTTTCATTTTCTAATTGAGGCAGTACTGCTACTTCAACCATCTAATAATGAAAAGTAAAAGCATAACTACTATAAGAAAGAATTTTTGAGTAAGGTAGATATAGTCTTGCTTTTAAGAAAAATTTAATTTCTTTTATTCTTTAATGTGAAGCTTCATCAAGAAAAAAAGACATGGATCTACTTAAATGAATTTTCTGGGTGCTTCTTTTCCCTCTGTTTGGAAAGAAGGTGGTCTCAGTGGTCATTACTTGGATTTTGTGGGAGCAGAGATAACAGTGTGCCAGTAGAGGACTCCAGGGCCCACTAATTGAGGCAACTCATCTATTTCATCTTATGTAAAAAGCAACAATTTACCAAGCCAAAAAACATTTGGTTTGAAGTGAAGGTGAAAAAAGACAAGGAATGACTTGTTCTGTAGCCATATCCTGCACAGAAAGTCAATTGAATGTTGACATAACAATTGTTTTAATGCATGGTTCACTGTATTTTGGACTCAGCATTTTATTTGTTCTTTAAATGATGACAGATGTTATTTGAATACTGTAATGTTAGATTTAGGAAGTGAAAAACATCCTTACTACTTTGGTATGCTTGTTTATTAGTTTTCTAGAGCTTTTGTAACAAAGTACCAAGAATGTAAAACAGCAGAAACTCGTTGTCGGCTGTGTTGGAGGCTGGCCATTAAAACCAAGGGCCGTGCTCTTCAAAAGCTGCAGGGGACAGTCTCTTCTGCTCCACACAGTTTCTGCATTCCCAGAGGTGCTGGCTGTGGATGCATTGCGCCAGTCATGTTGCTGACTTACCCCCATGTCTTCTCATCATCTCCCTCACTGCATGTCTGTCTGTGTGCACATTTCCCCTTTTTATCAAACACCATCATGCTGGATTAGAGCCCACCCTACGGATGTTGTGTTAACGTCATCACCTCTAGGAAAACTCTACTTCCAACTAAGGCCATATGCTGAGGTACTGGGAGGCATTAAGATTTCACTATACCTTCCTTGGAGCAACAAAATTCAGCCATAAGTTTGCCTTTTAATTATGAATATGTAGTCAGTATTTCAAACACTGATAAGATATATGAGATGTACACTAGAGCTTAACCAAGAACATGAAGCTTAATTGCTTGTTTTCTACATATTTTGACATAATATTTGATAGAACAACCATTTTCTTGCATGTACTAAGTAGTAGCTGTACTAGGTGAGTTATCCTTAGGGTCCTCCAACCCTCTACCTTAGATACTTTTTGGAAGAAGTTTTTCTTGATTACTGTAACGTATTTTCCTTTCTCTTTTCTCAGAACAGCAGTATCAATTTATGACCAATATCTATTACTAAGCTCACTCTTTTTTTATTTTTGGTACCAGGAATCGAACTCGGGTCCTTGAGCTTGCAGAGCAGGCGGCGGAACCACTGAGCTAAATCCCCGGCCCCACTAAGCTCGCTCTTAACTCATAAATTATTTGATTTTGGTATTTGACTCTACCAGGGGTTGACAAACTGAGGGATCAGGTCAGATCTACTTACCTTCCTATTTTTGTCTGGTTTGCTTAAGTAAGAATGTTTTTTATATTTTTTAATTCTTGGGGAAATAAGTGTAATATTTTGTAACATGTAACAATTGCATGAAACTCAGCTTTTAGTGACCCTAATGGAACTGTGCTGGAACACAGCCATGCCTGCTCATGCATTACTGGTGCTTGCTGTCACATCTGCAGTTGTATGGCTACGGCAAAGGCTGCAGAGTGACACTACTTGTTATCTGACCTTTTCAGAAAAAATTTGCTGATCCTTGGGTTATAATAGTCTTTCCTAACCTATTAGGTGACCTTAACCATTTTTTAAAAATAATAGTTTTAGGGCCAGGGATTTAGCTCAGTGGTTTCGCTGCCTGCTGTGCAAGCGCAAGGACCTGAGTTCGATCCCTGGTACCAAAAAAAAAAAAATAATAATAATAGTTTTATAATTATAATAGTACAATTTAAAAATTATACTTCAAAAATCACATGCTTGTATCATTGAAAATTTAAATTCCTAAAGTTTTATAATTTCTGTATTATAGTCCAGTTTTATGTTAGACAGACTGAAAATGAGATTTGTATTTCTGTGCTTGCTTACTAGTATGCTGCATACTATTTTTAAAATTCACAGGACGTGGTCTTATTACTGTTTGCATTCTTCAGACTTTAGGAGACAAATTTGCTACTGGTTGGTTGATGCTTAGCAAATACTGTTAAAGTGAGTTAAAATTATACACAGCAAGATGTTCTATATGGTGAACATTTTTAGGAATCCCAATGACAATGGGTCTAAATTTAGTGTTAAACTTCCATGTCAACTTTTGGGTCCCACTTCTGATAACTAATGGGCTATTTAGAATATTTAGCTAACTTAATGAAATTTGCCCAGGCTGGATCTAGTATTGTTTACCTGTAATCCCACCACTATGTAAGGCTGAGGCTGGAAGATTGCAAGTTTGAACCCAGTGTGTGCAATTTAGCAAGGTAGTGAGGTTCCTGTTTTAAAAAGGGGCTGGTTATACACAATGTGCAGGCCCTAGGTTCAATCCCTAGCACCCTGTCCGCTATTTACCCCAGGTTTTCAAACATATTAATAGTGAAGCTGCAAATAGACTATAGACTCTGAACTTCTACCATTCATTCATAGTGTACAATCTAGCAGTTTTCACGCAATTATTTGGATCTGATAGTATTCAACATGTTTTAAACTTAGAAGATATAGGTAAAGTTCTACTCTTTAAATTAAAAATACCTTCTTATGATACGAATCCTCTTCAACAATACTCTAAATTGTTTCCTTTTATAGAAATTAGAAAACTACATTGTGGAGGATAGCAACAACCCTTTCTTCCAACTTCTCCATTGTATTATCTGTGTGGTAATTTTAGCCTTAGGACTTCATTTTGTCGTTAAGTTGTTTGGATAAAGTTAGTTACCAAAATGCAATTCATGATTGTGGATTTAGTACCCTTTCAAAGTTCACTGTTTTGTTTTTTGTAGGACACAAATTAAAAGACATTTTAGACATCAGTATTTCATAAAATCTTTTTTCTTACTCTCTTGCTGCTGTGAAATTATTCCTAAAGTAAGTTTGTTTTAGAAAGTGTGTAGGGTCTTTATATAAAGCGGGTGTGATTTTTAAGAATGTTGAGGTAGTTATACTGAATTAAACCAGTATTTTACTGTTATGTTATTCTTAAAACTTGGAGTAAAAGTGCTGCAGACACCTCTGTTTCTACTCCTTTGCCAGTCCTCCATTCCTGTTGTACCTCGTTTCTGGAATAGATTATTGTAGGCTATTGCACTTTAACAGCACCATAAAGATGACACCTATGTGAACACAGTAAGCAGATTAATTTTGTATATTCTCTTTTGAAGATTAAGCGTATATATATAGAAAACATTTACTCACTCTGGTCCTTGTTTATTTTTCTATTTTTTTAAAAAAATGAAACCCCCCACTTAACTTTTTTTTTCTAAGCATTTTAAAGAACACATTTATAAGTAGAAATGAGCTCTGTGAATTTAATGAAAAACTGAATGGTGTATTATGAATGATTAAATTTTAAATGTTAAATACTATTTTGAGCCATCCATTTGTGAAAGATACACTTGGACAATCACCTAACTATCATTTCATAGGTCTTTGAAATCTTTGGAATGGGGTCGGAAGGAGGAGAGAACTCAGGTTTATGTGTCTAGTATTCTAGTTCTTTATCAGTACTCAGGGAGTCAGATTGTTGAAACTTGTTTGTATTCTAGAAACTTCCTTGCCCTAGGGCATACAGTGTCATCCCTCCTTTACTGTTAGTTAAGTATTGACTCTGTAAAATCTGAAGAAAAGTGTCTCTAATAGGTTTGAGAAATGAAATTTGATCACAAAAAATAATGTCTGATTGTTACCCTTGTAGGAACTGGAGATTATAAGAAAGAGATTCTGGATTCCTGAAGTCATTTGGGGAAGCCCCAAGGCTTGTATTTTTCTGGGGTTTTTCTGTTTATCAGATTCTTTGCATATGGTTTAAGAATGGCATTGATGACTTAAGCTGCAAGAAAAATTACACTGTGAACATGAAAGTTATAAACTTTGTTAATCTACTTGTTCTTAAGTGTCAATTTTAAATTCTGTGTAATATCTGTTGTAATATATCTAATGTGATTAAATCAGTGCGATACTTCTTATTCTAGTATTTGTACATTAAAGCATGTTTTTATCAGGGTTCAGCCTTGGAAAAGTTTTACATGGTTTAGTAGACTGTATCAGAACTTTGTCCCAGAAAGTCATAATTTTTATATGATATATGTATAATGACACTATAGGTTCTGTTGCATAATTTTAATATTTAAAATTAACATTTGAGCCTAAAAGCAAGGTGAATTTCATGTGGTAAACTCAGCTATTAAATAGAGGAGGTCATTTATTTGCATTTGATCTGGGAGATTTATTTTTTAACTTTTCTAATAGATTCTTTTCATGGTCAGTAATATGAAAATCATTTCATATTCCAGTTTCCAGACTTTTTTCCTCTTGTAAACTCAACTGTTGTTATCATTTATACATTGGTTTGCATTTCTGCATATTTCACACTGAATTGTCAAAAAGTCATTTGTAATTTTATCAAATCTTTACCCAGTATACTACTATAGCCACCCTAATTGGATATGTGCTTGTATGATCTTTTAACTTATTTTATTTTTGATGTAGCAGAAGTTGAAATAATCTGAAATCTCTTCGGTTTCTATGAAAGAGAATATTACTAGAGTACTCAGAGGTTTGAGTGTTTAGATATTGTCAGACTGGTAGGAGTTGGAATCCTACTTCTGCCGTTCATTAAATATGTAACCTTTGTTAAACTAGTTAACTTCTTCAAGAATAGCAATGGAAAAAATAATAGTACGTACCTCATAGAGTTGTTTTGATGTTTACAATAAGTTCAGTAGTATGTAGCAAACATAAATCCTGTGTATATTATGAATATCTGTTGGTTTGTCATTTTCCTCATCACTGTTGTCATCATTACCAGTGTTATACTAATTCTTTATTTTCCCCCTGACGCATCTATGTAGTTCATGCTGGCCTTGAACTCACTGTGTAACCCAGGCTGGCCTTGAACTCATGGCGATCCTCCTGCCTCAGCCTCCCAAGTGCTGGGATTACAAGTGTGCGCCACCACACTTGGCACTGTTACAGATTTAAAATCTTATTTCCTTTCAGACTCATTTTTTTCTTTTTCTTTTTTAACATTTTCTGCCTTCAAGAAATATTTCATTAGGGCTTAGTGGTAGACTGTTTTGCCAAGCATGTTGAAGGCCTTGGTTTCTATTCTTACCAAACTCCAACCCCCCAAAATTATTCTTAATAACTTTTTGAATAATTTTACCTTTGCCCAAATGCATACCAAGTTTAATAAACTTTTGATCATTTTTGTTAAACTTTTATTTCATTCATTAAACATTTATGCTCATTATATGCTGGGTACAAGGAATATATAGATGAAAAAGACCAGATTTCTTCCATCAGTCAGTTAACATTAATATAGTTATCTAATGCTATAGATAAGCTTGTATAAACTAGTTTGTTTTAGGATAGAAGTTAGTGAAGATTTCACAAAGGTTGGGACATTTGATCAAGACTCTAGAAATATGTGATGGTATTAATCAGATAATGAAAAGTGGTGGCCCATTGATGGGGTACAATTAAGTTTTCTAGGCAGAGTCAGAGGTATAAAAGTAAAGTATGGAGCATTTTATGGGATTATAAGAGAAAAGGAAACAGTGGGCCTTCTTCCATCTGCCTCTTTGGAGTTCTTCCTATTACCTGTATGTGAAAATACTAAGATTTCAAAGAATACACCCGTTGAGTCCCAGACCTGATTTCTTGTACTGTGTAACCTAATATCACCCTGTACTATTAACCACAATTGCTGCAGTTGTTGGCTTTTTCCTATTAATGCTATGTTCACAAGTCACATGAATTGTAGATATTTTTTCTCATCTAATAGGCAGCTACCTTTAAGCCTTAAGAGTTTAGTCCCCTCTAGCTTTTTCTAGTTCTTGTGCTCACTGAATATCCGCAGAATTGGGGAATACTGGCTGTGATCTGAGATCCTAGTAGGAGTCATTTGGGAGATGACTTACATCTAAATAGCTGTCCTCCTTCATCACCTTTGTGTGTCTTTCCAGAAGATTTCTCTCTATAGTTCTACTCTTCTTTTGACTGTTGGTTTCCTTTTATTGTGATAGGCACAAGGAATGTGTAATAGTATAATAAATTGCATATGAACTTGTACACCAAGAGATCACAGTGGAATCAGAAGAGCATTGAATCAGTGCTCACAACCTCTCCCTTCTTCCCTTCCTTCCTCCCTCCTGCAAACATGTATTGAGAATAAGACATGATCTTCTCTAAAATCTAGAAGAGACAAATTAGTTAATATGAAAGTATGATGTATTCTATGATGAGAGTTTAAACAGTGGTAAGGAAGCATATAAGAATGTGAATTAATTACGGCCTTAAGAACTCTGCATATCAAAAATTTAGACTCTTGGGCCGGGGATTTCGCTTAGTGGTTTTGCCACCTGCTGCGCAAGCGCAAGGACCCGAGTTCGATTCCCGATACCAAAATAAAAAAATTTAGACTCTTAGTGGTAAAACAGTAGCATTTGTGCTTGTGTGTCTAGATAGTAGGTTTGTCAACTCCATCAATCTTGCCTGTGCTCTTTATATTTGTACATATGAAAATTTTTAAGTTGTGGATTTAAATTTTTAAGTTTTGGATTTAGAATAAATCAAAATCATTCATGTATGCTATATGTCACCAACAAAATTGTTTATATAATTGTATCTCAATATCTTTCTTATGTCATCACCTTTGTATCCATGTGCTGGAGAACAGACTGAACATGCGTTCCTTGTGGGTATATTAACTTGCATTTTGGTTTGAGGAATATTATTGAGACTAGAGATAGACATTTTCTTAATTTTCTCAGAACAAAACTGGTCGTTATCTGTTTTACATATTCTCTAAAGGCAAAGGACTTGTACACTACAGCCCTTTCTGAAGAAGCAAATGGAATATATTATGTTGTATAACTGGAATATATTATGTATTTTCCTATGGCAGTCACAGATGTTTGCACAGCTAATTTTTAAGTTTCTGAATTCATAATGTAACAACTTTGCACTGTGTTCCACATTTTAAAATTTATAGCTTTACTCAGTATGATAGTAAATGAGATTATAACTTTTTTGGATGAGATCGTGCAAACAAGCACATTGGGAGAAGAATTATATACAGTGGTGATATTATTTTCAGGTGTTTTTTCTAGAATGATATCTATGGAAGTATAATTAAATTACAATTTTGCCATGAATTTGCTTCATTTAAAAAAATGAACCCTCATTACACCGTCTGAACTTGACACTGATCTCAAGAAAAATTCTGGAATCCATAATTATTAGGAGTTTGTGCATAAGTTCTCAGTTCATATCAAAGTAAAATAATTTCCCTTTTTGTAGTGTAAAAAGTTCAACAAGATGTTTAGCATAATCTCTTATGATACCATTATGGATGAGATGGAAATTTTAAGTCTGGAGAAACCCTGAAAGCTGGCTCAGCAAGTGGATCTGCTCCAGCATGAACGTCCCTTTGCAACAGGGCTTTATATTTGACTTATATATGTTCAGTATTTAGGTTAGAGCTATTTATTCCTTTTGCTCATTTATTAAGTTTGGGAACTTTTTCCCTCCACAAATGAAAACTTGAACCAGGACCTCAGTATATAAGTGAATAAATACTGAACTATTTTGATTCGCGAGAATTGAAAGTGGTGTTAGTGGGGAAAGACATTAATGTTGTGCCATTTACATGGGGACGTTCATGATAAGAAGTAGAGAATCTTTAATTCTGAAGGAAATGCCTAATTTCTTCTAGTAGATTAGTGGTTGCCTTGGCTGGGTTGGCAGTGGGGATTAACTCTAAATGGGCATGAGGCATTATTTGGGAATGATGGAACTATTCTAAGACTGGATTGTGATGGTGGTTGTACAACTCTGTGAATTTACTAAAAGTCTTTGAATTTTGTGCTTTAAACAATTGAACTTTTTTAGGTATGTAAATGCTATCTCAAGCCGATTCACAAAGTGCGGTTTAGGAAAGAAAACAAAATATAAAAACTTTTTTAAGTATGATCTTTTCATATTTTTGAAGGCCTATCTTGTAACAGTAGGATTTAATATTTAATGTGGCTTCAGGGCAGAACTAAGCCCAGTGTATGGAAGTCAAAACACAAACAAAATTTTACCTAATATAAGGAATATCCCTCCAAGAGGCAAAGGGATAGTAGAGTGATAATGGTTATAGGGTCTTAAAGTTTAAATGATGCCTGCACCTGGAAAGTACTTAATCACTTAACAGTTTATGGTGAGTGTCACTCAGGCAGCACGTTTGTTTACGTACTGACTCTCCATCCTGAGCAACAGGCAGGTGTCATTTCAACTGGTCAGTTCTTGTATTGAATAAATTTGATTAGATTGTTGTCTTTACATTTCTTGTTACATTCTTATAAAAATTAATGAAGAAATACACATTTTTGGTCATCCTGTATTTAAATAATTGGACAGGTAAGTAGTTAATGCTTAATTAGTGTTTGTTTTCTTGAAGGAAAATAGACAATTGATAAAGAAGCAAGTGTGTGTATTGTATTTTCTTTTGGGAAAGAGCAGATGTGCTAAGATGGTAACAATTAGTGATTTACTTGAAAGATACAAAGTTGTTCAGTGTGCTCTTATCAATTTTTCTGCTCGTTAGGAATCTTTCAGAATAAAAAATAGAATTAAGAGGAGAAAAAGAGGTGAGGGGCTTAGGCTGACAGGTTTGTGAGAGCAGGCTTTCTCAAACTGTCAAAAATAATGAAACCATTGTTCAGCATCTGAAATGAAAGGGGAAAACTAGATTCATAGCTGATCATAAAGGAGAGGTATACTGGTCAAGTCCAGTTTCTCCGTGGGGAAGACTGCTGATCTACAGAGGCCCAGGAAATATGGAGTTGAGGGCATTCTGGAGGTGCCCATTGTCTGTAGAAGAGTTGGCACTCAGACATGTGTCTATTAGAATAAGTCTGTTCCTGAGAAAAGTCAATCATTTGTTGATCATTTTGAAATTATTTCTGGTGGCTGATTATTACCATGACAATAGAAAAATCAGTCATTTTTCACTTTGTGGGAACTTTAAAAAATTCCCAGCTAGTGTTAAAGTCAGTGCTTGACATGATGTGGACCCACGATAAACATTTGCTGAATGAGTAAATGCAGGTGTTTTGTGTGGGTTTTTTTTTTCGTTTTTGTTTTTTTTTGGTACCAGGGATTGAACTCCGGACCTTGCGCTTGCGAGGCAGGCAGAGGAACCACTGAGCTAAATCCCCAGCCCTAATGCAGTTTTTTAAAGGCCCAAATGTTTGTTGTTATCACCACCAACATCATCTCATTGTTTAAAACTTAGGAACTTGGTTTTGAGGTTCTAACATCTTAGGCTGAAGCTTATTTGGAATCTTTTCAACAAAAACTTCAAGTCATTGTGGGGTTCTTTTCCTTAAGTCACTGTTCTTGAAATTGATTTTCAATTCTATATAACTTAAGTGGACTTTAAAAAATCATTACATTAACAGTTAATATATTGAAAACCAAGTTTTTTTTTCTCCTACAGAAGCTCTTAGAGATCTAACATGGTAACTTGCTTTGCAAATCTAGAGAGTAATATGAGACATTTTTCAAACTTAAATAACTACAGAATAGCACCCCCACCCCACCTCCTGCCCCTGGACACCATGAGTGCCACTACATAAGTCACATTTTTATTGATTTTATGTGGTTAATTTTCTAAAGACCTGAGAGTTGAAAAAAATCTTCCTTTCTCTTATGTGACTCTGGTCATTATGTGCTTACCAATGCTGGTGCCTCAGACACATTTCCTAAGTTTCTTGAATTTCTCACTCATGTAATGTAGGTGAAATTATACTTTCTACTTTTTTTGTTGGGGGAGTGTACTGGGGATCAAATCCAGGGCCTTGAGCACGCTAGGCCGGTGCTGTACCATTGAAATACATCCCCAGCCCTACAGTTTGTTTTAAATAATACTGAGAAAAGTTCTCAATGAGTATAAGATGTTATTGTAGTTGTAATGTATCATTTTTTGGTGTTATAGAAATGTAGGATTTTTTAAACCAAGTTTCACAGATTTATTAAATGTTTTGGCAGCCTAAAGGACTAAAATAACTATTTTGAAGCTATTGCTTATCTCTCTGAAAGCCTCAAAAAATGTAGTTAAAGTAATTGAGCCAGGCCACCTTTCTATGAACTTGTTAATCTTATTCTTTGATAAATAGTTATCTAATTTCTTGGGTTTTTTCATTTAGTATAGTATCAGGACAGAAAAAATCCTGGATGAATTAAAAGTCCAGCTCTTGCCCCTCACCTGGATTTGTGACTTTGAGATGGTCCTTCAGCCTCTCCGACCTTTATTTGCCATTTGTTTAAAATAGAAGGAATGTACTGAATCATCTCTGGGTTGTTCTGTGACTGAATAATCAGTGGTTATTGTAGATCCTGATTTGTTACCATTCCTTTTCTTCAAACAGAGATCATTTGTAGTCATTTGCTTTATGCTTCTATCCTGAAGATGGGGATGCTTTGTAGGTAAATAGGATACCTGAGAAAAGATGTCATATATTATCACTTGTAAATACTGATTGAATGATCAACACTGATATATGATTTAAGTGTTTAGTTTTTCAAACTGTTACCAGGTCTTATTTTTTTATTTTACTTTAAGTGAATTAATATGTGTGTAATTTTTCACATTAGCCTTATTTTACATCATAAATGGTTGTAATTTTTTATATCTTCAGATATTTTTACTAATGGACCATGATAAAATGCTACAAATATTCTCAGTTCATTTAAATTATGTATTAATTTATAGAGTGTGATAAAGGGGATGAGGAAATGAATGTTGAGGAATCAAGCAAACAGTGAGGAAAACTGTCACTGCTAAGAAATCTCTTGTCTTAGATATTTGATATTTCGATTACTTACAATTTTGGCATTCTCAAAGTCATTGTTAACTGAATGTTTCTTTGAGAAGCAGGTGGATCAAATCTTAGAGTTGCAATGGATAGAGGTATAAAAATGGACGAAGGATAATTGGTGTATGTTTATGACTTTGCATGCATTAAATGACTGATCATGAGCAAACTTCTGCACTCTCCCACCCCCTGTGTCAGTGGGTAAATTAGTCTCACAAACACTGAGTGAGAATGACACAAACAGCATGATGTCTGTTTTCATGTGCTGTCTAGTGCCAGAGGAGCTGACTAGGTACATGTTAGGGCCATAGACTGCTATTCACTCTAATTCCAGTTAGGAGAAATTCCTGGGTATTATAGTAATGGGTACTCTCTAAAAGTGTAATCAAACACAGTTGTAAGTACTTTGGAGAGAATAAAGTTTCTTTCGGAGACAGAAAGTCACCTAGGGCCTTTGTACACCAAGCTGTATTTCTCAGTGGCCATTCCTAAGTAATATCAATTACCTGAGGTAGGAAAATGTCCTCCCCCCTCAAAAAAAAAAAAAACCGACTCCAAGGACCACAGCAATTACTTGACCACAGCATCCAGGATAATTTAACTACATTAGTATCTGTAGCCAGTGGTAAGTATTGAAAGCAACTTAGCATCCAAGAAGATGCACACATGGCACTAGAGAAACATCTCTTTTTTTCTTTTTTATTTCTAGATGCTTCAGGAGCAGATCTACTTGTGGGCCTCATATTCTTGGCGACTGGCCCAGTAGACTCTGTCACAAATTACTACCAAATTTTGCCTCTTTTTCCAAAACCTGCCCCATGCTAGATGTTGAACGCAGCGGTTCTCTACCATTGAGCTACATACCTAGCCCCTAGCCCTTTTTATGTCAAGACAGGTCTCACTAAGTTGCTCAAGCAGTCCTCAAATCTGCGATCCTATCCTTCTGCTTCAGCCCTTTGAGCAGCTGGGATTATAGGCATATAGCACCATGCTCAGTCTTTCTGAAGTTTTTTTTGTTAATCTCCCACCCCCTTTTTTCCTCATAGGGATTGAACCTAAATAGCCTTCAAACTGAGCTAAATCCCTAGTCTGTTGTATATTTTTTATTTTGAGACAGGGTCTCACTAAGTTACTAAATTGCCTAGACTTTCAGTCCTCTTGACTCAGCCTCCTAGAGTGCTGGGATTAAAGGCACACAGTGCCATGCCTGGTTCTTTTGTTAATTTCTTAAGGGACAGCAGAATGTTTCCACATACAACACCAGGAATAAATTGCAATCTTTTTTTCTGTCTTCTGGTTATTTTTTATTCAATTTCATTTTATTTCCTGTTTTAAAAACCTATCCTCTTAATTTCATGATTGTTACCCAGTTTACTCTGTAAGATTTAATTTCTTAGCGTGGCAGTATCAACTCAGTTTTGGAGACATAGGTTTTCAGATTTAAGAGCTGTAGGGCCGGGGATTTAGCTCAGTGGTTCTGCCGCCTGCCTCAAAAGCACAAGGTCCCGAGTTTGATCCCTAGTATAAAAAAAAAAAAAAAAAAAGAGTTGTGGTTGCTTTCATAAATCAAACATCTGAAAAGGCCTTTTTCAAAGTCATCGAATCTGATCCTGTCCTCTTGTTGTTGAGAAGCTCAGGTATAGAAAAGGTACTTGCCAGGTACTGTGTCACATAGCAGCCAAGGGGCCTAGAAGCAGGTCAGCAGGTCATCTAACTTCTAGGATGCTAGGTTTGCATCAGAACTGCCTTCCCCCTCTTGTAGCTGATGGCTGTGATGTCATGTGTCAGGAAGCTACATTATTGTAATGTCCTTGATGGATGTTGGCCATGTGAACTGCATTGCTTTTTCTGGGTTCGCATCTCTGGCAGCTTTCACCTGGGTACCTTTTTGTTGTTTGAGTTTGGAGCAGTGACTGCAAGGTGAAGTGACCAGAGTATCTGCTCCTCATCCTGCAATGTCAATGAGCTTTGTCCTCAGCTTTAGCGCCAGGAAGAGCATTGACTCCAGACGAAGGAGTAAATCCCCCAAGTGCTGTTTTCTCCTGTGCTTGTGGGACCATAGGACTGGAGAAATAAGGATTTGTTTGAAAGTAAATATGTATTTTATTTATTCATTTTCTTAAACTATTTCCTAGCTTGTCTTGTTTTTTTGAAAAGTACATCATGACTTTTTAGTACTAACCAGCCTGATCTTTTTGGTAGAGTATAATTTGGAAAAAACATTAAGTCCTAGGCAAACTAAAATGGTTGATTCTCCTAATAGTATGTTTTAAGGAAAGCAAAAAGATTTTCTCATGTCATAAATAGAATATTTATTTTAAAATATTGCTTGTTTTATTTTACCTCCTTTGATATTTGTCTTTTGTGTTTGCTTTATGCTATGCTTTTGAACTAATATTATATACATTTATATAACTTGAAAAGGAAATGTACACATATTCCCTGTGCTAGCTTATTTTTCCCTTTGATGTTTGTGCCATTGAAAGAGCTGGTATTGGTTGCCTTTCACAGTTGGGGATGTGAGGAGGATGGGTCTGTGGACACATCATCAGCTACATGAATCTCATAGGGTGCAGAAGTTTGCTAGAGATTTGGCAAGTGAAATGGTGCTGCTGGATTTATAGAGAGATGAGTATTGCCATATTTGGGGAATTTCTTGACATAGATTTCTGACCACACATGTCACGTAGAGGATCAACAGAATATAAAACAGCAAATATCTAATTCTTTCAGTTTGTGAACTTAAAATCCTTTTTTAAAAAGTGGTATAAGGAAGTATTGAAAGGGGGTTTTACTGCTTTTTGAGAACACATGTATAGACATATTCAGTGTATATTTATACAATTGCTTTCTGTGATTTGGAAATGTCTCGCCGGTCATTTTTTAATTTTATTTACCTACTTTCTATTCATATTTTTTCTTTAGTGTTTGTTTAAAGAGTCTTCCTCCAGTTTTGGGCTATATTGGCCATGTACATAATACACAATATCGAAAGGGTTGATCATAAATTCTGCAAGCTTTTTGAAACATTTTCCTTCTTAAAAGAGTATATCCTCTTACATCTGAATATAAATGTACAGAATAAGGTGTGTAAGTTCACATGATTTTATTTCATGCTTTTGCTGTATACTTAACAGGGAAATGTAGAGCCCATTGCATAATCCTCACGAGACAATTGATCCTGGGATTGAATAAAACCAGTCCTTTTTGGTAAGAAAATAGGGTGTGTTTAGTCTTTATCACTCATTTTATTAAGTAGAGTTCAGCAGGCTGGTTCAGGGCCTACTACTTGTAGTCACAGCTGTCAGAGTCACAGTCCTTCTTAAATCAGATGGTGTCTGTTCCTGCTGGAGGAGACCAGGCCGAGACAGGACTTTGAGGAAAGTTTTTTAAGAGGCCTTCAGTGGAGACTGGTGGTGGTAGAAGTATAGAGGCAGTATGCTAAAGAAATGGGTACTAGGCAAGCCAGTCAACACATCAGTCAGTGGTAAAACAGGGTCTGTAGGTAAGGGAGAAATAGTTTTATGTGTATCAGCCACTTCTTTCTAAGTGCCTTATGAGTTTAATTACAGTGGATTTTGTTTTTAATGGGCTTACAAATTCTACATACATTGCAGAGGAAAAAAGGAAATCACTGGCTATATACAGAAATTTTTGTTTCTATTTTTCAAACACTACCCAAACAATATTTCACTGTGTGTGTGTGTGTGTGTGTGTGTGTGTGTGTGTGTGTGTGTGTGTGTGTGTATTTCCTGGGAAGTGGGGGTGGTACAAGTGACCTAAGAAAAACTGTAAGAGAAAAGCTAAAGAACTAGCAATCCTGAACATGAAATACTAATTAAGTCACATATCTGATTAAATTATCTGTATAGCTCATTTGGGGTTCTTTATGTGTGTGTTAGTCACTTTCCAGTTGGGATAACATACCTGACATCTGCAACTTACAGGAGGAGGGGTTTATTTTGGCTCATTATTCCTGTGGATAGAGCCCGTGGTTGACTGACTCTAAGGCAGAAACCGTATGGTAGAAGGGGCTGGCAGAGGAAAACTATTCAATGCATGGCAGTCAGAAAGCAGAGAGAAGGAAGGAGCAAGTTGAAGAAAAGAATACACCTTTCCAGGTCAGGCCCCAAGTAACCTGCTTCTTCTGACAGACTAGACCTCAACTGCTAGTAGCACATTCAGCTGTGAAGTGAACAATTGAATAACCTGCTGACTGAGGATAATCCCCCATAATTCAATCACCTTCCCAAAGCCCCACTTCTGAACACATGAGACTTTAGGGAGGCATTTCACATCCAAACTATAACAATGTATATGCTAATAAAAATTTAGCAGATAAGTCTTCACATTTTCATAAAAGTTTGAGATAAAACTTCATTATTTGAGTGTTTTTAATATAAGAAACTTTACATTTTCCTGCTAGAGTTGTGAATTGAATTTGTAGTTTTATCTTGGAATTATTTAACTCAGTAATTTTGTACTTTTTTCCCCTCAGTACTGAGGACTTGGATTTTGACACCGTATATGTGCTTTAAAAATATTAATATAAAATAAGAACTAGCATAGTAACACTGTACTTTTCTTTGGAAATTACAGCTTGTATAGGAGACATTTCTTTTCTTGGTACTGGGGTTCAAACTCAGGACCTTGCGCTTGCGAGGCAGGTGGAACCACTGAGCTAAATCCCCCCAGCCCGAAACATTTATTTTCTTTGTCTATAATAGATTTGGTCATTTGAGAGAACAATTCATAGCTGCTATTAAGCTGATTGAAATAATAAGTATCTTTTACTTTTTGCCTTCCTTAGTTTATTGTCCTTAATATAGGGGTGTATAAGTTTTTCCCCTTCTTTTACAGGTATTCTTTAGGTGATGCTAGGAGACCTCTTCATGAAACAGTGGTTTTGGTAGAAGATGTGGTACACACTCAATTGATTAATCTGGTAAGAGCATATATAATCTTATTTGCTATCTCTTCTCTGCATTCTGCTTTTACTGGGGGTTGTAACCCAATATGTGTTTTAAGATTTTATTTACAACCAGAATTCTTTGTGTCAGTTTTATTGAGATACAGTTTATATATAACAGTATTTATGGTTTAAGTACATAACCTCATGAGTTTTGACAATGGAATACTGCCACATGACTACCAGTGCAGTTGTAATATAGACATTTCTCACCATCTAAAACTATTCCCTGTTCCCCTGTGTGGTCAGGCCTCTTCCCCAACCCCTAGCCCTTGGCAGCCACCATCTACTTTCTGTCACTCTGACATTAGGTGGTTTTTTTTTTTAAGAACTTGAAGTTTTTTTTTTTCATTTTGAATTTTAGACTTACATATAAAATTTCACAAATGGTACCAATAGTTCCAGATAACTGTCACTTTCCTCTTATATTCGCATATTATATAACTATTTTTACAAATTTTTGGCAAGATTACCACAGAAGTGACAAATCCTTCTCAATGCATCATATCCGAGCCTCATATTAATATGTCATATTTATGTCACTAACCTTAATAACTTATTAAAGGTAATATATGCTGAATTCCTCCCCTGTAAAGTAACATCTTTTTTTTTCATTCTGGTGCTGGGAATTGAACCCAGGGAATTATGCATGGTATAAGTACTAACACTGAGCTACTTTCCAAACCCAAGTTAATATTTTTTAATTTCTTGGCTCATAAGTATATTGTGGAGGTATTTCACGCCTCTTTTCCTTGAATATTTTTGCCTCTTCATTTTCTCAGTCATCAGTAAATTATATCTGTGACAGTTACTACTATGGTACATCCTTGTGGTGATTTTCTGTTTTCTGCTTTCCTTTTGTATTTATTAATTGAAAATCTTCTAAAAAGAAAACTTGTCACCTGTCTCCATTTATTAATTTCCTGTGTATAATAGTATGGATCCATGGGTATCTCCTAAGTTTTCTGTTGTCATTATTCCATATCATCATTATTTTTAATTCTCCCTGTATTCCAACATTGACCATTAGGAGTTCTTTCATGGTCCTTTTCACATTTTTCTATTGGGTTTTGATCTGTCCCATCTATCTTAGGGGTTTCCATCATTTTTCTTTGGTGTGTAGTACAAATGTATCATTTTATTGTATCAGTTGTAAAGGTTACCTTTTAACTTTGTATTTTGGGGCTTTGTTTGGCTTGCACATATTGTTAATGTAGTCAAAAGCATCAGTCTATTGCCTTTGGAGTTTGAATCATAGAACACCATTTCATATATTGAATTTAAAGAGGAATTCACCCATATTGTTTTCTAGTATTTATATAATTTCATTTTTAACACTTACATTTCTAATGCATGTGTAATTTATTTTTTAAATGAATTTTATTGGTACATTTTAGGTATACAATATAATGACATTCATCACTGGAAATTTGCACCTTTACATAATCTCTCTTGGTTCTTATTATTTTCCCCATTCCCCTGCCCTCCCTTCAACCCCTCCATCCCTCCCTATGTACAAAGACTTTGTTTCCATTTTTTCATTTTCTCATATTCCATTCCCTTCTTTCCTTTCCCCTACCCCTCCTACTTCCCCTTCCCCTTTGCCCCTTTTCTTCCTATTTCACATTATCTGTTATACCGTTTAATCCTCATTTAAACTTTAAGTTTCTCACACTAGAGAAGCTACTCAGTATTTACACATGTGTCCTAATTATGTCACTTAAGAGTATGGCCTCAATGTGCATCCATTTAGCTATAAATGTCTCAAATTTCTCGTTTTTCGTGGCTGAGTAGTACTCCATTTTATTTTTTAAAAACTCCACATTTTCTTTATTCAGTCTGCAGTTGATGGGCATTTGGGCTTCTTGCAAGTTTTAGCTATTGTAAATTGTGCTGCTATGAACATGGGTGCACATATATTACTGTGGTATGATTCTTTTAATTCTTTGGGGAAGATACACAGCAGGGGGATAACTGGGTCAAATGGGACTTCCAGTCCTGTTACTTTGAGGTATCTCCATACTGATTTCCACAGTGGTTGCACCAGTCGACAGTCTCACCAGTAGTGGAGCAGGGTTCCTCTTTCCCCACAGCCCCGCCAGCATTTGTTATTGGTTGATTTCATGATACCAGCCATTCTTTCTGGGGTGAGGTGGAATCTCAGCTTTGTTTTCATTTTCATCTCTCGAATGACCAGTGATGTTGAACAGTGTTTCATATGTTTATTTGCTATTTCTACTTCTTTATCTGAGAAATGACTGTTCACTTCAGATGCCCATTTTTGGATTGGGTCTTGAAATTTGGGAGGTCTGATTTTTTAAAGTTCTTTATAGATTCTAGAGAGTAGATCTTTGTCTGAGGAAGAGCAGGTGAAAATTTTTCCCACGTTATCGGTTGTCTCTTCACACTGCTGGTGGTTTCTCTTGCTGTGCAGAAGCTTTTTAGTAAGAAGAGATCCCACTTGTTGATTGTTTGTGCTAGTTCATG
>NW_004624754.1:15018828-15107787 GCF_000247695.1 Heterocephalus glaber
TTACTTTTGTACCGGGGATCGAACTTAGGTCCTTGCACTTGCGCAGCAAGCAGCGAAACCACTGAGCTAAATCCCGGCCATCATTTTTATATTTAGTAAACCTTTGTTGAGTGGCCTTAAAGCACCTCTTGTCCTAGGATACAAAGTTGAGTAAGCGTTCACAGTTTTGTTGTGAATATAGACACCTACAAAATAATTTTCAAACATTATGATAACTGGTAATGCTGATATGCAAAGTAACATAGGATTTTGAAAAGAGGTACCTAGCCTACCTTGTAATTCTGTATATATTTGTACATTCATTTCTATGTAAAAACACATTACCACAGATTAGAGCATATACTTACTGAATTAAACTGAGGGAAGTAAACATCAGAATAGATATTATAAATATCTGCCTATTAATGTAATATAGAAACATGTTTTATTTCATTTCTACTGTGTTTTTCAAGATATGGCTTTAGTTTTCCATAAAAATTAGGGCATTTTAACATGCAAAGTTAGAATTTAAAAATTTAGGACATTTTAACATACAAGCATAGAATCTCAAACTTCTATGGAAACATTAAAATAGGAATATTTGGCAGGACAGGCATGAATCAAGTGTGAACATCTGAGTTCAGAAGCTGCTTCTACATGTAGATTGGGCACAGGCTGATTTCTTCTTTTTTAAAAAACCATACCAGCTTCTTTCCTTGACCAGGAAAGTGTCTAATGTTGATGGAGTTGTGTTGCATATTTTTGACATATTTCCCATCCTAATCCTCAATTTCAATTTTTCAAGAAAAGGTTCTTTAATTTTGGAAAAAATATTTTAAAAGAAAATTTATTACATTTTAAAAGCTGCAGGAACAATGTATGTTACAGAAATTCATAGACAAAGATAATAAGGTATTTACCTGTGTGATTGAAGTTTTAATTTTTTCATCGTAATTGGCTATGTTAGTGGATGAGCAACTACCAAGGTAAATACACTTACAGAAGCAGTAAGAAGCTCCTAGAAGAGAGGAAATTGTTTCCATTACCATACCTTCCACCTGCAATAGTGAGCGAGGACTCACAAACCAACTGATCTTTTTTCCTGAAGGAAGGATCTTAGTGTCTTCATCTAAAGGTCAGCGGGAAGGAACATTTTGTAAGCATTGTTGTCCATATTCCTTGGCTTTTCTTGATAGCTCTTCTAACCATTTTCATGTAAAAAGCATGCAAATATCAGGCAGCTATTTGGGCTGCGGGGCAGTTCTTCAGTTAAATGATTCTTGGTAGTCATGATGGGGCCTGTATAGACCCCAGTTCTCCTTAAGTACAGATTCTCTATCAGTTGTCAAAGTGGATGAAGATTCTGTGCAGAGTATATTATAGTCTAGATTCCTAGTCTATATTATTCTCATGAGATTCTTTTTCATGAGGATCTGGGTGGGATACAAGAGTTGATATTTTGAATATTCACCCCATGATCTTCATAATCCATAGTCCAAAGATCTAATTTGAGAAACAAGAGCCTAGACTGATGGTTTTTAACTAGTTCTTGGGAATCATATTGCCAGTTTTTGAAAATCAGAAACTAAAAAACATCTTTGAATTTTCTGAAAATTGTCAGTTAGGTGGACAAGATATGACAACTTCAAACTGTTATAACAATATGAAATTTTACTGTAGCTCAGTGAAACCACTGTTTGCTTTACACACTAAAATATCTGTTTTTCTTCTTGAAAACAGATCTCCTTAATATGTTACAAAATTGTTTCAGAAATGCTAACATTGGTTAAAGTGTCCAAGTACATGTTTTGTGTTGGTACATGTTTATATGTGCTTGGTTATTAAAATCAGTAAGATCATTCAGAACCAAGCTGATGAAGAGGATGTTTGATGTACTTCAGTCACCTCTCGCAGGATGCTTAGCAGTTCCTCTCAGCTTGGAGCTTATTATTCTTATGCCCTTAGTTATAAATAATAATGAATAAATTTATATGTGTGAAGAGGGCTCACTGGAATAGCATACCCTGAGCTTACCCATCCCTCCCTGTTCTTCAGATGCTGTTCATGTGGCCATTAATCTCCCTGTAGAAGTAGCCTATGTGAGGCACTATTCAGTCCTGTGTGGTTGTCACCTATACCATCTCAGCTATGATTTATGGGTGTTTCTTTCAAAATAGTAATAAAGTTTCCTGTGTAGAACTTCAATTATAAGGGTTATCAAAATAGGACAAAGTAAACTATGACTTTAGAAAGGAAGTAGAGGGACCATGGGGACCCCATGAATCACAGGATGGCAGTAGTCTCCTAGCTACCTACACTTTCAGACTCTGTACCATGTCCAAGCATGTATGTTGCTCAGCACACTGAAACACACTCCGTGTTTACACGAATGACATGAAGGCATCCATAATTGCTGTCTGGGAAGAAAGTGCTTGGCTTTGGGTCTTTTCTTACTGTAGAGCAAAGGAAATGCCAAATGTTTAACATAAACAGACTGTGAACATCCTTGCCACACATAGGCACACTTACACACATATAGCATTGTTCAACATAGAGCATGTATGTGAGGAAAATCTCATTGGATTTCTTTTTTATTGATAAATGTTATGGATTTAATGTGGAAAATTTCTTATAGAAATTTTATAGCTATAGCTCTTATTTCTATATAGCTTATTTCTGATTGATTACACTTAGCATTTTTCTACCTAGTTTTATTTTCTCTCATGTATTATCACCTCATCCCTCTAGATAATAACTATTGTGTACTTAAAAACCAATTTCAATACAGCCATTGACTAATACTCTTAAGTAGAACACCTTTTTAGCTACATTTTCCCTGCTAGTTGCTGTGAGTTCACTATAGACATAACTCAGAAGATCAGTTGGGAAGAAATTTCCAGTCTCCCCCACCACTCTTAAGTATCTCCTTTTGTTCCTTCTGCAACATATCACACAAATGATCAACTCATTTGAAAAGGTCTTACTTAGGGTCAAAGTATTTCAGAATATCCAAGTTTATCTATAGTCCCCACAGATTATAGGTAATGTGTCTTTATGATGTTATTAGCGTGGCTGTACAATAACACCTTCTCATTTTTCAGAACTATCTCTTTGCTTGTGTCAGGTCTTTTCCCTTTAGGGTTTTTCATTATTTTTCCTTCTAGTTTGCATTATTTCTGTTTAGGCTTAAGCTGAGCTCTTCTAGCTACTTACATCTTATGTGGTATTTGGATTTCTTATCTGTGCTGAAAATTTCATTTCTGACTTAAAACTTCACATTAATGCCAAATAAACTATCATGACTTGTGATAGTTGTGGAGCTGCTTTCATTTCTCTTTTCATTCAAAGTTAGATATCAGTCTCTCCTTTTTATGTGTAAAATATGATCCTCTTAACATTCCATTTAAAAATCATATTGGAGTTTTACTATATGAATCTCCCAGGTAATAAACTATCTAATTCATTGAGCTGTGTTCATATGTTAACCTACTCTGAGTGTTATTTTTGAGATTATTTATAACCTTAAGTTACAAAACTCAATAAACATTTATGAAGAGTATCTGTTTGCTTCCCCATCCTAATAGCACACTCTTAACTTTCTCTTTCCCCCTGTCTGTCTTTCTAGTGCTTTTTAATTTGAAAAATATTGACCAGGTACGCTCTTCTCATTCATCAGATTTTGCATTCTCTTCTGTAGCTGAACTAAGATTGTTTTAAATGTGTATATTTCAGTTCCTCTTCCAAGATTGTAGGAAAAGTCTTTTATTTCTTGGTAACTATATCTGCTTTCCTGCTCATGCTCTTGATTAATGTGGAGATTGTACAAAAATGAAAGTCAATATCTACCATATTTGAGCCAATCCGCAAAAGATTTTAATTTATTGTACCTGCATAGACTATATTTTCAGGTTTTAACATAACCTATTATTTCTGTGTGGCTTTTACTTTATAAAATTTAGCCCAGTTTGACTACCTTATTTGTTATAAAAATGAAATTAGAGGGGCCAGGGATTTAGCTCAGTGGCACCATACCTGCCTTGCAAGTGCAAGGTTCTAAGTTTGATTCCCCAGTACCGCAAAAATAAATAAATTTTTAAAAATAAAATTAAAATATTTATTTCTCAGATCTCACTATTATACATTCTTTTACACTTGAATAACATACACCATTTATGTGTATTTTTATCTCTTTAGGTTAATTGGTCTATACACATCCAAAACCATATTTTATTGGAATATTATTTTACTACATTGCGATAGGCAACAGTTTATTAAAGGTGATAATTTCAAACATTTCTAGTCATTTTTGCATCTGGAATGGTTTTATAAGTTACATTCTTAGTTTCTCAAAAATACATTAACTATCCTTGTATACTTCCTTGGAATAACTTGTCATGAAATTATTTGATGTAAACAATCTGAACTTCAAAAAGATATTTATATTTGAAGCACCAAGAATAAAATTGCCTTAAAATATTTAACTCAAAGAGAAATAAAACCCACCTTTTTTAAAGTGTCAGTTAGAAAAGGCTTTTGAGAATGTTTTTTTGTTTGTTTGGTACCGGAGATTGAACTCGGGTCCTTGCGCTTGCGCGGCAGGTGATGTAACCACTGAGCTAAATCCCTGGCCCTACCATTCTTTTTAAAAAATAATATTTTCTATCACATTGGATATAAAATAAATCCACTGCATTTCCATAAAAATCAGAGATCAGATGTTGATAGAGCTAATATTTTCAGATGTCTTTTTTATGGAAATAAAATCCTGAAATTCAGTTTCTTAGTTCAGATACATCTAATTTTTACAGCACATATCTTGTTGAATGCAGCTTACTATGGTGACAAAGCATATTCTCAAATTTTCAGAATTAGTATGTATAAATTTTTAGTATAATTTTTGTTTCAGCTTCAGCTCTTCAAAATTGCAACCTACAAAAATAGTCCATTATGAGTATAAATTAAATACTATACTACTGATAATAAATGAATTTGAAACTAAATAACAAACCTGTCTTGATACCTATCAAGTGTTTATCTTAGAGGAAAAACTAATAGAGGAACTGAGTCAGTACAGAATGTCTTAACTTGGCATATTCTTACTTGTTAATCTTTGTTCTAAATGTGACTCTTGTGGTTACTTTTGCACTCCCACAAGGGTTTATGAGCTATGGTTGGAAGTCCTGGTAGAGTGGAAGGTTTTTTAAAACAAATGTCACTGGGTTCAAGTGTTTGCCTCATAAATTGATAGTTATGCAATCTTCAGTGATTCCTTAATCTCTTGGAGTCTCTGTTTACTCATCTGTCAGAATTTACCTACCTCATGAGGCATTAGATAGGATAATGTATGTAAATGACCTAAATCTGTGCACATTATTTGCCACTGGAAACGTGATTTAATTAATGACAGCCAAAATATTTAATCATAAGTCTAAGGTATTTAGAGTAAAGTGTTAAGGGCAAAGACTTTAGAGAGAACACTTAAAGGTTCATGTGCTGTATATATTTCTGAGGCCACTTTTCCACTTTAGAATATCATACCATAAATATTTCTGTCTCTGCTTCCCCTGTGTTTACTTTTCACCCCCAATATTCTTGGATATCTTAAAATTCCTAGATATCTGTAGAGATAATATATCTGAATTTAGTTCTTCATTTCCAGTAGGTTCCATTTTGACTTCATGTTCTTGAGAAGAAACTTGCAGACCCAGAACTGTCCAATATTATCAATTCATATCCATACTGGGGGCTTGGGAAGCTTTTTCAGTACTTTGTGCCTTTTTGTTTAATGACTGTAATCGGAGTACAGCTTAATTATCAGTGAACCAAGAACATAGTGCTGACTAAAAGCATTTATTTTTATCTAGCAAATCCTTGAATGTTCTTCTGAATGCTTTGGGTCCTCAGATTTTATATTTTAGTGAAGGACTGCTGGGTTAATCAGCCTTCCATTGCTGGGACAAAAATACTTAACATATGAATTTAAAGGAAAAGAGGTTTATTTTGGCTTATGGTTTCAGAAGTGTCAGACAAAAGGGCAAGGTGGAGAAAAGCTTCACCATGACATCCAGGAAGCAAAGAACAAAAGAGCCCGAGTGGAAGGAAATGGGGACAATGGAGAGTCCCCAAGGTCACACCTCCATGACCCACTTCCTCCAGCTCAGCCCAGCTCCTAATAGTCCATTCAGCTATGAACTCATCTGTGGGTTAACCTTAATGACATCAACACCCTTACAATCCAGCCACCCTTCCAGGAGTTTCTTAATCCAGTTATACTCACAAGGCAGAATAATTAGAAAAAGTAGTTAGACTTACTTTGTTGTTTTTTCAATCATGAGGAATATTGTATGAAGCATTTCCAGTATGCTTGAAAAACATGTGAAAAGCATTCATAAGTCCAGTACATTATCATGATATAGAGTCTTGAGAGTGGTGGAACAGTGAAATAGATAGATAAGTAACAGTTTGACAGCTAGTAAAGTGAGTTCAAGCCCCCCAAATGAGAACTTCGTTAAAATGAGTGTAGAGTAAGTGATTATTAGGCCTAAATGAGATAATATAGTGAATATACTTATGTTATTTTTTCCTTTTTTTATTTTTGCAAATAATTATCTTCTTAAAACTCGTTTTAAAAAAATATATTACGCTGAGTGGGCCATGGTGATACATGCCCTAATCTCTTCTACTGCAGAGGCTGAGGCAGGAAGATCCCAAATTGAAGGTCACCCTTGGCAACATGAGACTCAGCCTCAAAACAAAAATAGTACGGTGATGGGGAACCTTTTAGAGCTTTCAGTGATATAAACAGCCTCCTATGCCACATGTGCCATAGGTTTGCCACTACTGGACTCTAGGATGTAGCTCAGCAGTACATGGCTTACTTAGCATTACATTTATCGAGGACCTGGTTCAATCCATGTGTGTGTGTGTATTTTTACCTGTTGCTTATTAAATGGCATATTGAGTACTACTGTTAACTTTCTTGTTTTATAAATAACGTGTACCAGAATTTGGGGAGAATCAATCATTTTCAAAGTTCATGTGCTTTTTTTCTGTGAGTTAACCCACTGAACATCTTAATTTTTAAAACTCTGAAATTTATATGAAAGACTTCTGTTCAGGAAAAAGTGTAAGTTCGATGCCCACCCCCTTTGGTGGTGGTGCTGGAGAACACCCCAGGGCCTAACAGGTGCTGGAGAAGCATTTCCACTGAGCCCCATTCCAGCCCTCAGTACCCTTTATTAGTTGCTCACCATTATTGTTTCAATATGTAATTCTTCCACCAACTAAAATTATGTAATAATAAAATTATAAATAATAAAATTATGATACTTTGGGCTTATATTAGGGTTGTAGCCCATTGTTCAAAATACATATTTTTAAAAGTAAAATCCACTTAAAAATATATATTCTTAGAAGTAAAAATTTTTCTGTGCCTTATATGTTTGAGGTCACAAAAGGCTTATAACTTCTAATAATCATCTTAATCTGTTTTTAAACTCTTGATGGTATTGAAACAGGAATTTTTCTTTGAAAGAAAGATTGGCTTATTAACTGAGTTATGCAATTATAATTAAGTGTGGCCACAGCTGCTTTTGGTTTTTTATTAAACACCTGATTGGAAACAACAGGTTTTAAAAATACTTTTCCATTTCTTACACTGACACCTAGTGTTCACTATTTCTGATATCTTAAATATTGAATTTCATTTATTAATAGGTATGGGGATAGATTTATATTCAACATATTTTTAGAAGCTCCCCTACTCACATATCATAACTTTTATTTTCTACACAACTTTTGACATCATTCTGAATCAATGCCATCATTTCCAAACAATTGCTGAGGCTATTTTCAATGCAGTAAAACTCAGATAATCAGAGTTTTAGAGGTAGAAGGAACTTGGAGCTTTTAAAACACAAATTCTTTTTTTTTAAGTGCAGTGTTTCGGTATATACACAATTCCTTCAAATCATGAGACCAAGTGAGATCCTTGGTTCTTACTGATAACAAACCACATTTTGTCATGCCGTATTAAAGAATTGATAATACTTGATGGCCAGGAATGAAGCAAGGTTGAAATTTTGTAATTTTTAAATAAGTGACTTTGTAATGTTATATGTTTATTATTTCTTGTAAGTTCCTAATGGTGATTTAAAAGCCCCAAGTTATCTAGTGATAGAGTTTGAAGGTCTAGAATAGTTTCAGATCTTCTGAAATTAAGTGAAAATATATACTACATAATTTGGACAAAATTTATTTGTGCAGCAACCATTACATCACAAATACTGATGGCCGATAAATGTAATGAAATGTGTTGATCATTTTGTATCTATCATTAAAATGAGTTTTGACATTATTAGAAAGGTGAAAAAATATTTGCTGAGATTAAGCATTTATGTTTAAGTTTATTGAATCAGTGACAAGACTAAATTTAGTCATTTCCAGCTTCAAACTTAAGTGTTTGAATAGCCAAATGTAACTTTCTGTGGAATATGAGTTAAAATACCTAAAATACCTAAAAATAAAACATTTTAAATATAGAAATGATTGAATTGGGTTTATTTTTATAATAGTTATAGTATTCTTAGTATATTTGTATTATTTCTAACTGATAAGCTATTGTTTTATTATTCATGAATTTTTTTGTAGATAAGCAAAAATTATTCCTCCTTTGATCCAGCCATCCAGTATTTATTGAACATCTAGTATTTCATGAACTATTTGAGATAGATTCAGGAGGTGAAATAGTTATAAAGAGGCAGATGAACTCATTATCTTATCTTGGTTAACAGAAAAGAAATGAATAGAGAAATGCAGTAAAAATGTGAAAGGAAGAAAACAAACACAGAAGAGTTTGATTATCATTTTAAATAATTTGTTTATTTCTAATATCCTACTTTTGGGTGGATTTCAGTAACTTCTGAATTTTTTTCAGAAATAGAAAGTTCACTCAAGAAACACGCAAGTTACTAGAATTGAAGTGTGAAATCTCTTTAATTATATCTCTGCTGGAGCATGTGACATAAAAGCTCTGAAAGGAATTTGTCAGATATAAGTGGATAATAATTGTGGAGTATGTAGCTCTTCCTTCGTTTGAGTTGAAATTTGTAATTTGGGAATGTTGAATAAAAATTGGAGCATTACTAAGTAATGTATGTAAGTACTGTGTTTCTTTGCATGTATTAATGTTTCTACACATTTAATTAAATAAGTATTCCTTTCAAAAAGCAAGATAGAATAAGACTTCATCTCCCAGTTTTTCTCTTGGGACTTAATGAAAATGAATAGATATTTTACTTTCTTAATTTCTAAGTTAATTGTTTTCCACTTTATTAAAATTGCTTATTTCAGGGCCGGGGATTTAGCTCAGTGGTTCTGCTGCCTGCCTTGCAAGCGGAAGGATCCAAGTTCGATCCCCGGTGCCAAAAAAAAAAGTAAAATTAAAATTGCTTATTGCATTTAGTATCCCTCCCATCCATAAAAACTGAACATCATAGTTAAACTTAGTGAAAGTTCATCTGGATTTTTCTCCCTCTGTTTCAGGTGCAAAAATTGGTCAAAATTGCCTGGCAGGCAATTATTTTAAAATAGTTTCTGGTTTAATGTTTTATCGGCCCCAAGAGTAAAATATTCTGCAACTACTCCATTTTTTATTGCTGCTGTTAAGGTAGAACACTGTTAAAAATAGTGTATAATTATGTAAATTCTAACATGATACAAATAAAATCCCATTTTCTTAATTATACCATGTATAGAAAAGTTGGAATTAGGTTCAATGGGGATTGTTAGTCACAGAGAGCCTCTGTCATTCATTCATTCGTTCATCATAGATTTATTGACAGATATGCCAAGCATCGTTTTAGGTATTTGGATATAACATTATATATAACAAAAGTCACTGGCCTCACCGAGCCTGTATTTCAGTATACAAGAAAGCTAGTGAGTAAGTGAATTAATAATGTCACATAGTGTTGACTGCTGGGAGGAAAATATACAGGGTAAGGGATGGGAACTGTAAAGCTAAGATGACTGCACAGTGAATGGATGTTACATGAGCAAAACCTTAAATCATGTGGAGAGTACCTAGCAAGGTACCCACACCTAGCAAGGGGAAGAGCATTCCAGGTTGAGGGACAGTGAGTATGAAGCCCCTGAGACTGAAATTTGCTCCACAACCATGCACAATGTCCATGTGTCTAACGTGGAGTGAGGAAAGGGCAGATGGGAGAAGAGAGGCAGTGTGAAAGCTAGAGAGAATGCAGTGCTTTCCTCTGTATTGCTTTCACTCCCTTTTGGTTTGTATAGGAGGGAATTTTGTAAGGTTTGGCTTACGTTGATAGGCATCACACAATATGGAGCTGGATCTGATTCTGTGGCTAAAAAGCCACTAAAGTATTTAAACAGGGAACGCCCCTTTGTGCTCTGATTTAAGGGGGATTTTCCCCACCTTTTTTCTTTCAATTTTATTTGACTCTGAAGGAAAAGCATATCAGTTTTGTAAGTATCTGTCCAAGTGAAGTAAACACACTAGTTCTCTTTTCACCCTTCCAACAGTTATCAAGTGTACAGTTAGCTATTTTCATCCACAGAAACATAGTGTAACAGATCCCCAGAACCCTACCCACCCCCCCATCTTGCATGATTTAAGTGTTATATGGTCACTCTGAAGAGCAAAATAAAGGATAGGTAATACAAAGGTTTTTCTCAAAGGGGAAGGGGACCAACAGGTGGAGGGAGGGGGAAAGTGGGGAAGGAAAGATGAGAAAAGGAATTAAGATGTGTTATGTATATGTACAAACTCCACACAGAAATATAAACATTATGTACTGCAAACATGTACAGTACACGTGAAAAATACAAAGTCACCCTGACCACTTTGTTGTGATTAGGCTGTAAAAGTTTCAGTATAGAGGCAGGGAAACTGTGAAGTTTCTCTTGCAGTTCTTGGGACCATACATTGGGTGATCATGTGACAGGTTGATTTTGAAGATGGCACCAAAAGAACTTCCTAACAGAGATGTGAAGGTAAGGAATGAATCAAGGTTTACTTGTAGAAGTTTGATCTGAGTAGCTATACAAATGGTGATTGTTAGAATTTGGATAAAAAATGTCCCCCAAAGGCCTCCAGCTCTCAAAGGCAGGGCTTTTGGAAGGTGACTGACTCATAGGAATGGTATAGATAACTTGCTCTTAGGAGATGGAGCCTGGTAGGAGAGGGTAGTCACTCTGTGTGGGGGGTGTGACCTGGAATGGTGGGTCTCCCTCCCCAGCTCCTCCCTTCTCTATTTCTTCTTTCTGGCTGCCACAACAGGTGCAGCTTTTCCTCCACTATGCCCCTATGCCTTGCCATTTTTTTTTGCCTTGGAGACAGCTGACCTTGGACTGTAACTGTGAGCCAAAAGATAACTCCTCTAAATTATAAGGGTCAGATATTGTGTCTCAGTGCTGAGAAAGTGATTAGACAGTGGTTTTTCAAAAAAAAAAAAGCATTTGATTATCTTATTATAAAGTTTTGATATGCCTGTAAGATATCTAAGTGGTAGAGTGAATAGATGGTTAAATATATGAGTACATTTCATGAGAGATGTTTGTGCTGAAGATAAATAGACATAACTCAGAGATATTTCAGATTCAGTAATAGACCACTGCGATAAAGCAGATTTCTCAATTGAGTCATACAACTTTTTTTCCAGTGCAAATAAAGTTATGTTTATACTTGGCTTAGTCTGTTTTCTGTTGCTATAACAAATTGTAAATACTCATTCTGGATACTTTACAAAGAAATTTATTTAACTCCCAGTTCTGTAAGTTCCAGAGCATGGCACTGTCATCTGCTTGACTCTAGTGATGGCCTCAACATATTGGCATCCCAGTGGCAGGAACATGTGTAGGAGACATGACATGACATGACATGACAGAAAGCAGGAGGCTGGGGAAGAGCCAGGCTGAGTATAAGAACCTGTTCTTAAGGGAGCTAACTCCTCCCTGCAAAACTTAACCTGCTCTATGCATTCATTAATTCTTTTTTAAGACTACAGGCCCCCAGTGACCAAATTACCTTCTACTTAGGTGACACCTCTTAGAAGTTCCACCAGCAGGACACTGCCACACCAGGGAGTAAGCATCCAGAACATGACTATTTGGGGGACACGCTCAAGCCATATTCAAACCATAGTAGTCTACTAAGTGTGCAGTAGCATTACATCTAATAAAACAGTGTAAACACTTCTAATTTAGGAATATTTTATTGCTAAAAAATGGCAATGATTATCTTCAGTGAATTGTAATATTTTGGGGGAGGATCTTGCCTTGATTTTTGACAGCTGCTGACCAGTTAGGGTTGTGGTTGCTGAAGGTCAACTGTGGCAATTTCTCAGAATAAGAAAAGAATGTTTGCTGCATTCTTTGACTCTTCCTTTTTTTCTCTGTAGATTTTCTCAGTGCTACTCAACAGCATTTTACCCTCAGGACAACTTCTTTGTAATTAATTAATTTTTTTTTTTTTGATACTGGGGATGGAACTCAGGACCTTGTGCTTGCCAGGCAGGCAGCAGAACCACTGAGCTAAATCCCCAGCCCCATTTCTTTGTAATTTAAATTCAGTCCTCAAACCTTGCCACTCCTATGTCAACTAGTTTGTGTAAAGTCCTGAATCCTTTGTTGCCTTATCAGCAGTGTTCACAGAGCTTCATCAAGAATAGTTTCCTCCTTAAGAAATATTTCTTTGCTCATCTGGATGAAGCAACTCTTTATCAGTGTATGTGTTATCATGAGATTACAGTGATTCAGTCACACCTTTGGGTTCCACTTCTAATTCTAGTTCACCTGCTGTTTCTACCACACATACATCACTTTCTTCACTGAAGCCTCGAGCCCCTCAACCCACAAGGACTGGAATCAACTTCTTATAGACTTCTAATATTTTTCCCATCAATCACAAATGCTGTTGTGTTAAAAGATGGCTTGAACAAATAAGTCATTACAGCAAAGTTGCAAGATACAAGGATAATATACAAAGTGATTTGCATTCCTATATACCAGCAATGAAGTATCATTTGAAATTAAATATCATTTGAAATAAAAAACCTAATACCATTTATAATAGCCACCACAAAGTATAAAATATTTAGGTATCATTCTAACAGTAAGTTGAAGAAGCGTATGAAAAAACTACAAAATTCTGTTGAAAAAAAATCAAAGAACCAGGTAAGTTGAGAAATAGTCCATGTTTACGAATAGGAAGACTTTATTGTCAAGATTCCTCCTAATTTGATCTACAGTTTCAGCACAGTCTCAGCCAAAATCCCAGGAAATTACTTTGTAGATAGTGACAAACTGATTATAAATTTTATAAAGAGACACAGGTGAGCCAGAATAGCCAACATATTATTTAAGGAGAGGAACAAAGCTCTTTTCGTCTCCCTCTTCCTCCTGCTGCCCCAATGTGAGCAGCTTCATTCAGCCACTGTGGTTCTGATTCACCATAGGCCTGAAAGCAATGGGGCAAGCTGACCTTGGACTGAAACCTTTGAGACTGTGAGCCAAAATGAACCTTTCTCCCTTTGAGCTGTTTATTTCAGGTATTTTACTGGTATCATGAAAAGCTAATTAGCACACACACTGTAATGCTATTACCTAAAAACAGAGTACCAACGTTTACTCCCATCAAGATGCTTTAGTACTGTTGCTTCCACTGTCTACCAAAGCCAAGACTTTATGCTTTCATTTCTCTCTTGTGCCTTTCCACATGGGACGTTTAGGATACTTTTCTATTTTCCCGAATTCCTACATTGTACGACAGTAGTGAATTTCTCTTTCATTCCATAATATTACTAACAGTTTTTTTCTGTTTTAAGAGTCATTTATAGTCTCTCCATCAGTTTCTAATTAGATTCAGTTATATTTAACTAATTTTAGTCAAATTTTTCACTAATTTTCTCTTCTGCCTCAATTCAGAGTTCTCCCTGTTCTGGTTAATTTGTTGCCTATCTGGAGTTTATTCCCAAGTATTTCAGTTGCATAGGGTAAGGTGGAAAATATATTTGCATGTTTTTACATGCTGTAATTATTGTCCTTTAGTTTGTGAAAGAAAGAGTTATGTTATGGTCTTGCAAATGAATCTATGCCAATCGTATATGTCTAAATAGCAAACTAATTGTTACATGTTTCATACCTTGACAAATATATCTTTTAATAACCTGGACAGCCAGCTTCAGACTTAGAATCATCTGGCCTCACAGAGTTTATGCTGGAAGTTCCAGTACTCTATGGACCACCCCACCATGTTTTTTCCCAACTGTGCCCTGTGATGCAAATTCTCATGCATGTAAACAGACACCTGCCCTCCCATCCAGGCTCTGGCTTTTAAGTGTACACACCCATGGCCTGGTTGAACATTCAAAGGATAAACACTGTGAAATGCCTATTCAAGTCTTGGAAAGGAAAGAGGAGGCTTAAAGTGGTGCATGTACACCTGTAATCCCAGCACTCTGGAGCCTGAGGCAGGAGGATTGTGAGTTTCAGAGCACCTTGGGCTGCATAGTGAGTTCAAACTTGGCCTGACTATATAGGGAGACTCTACCTCACGCCCCACCCCCATCCTCTTCCTTCCCAAAGGAAAGAGGTTTGACCTTGCAGCACTGTGTGGTTTTGGGGACAGGGCTTTGCGTGGACTTGCTCTCCTTGTCCTGAGGACTGTTCTTTCTGTACATTTTTGATTCTTACATTTTCTGGATCATTCTTACCTTCCTGCCATAACTGCCCAGGTGACTGACCCAGTGGTTTTCTTGCTGTATCTCTTCTGAGTTTGGCGCCTCCCAGGAATTGATCCTGCCTACCTGACTGTCCTGTTGCATGTTTTGGATTGTGATTTTTCAACCAATCCTATCAGCCATCTGATTTTGTTTAATTCCTGTCCTTTAGGAATTCCTCAAAGTTTTGTCTCACTAATGCCATTCTTTTTTTCCAGAGTTGTTTTGATTTATTCTTTTTGTCCCTAAAATACACATTAAAAAAAATTTTTTTTCAGGACATTATAGGTGAAAAGAAAAGTCCAGGCATGGACTATTGTTCATTTTAATCTGTATTTCTTTTGCTATTGTTTTTATATGTATAAGATAACATTTGATTATGTTAAGAGAAAAATATCTTCAGTATTTTTCGTCCCTCTATTATACCTGGGCCTAGAGAAATACAGATTTTTATTTATTCTATGAATATTTCTATGCAAAATGAGTATTCTTTATCATAATCAGAATCCTTAAGGAGTTTTAATTCATAATAGAATATATTTGGAGGTATACTATTCATGAAAATGTACTGTTTTATAAAATGTCATAGTGGTTCAAAGAGGAAGAAATTATTTTTACTATAAGAATCAGGAAATGCTTCCTGGAGGAAATCATTTTCATACTGGCCTTGGAGTTGTAGTTTCTGACCACACAGAGATTAGAAAGAGCATTAAGACAGTGAAAGGTACAGGTAGAACAGCTGCAGAAAAATGAGTTCATGGGAGTGATGTGGCACCCGTGAAAAGGAACTGATTGAGATAAAAAGTTATCAGACCACTCAGTAGATTTTTAAGTAGAAATTGAGACCCATCTAAAATTCTGAGTTTAGTTTTCAGGTGGTGTTTTTAGATGATAGCCTCATATCTATATATGGATTAATTTGGGAGAGAGAAACTACTTTTGGGAGACCCTGCCAATAGACTGGGCATTTAGTCTCCCAGCACTAAATTTAGTCTCCCAGCACTAGTAGATTGGATTTTATTCCAAGCTGATTATAAGAAATCATTGTTAGTAGGCTGCAATTTAATCATTTTGAAAGGAAAAATTAGATAATAGTTAAGAATGTCAATTTAACTTTTAAAAATATTTCTCCACATATACCATATATAACCTCATATCACCGTTTTAAAAGTTCAGAAGCTTTGGGGTATGAGTCTTTTCAGCAGTGTGCATGGGAAAAGCCTATTCATATCATGGGATCCACTGGCATCTCTACCCAGGTTGTTCTGTCCTTACAGTGTGTTCTTTATGTTACCAGGCACAGTAACAGATGAACATCTCCATCTGGTAATCATTACCTGTAGGATGTATAGCTTGTATGTGTCTTCTGGAAGTTAGCTTTTAATGTTAAACAAAGGAAGCTGATCAAAACCAGCTGCAGAGCCTTTGCATAGTTCATAGTTTATACAGTCAGCCTTAGGTTACCATTCACATGACTGCATGTCTGAAGTTTTAAAAAAGTAAGGTAGATCTTTTCTTTTTATTAAAATTAGTGTAATCCTGATCTTACAGTTAACACAAATTTAATTGTTTCCCTGTTTGGTAGGAAAATTTAATGTGATTGACATCACTTGTATTTTATACACTTTGGAGAAATAATGGTTCATTTATTGACTGTATGCCATTATTAATATATTTTTGGATACAGTCAAAATAAAAACAGTAGGTCAAAATATAATTTTCTAATTTAAAATTATGAGGTTAGTAAATGTAGAAACTCGCCAGCTAAACATGTAACAGGCCATTAAATATATTATGTGAACTAATTATATAGATACTGAAAATTACTCCAGTAATACTCTTTAACACATGGCATTTATTATAATCCTAGGTACACACAAACATTGTAATTTTAGATCATTATTATTTATGATAAGAAATGACTCAGAGAATTTTAAATCAAGACAATTTTTTTTCCTTCCCCTAATTGAATTTAAACAAACTGTGGAACTTGGAAGAATTAGGAATTCATCCTGGGCAGTGTTTTGCATACTGTTGGAACATTGTGTATTAAGTAATAATAGTTTTGTTTTTTTAACTTGGATTTGGCAGTTGTTACATAGATGGAAATCTTGAAATCACAAAGAAGCGCGTGAATTTCTAACAACAGACGCTTATGAAAGATCTGTAGCACAGCAGTATAGAGGATTTGCTATCAAGAGATGGAATTTAATGACAAGAAAATGCACTAGATAAGGTAGTGACTCAGGCATAACAATCTAAGCAGAAGACAGCATTTCTCTCCCCACAAATATTTTGAAATTCACGGGTTGTTTTGCACATGACTAACACTGTTTTGTTGGAATTGTTCTAATCTAGAGAAACCTCAGTATTGCTCACAGCATGTAGGTAGAGAAGCCAAGGACAGTTCTGACTGACCAGCTGTGGTATGATATCAATCAGCACCAGGTTGCTGTCAGTGCTGCTGCTTTAAAGGTGCTTTCTCATGCCTTGTTAACTATCAAATTTAGGAAGGTATTCAAAAATGTAAGCAAGTACGTGAAAAATAACAGAAAATAAGCAAATAATTTTCAAAATATTATATTATTATTTTCACTTTTGCAATTAGTAACATTTCTGTTTAAAAAGATATAGGCTATACAGGCCTTGAATTGTGTTATCTTCTGAGCAGTGGTAAGTAACTATTCCTTCAGAGGGAGATTTAAAGATTACTTTACCCATAGTATTTGTGTTACAATATAAGATGTTTATTTTTAACACAAAAATTCGTAATTTGGAGTATGTATCATAAAGTAGGAACTCAGTAAATATATGGTTTATGAAATTATTGTACAAGAAAACTCAACTATATTGAAGATTTTTCTTAGACTTTGTATATAAATACTATATATATTAATATTCATATTTTTATACATAACACAAAAATATAGGTTTTTAGGTATCAGTTTAGGAAGTTTTGACAATTTTACAGTCCCCTGAATCTATCACCCCAAACAAGGGACATTTCCATTACTTTATACAATTCTCCTTTCCAGTAACAGTTCTCCTACCCCCCAGGTGGTTTCTGTGAATATAGTTTAACTTGCTTGTTCTTGGATTTCATATAATGGAGCTATATGGAGTATTTGCTTTTGTAAGTCTCTTGGTTTTTAAAATCTCTTAAAATTTTACATTTTTCAATGGATATATAATGTTAGTTTACTGTAATTTTAATTTGTGTCTCTAATGATGAGTGATATCAAGCACCTTTGTCATTTGGTTATTTTTATTCATTTCTCATTTTGTGAGATGACTGTTCAAATATTTGGCCATTTTTTAATTAGTACTTTCTATATTTTTTTAATAAATCTTGTATATCAAAGTGATAAGGAGTTTTAGGTTTCCTTATACTATTTTTCTGGTTATAAATTTATATTTAAGTTTCTGATGCACTGAATCAAGTTTTATTTATTGAGTGAAATAGGTATTGAACCCTTTTTCCATCCAGATGTTACAGTAACATTTGTTACCATGTTCCGGCAAATTTTTTGGATGTACAGAGTTATGTAACTCAAATTATATGTATAATTCATTAACATTTCTGTTCTCTAAATTCCTTTGAATATCCTTTTCTCTTTAAGGTACTTTCCTAAGGTCTCAGTTAACTATCAAGCTTTAACTACTAGGGAAACCACTAAAGTATGTGTTTCATAGCGTTTTAATAAATTGCTGTCTTTTATCCTTACAGTTCTTTTTTTTTTTTTTTTTTGGTACTGGGGATCGAACTCGGGACCTTGCGCTTGCGAGGCAGGCGCCGTATCCTTACAATTTTCTGTTCTATTCCATAGGAAATACTCATAGACCAATTCTGTTAACGAAGAGCTACCTGTAGGTAAATGAGTGTCTGACTTCTCTCCCACATTCTCCTCCTACTCTTTTTCCTTGTTCTTCTCATTAATGAGCATAAAGCTGTTAACTCTAGTCCTTCACATAATTTGTGAAATCTTAAATATTTTCTGAAATAATTCACCCAGGGTTTTGGAACATGATGTCAGTAACATGTTAAGGTATTTGGCGTGGTAGTAGAATATAATAGTTGGAGCCCATGGCATGTGTGTGTTTGTGTGTGTATGTGTGTGTGTGTATGTGTGTGTAAGACCTTGTAGGAGTCTCTTTATTTTGAGAACACGTTTTGTGGATCCCATCAAAGACTGACTTACAGTTTTTCAAATTCAACAGTGATTTTATCCGTTCACCCTTGACTGATAAACTAGACAACCATTTTATTAATTTGAGCTTTGGATTATAGTGATTTTTTTTTAATCTTCTTTATGCCTTCCATTATCTTCCAAACTATCCATGAGAAACATTTATTGCTTTTATAGCCAGGATTGAGAAGTAGTCATAAACAATATCTGTGAATTAAATATGTTTCCTAAACTTTTGGCAATGCCTAATTAATTAAGAAGGCAGGATTAAATACTAGTGTATGTTGGTTAATGAATTCTCAAGTTAATACAGAGATTAGTGAGAACTGAGCTCTGAGAATGCTCCTATTTGGTGTGTTTAATTATATTGTTTGGGCTGTATAGATGTGTATGTTTAATACTATTCATGGACTATCCAGATATCTTTATTGTACACAGTGAAGACTGTCAAAGTAACAGCCTGAATTTTGCCTGAGTATAAGGGATGAAAAACAGACTTTAATTTCTTTCAGATTTATATTTGGGCATATACATAGTAGAGACCATCGTACATTTTTAGAAATGTCAGGGAAATGATATCATTGTTTCATGACTTCTAAAACATCTTTTTTTTAAAAAAATGCTTTTCAACTTTATGATGTTTGCATGTGTTAGTAACACGCCTACTGTTGCCTGAATCTCTCTGATAAGGTAAACAAAGCACCAAAAACCAAATGGTCAAAATGTTTGGAGAAATTAAAAAAAGAATATATAAGCAAATTCATACAATCTTTAGTGAGCTTGAAGTATGGAAACTTGAAGGGGATGTTAATGCCTGGGATTGTACCCCTTCCATTTAGAGAGCAGCCTTGCCACATAGTAAAACGAGAATACCCATGACTCTATCCAAAAGAAATTCACAGGAGTCAGAGTCTAAGTGGGAAAGAGTGTTATAGATACCATAACCAATTTACTTAGCCCGTTTTCCTTTTTCATACTCAAGTAAAATAATAATACTTTACTTTGTCTGTAATGGTGATCTATGCTTTATGTCTGAAAACACTTTTAAAATAGGAATAAAATTAAAATTCTAAGATAGTGTTTCCCAGACTATCTGAAGCAAAGGCTTCGTTTTTGGTTTTTATCTTTATTGCTTTTATGAAATACAATAAAAAATGTCATTGTAGTATCATAACTTTGTAAAAATTTTTAAATACTCTCATTTTTCTGTTCTTATTGTAGATTGCTAACAGTTCATGACCTGGCATTGATCAGTGCCCACATTTGAGTGGCACTGATAAGAAAGTATTGTATCTATTTAATTGACAGAGTATATTGTTATCTTACTGCTAAAATGATCATCTTATACTTGGTGGTACAAGAGGTTTGATAAAATATTGGCATATATTACCTAGTTTTTCTAAAAGCAGAGTTTTTGGGAGTCAGGTTGCTCAGTTACCTTTGGAGTAAATCCCTAACTCTAAGCCTCAGTCTCCACACTGCAAGGGAGGGATAATCTTAGTTCTGACCTCATAGTATTGTGATGATGGTTAAATAAGAAAATTCATGGAAATTACTTGACATGACATAATAGGGGTATAATATCTATTAAGGAAATAGTCATTCTCACCCACACTTTTCTACTTAGAACTCAGTAACAGGACACTATGGTTTGGGAAAGTTGCAGAAGATTACCCTTCTCTAAAAGCTACTTCTGCAGCACTGATCGAGTCAGGTTTAATCTGAGGAATACAAGTGCATTTCTTTTGGTAGGTTTGGGCATTAGGAATCTCTTGTCACGTGGAAGGAGTGCTGTCTGGATGGGACAGTAAGTTGACTTCTGTCTCCCCAGCGAGAGGAATCAGATAAAGACTAAGCTGGCTCATCAGGACCCAGTTTGGAGATACTCTTTTTCAAGGTCAGACTCTAAAAACAACTTGAGTGCACCCTACTTGGCCACATTCCAAGACAGCTGCATGAACTGAGCCGCACATGAACACATCGTACCTGTCTGCATCATGTTAGACTAAGACAGATGGTTTTTCTCTGCCCTTGTCTGGCTGCTGACTCTTTATTGGCTCCAAGTATAGTGAAGAGTTTGCAAGCTAGTGATCCTTAGTGGCTGTAACAGGGCAAGGGAAAGTCAGGACAATAAGGAAAACCTGACTGGATTTGGTTAGGCAGGTTCCTCACCTCTGACTTCTACAGCTTTTAAAAAATTGTTTGTGATAAATAATTTAAAAGTATAGCTCTGATCTTCATGATATTGACCTGGGGTCAATATCACAATTCACTGTCTCATTGGAATGAAAACTTCCCAGATGCTTGTTAACCACATTTTTATCATTTGTATCTTTCAAGAAAAACTTGAAACACTTGCCACAAAGGAACCTGCAAGTGAAGTGAGGACACATACCTTTCGGGTATATATACATTTCTCTTGTTTTTATGTTTTTCAAAAGAGTAATTAGAGACTATTTAAAATACTGAGAAACGTCTTTTTAGTCTTTGGGTTTGTTACTCTATATTTATTTTACTTTAACAATATAGTGAACATTAGAATACATGGCACTAGAATAAATGGCAGAAGACTTAAAAAGAATAGGGAATTTGTTTTGTGGCTCAACTGTTTGTTGCTTTTATATCTGCTCTATTGCATATTGGTGGTTTTGAATCAGTGAAATGAGCTATTTGCTATATATTAATAGTTACATTTGCTTCCATACCATTACTCCTGTTTGTAAAAAGAAAATGCTTTTATTTTGATATTAAAGGATTTCACTTTCCCAGTTGATGTCTATGCATGTGGTTCTTTGACCAGAGACCTGTACTTTTGAACACTAATATTAGATTGGATTCTACAATGTCCCAGTTAGCATTGGGTGGTCTGGAAAGATTAGAAATCTACTTTATTATCTGAGAGCTTTATGTAATTCTTATAAATATCAACTTGTTCTAACTCTACTTTGGACTTCTAGTGAATATTCTTTGGGTAACATGAGTTTATTGGATAACAGTGGTCTTCTCCTTAAATTTCCAGACCACCAGAAGTAAATGTTAATCCTATATCATTGGATTCATGATGAAAATAAGTATATTTTCCTCTATGCTTTGGATAGCTTCAAAGCAGGTTCCATTAGAAGTCCTCTTTGAAAATGTCTCTGATGTGTTCACACATGGCATCGATGTGATGGCTCTGCCAAAAACAGGCTGCTTAGTTGTATACCAAAGTCATTTTCCTCTCCTAGCAATTAGAGATGCTCTTATTGGTAGCTGTTGGTAGTCTCTATAAGCATATTTAAAACAGTGAAATGGAGCTAATGTGTTTTTCTTTCATGTCAGGGAAGTTACCTAAGATCTGCAGAGAAGATGATCAATATTACCATTGAAGTACTTTCAAAAAATAAAACCAATTCATTGCTTTTTTAAAAAGAATTCTTTGAAAAATATAATTTTGTCAAGTTAAATTGTTAATTTTTGGGTGGTTTCCTTCTACTTATACTTTTCAGATTCCTTTGGTATAATGCTGAGGCAGTTAATCTTTAAAACTCTTCATAGAACTTTCTAGGAAATATGAAGGCAACTATGAGTATACTATTTCCTTCCATTAGTTTACATACGCTTATATGGATCAGGCTTACATTTTTTCCCTCCAGATACTTTCTAAACCAACCCAAATATGCCATGCCAGTTTGTAGGGGCCTATAAATCTGAGTAGTATTAAGACCACAGATCCATCCTTTTTTCTCATTCTCTTCTTACAAGTATAAAATTAGTCTGTATGGTGATATCTGGATTTCAGTACTAGTTCCTCCTGTCTTCTTCCCTCCTGACACATAGAGTTAACCTAAGCACAGTTTTTATGGTGTCATTTCTGCTGGCTCAAATTCTAGAATGTTGTATAACAACTTTTGCCTTAAGTTTTGTTTCCTCTAATGCTATTTGATCTTAGAAAAGATTTCCCTTTAGTGGTATTCACAATTTACTACCTTTTATTGCTACTTTTTCATTTTGTGGGTGAGGCAGGGTCCATACCCCTTTGTATCCTACATCTTGTAATTCAGTGTTTTATACTTAGGTATTCTATATGATATTTATTGACCCTTTCCTCTGCTCTACATAGGCAATGTGGAGATGCTGGACGAAAGGACTTTTGGGTGGAGGGAACAGCTCAACATTTTATGTCAATACTTGGAATGGCACACAATGTAAAACTTAGGAATTGCTTCTTTCTAGAATTTTCCAGTTTGTATTTTTGGACCAAGTTTACCTAAAACAGCAGAAAGTAAAACCACAGACTCTAATATTTGCTGGTATCTCATGCTGATGACGAATTTAAGAATTATAGTTCTTAAATAATATTTTTGATCATGCTCTGGATTTATGCTTTGAAAATAGAATTCATTACCCCATAGAATAATAATACATTTTTTTTGGTGCTGGGGTTCGAACTCAGGACCTTGCACTTGTGAGGCAGGCAGCAGAACCACTGAGCTAAATCCCCAGCCCAAGAATCATAATTTTATTTTACTCTTGCCATGTTGTTTCTGCTACTTTACCTTGTAAGTTACTTTGTAAAGTATGTACTTTAACTTTCAACTCCTATAAGTTTGCCACTGGGTGTATTGAAGTGATTAGTTTAAAAGAGGAATCTGTGTTTTTTTACTCCACTGTAAATGCTAGATAAGGGCAGCATGCCCAAGAGGGAAACTTTTTCCTGTTCTGAATTGTATCCTTTATAATAAGCCCAAAATGTAAGTAAACATTTACCTGGGTTTTGTAAATGATTCTAGCAAATTCTCAGGCTTGAGGAGGGGGTTCTCAGAGCCCCCAGTCTATAGCCAGCTGCTATAAGTGCAGTTTATAACCTAGCACTTGTGATCAGTGTCTGAGGGAGGAGGGGTACAGTCTCAAGGTACTGAGGCCATAACTCCAAGTAGCTAACCAGAGTTGAATTGGCTTTTGGAACACCCAGTTGATGCCTAGAGTTGGAGAATTGCTAAACCTGATGGAAATCCCACACATTTGATGTAGATGTGTTTTGCAGGGATAAAAATAGTTTTTTTCCTTTAAATGCAAGCCTAAAATTTGAGGATTCTAAAGCAGGCACTTATCTCTTGGTATCCAAATTTTATGTAAAAAGTTTGGTTTAATATCATTAATAACTGCTGTTCATTTATTTATTCACAAATTTATGGACCAAATATTTATTGAGTGCCTACTGTGTGCCAAGTAGTGTTTCAGGTGCTTTTCTTGAAAGCAGTCCAAAACTTCTCACCCTCATGGATCTTATACCCTAGTATAACTAACATTTTTTAAGTGCTTACTGTGTCATAGTACTTTAGGCAATTTATAAATATTAACTCATTAAATCCCCTCTATAATCCTGAGATAGGTACTACCTCATATTATATATGAAGAGTCTGAGAAAAAGAAATGTTGACCAGTCTAAGGCCACAGAGTTGGGGGTTGTAGAGTCAATACTTAGATAGCTGTCATGGTCTGCCTTCAGTAGTTATTACTCAGGTAAATTCAAGTCTTCAAGTAAACTCAAATGCCTATAAAATTCAGTCAGGCACCTTAAAATGTTTAAACAGAAGGGCAAAAGATTGGATAGTGGGGATATTTGCAAACACTACTACCTAGCTATAGTGGACTGTTGCAGACTAGCATTATCAGGTCAGAAGTCTCTCTCTCTCTCCCTGTCTCTCTGTGTCTCTCTGTCTCTCTGTCTCTCTCTCTCTCTCTCTCTCTCTCTCTCTCTCTCTCTCTGTCTCTCTCTGTCTCTCTCTCTCTGTCTCAACAGTCTCACTGTGCAATTCATGTTGGCCTTGAACTCACTGTGTAGCCCAGGCTGGCCTTGAACTCATGGCAATCCTCCTGCCTCAGCCTCTGGAGTGCTGGGATTATAGGCATGTACCACCATGCCCAGCTCTCTTGATTTTTAAATGTTACAAAATAAATACCTCAATAACCCACGCATGATAACTCAAAATATATTCATGGGCTGGATTTGAAAAAAGAAAAAAAACAGTAAAAAACTGTAGTCTGCAACAAAGGACCACATTTTAGTTATTTCTGCATTCCATGTTTGTGGTGTATTACCACAACACAACTCAGGAGTTTGGGGTAAGGCGTAGTCTGTATACTTACTTATCATGACTGCAGGACTAAGGTAATGTCTGTTAGTAATAATAGGGCATTTTCTAAAAGCTGTATTTATGTAGAGATTTTGTTTTGCTATTGCTTCAAATTTGGTTAAATAAGAGTGTTTGAGTCAAAGGTGTTTAATTATATTGACAGTCATCATCCCTGAGAAATGTAGACTGTACAAAATTTCACCATTTGTATGATTGCATTTTTTACAAAACTGTTTTAAGGTATTTGTGCCATAATTTGAAAATCGTATTCAGTGTGTTTCTAGAAAACCTTTCGGTGGAATTGTTCAGTTTGTACCTGTAACAGTCTTTCTTAGCTTTTGTCACCTTCTGCTAAAAATCATGGAATTGTTTAATATTAACTTACATCTCAGAATCAAATATTGTAACATTCCACATTTTCTTCATTCATTTATCCTGACACTTAGGTTGTTTCCATTTTTTGGCTATTATGAATAATCCTACAGTGAACAGAGTCATGCAAATAGCTTCCTGACATACTAATTTAATTCCTTTTTCAATATACCTTGTAGTGGGATGGCAGAATCATGGTAATTCTGTTTTCAGTGACTTTGGAACAACTGAATCTCTGCATGGACAGGAATCAAATTAGACCTTTTCTCTTACCATATACAAAAATCAACTCAAAAGAAATTGAAAGTTGGAATATGAGACTGGAAATTACAACTTCTAGAAGAAAAAAAATGGGAGAATTCTGTAATATTATTCTTGGCAATTATTTTTTTTTAATATGAACTCAAAAGCACAGAAAACAAAAACAGAATAGACAAATGAGATTGTAACAAACTAAAAAGATTCTGCATAACCAAGAAAACAGTCAGCAGAATAAAGAGACAACCTACAAAATGGTAGAAGGTATTTACAAACCATACACTAATAAGAGGTCAATATCCAGATACTCCGTATAAGGAACTCAGTCAATTCAGCAGTAAGAATGCGACCTGATTTTAAAATGGGCAAAGGGTCTAATTAGACATTTCTCAAAAGTAGATGTATAAATAGCCAGGAAGTACATGAAAATATGCATCACTGATCACCAGAGAAATGCAAATTGAAACCACATTTAGTTACTACCTCAGTCCTGTCAGTATGGCCATTATCAAAAAACCATTTTATATATAATATTATTTTATTTATTTTATTTTATATATAATATATATTATAATATATATTATATATAGTATTGGAGAGAATTGAAGTAAAGAGAACCCTTGCACACTGTTGATGGGACTGTAAAATTAGTACAGCCATTACAGTAAATGATATGGAGGTTTCTCAAAGCCTTAAACATAGATTATTCTTGGCATAAAAATGTGCACTTATTCCTCGCTAAAACTCCTTCCCTGCCTACTTGCCTTCCCTCCTTCCTCCCTCCTCCATCTGCCCCTTCCGTCCTTCCCTCCCGCCCCTCCCTCCCTGCCCTCTTTCTCTAGCTGGTACCTTTAAGAATATTCCTCAAGAGTTGTTTGCATTTCCTGTCCCCCCCACCCCGCTTTTCTGTCATTTTATCTCACAGTTTGGTTCTTTCTCTTTTACCAGCATTTCTTATTCTCCTTTCTTTCATAGTAAGAACTTGTATACCAACATCCTCACTATCTTGTGTGTTCAGTCCTCTAATATGTAAGAAATGGTTGTAGGATAGCTGTACTAGTAAATCTGCCAAAAGAAACCTACTTCCTAAGTTTCAAGACTGACTATTTTCCTCTTAAGAAATGAAAGTAAGCTTGCCCTAGCTTTCACTAGCTATCTTAATCACATTGTTTCCCACATCATAGCTATTGCAGTAAAGGAAGATAAGAACAAATAAAAGATGGGGCTAGGGATTTAGCTCAGTGGTTCTGCCGCCTCCCTTGCAAGCACAAGGACCAGAGTTCGATCCCTGGTACAAAAAAAAAAAGAAAGGAAAAAATAAAAGACATGGCAAATGAAAAGAAAACAATAGAATTGTCTGCAGACAACATATCATGTACATAGAAAATCCTATGGAATTCACAAAAAATAATAGTCTTCTAGAATTAATAAATGAATTTATCAAGATCAAAGATACGTCTTCTATCAAAATAAATTCTAATTTGTATGCTAGCAATTAGAATTTTAAAAACACTTTCAAAATATCATCAAAGCCATAAGATACCTAAGATAAATTTAACAAAACATATGTAAGACCATGGACACTCCAATTTATAAAACACTGCTAAATGAAATTAAACCCTAAATATATTGAGATAAATAACTTTTCATGGATTAGAATACACAATATTGTTGGGCTTCATTTTCCCCAAAGTAATCCATATATTCATTCCAACCTCTGTTAAATGCCTGGCAGGTTATTTTATAGACATTCAGAAGGTGCTTCTAAGATTTATATAGAAATGCAGAGGACTTAGAATAGCCAAAACACTTAGTTAGATGGCTTACTTTGTTTCAAGACCCATTGTAAAGGTACAGTAATCAAAGTGGTGTGTTACTGACATAACATCATTGGAACAGAATAAGAAATGAAGACATAGAAGCACACATACATGTTCAGTAGATCTTCTACAGGCTGACAGGAAAAGTAATTTATATGGAAAGGGTAGTATTTAAAACAAATGATCCCGAGACAGCTACGTATCCATATGGGAAAACAGTCTCAACCCTTCCTTCATGTCATATACAACAATTACCATACAAGCTAAAATTATCAAACTTCTAGAAAGGAAAACAAAAGAGAAAATCTCAATCCTCCGGGTAGACGGAGACCTCTTAGTAGAACACAGAAAAAAATGTTTCTAAAAAAAGATGAACTTCATGAACTTTAAAAACTTCCACTCTTTGAAAAGGATACCAGTACCAAAATGGTGGCACACTGTGTAGTCTCAGCTACTTACGATGCTGAGGCCAGAAGATCACTTGAGACCAGGAATTCAAGACCAGCCTGAGCAACATAGAAAAACCTCATCTCAAAAAAAAAAAGAATGAAAAGGCCAATTACAGACAAAAGATAATGAGACTCATATCTGACAAAGGATTTGTATTTAGGATACATAAAGTGCTGTACTGTAATCTTATCTTCAGTGATGTGACAATCCAATGAAAAGAGTCAAAAACCTTGGAGAGCCTCTTCAAGGAAAAGAACATGTAAAATGTAAATGGCCATTATAAGCACATTCAAAGATGCTCACTATCATTAGTCATCATGGCAATGCAAGTTACATCACAATGTGGTACTGCTATATCTCCATTACATAGGCTAAAAACTAAAGCTAAAAATGCCTATTGTTGGTAAGGATGAGTTACTGATGGAAATGTAAAGTGGTACAAACACTGTGGAAATCAGTTTTGTTCTTATAAACATACTTTTATCATAAAAAGTAACAACACTTCTGTATACTTATTTACCCAAGAGAAATGAAAACTCATTAACTACAAAAGTCTCATTTCATATGTGTGGATATACATGAACATATATACACATGCATTTGTACGAGTGCATTTCTTTTCCATTCACATATACATATATGTATGTATATGAATATATAATGTGTATAGCAGGCATCTTCACAAAGATAGCATCTTTCTATGCTTTTTTGGTCCCTTGCTTTTGTATACTTAGTAGTGTATCCTATAAATGACTTAATATCAATTTGTAGAGATAGTTTTCATTTTCTTTTCCACACCTGTGTAGTTCTACCGTGAGTAATTGGGCCAATTTTTTTTCAGCCAGTCTGTTATCTTGTGAGCTTTTAGACGGTTTCCAGTACTTTGGTATATCCATTATTTAGTATTTGGACATTTACTAAGTTGATTTTAATCTCCACCTGTTCATTGACAATTTAAAATGATATTTTAAAAAATTATATACATTAAATTGTGTGTGTGTGTGTGTGTGTGTAAATCTGACAGTTTATATGCCAGCATACTACTTGTTTAGTTAGCGGCTTTGTAGTACATTTTAGTAATCTAGGTACAGCTAGTCTCCCTCCATTGTTCCTCTCTTTCAAGGTTTTTCTCACTATTGTTGCATGTTCATTTTTTCTGGCACAGAGCCAATAACCAATAAATGTTTGAGTTCTCACTGTAAAGTATCAAGATTGTTCTCTTCGTGGCTCATAAATTGATTGAGAAGGCAGTTGTAAAATGCTCACAGTGATGACAGAATTACAGACATAAGAATATAACCATTTAGACAGACTGCTTTAAATAACACAGTGGCTTGGTTTTGTTTATGTTTTAGATACTGACATTCAGATATGTTTGGCTAATTCATTTATTTAAGGTAAAATCTTTAAGGAGAAAAAGAGAAACCTGTTACAGAACAGCTTGGTGGTTCCACTGTTGAAAAAGAAAGAAGTGAAAAAAAACTGAGAACTGTTTATGTGTACATATCATCTATAAGAGTATATACTCATGCATGTTAGACATTCAGTGCCTTATTAAGCATAACTACATGACTACCTCCCATAAAAAAGGTAGTTTGAGGTTATGACAGTGTTTTAAAAGAATTTGAAGGTCTTAATACTTTGATATTTTTGACTTATGGACACTGTGTTCTCCCAAAACAAAAATCAATTTCCTGAGTTACTTCCTGAGGAGAAGGAAGTTTCATTTCTTACAACAGTGATTCCCAAAGTGTGGTCCCTACAGATGCTAATAGTCTCCTAGGATTCTCTGGGTGGTCTGCCAGCTGGTTTCTTGAAATTCTAGGGTTTACACTATGACAGTGCCTATAGTCTGTTTTATGGGATATATTAATAATTTACTTAGGACATTATAAAGTATTTTCTCAAATACCATTCTTCCCATGAATAATGATGAGGTTTCTTTTCACTGGCATAGTGGGTATAGGTAGTGTTGTGACCTATTTATTCATTTTTTCTCTTAAATAATCTACAGGGGCTGGGGATTTAGCTCAGTGGTTCTACCACCTACCTCGCAAGCACAAGGATCCGAGTTCGATCCCTGGTACCAAAAAAAAGAAATAATCTACTACAATGTGAAGTTGAGAACTGCTGCCTTAGAAATAATCTATTTATATGATTTTAAAGCTTTGAGAAGTTCATAATGACATTTCAGATTACTAAAATAATTTTTTTTAAAAAACTGAAATGGTAGCTGTCATGCTTTAAAACAACTGTTGGCCAGAGTGCTGAGTCTGTTTTCAGAAGGGAAGAGATTCTACCCAAGAACCTAAAACTAGAAAACCTAAGATAATTCTTCCAGTTAACAACATTGGGTCGCATGGCCTGAAACTGAGATTTTTTTTTTTTTTTTACTTTAAATTTTCCACCCCTTGTTTTCTTCTTTTATCTGAACTCTAAATAGTTTCTCTAATTTTCATGGAGAATAAAACAAAATTAAATAAGTATTAATGGATTTAAAGATTTTATACCTTATTTAAAATCTACCTTTTTTTTAATGTTTGTTTGAATTTTAAGATGTAAGGCTTCCATATAACTATACTTTTTATGGGATAGTCCAAAGAATCCAGTGAGACAGAAAGGTTCTTTTTGCATAGGTTGAACAAATTATATACCAACCTGCTTTAAAAATTTAGAAAGGGAGGATGATGCCATTTTGTAAAATCTCTCTCTCAAACAGTGTTGAGTAAAGAACAGTTCCTTAATAAAAGTAAAGACTTAAAGACAGAGAACTTAACTACTAAGCCCTAAAAGCTATTTTCCCTTGTGAGAACCAGCTCTGTTCCAGCCATATAGTAAAGCAGCTGTGCTCTGGGCACTTTGCATATATTTACCCTTATGAGGAGAGGTTACACGGAATGGAGTGGATTCAGTTTAATGTTTTTTTGAATCTTCCTTTTTTAATAATAAAACTTAATTTAAATTCTGTATTCCATGTCAGAATATATCATGCATATTTTAAAATAAAAATGTTTTATTCTCTAATAAAGTTGGCATTTGTGGATGATGCACTATACTTTTATCCTTTACGTTTGCTTGCCTTGATGCATAGGCCTACATACTGTGAAGTCACAGCCCTGTAGGAGAGGCCTGCAATCTTCTCTTAATCCAAAGGAAGATTAGTTACTTCTGTCACATACTTCCACTGAGGAACTGGACCCCAGAAAGACAGTTACTGATTCCTGAGAATATACGGATGTTTTTTCCAATGCCTTATTGGTTTACAACTTCTAGTTTTCTGACTTGTGACCAAACGAGGAGAAAATAGATTTTTAAAAAGTAGATGAAAAAAATAAAGTAGACAAGTAAGGGCATGTCTTCTCTTTGCATTTTATCCTTTTCTTGAAAATTCTCATGTTTATAAGCAATTTTTTCTGATTTGGAAAATTGTCATTTGGAAGATTATCATTCACTACTCATTAGTTTTTGAAGTTTTATAATTGGCTGACATTATCCCACCATGCTTCTGTCCTCTTTTGTTCATTTGTTTCTCTCCTTAGCCATTGTCATCTCTCAGCTTCACATCCAGGCTGGAGGTCTTTACACTGGTCTCCTTACTGTGCCCCTCTGTGCCCATCTCCACTCCTCTCTCCCCATCTCCACTCCTCTCTCCCTCCCAGTCAGGGACCTTCCAATGGCAAGAGCTGTACCATCCTGTAGGTCTCAAATCTCAGCTAAAATGTCACTCATACTCTATTTCAATAGATTGTTTAATATCAGTTGTTAAGAGCTGTAAACCTTTCATTTATTGACTTATTTATTCTCCATCATGAAGAAACTCCTTGAAGGCAGTGACTGTGGTAGTTATTTTCACTATGCCACCCTCACTACTACCACAGTGCCTAGTACACAGTAGGTACCCAATAAATATCTGTTGAACAAATGAAAATAAATTGAAAGCCAAAGCTTACTTTAGTCTTGCTTCTGGAGGACAAAACACGAAGTGCCACCAATTGTCTGGGAATATTTTTTGAACCCTAAAATTTTGAAGTGGAGGAAACATTGCACATTAGGATCTTGAAGTCCGCTTCCCTGACTACACATGTAAGGGAGGGAGAGATCTCTCAGGAGGAGGAGGAGAATAATTAAATGTAACAAGTTAAAGCTTGCAACTCATTGTGGGTTTGTAGTTTGGATTTCCTGATTGTCAACATAGGTAGGTAGTTATACATCTTAAAATCATGGGGCTTCTCTGACGTTCAGTAGGATTATCTGTCATCTAGTTCATTATTTCAGAGCAAATGAGAATACAATAGAACCACACTAGTTAAAGTGTTTTACTCTGTTGGATAGGGTAAAAAAAATTAGGAAAGAATAGAACTTTATAGTTAATAATTTGAGCAAAACAGCTCAATGTTGTTTTAATAGTTTATAAAGTCATATCAAAACTTGCAAACAGCTAATATAACTAATTAAAATTTCTTTCTGACTTTACGTGCATATTTATGCACCATGTAGTGCAAAAGTCCATAAGTTTAAAATAGCTAAAATCTGAGTTCGTCTTCACTTTTAAGTGCAGCTTTTTGTTTGTTTTACTGTTTAGCATAGCATTATTTTTCTTACACTATATATTTTTCACAATTTTCTTATAATACAGTAGACTAGGAGTCAGCAAACTATGGGCCATGTGTAGATGTAGCCTTTTGCCTGTTTTTACTAAAGGACAGCCGTGTTCATGTGTTCACATATTGTCTGGCTGGCTCCATGCTGCATGCAGAGTTAAATAGATGCAGCAACTCGTGGCCTGTGGAGCTCACTGCACCTCTGCTGTTAGCCTGGATGGGCAGAGACTTGCATCACTACTGTTTTACCCTTAGTGCCTGTAACAGTCAGACCAACCTCAAAATCCTTTTTTAAAAAACCCAGTTTTAAAAGTGGAAAGCTTTCATTCTTATTTCTATGAATTATACTAATTCAGAATATCTTTTGAATTTTAATCAAGCATGAAAAAGAAGTTCTGCTTGTGCAGTAAGTTTTTAAGCTCTTCATTAAGTCAGTTTTTAAATTAAGTTGATGGAAACAAATTTCAGAACAAAACTAAATTCTTCAGTGTTATAGAAGTACTTATAACTCAATCTCAGCAAGCTGTTGTTTCAAATTTCTTCCTTTAATTTTAATATTTTGCTGTGGCTGATCTTTGTTTTAAAGGCTTTCACACCTTACTAAAGTAGATTTAGAATGTCTGGACAATGCCTATCCACATATTAAAACACTTTTCTTCCCGGAGAAAATATAGTAATTTATTCTTTTAGGAGTGTTGTGACTTAAATGCATCCTTTCTTCTGGTTTCTTGATCCAGTGTAGTTAAATAATAGAGTTTATTTCATAACTTTTCAGAGGCAATAAAGAGGAAAGTATGTTCAGGAGACTTGTTTATTTTTTTCTGTGCCCTTCTGAAGTTTAAATGAGATCTTTTCTCTCAGCATCAAAGGGACATGAAATAGCCCTTTCAAATCAAGGTCCTTGGGAAATAAAGTTAGTTTAAAAATGCACTTTAAAAAACAGAAACATAGTTTCCCCCTGGAAATATCTGATAATTAAATCTGAGGTGCTGCTTTGAAAATAATATTAAAATTTTAATAGCTACTTTATTGTTTAAAATCCAGTGCCATGAAATATATCCATACACAGTGAAGTATAATTTAACAGATTGCCAACTTAGTCCTTATCAAATGGATTTTACTTTTCACAGCAGTAGTAATAGGCATTTAAATCTTTTAAAATCCATACCTTCTCCTTAAATATATCTTATGTTTCATATTCACTTATTATGTTGAGAAAAGCTTCTCCGCTTTTTGCAAAAACTAGTTGCAGACTTGAAGTCCTGATAACTTGGAGAAAATAACAAGTAAAGGATTTTCTTGTGTACATATATAATGTGATAGTTATTCATTTGTATTTTAAAGCTGTAAGTGGACTGAGTCCTTTACCAGTCAATGTTATAGGTGTGCCTAGGTACAAACAAAGTGGAAATTATTAAATTTTGATAATTGTTATCCTGATAAAATACTTATTTCTGATTATTTTAAAATGATATGAAAGCAAAAAATGCACTCTCCATATGAATTTCTGTTCTAGTCATTAGGCATTCTTGGCTTATATGAGCTGTTAGTGGGTGTTTTACATACATTTCATTTTGTTTTACAACCTGTCATATGTGTTTTTAGTACATGTAATACATGTATAAGAAAAAAGCACTGGGCCAGGGATTTAGCTCATTGGTTTCGCTGCCTGCTGCGCAAGCACAAGGACCCAAGTTCGTATCCCCAATACCAAAAAAAAAAAAAAAAGAAGAAGAAGAAAGCACTTAAGTTTTTGGAAAGCCTAAACATGTCAGACAGCAGTTTCTCTCAGGCACAGGAAGGCAAACTCTAGACCTCTAGACTACTCAAATCATACTTTAAAACTTTAATTTTTGCAAAATAACTTTTGAAAATTTTTATCAGGATATTTGTTTTTAAATTTTACTTTTCATTGATCTCTCATGGATGTCTTTAAGACTGATGAAACTGGATTCCCTCACAGCTCCATAACATTTTTTATACAGTTTCTCAAAGTCTGTGCTTCAGGATAAATTTCATGAGTGACAAGGTATTTGCCCAATTAACAACTTTTAATCCATTAAACTTGAAAACTCAGTTTAAGAACATTAATTGTATTAGTTTAAAAGTTATAAAAATCAGTTGTGGGGAATTTTTAAAATACAAAAAAGTACAGAAAGCAAAATAAAAATCACTTGTGATTTCACCATAAATTAACTAATCTCGGGCCGGGGATTTGGCTTAGTGGTTCTGCCTCTTGCCTCGCAAGCGCAAGGACCAGAGTTCGATCCCTGGTACCAAAAAAAAAAAAATTAACTAATCTCCAATATATATTGTATAACTTTCAGTAAATACAATTTATTATTGTAAAATTTATATCATTGCTGTACATACAAATCATAGTGCACTGTTTAAATTTAATCATCATTATAAATCTCTGTTACTATAACACACAGTGGCTGTGTAGAAGAAGAAAAAAAAACATTTTCTGGTCATGTTGGAGACTCAACCCAATACCTTACTACATGCTAGGCAAGTGTCCTACCATTGAGCTCTGATCACTTTGTAGAAAAATAACCTACAACACTCGCACCCAGCACACCTTATCCTACTTATTCTTCTTATTTTGGCATAGGAATTATTATGTTAATTATTGCTCATCAAAATATAAGTCTGAAACAACATAGTCCGTATTTTGTTCAGCTATCTCTGCCATCTAGAATTGTGCCTGGATCTCTGTAAATATTAATTAATGAATAACTGAAAGTGTGCTGTTTTATCCTCCATTGTGCCTAGAATTGAGATATGATATAGAATATCATATCCTTCATTTCTGGTATATTTTCTTTAATTAATTTTTAGTAATTTTTTCACTTCTTTTTTCTCTTCCAGAACTTCTGTTTTAGATGTTGGGACTGTATTAACCCTTTCATTTTCTTATCCTTCTAATTGTTCATATCTTGTTTTACTTTCTTCCTATACAATGGTTGTAAGTGCTTTAGAAGAAATACAAATGTATAGTGAGTTATTTGGTTATATGTGAATTTATAATAATTATTTACCATTTGGCAATGTCACAAAAGTAAATATAGTTCAGGTAGCTTCTCATTTGTAGTTCATACCTAGGACTGAGGCAATACATTATCTAAGCAAATATGTGGCATAAATACTGGGGGAGGTAGGAGAACACAGAGTCTGTACATAAATGACACTGGTGTCAACTGTTGAAGCTCCCCCTCCCATTTCCATCCTTCCCTGGTTGGAAGCAGAGTTGGGTTTCTGCTCAGGATATGTGCTAGTACTTTTCAAACAAACTCTACAGCCAGCCTTGTGGACAGAAAATGGTGAGGATATGGCAATAATGAATATTTCTTAAGAGTCTGATATCAGAAACTATGTGAGATACTTTGCATGTAAAATTTAATATCCACATACAACCTGAAATATAGATCTAATTACATCCACATTAAAAGTGGGGAGATTGATGGAAAGAGATATTAATTACTTAGCACAAGATCATGCAACCAATGCCAGAGCTGATACATTAACTGAAAATTGAATTTCATTAAAGTCTTAGTGTATGTTAATACTTCTAAAAATTTCTAAAAGAATTGATGTGTATTTTATTTTAAGATGTTACAGACCATACGAACTCCCCCCACTTCAAAAGCAAACCTATTTAACCAGTACTATTTACTAAAGTTTATCAGAAACTTTTAAAACTCCATAAAAGCTATTAATAAACTGCTAATATTGACTCAGTTCTATAATGTGCTGAATGTTGATTGGTCAAGTCATTGAATTTTACATATTTAAGAATTAGTCTGCATGAAGAAGCAATTACAGATTAGAAAATTAGCTGTCTAGTGTCTGTCGAATAGAGTAGAGAAATAATTGTGTGGACAGAGGTTTTCAAATCTTTCATTTTAATGCTGAACTACTGTTTTCTTATGTGTAAATATTTATTTATAAAAATTTATAAAATATGATTATCACCCAACCTATAAGATTTTGGCAAGAATTACAAGAACTTACACTTTTGTAAAAATATGTAAAATATGTCAGACACCTCATGGTGTGTTCCACAAATATTAGTTTATTTTTGTTATTTTTATTATTTGGTGCTTCCCTTTCTTAAATTAAATGTTAGGATCTGGAATTAGTTCTCATAACTGGACCACACTGCTTTTTGGTAGAGGACACTTCCTACCTATTTCTATTTTTAATTTTGTCTGAAAAGAAATAATTTTAAAAGAGGACAAAAACATTTCTATTTTAGGGAGAAAATGGCCCTGGTAAGGTTTTCTTTTATATATCCGAAGACAAATACAATATTGAATATCTTCTGTTTATCCTCTCTGTTCTTTTTTTTTCTTTTTTTTGGTACCGGAGATCAAACTCAGGTCCTTGCGCTTGCGCAGCAGGCGGGGAAACCACTGAGCTAAATCCCCGGGCCCCTGATCCTCTCTGTTCTTTTCACCCTTCCTTATCCTTTTCCATATCCTAGGAAGCTCATCTCTCTAGATCTTTTGCCTGGGTCTTCTGTTTGTATTTGCCAGTGGGAGGCACCAGAAGAGCGCTGAGGTTAGGGTGAGCATAAGGTCAGAGTTGGCTGGATCCCTCTCAGGTGACTTCTTTAAGCTCTCAGTCTTGGTTAACAACTCCTCCCCCTTCCTTCCCTAAGCTTAGGTTGAGAAATGGTTTCTTGCTTTTCTTAGATATTGGCGGAGAAGGGGCTTGGGGTGCCAAGGGAGGTCTTAAATGTCCTTGGTACAGTAGTTTCCCTAACCCTCCCCACAGAATTTTAAATACTGTAGATCCTTTGTTAAACTCTCCTCCAGTGACTCAGTTGATGCTGTTTCTCTACAGACTCCTAACTTAAAAGCGCACACATACACACACACACACACACGCGCGCGCGCGCGAGTATTCCTTGTTTAATGACCTACCTGGTTAATGTTCAGACTTATGACTGAGAGGCATGCTGTTCAGACTTATAAGTTCTTGCATATAAACAGACTCTTTAGAAGTGATCTTACCTTTGAAACTTTTTGATATGTAGAAATTTCTCATATAAGTGCACATATTTTCTTAAGGATTATATGTACACTTCTGAACCACAGGAAACAATTGAACAATCAACACTATTATTCTTGGCTCTGTGATTGTTTTATGTGTTTAATTTTTATTTTACACTCCTGGCTAGTAAGCTCCTTTACTACATACTTTATCTGTTTTTCTGTCCACCAAGTTATTTACTGCCGAGTTGGACAAGAGCAGTGGCTCCATGAATACATTTCACTGTCAAGGATATTTGGGCATTTCTGATGATTTTAAGCAAGTTCATGGTTCTCTGATATCTTTTTAGTAGTATTTTAGTTTCATTGGCCCCTAGCAATGACCCATAGAAGCTCCTTCACTAATGAGCCAGAACTGCACATTCAAACACAGCTTCCAGCAGTATCAACTATGTAATCAGTGTAACCATGAAGAATTCATGGAAGCTGCTAAGGTGCCAGGAAAGGGCATGTGAGGAAATATAGGAATAGATGCTTTATTGATCTCCTAAAGATCATATCTAGATTGCATCTGTTTTACAATCATGTTTATTGATAAGCACTTTCTATATCATTGTTATATCTTAAGATATCCTGGATTTTCTGAATCATTTTTCATCCCTGCCTTTTCTGATAGGTGTGGGATCAATATTGCCTGAACCAAGATGATGTAATGATTTGTTGGTGGCTGCTGTATTTTATTTTAAAAGTTATTGGTTGGAGAGCGTGTGTTCTTAAGGAAAGCAAATCATTTTCATTGAGCCATTTTGATAATATGTCTAATATAGGTATGCCTCGTTTAATGACCTGACTGCTTAACAACTATTTTTACTTATAGCTGAGGCACACTGTTCACTTATGACCCACCACTCAGACTTACAACCCATCTTTTTTGGGGGGTATACTTCTGTACATCTTGTTTATAGAGCCTCAATGTCTTTTTGGGGTATACTACACCTTGTTTACACAGTATTGTAATTTTTGCTGATTGTACAGTATAGTACTATAGTTTTATATTGTATTATACATTACAGTACTGCATGTAAGAGTTATGTAAATAAAAGCAAAGTAATCAAGTTGGAATTTCCTTTGACACTTTCTTTGATCTGAATATTGTAATGTACATCCTATATACAATTCCTCATTTAGCAACCAATTCAAATAACAACCTAGTCACAGGACCTTAGTTCAGTTGTTAAATGGAGGAGTGTCTGTCCCTGCCTGCCTGCCTGCCTGCCTTCCCTCCTTCCCTCCTTCCCTCCTTCCCTCCTTCCCTCCTTCCCTCCTTCCCTCCTTCCTTCCTTCCTTCCTTCCTTCATATTCCTATGTGGGTCATTCCCACAGATGCCCTACATACACATCTATTAGTTCAGATAAATTCTGAAAACAAGTTTTCTCCAAATCCTGAGTAAAGATTAAAGGAAGTTCAGTCTGATTTACCTTTAGGCTAAATATTCATCCATGCTAACATCAATTCCAGATGAGTAGGGATATTTTCTTTAGACATTTAAAGATAATTTTAGGAATGGCTTTGAGACTCTCTTAAAATTAAAAACCTAGGGCTGGGGATTTAGCTCAGTGGTGCCACACCTGCCTTGCAAGAGCAAGGTCCTGAATTCCATCCCCGGTACGATCCATAAATAAATACATACATACATACATACCTAAATGTAGCCTGGCTTTCTTGTGTACCTTTGACAAAAGTGTTAGCTTAACACACTATTCCATACAGTATAGAAATTATACTATCTGTCTTGTAATTATTTGATTTCTAGCATAAGCTTATTGAACTTGTTCATTTTGGAATACAGGTCTATCTGCTGCCACTTATTGTATGTCCTAACTAAAACAAGAAAAAGTCTCAAAGCTCTGTGATGTTAGGGACTCCAGTATGTTTTGATTTATTTTCATCCTCTTTTGTTGGTTTTGCTGTTGTTTGTTTGCTTCCTTTGCTTTCTACTACTTAGTTTAATTTCCAGTTTACAGCCTGTAACTGGCCTTTACTAAAGTTACTGTTTAGTAACTTTTTATTGGGTGAACAAACTGGTTACCAGTGTTCAAGTAAAAATAGCCCTTTTATTGAATACTTATCTATTCATATTAGCCTCACCCGGAATGCTCTAATTTCAAGATTCTCCCTTTTGTAATATCACTGCCCTATAATCAGGAGGAGTAAATAAAAGGCAAATATGTCTTGGGCCACTGTTATGTTTTAGTCATTATCTTTTCTCTGCATTTTTTCCCTCAATTTTTTGTTTTTTTAACATCTCTGCAAGGTAACTGGTTTTACTTCTGGGTTGATTGGTTTTGGTGATTTGGTACACTTAGCATTATGTGTAGCCAGAGTGGGCTTCTTCAGTCTTCAGCCTTCCTGCTGTAGTTCTTGCACCTGTCTGTCACTGCCCAGATAAGCCTGTCATACAACTGTCATAATTGCCTTATGCCAAATTACTTACATTCCATTTTAATACACATTAATGGAGTTTTTACCCTGGAAGGGGAGCTTTCTTGTAAAGAAATCTTTACGAAATAGAATGATTTAGGTAAGCTCACTGAAGTTATACGAGGTACCCAGGAAGCCCAGTTGAAAGGGAGTAGTTAGTTCTCTGCCTGAATTAAAGAAGACTTCAGAGAGGTTGACATATCTTACCCATGTTTTTGAGGGCTATAGGGGCCTGTCTTCTCTATGCTGTTTCCTTTCTCAGAATAAGACCATAGGAGAGTATTCTTCGATGGTTACACTGTTATATCTTGATGTGAATGAATCTTACAACAATATCCCAGTTTGGGTTTTAGTTACTAAAATTAAACATTTTCATACCTTTCCAGTTTATCAGTGGAATCTCTTTTTCATCTCCCCCCAACCAAGAATGAGCCTTCCCTAAGCAGTATCTTGTGTTTGTAAAGTTCTCTCTTTGCCTGTACTATATTATATTTCATTTGATCTTTACAGTGACCTAAGTGTAATATGATCTAAACTTTATCATCTGTTGAATCATCTCATAATAACCTGAGAGTGGAATATGGGAGTGATGCCTGGGCACAGGAAACCTGACTTTTCATTTAGTTTTACATATACTACACCTAATTTGATAAATACTATACACAACAGGTATTACTTTTCCTATGCAAGCAGTCTTTGGATACAAAATTTGAATAAGTGCTTCTTTCTATGACAGACAGAGGGGGAAGTATATACAAATTATCTCTATTCATATGATGAAAGCATGGGGCAAATGAGAAATAGAGACCAATGCCTTTTATGCATTAGTAATTATAGTGCTATAATCCCATTTTGCAACTGTCTTTGGCTTTCAAATATGTACTACTGGGTAGGATACAGAAATATTTAACTATGTCACCTGCTGATTTGTGTGCCATGATAAACATGATAAAATAAGTTATTAATACTACATAGGAGCCCAACATCATACTCCGCCCCCACTCCTACAGTTAACTGGGCTGATTGTTATTTCCACTGGCATGACTAAGTGAGTTTCCCTCTGAGAGTTGATTCCCATGCACATCTCTCCAAATTGTAGCTTCTTGTGATTATTCTTTATTCTCAAGCACATAATTATGGAATCAGAAGTCAACAGTACTCAGGATTAAATATTAGGATCAGAAAATAAAAACAGAAAGGCTCTTTGAAGTTCATTGGTTATTCATTTGCCTTTAGTTCCCTCTTGAAGAATCTGAGGATCAGAAAAATCAACTTTTCAATGTAAAACTATAGCTACAAAACTGGATGCATAGTAAGATATGCATTATATGTCTTGTTGAAGTGATTTCCCATGGGGAACCATTACAGAAACAGTTCTTTGTCAGAAGAAGCCATTATTTTCCCTTTAAGTTTAGATGAGACTTTACATCTTATAAGAAAGTAATTTTAATGGTGCACATGTGTTGTATGTGTTTGTATACACACATTGTATATGTACACAAGTAAAGATGTATGCCAGTATCCCAATATAAAAATGAAACTTTGTAAAGTTAGATACATCTTTAGCAATTTATATACTTGTTTATATTTAAAAATGTTTAAGACAGCAGAAGACAAATCTCCAAAAATGAATAAGGAAATCACATGATAGGGAAATACTGAGATCTATAATATTTTGAATGGTAATTTCATCTAGTCACAAATACATTTCCTCTCATGCACTTGCTTAGTTCTGAATTCATAGGCATATCTGCAAAAAGCCACTAGGTTGGATGACTTGATCCACTACCACCACCACTTCTCCTCTTCCTCTTCTCCTTTTTTCTTCTCCTCCCCCTCTCCCTCACCTTCTTCTTCCAACAGTTCATTTCCCAGCACCTAAAATGTTTTGACAGGCAGATGCAAGTCCTCTTCAAATTATGAAGGGATTACATTCTGATAAACCTATCTCTTTTTTACAACATGAAATACTTATGTGCATTAACCACACAACCTTCTAAACAACAGAGCTTAGTGGCATAGTGCATTGTAGAGCACTGGATAGCTCCCCCGTGATCACAGGGCTGCCTGAGAGCCATGGCTGCTGTGGCTGCTCAGCATCACCTTACAGTACCTGCTGCATGTCCCAAGTCTAGGAAAAGATTAAATTGAACATACAGTTTCTCCTAAATGTGTAGTGCTTGCCATCTAAAAGTAAAAAAATCTTAAGTTGAAATTATAAGTCAGGACCATCTGTAAATATTTTTACGGGTAGACTTTTAATGCAGTGTAAAGTTTGATTTAGTGATCACATTTTCCTCTCATCTGAATAAGAAATAATCTTGTAGAGAAGCATGAGTGGCTATATGTTAAGATTTTATTACTTAGTATTACAGTTTTGTTTGTACATCTCATAGTTTTGTCAGGAGAATTAAATGAGATAATATATAAACAACCTGAAGGACAGGAAAGTACTTTCAATAAAAGTTAATATTAAAAAAAAAGGAGTTCCAGCTTCTGATTAAACATGGACAGTACTGTATTTGTATCAAAACTCTCAAAACCCCAATAAAGAACAGCAAAGTTGACTAAAAGGCATAAACCTGCAAACGCAAAGAAAATAGGAGAGGACTAAATAGCAGATGACAGAAGTAAAAAAGTCTGGTAGCTTAAAGTAGACAGAAATACTAAAGGCTTAACAAAAATAAAGCCTTGTAACATGGAAAAACTCAGCATTAAGCACACCTCTGAAGAAATTTTGGGTGGACTAGAACCAGAAATATTTGTAGAAAATAGAGAAATAGAGGAAGGGTTTCACCACAGTACACTAGCAAACCACATAAGCAGTCAGCTACCTCTTTGCCATTGTGGAAAAATAGAAGAGGTTTACTCTCTGGAGAGGTTCAATAAAAAGATCTCTGGTTTTAGAGATCCCAGTTAAAAGTCCACCAGCATTCAATTCATACACATTACAGAAGAACCCAGAACACAAAAGGTGGGACATTTTCAAAATAATAAAAGAGACATGTATAGGAAAGGAAGAAGATTATCATTATTTGCAAATAATACGATCCTCTACATAGAAGTCCCAAAAAATTCCATCCAAATACTCCTGGAATTAGTAACCAAATTCAAATCAATACACAGAAATCAACAGCATTCCTGTATAGTAATAATGAACTCACAAAGAAATTAGGAAAACAATACCTTTCACGAAAGTATCAAAAATGAAATACCTAGGAATTAAACTAACCGAGGAAGTGAAAAACAACTAAGTGAAAACCACAGTTCTCTGAAAAAAGAGATCAAAGAGGACATCAGGTAGAAAGATATCCCCTGTTCCTGGTCAGGCAGAACCAATGTTGTTGAGATGGCCATACTTCCAAAACCAGTATACAGATTTAATCCAATCTCGATCAAAATATCAAAATCATTCCTCACAGAACTAGAGAAAATAATCCTAAAATTCATATTAACCAGAAGAGACCCACAATAGCAAAAGCAGTCCTATGCAACAAAAACAAAGCAGAAAGCATCACCACTCTGGACTTCGAAGTTATACTACAAAGCTACTGTGGTTAAAAACAGGGTAGTGTTGGCAAAAGACAGATATGTGGATCAGTGGAATAGAATAGAGGAAGCAGAACCAACTCCTGGCACATTCAGCTATCAGGTCTTTAACAAGGGGGCCAAAAGCATACTCTGGAGGAAAGATACCCTCTTTAACAAATGGTGTTGGGAAAACTTGCAATTCACATGTGGAAGACTGAATCTAGACCCATAAAATAGTCTTGGCCACCACCCTTCCTCTGTCATTCCTCTTCACATGCTGTCTGTCTTATCTTGTGACAAGAAGGCCCTCAACAGATGACAGCACCATACTTGTGGACTCCATAGCCTCTGGAATTGTGAGCCAAAGGAGCTCCTGTTGTTTATAAATTACTTCAGCAGGGTTCGCATCACGCGCCCGGCGACTGGAACCGAACAACTGGGCTGTGGCCGCTGAGTGGGCGCCGCCTCCACCCAACAGTCCAGCGCGCTGCCCCCGGGGGTGTGTCGGGCGAAGGTCGGGGTCTCGCCGAGGTTCGGAGCATGCGCCGCAGCGGCCGTTAAGAGCGCCAGGGTAATGGATGGCCGCTCCACCTCTCTCCTCGCTGGGCCTCGAACTCAGTGGTGGGCTGCTGCCTCGGGAAGACGGGACCAGAGCTTCCCGGTAGGACGCACGGAGTTACTAGAAGCTGCTGGTTGACGTGCTGCCCACATTTCAGGCTGAGTTGCTGTCGGTTGAACACTTGTGTGCCATTGAGACCCGAGAGCCAGATTCAAGTCTGTGTGAGTGACTTGGGTCGATGTCGCAGCATGAAGGACACTCGATATTTCATTTTGATGAAGTTTTAAAAAGCTACGGAGAGCAATATGGATGAGGTTGGGGGTTTTAACAGTGAAATTGGCGGGACGCGGGGGTTTCGATTTGTATCAAACTAAATAATGGTTAAAAAAAAAAAAAAAAAAAGACTGGGTGCTATTGCACCTAGCTGAGTTTGAGGTAGTGGAAAGTTATGCCTTCAGACCTGTTTGCTAGTGTCGGAAACAGTACTTGCAGGATAAACTCTCTGGTTTAAAAAGTAACACGTTAAAAGAGAGAAAGCCCCTCTCCCTTCCCTTTCCTTCCCTTCCCATCTGGGCAGCTGTTTCCTCCACAAGAGTTGGGGGGTGGGTGCTCTTGTGTTGCTCAGGCTGGCCTCGAACTCAGTTCTCCCGCCTCAGCTGCACCACGCCCAGCAGGTGTCTCTCTTTATGAAAACGGAATTCTGTATTTACAGCTGAGTCGCTCCTGATTTTCTGATACAGAGCTGAGGACATATCTGAGTTCTTTGTCTCAAGGGAACTTGGAAATAAAATGGAAATGGAAGAAAAGAACGTGCAGAGCGATAGTGTGGTTGATGGTAATTTTGAAGAAGTTTGCCCAGAGAAGATAATTAAGTTTAAACCTCCATTATACAAACAGCGATACCAGTTTGTGAGAGATTTAGTGGATAGACACGAACCCAAGAAAGTTGCAGGCCTGGGATGTGGTGATACTGAGCTCCTAAGGCTGCTAAAAAATCTATCCATGCATTCAGCTGCTTGTTGGAGCAGATATCAATGAGGAAAAATTACAATCAAATGGACATAATTTGTCTCCCTATTTGGGGGAGTTTGTAAAACCCCGGGATCTGGATTTGACTGTTACCTTGTATCATGGCTCTGTTGTGGAGAGAGACTCTCGCTTGCTTGGATTTGACTTGATAATGTGCATTGAATTAATAGAACATTTGGGTTCAGACCATCTGGCCAGATTTCCTGAAGTGGTATTTGGGTACATACCTGTCTCCAGTCATGATTGTCATCAGCACACCAAATTCTGAATTCAACCCCCTGTTTCTCATAGTGACCCTAAGAGATGCAGACCATAAATTTGAGTGGAGCAGAATGGAGTTTCAGACCTGGGCTTTACAAGTGGCAAATCACTACAATTACTCTGTGGAGTTTACCGGGGTAGGCAAACCGCCAGCTGGTGCTGAGCATGTTGGATTCTGCACCCAGATAGGCATCTTCAGGAAAAACAGCAGAGAAGCACCAGGGCCCTGTGTTTCAGAGCAGCACTATCGTCATGTTTATAAAGCTGTTTATACAACGTCCTACCCAAGCTTACAGCAGGAAAAGGTGCTCAAATTTGAACTGGTCGGGGAAATGTTGTTACAAGTGGAACGCTTGAGACTTCGGCATCTGCGAACGCTGCGAGAAGAGAAGAGGGGAGCGGGCACTGTGCCTGTGCCGAAGGGCCCATCTGTGGCCCCCAGCCCGATGTTGGGAGCACTCTTCACAGAGGCTGGAAAAGCCAGGATAGAGAATTCTCCCAAGCCCTTCTGTGAAGGGGATAGGTTTTTCGTCCCCCTGCAGAGACTCCTTGCTTATCCCAGCCTGCACCGCTTGCCTGTGGATGAAGAGAGGATGCGATCACTTCTTGCTGACTCAGCGTGTTTGAGCAGCGATGGGTCCGCAGTCACGGTTGACCTGCATAATACTTGGGCTTGTGACCCTGAAGATAATTGAGCCATCCATATTTCCCAAAGTTCGAAGTGTCAGCAATAGTTAAACTCACTCAGAACTTAAGCTTTTTGGGGGTATAGTCCTATTTAACATTTTAAAAGTTTGAACACAAGCCGTTCCTGACTGGTGTTCAAACTTTTTTTATATATATGGCTGACATACAGCCAGATTGCTCTTTACCTGAGAAAGGTATTGGGGTTTAACTAAAAGCAGTGCGGCTTTTCAATTGGAAGTTTTCTTTGATGTTTTCTCAAGGATGAAGAAATGGGATATGATAATGTTTTGAGTGTACCCATATTTTGATGTTTGAACCCTATGTTGAATGACATTAAAAATTCAAAAGTGAAAAAAAAATTACTTCAGCAGAAAATGGACTGAAAGCACAGTCTTCTTTACTTGGTATACTGGTTCACATGTTAATTTCATTTATAATCACACCCAGAATAATGTTTGGCCAAATGTCTGGACACTTCATGGTCCAGTCAGGATGACACATAAAATTAATTATCACAAGTACACAGAGGCTCAGAAAACAAATTACCGGCACTAACATGTGGAATTACTGTATATGGGGGAAAAACAAGAAATGTAATGAAAGTGAGGATATAGGGAAAATCTGACTCTACCAAGTGGTAAAGACCATATTCATGTTACATAATAGTGCATTATTATAGATCTTGGAACAAGACTTTGAGCATTATATTTGAGGAACAACATTTTAGCAGTTATGTCAAGGATACACAACAATTTGGAAACACTACAACTTAGAAACTAGTGAGTAAAATTTCCCAAAGGCCTGGATTGAAATAAATACTGTGGAAGTAGAGAGCATATTTCATGGCCTTGGGAAGGTTAAAAACAAAATAATCAACAGAAGCTGGGGAAAGTGTTATAAAATTGGGGGAAAACTGAATTTGAAAGTTAATGTCATTGACAACAGTGAGAAGAAATTTATTTGTGGAATAAAGATGTGAGATTTGAGATGATATGTATGGTGTACCTCATAATATTCAACCATATCATAAAATGGTTAAAATGCAAGCATGCTGAGTTTTAACATTATGTGATTTTTTAAACTTTTAAATAAATAGTTGTTACAAGTATACATTATTAGTTTACTTTGAAGAATAGAAATTATATTTATCAGAAAAATTGAAATTTATATCAAAATTGCTATTGTGGTAGAACGATTATGTCCTTCAGCAAAATATTTTACTTAGTTGCAAATAAACCTCTATATGATTACTAGTCCTGTACCCTTATCCATATAGTTAAGAAAATTTGTATGCTTATTATACTAGTGACTAGGCTTAAAATACTACTCTGCTCTGTAATTTTTCATACATTTTATAATACAATTAAATATTTTATTTGTAAAATATATATACTATATATAAAATATACTATATTTATAGTAAAAATTATATATGCATTGCTATTTCATATTAGTTTAATTACTGCCAGAAATATTTTACAGGCTGCAATGAGTAATGACTTAGAACTTCCATTTATTTTTAATAATCATGAAAGTAAAATATTGTTTATAATGTAGGATCAACTTTTCTGTTTTTGAACCCAGGACCTCAAACATGGCCAAGCAAGTCTTCAGCTGAGTTACATCACAAGCCCTTTAGAAATTTTTATTTTTATTTTGATACAAGGTCTCACTAAGCTGCCCAGACTGCCCCGAAATTTGTAATCCTCCTATGTTAGCTTTCCAAGTAGAACTTCGTTTTCTTGACTCTGGAGGTCTTAGGAACATAAGAGATACTGATTTCTTGTTTCTAGTATTATTTTCATAATAAATGCACCAGTCTTTAGCTCAGCACCTAGTGAGTCTGGACTGCCAAGCTGCTAACCTGTTTTCTAAGAGTGTTGTTTAGAGGGGGTCCCCCCTCCGCCTTGCTGATAAGCATAAGCAGAAATTTTTAGATGTAAGCCAGTAATACGTGTTTTAGTATGGATTACTTTAATTAGCTAATGAAACTGCTCTCTTACTTTAGTAAAGTCAGTCTCTTTAGGGCTGGGTGGCCTAGGTGAAGTAACAGTGATCCTTTCAGTTCCAAAGGCCTGCTCACCAGGCAGAGCCCAAGGCATGCTAGGGAGTGCAAGCAGCACTAAGACCAGAAAGCCTATTGTATTCATTAAAAGAAATAAGAAAATCAGGTAGATGAATAGCAAAGATGAACTGATCCTGTTACATGGGACAGGGTGTTGAGAAAGTAATTTAAAATGTTGCACTCTTGCATGTCTTCATTTTGATTGTTTTAGTTCTTTTTCTTGTAATTGTGTCAGCAAACTCATTTTGTATTATTTATATGTAATATGGATAAACCATTGATTAATTGGGAAAACTATTTAGCAATATTATTAATTCTGATCCTTTTTTGGCATGTATGAAATTAGTATGTCTATATAATTTTTTTTTAATTCAAATTATTCCCTATTCTTCATTTAAGAAAATAAAAAGTAAAGAAAAAGTTACTTGCCAATGCTATCTCCTGGATCTAGGATACGTACCTTATATTCTTCACATTGATTGCATGTATTTTAGACTCTTGACAGAAATGTTTTTATTTGAGAAGGGGTATGTACACATATTTCCCTAACACTCTTCCCAGTTTGTAGAAAAAAGTATGTTCATGTCTACTGAAAACTGTTAACATTTCTTTTGGGATAGATAGATCATCTTTTTAAAAACCTCTCCCCCCACAAAAAGTTTCTATTTAAATGGTTCACAGTTAAATTTAAATTTCTATATTTAGGTGATATTATGTTTAGATAACAACCACTAGAATCCAGGAAGTTCAGTGGTAAAGCTCACACATCAGGAGTTTATAGTCTGTTTTGTAGTCTGTGTATTTAGAGAAGGTTTGAAGCTTACCAGGAAAATCATTTCAACATTGTACAGAAGTTCTTCAGCACAAATGGACTTTTTAATTTCATATAATCATTAAGATAACAGTGTGTCACTTTTTAAAGCTTAGCTCTTGAGACTGTATTAGATTTATTTCTTTCAAAGAAGGATGCATTGAGGAACAGCTTTTATATATAAATATTTTTATAATATTTCAGCTTGGGTAGAGTTGGTTTGTTGAAATCAGCATGGTTTGATCAAATTTGGAGATGTTATAGCCACATTTTTGTAGTGTTTTCTCCATCTTTATTTTTTTCAGATGGAATATTTTATGTTCCTTACAACTAATCAAAATGAGAAACTGAGTTTGCCTTTGCCAAAAACTAGAACTATCATTTTTCACATTCTTTTATTTTCCAGGTCATTTTCAAGTAAGATTGTGTTTCCAGGGCTTCTGAATTCCTGAAAACTATGACTTTGATGATATATAAGGGCCCATATAAACATTTCAGGGGGAATCTAACTTTTCAAGCAATGTATTTTGTGTTGTGCATTCCAGATAGTTAACTCTTGTGTGCATGTGATTAGTTTGGAGAAAAATTAATGCAGTCCAGTATTAAGATTTATGGACTGAATTGTGTACCCACTGAAGACTTGCCAAGACAAAAGCACTTTTTTCAATTGGATATTAGAAACAGCTACTATTTCTGTTGATCTTTTAAAGTTCTGAATTGGGCCTATTTCAAATCATACCAGCATGAGGGCTCAGATTAATAATATACTTATTCAACTAGTGATACTGAGTAAAACCATTGCTTACATGGGTATGTATGAAGGATAAAATTTCATAAAATTATTTTCAGGTGCATTAATGCATTTGTAAAAGCTGTGTGTGATTTTTCTTTTGCATGAAAGAAATGAAGGATTTCTGTTTATTGTATTAGTTACAGGTGGGCTCGTAAGTTAATTTAAATGCTTTTTTATATCTTAAAACATACATCATTTTGCTGGATTATTCCAAAGGGTTTTTAACTCCGTACCTTTATCTCCTTTGAGATACCATGATTGTATGATGTTTAAGAAAAATCCCTAAACTTCCTTTATTGTTAGTTACAGCATGCTGCTGAAGTTTCTCAGCTGCGGGGAGCAAGGGTAATCTCTGCTGAAGATCTTCTATTTTTGATGCGTAAAGATAAGGTAATATAAAACAGTGATTATGTTAAAATGGTAGGCCTAGTGCTTAATTGAACTTGTTATAGCCTTCAAATTGGAACCATAACTACTGATGTTTTAGTCTTCATGGTTTATACAACAAAATCAGTTTACTACAAATGAATTGGTATTTTTATAAGAACAAAGACACTTATGGACAACTGTGCTAACAAGTAATCCTTAGTATCCTTACATGTCTAGTTAGACATTTTCATTGCTATTTCATATTCACTAAATATTGACTGTATGCTCCGTGTTATAAATGAGATGTAACTAGGTGGCATATTTATTTTTCTTATTTTATATCTTAACATTATCAGAATTACAATCTTTCATATGCTAAATTTTTAAATACAAATTTTATTCTGTGACACTAGCTTACAGGAAAAAGCAAAATCAATGAAAGTGAGTATATGAAAAACATAAATATATACCATAATATCTGTTTTTTATAAATTCTTTGTATTAATATATTTAAGCTGGTACTTGTGTCTGATTTTGTTGTAATTGTTTTCCATGAGCAGGTAGTTGAAAATATTCTGCAAGATTTTCCACGTCTTATTTAATCATTTCTTTGTTGATATAAAGAATGTAAAGGGAAAAAAATGTCTTCGTCAAAAAGCTTATGGTCTTGTTTAAGGAATCTGATGGCTTAGTTGAACAATCAGCTGAGACTTAAGAGAATTTCAAGGTTGTGAGACCTAAGTTGTGCAAGTGGAGGGCTCTGCGTGAGTAAGGCAAGGCTCACATAGCTGTGGAGAGCGAGCCAAGTGCAAAGAGAGGAGCCAAGGTCCTGGTTCAGGAGTCAGAGCGAAGTGGCTCGTGGCTCTGGGATTAGTAAGAAGGAAGAAATGGAGAGAAAGTGAAGAATAAGAATAAATCACCAGGATTTGGTGACCTCTTTCTTGATACTTGGAGTACCACATAGAAGAGATGCTGTGAGGAGAAAGCCAGGGTGCTGTTGGCAGAGTAATAGGGAAATCTAAAAGATGCTTGCTGCAGGCAGCCAGGGAACAGCAGGTTTGGCATGAGGGCTCTGCAGAACATTTGCCAGAAGTAAAGAAATTGGCACATACCATACCCACACTGACACTTTTTTTTGCCCTTTTGGGGAAGTGAAAAATTAAAATCTTATTGAAACCACAGGAATATTCCCTGCCTAACAGCGCTTTCCTGCTATCTAGGAGGACTCTTCACCAGAAGCTTTTTGCCACCCAAGAACATAGCATTTTATTTATACACTGACATGTTCCCAAAAGAATTTAAACAAGCTTAGATGGGTAAACAAAATTAAAATATCAAATGGAATCAGAACAGAGAGACAAGAAGGGCAGCGAAAGACTTATAGTCAGGTATGCCTTTTGTCTTAATACAAGTAGTTCCAGTTTATATTCAAGCAGTATTTATTGGCTGCTGTGTTTCACATATTACACAAAGCAAGCATCACCTCGTCTCATGAACTCCTCACAGTGGGCATGGTAGGTAGGTATTTTTCTTACTGTGCAAGCAAAAAAACAGATTCAAGCGTATGTACTACTTTTGGCTGTGCTGAGCTTTAGTTGTGGGACTCAGTCTCCCTCCACATAAAAAGATGATTAGATCTGTGTGTGTCAGAGCTGTTGGAGATGTCAATGATGCACATGTGAAGAGCTGTGTAAAATCAGTAGGATTCAGATATTGGAAATCTTGAGTTGGGGCCCAAGGCCCTAGGTCTTATCCCAGTCCCAAAAGGCGGGTGTGGGGAATGTTAAACCTGAAAGGCAGGCACCAGTGATAATACCTACTAAGTGCAATCACAGAAAAGGCCTCAAAATGGTATCAGTTATTTTTTTTAAAGTTAACGAGTTTTTTTTTTAAACATAAAGAGTATCATCCTGAGACTTAAGTATCATTCATAGGCTTTGAGTTTCCTAAAAAGAATTGTTTCCTAACTCAGGTTACAAAATGGTTTTCAGGAAATAAAACATGAACCAACTCATCTAATAAAAAGATTTTCAGGGAAGAAAACAAACAATGAATGTTTGTAACTCAATTTCTTAAAATAAAATTTTGTCCTAAAAGTGTATAAGACATTCAATAACATTAGCATACTTAGTATGGGGAATGTGCTATTTATCACAGTCTCCAAAAAGAATTTAAACTTTTATACACACAGAAAAATAATTATTGTGATTTTGGAACTCCGGATATTTTCAATTTAAAAGTATTTATGTTTTAGCTTTTATAATTAATTTGGTGGCTACATTTTATTCCATAGTATTATGCTGTGGACTGCTATGTTATCACTAGTGATCCTGTGATACTCGTTTCTTAAATGTAATTATTATATTTTGTGAAGTGAATATGCATATAAATGTTCTTATTTACTTATATTTTTAATAGAAAAAACTAAGAAGACTGCTGAAATACATGTTCATGCGAGATTATAAATCAAAGATTATCAAAGGAATAGATGAGGATGAGCTTTTGGAAGGTAATGGAAACAAAATTGTAAACTAAAACACAATACCTTATGATCCATGTGTGCTGGATGACCTGTTTTTTATAATGTGAAGGTAGCTGTTCCCATTATATGAGTAGTGTATATGTGCTTCTTTTAAATAATATAGTTTGGAAATTATGCAAAAATGTATTTAGTTGGGCTGGGGATTTAGCTCAGTGGTTTCGCTGCCTGCTGTGCAAGCGCAAGGACCCGAGTTCGATCCCCGGTACCCAAAACAAAACAAAACAAATGTATTTAATTGGCATTTTATCTTGTGATTTTTCTGTTACACAACTTGATAGCAATCTAGCATTTCAGTTCTTTCTGTTAGTAATGTGTACTACTTTACATCAGACAATCATGGAAGTAAGAGAATCATGTAGAGTCAGTATAATTGATTTTTTGCAAGTGTGATTTTCGTGTGGTATATGTAGGGAGTCAGAATCATATTTTTTAAATTGACAGATTTTTGTTAATTTATTATAACTATCTGATATATTTTATGATATAAAATCACCTCATTCTGGTAGCCCTGTGCTGTTTAAAATCTAACAAGCATAACACAAAATATTCTCCTTTTGTGATCTCTGAACTGAGTTCCCCATTTTAGAATATTTAGAAAAATATTAATGTTGCAAAATCAAAGTGTTATGCTGAAAATGGATAAGTACTAAATAATATTTACTGAATCAAATTCACAGAACTTAATTTAGAAATAATTTATTTGGAAATGTTTTTAGAAATAACTCATTATTTAGAAATGTTTTTTGGAAATAACTCGTTTTTTATTGACTATAGTCACAGTTACAGTGGTACTCATTTCTAATTAGATACATGGATAAATTAGGTAACTAAAAAAAAAAACCTACCAGATAAAGGAGAATTTCAGAAAACTTGACTCAGGGCCGAAGATTTAGCTCAGTGGTTCCGCCCCCTGCCTCACAAGTGCAAAGTCCCAAGTTCAATCCCCGGTACCAAAAAAAAAAAACCAAAAAACTGAAAATAAACCACTTACTTTCATTCACCATCAACAAATCACTTTCACCCCCTGTGTTTTTCTGATTACCTATATTATACGTTATCACCTATTTAATATTCTAGTAGTTCTCATAGAATTTAATTCCTGGAAGATAGTTCTACAGATGATTTTACGTGTTTCCTTTTATAGAGTCCACCAGGAATACAGACTTGTAGGGAAGAAAATACCTGGATTCCCATCAATCCCAGTTCTCTGCTTTTTCTGTGTATGACTGGACAGTCAGTTCTCTCATGTCCTAAGAGAGAAATTATACTGCTGAACACATAGGGTTCTTACAGAGTTAAGTACTTGGTAACATGTCTACCACTGAATGGGTAAGACCTGTTAATACCGTGCTGTGAACACCTAAAAACTCAGACTGGAAATGTTATTATTCACTTGTGCTAATACCAACTCACTAATTTGATGGCCTTGCTCTTTTTATTTCACATCTGTCTGCTTTATCTTCATTTATAAGATCTAAATTTGTGAATCTTTTAAAAAGAACATCAAAACTTAAAAAACAGTTGACAAAAACTATAAGACAAAATATTCAGGTAAAATACATATCAGGTGGGCATTGTAGAGGTGAGCAATTCAGCAGAAGATGGTACCTCTGAAATGCTAGCAAAAGGCAAAAGAGTAGATATCCTAGAAGTAAGTAGAGGGAACAGGGAAAGATATAGCTAAAAAGAGCCTTCCTAGGGTCATCACAAAACTTAAATCTTGGAACACTGTGACTCTTCAGATAGGTCTAACATTATTTAGGTCACTGCAGGGAGCAATGTATGCCAAAGGTATTAAAAACAGTTCAACCAGTGAGCGATTCATGGAAGCTAACAGTTGTATGAGTTACCAGTAGAGCCAAACCAGCAAGAAACCTAATGGTGATATTGAAAATGACAGCCAAAGACAACCTGATTAAAGCCACAGTCACTCTTGGTGATGGAAAATGCACACCAATGGCTCTACTATATAATAAGCAGCATCAGAGGCCGCACATTACAAGCAGAGAGATTCCAGAGAGATTCCATTGTACTTGCCCAGCCAACACAAAAACAACTAAATATTCTGAAGTGACAACCAGCCCTAGAAAAGGGAGGAAATTTTTATTAAGAAGTGTGATGATCTAAAATGTCCATTTTCAACAAGAAGAACAAAATACTGGACATATAATGACAAGTAAATATGATCTATTAAAGAATATGAAGAAAATGAGACAATAGAAATCACCCTTTGGACTCTGCAAACAAAAATCTTCAAAGTAGCTATTGTGAATATATGAATATTGTGAATATCAGTATGTTCAGATTACTAAAGGAAATCATGTTTAAAGAACAGAAGGAAGAAGGTATGATGACCATGTCTTACAAAAAACAAGTTGAAATTATGGTGTTCAAAAGCACAATGACCACAATAAAAAAATTAAATAGGGGGTCTCAACAGAAGTTTTGAACCAACAGAAGGAAAAATTGGTGAATTTCAAGACATCATTAAAGATTATACAACCTGGAGATAAAAGAGTAAAGAAAAATTAACAGAGCTTCAGAGAAATGAGGGGACACCATGAACTGTATCACTGTGTGTAGTATGTATCAGAAGGAAGAAACGGGAGCAGAAAAAGGTATTCAAGGAAATAATTGAATGACTGAAGATTTCTCAAATTTGATAAAATTGTTAGACTACATATCCAGCCATCTCAACAAACTTCAGTGGAATAAATTCAAAGAAATCCACTCTGATCCACATTATAGTAAAGACAGAAAATTATGCAGGCTGCCAAAAAAGGTATTTGAAAATGTGACCTTTGGGAAGTGAGTGGATCCTGAGGCTGAGCTTCAGGAACGGGAGTAGTGTGCTTCTAACCAGACATGAGAGAGGTTCCTTCCCTCTCAGATGGCAGGCACATGGCCGTCTGCAAACCAGAAAGCAGCCTTTACCAGACACCAGACCTGCCAGCACTTTGATCTTGGCCTCCCGACTTCCAGTACTATTTGAAATAAATGTTTGTTGTTTAGACCACCCAGGTTATAGTATATCTGTTACAGTAGCCTGAACAACATCGGGGAAAGGTCCACAGTTAATGGTGAAAAACTGATACTCTCTCCCCAAAGATTATAAACAAGACAAGGACCTGTGCCTGTGCCACTTAAGATGCAGCACTGTGCTTAGGCAGGGAATGAAACAGAGGACATCTAGATTGGAAAAGAATTATCTGTCTATAGATGACACGATCTTATATATTTTAAAAATTTAAGGAATCAAAAGCTATTACACCTAATAGACAAGTTCAGCAAGTTTTCAGGATACAAGATATACAAAAATCAAGTGTATTTTTATATACTAATGATGAACGACCCAAAAATGAAATTAAGAAAACAGTGCCATTTTCAGTAGCATCAAAAAGAATAAAATACTTTGGAATAAAATTTACCAAAGGTTTGCTAACACTGAAAACTACAAAATATTGTGGAAAGAAAGAAAGGCTTAGATGAAAATAAAGATATCCTGTGTCCATGGATTAGAATACTTATGTTGTTAAAGTTGTACTTACCAACTTGATCTACAGATTCCACCTCCTTTTTTGTAGAAATGGACAGGCTGATTCTATCACTCATATGGAAATGTCAGATTCTGGCATGGAAATGACTCATTTTCTAGGCTATCCACAGCCCAGAATAGACAAAACAATCTTGGCAAAGAATGAAGTTGGAGGACTCTTGCATATGAATTTCAAAACTTACTATAAACCTACAGTAATCAAGACAGGATGGTACTGGCATACGGACAGTCATATTGGTCAACAGATTGGAGTAAAATTGAGAATCTTGAAATAGGCCTTCACATTTAGAGTTAACTGGTTATGGCAAAGGTTTCAGAACAGTTTAACAGGGCAAGAATAGTCATTTCAACAAATGGTACTTGGACAACTGGAATACAAAAAAAGAGAATTTCGCTTTTTCATAACAGTACACAAAAGTTAATGCAATGTAGACCATAGACCTAAATGTAAGAGTTCAAAGTGCAAATTCTTAAAAACAGGAGTAAATATTCATAACATTTGGTGCAGTAAAGCATTCTGAACATGTAACACAAAAAGCTCAAGCAGCAAAAGAAAAATAAATTAGATTTGATCAATTTTAAAACTTTTGTGGTTCAGAAAACAATCCGAAGAACATGCAAAGAGCCTAGAGATTGGTGGAAAATTTTGCATATTATAAATTTAAGTTATGTGTAGAACAGGTAAAGAACTCTTACAACTCAACAATAAAAAAGTCAGTTTAAGAGTGGGCAAAGGATCTGAGACATTTCTCCAGAGAAGATTTATTAATGGCATGGAAAAACTCCTCAGTATCATTGGCCATCAGGAGAATGCAAGTCAAAACCATAGTCATGATCTACTTCACATGCATTATGATGGCTGTGATCAAAAGGACAGTGAAAAGTGCTGTGGGATGCAGGGAGTTGGAGTCCTTTCATGTTGTCAGTGGAAGTATCAATGGTGTGGCCACTTGAAGCATTTGGGGAGCTCAAGAAGCTAAATATAGGTATACCAAGTGAACAGACATGTAGTGGAGTGTCATGAAGGTGAGTGAAAATAAATATCCACACAAAATACTGTACATGAATATTAATAACAGTAAAACTCACAGTAGAAAAGTGGAAACAGTCCAAATGTCTATCAAATAATGTATACATATATAAATAGGAATATTCATACAAAGGAATAAAATTTGGCAATAAAAAGGAATTACGTACTGATGCATGGTAAAACATAGATCAACCTTGAAAGCAGTTAGTAGAAGCCAGTCACAGAGACCACATATTTTATTCTATTTACATGAATGTCTGGAATGAGCAAATCTAGAGAGAGTGTAGAGTAGTTGCCTGGAGCTGGGGACTGGGAGGGTTGAGATGAGGAATCATTTAAAAGTACATCCTTCTGGTCAGACCTCCATCATTGACTGCATTAGCTTCTGACTTCCTCAAGCTCTTAAGTCTCTAAAGATTTAGCTGTTATATAAAGGTCCATACTGTGCCCCCCAAATACATTGTTACACATAATTAATAGTGCCTTATTAAAAGCTGCAATTTAGACAATGACTGGCTTAAAACTGATTTTTGTAGAGAACAAAAAAAAAAATCATGTAAATTAACACATAAAGAGAATTGTCCAAAAATCAGTTTTCTATTTGAAGAACATATTCCTTTCTAAATATTTATTGGAAAATATTCAAAGTGGACACTCATTATACCTAAAAATCAGTACTTGATAATGTTCATGATATCTTTATTTGTTACAAGAGCACGTAGTCACCTTAACAAAATCAGGTTCTTTCACACTTACTGAATTATACTGATATTTTTATGCTTTAAGCTTACTAACTGGCTATTGAAATATTTATACTCCTTCCTGACCTTTTGCAATAACTTTCTCAGCATTATGTTTTGCTTTTAAAGGGGCTGATGTTATAGGTCATTGGCAGTTCTGGGATTTACCTTGCCCCCAGTCCTGCTTCTGAGCCCCAACCTACAAAATTGAATGAAAGAGTATAATGATGGTTTTGTCAGCTAAGAGAAAGAGAGTAAGGTCCTTTTAGGTTTTAAATACAGTGCGATATATTATACATAGTATTTTCTTCTTTTTAATTTCAGATCTTGGTCTTGTGATTTTTGATTTGTAAGTTTTTAAAATTTTTGTAATTAGCCTTACCACAGTCCATCTATTCTTATTTTTTCTGTAAGAGCAGCATTTCCTTTTATTTATCCTCTTAATTTTTAATTATATTTTATTTATTTTTATTAATTGCCTCTTCCTATTTTTTTCCCCCTAGTTTAAGTTGGACTCTTAATTAAGCATTTTTAATCTTTCTTGGGTTTTTTTGCAGTGTTGGGGATTGCAACCAGGACTTTTACACTGAGCTACATCCCCAGGCCTTTTTATTTTTATTTTTTTCATTCTGAGACAGGGTCTCACTAAGTTGCTAAATTAAGTAGGCTGGGCTTGAACTTGAGACCCTCCTGCCTCAGGCTTCCAGAGTGCTGCGATTATAAGGCATTGGGCCATTCCTGGCAGAAAAAGTCACCTGGGATGGTTCTTACAGGGAACAAATCTATAACACTGAGGTTATTAGCACCACATAACTAAGCTAACCAACCTGATCTTTCCTTTTTAACTACAAAGATATCTGGGCTGAAAATTTACTTCTGAGTAGAACTTTAATTACAGCTAGGAAATTTGATGGAAATGTTCTTCTTTTCATTAATTTTTAGATTACCTAGGATTGAAACTTTGATTACTTTTCAAAGAAGGGTGTTTTTAAATTTCCCTGTAGATAACACCTCCCTTTTGGGAAGTATTTATTGTTACTTTTATTATCACAATGACTTAAAATCTCCACCTTTTGGGATTTAGTAAAATTTTTATTGGGTGCAGGTATTCTCAGACTGTGGTAGCTGCTGTGGCTCCCTTTTCCTGTTTCTGACTCCATTCTCTTGTGCTCCAGCCAGAGTGCACAGGGCTCACTGAACTGTGGCGCAAGCATGGCTGTGGCTGTGCAGCAGTCCCTGTGAGTCAGTCTAGCTGAGACTTTGTTTTTAGTGTGGTCGAGACCAGCAAGGAGGAGGCTTGGGTAAGGCCAGGAGGCGGCACAAGTAGGAAAGCACTTGGCTTTAGGCCTCTGAGAGTCTGCAGAGGTTGGTATGGACCCTAGAGTAGGCTTTAAATGCTTGTGGATGCAAAGGATCTGCCTGGACTGAACCTTCCTGTCGTGGTGTCAAGAGAGTAGGAAAGACAGACCAAGGGCTTGGGGAGTGCCTCCACCCTACAGGCCCTGCTTCACCTGCTTTGCACTCCTCTACTCTCCACTGGCTGCCATGACTTGGGGCCCTCTACCACACCTGAACCCTACTAGCAAAAGTAGAAAGGAAATGCTGGAGTGAGGGGTGAAGACACCCGGAGGGAAGGAGGTAAGACAGAGAACAGTACCTGCCTGAGTTCAGAACCAGTCAGCAGCTTCCATGAAATCCAGCAAGGAGAGCATCTAGTGAGGTTCAGACATGGCTCAGAGGAGGTTTCCCATGGTTACCACACACAGCTTCCCAACTAAGTAACACTGCAGAGTAATAGAAAATTAAAGGAGAAGGGTGGGCTGGGGTGTAGTTCAGTGAATGGTAGAGCGCTTGCTTAGCATGTCTGAGGCCTGGGTTGCATCCCAGCACTGCCAAAAAGGAAAAAGTCACTCCAGACCAAATTAGGACCTGAAGTGAAAATACACCAGTTCAGCCAGAGTACATGGGAAAATACCAAAACATGACAGTTCCAAGGGAAAAAGTAAGAGATGTAGAGGATAAAACCGTGGTACTTAATGTGCAAATGATAGCCAAAAAATAGAGAGATAGCTGAGAAGCAATTATTAAGTAAATGTTAGAAGTGAATAACCTTATATGAAGAAAATCTGAGCCTGCAGTGTAAGACTTCTAATCTTTTTTAATGACTAAAGGTGCACATCTAGGATGTCTTAGTAAAATTCCTAGCCTTTAAACAGAAGAAAACTCTTCCTCTGCCCACTAAAAGGAAAGGATGAATGTATGGGATTGCTATTGAACTTCCTGTTTGTAACTCCAAGCTAGAAAGCACCGGAATAGTAGCTGCTGATTCTTGAGAGGAAAGGACTTGATACCCTGTGAACATCTATTGTGAGGGTGAAAGAAAGTTTGTACAATGCCAGGGTACCAAAAGTAAACCGTCCATGTTTTTTATCTAGAAACTTCGAAGTTAGAAACAAGGAAGAACAGCAAAGGGAAAGCATGTGGAGTACATAATCTTGTTTGGACTCATCCAGTATTTATCCTTAATTATATGATATTTAAGAACATTCAATTGAAGTGGTAAATTTCTTGAAATACTATGAATGACATTTTGTTAATATTCTACAAATAATATGCTTTTTCCATAAAAAGTCAGGTACTTATAGTTAGAAAAGGGATTAAGTAAATATTTTTCACAGTCTGTGGGTGAGGACTGTCAAGGGGGAAAATGAAAGTGTTATTAAGATCTCTTTTATAGAGGGAAAAAGTAGGAACAAATTATTTTACTGGGAAGAAGATACCTCTTTGATGAGGGTATACCTGAAAACATGTTTTAAATAATAATTGAAGCTATCATTTAAAATTTGTTCAGTGTCCCAAGCAGAGAAAGGGGAGATAGAGTAATGAAAACAGAAAAAGAGATAGTAAACATTAACAGAACAGAAAAGTATATGAAAGTGTGAAATCAACAAAGAGAAGAAATGGAAAGATGAGCAAAATATCCAAATCAGTAAAAAGTAAGGAAAAATAAAATGAGATAAATACTAAAAAAATAAATAAAAATCACATATGTTGCAGTAAATGTAAATAAAATGAATTCTTCCATTAAAAGTTAGATTCTAAACAGCATGTGGTGATACATATCTGTAACCCCAGCAATTAGGCTGAAGCAGGAAAATCACCTCAAATTCCAGACCAGCTTGTACTACATAGTGATCCACTGTATCAATCAATAAAATACATATATGTATGTATATATGTAAAATAAAAGAAAAACTTAAAATCTGAAAAGGAAGTTTAGAACTTTACATTTGTAGTCTGAGGGAGTAGAGAGACATCATATCAAATAAACGTTATAAAAGAACTTGTTTGACAATATAAAAATGTTAAAATCCTTTAGGGCAAAAAATACCCTAAAAATCAGTAGGCAAATGAAAGAATAGGAAAAATTTATTTTATTCAGATAATAGAATGATTTAAAAGAAAACCCAATTGAAAATGGATAAAGGAGAAAAACAAACAGTAAACAGAAAGGCTGATCCAGACAAAGGTGAGAACACAATTCGGTTTATTGATAGTTAGGGAAATTAAACTTTCAATCACAATTATATCTTATCCGACTTTTCCCGTGTAGAGGGAAGACTGTCCTCATGGTTGGAAGTGTGAAGGGCTAATGTAGTAGAAAATAGAGATCTAGTGAAATTTAAAATGTTTGAATACTTTAACTCAGCAGTTCTCTTGGCTTCTGTGCCATAAGACCAAAGCCACACATACAGAAGACTACATGAAAGAGATGTTTATTGCAGCATTTGCCCCAGCGGCAAAAACTTGGAACAATGTGTGTGACAATCAACAGAGAATTGATGATTGGTTGGAAAGCTGTGCTACATACATATTGTAAAATAGTATGTGGTCCTTACAAAGAAACCAAGCCTATGTTCTATCCGTGGACTCATATTTCTGTCATCAGCTAAGAAATGTGAAATGAAGAGAAGGGGGCAGGTATAAGAACCTCTTTCTAAACAGGAAAATATGAGTAAAACACGTCCACAAATCAGTGTATTCTGTGTATGTGTGAGCATGAAGAAATACATGGGTGAGGGTATCATGGGTAGTGAACGTGAGCCATGTCTAATAACATGAGAAGGAAGAAGACAGGGACACAAGCAAAAATCAGTACACGTGAGGGCCGGGGATTTAGCTCAGTAGCACCGCGCTTGCCTTCCAAGCGTAAGGTGCTGAGTTTGATCTCCGGTACCAAAAAAATAAAAAAATCAATACACATGAGAGTCTAATTGTAGATATCTATAAAAACTTTATAAAATTTTAGAAGGTGATTAAAATTGAAGAAAACTGCTTTATGAGCTTAAAAATGAAAATTGACCCTCATGTATATAGGTATTAAAGCACTTGTAATTTTCTTCTTAAATCTAACAATCCTTACCTTAAGGTGACAAATTCTGAAAGAAATATCTCAACAATGATTATGCTTTTTCATAAGTTTCCTTTTGTGTTATTAGTTTTGCTCTTTGAGGGATAATAGTTTATCCCTTATTGATAATTTCCTACCCTGTTTTCTTTAGTGCTTTTGTTAATAAACTCTACTGCTTCACATTCATATTATTGATTTTGCTTTCTTTGCTTGGATTTATCCTCTCTAACAATTTTTTCTCTTAGATGTTGCATCAGATAATATATATTTTAAATACTATATAGCAGTGTCCTTTTCCCAAATCTAAGCAGCATCTCCACCCTTTATAAGGGATGTCTGTTGGCCCTTTCATACTTACTCTACTAATTAATAATTAGATTTTATTCTGTCGATCTAATTTGTAGTATGAATACTTTAATTCTGCATAGCTTCCACATTTAGTTTTGGGTACAAGAATTCTCCTTTAGGGCTGGAATTTAACTCAGTGGCATGGCACCTGCCTTGCAAGCATGAGGTCCTGAGTTCAATCCTCAGTACTAAAAAAATAAAAAGAATTCTTCTTTAAAGATTATTTTGAGAAAATTCTAATTCTGAACTACATGCACAGTATGTAATACATGCAGTGGTTGTGCTGATATAAGCCTACTGAGAATATTTCTTTTTTTCTCTCTTTATTATCATAAAGACAAGTTGAGTGGCAGCAATGCAAACAAAAGACAAAAAATTGATCAGGACTTTCTCAGCTCTATTGACCAGACAGGAGAACTTTTGGCAGTGTTTGAAGATGATGAGATTGATGAAGTTAAACAAGAAAGAATGGAGGTATAGTACATTCTTCCCCTTTTACAGTAATCGACAACCATAGAAGTGCCTCTGCTATTTAGTTCTATTCTTGTGAGTTTTAAATGTCTGAAATCTCCAAACCAGTGGTTTTATATCTGATGGCAGCGGAATATAGAGGAACTTTCCCTTCACAGTCACCTTTGGGAATCAACTTTAATTTCTTTTTCTTTATTTCCTCCTTGGAAAATGTGTGTGTGAGAATAGGTTTCTCTGTTCTGGATTTGAAATATGTTTGTGTTGTTTTATTCCATTAAAGGTAACTTGTCACTAAATATTTATCTTCTGTTGCAAATTACCCAGTTAGCTTGGTAGAAGAGGTAATTTTTACTGCTTTTGTTTTGGCACACAGAAGGAAGAGCTGTTTTCCAAATGATTGTTTGTTGGACTCATTAGCTCAGGTAGTGCAGTTACATGCTTTAGTATCACTGAAACACAGCGTTAATGACCTGTTTGGATTTCTTGGATAGGTTTTAGCAGTGAATGTGAAAATTGTATGTCCTCTACCTTTGAGTGCCTTCCAAAATACAAAACGTATTCTTATAATTCTTATTGCTGCTATTATACTTTTACATGTGAGAAATCTCAATTTCCTTCTCCCCCTAAATTGAGCAAGAGAGGTAATTCCATAATTCTAAAAGATATGCTAAGTGTCTACTTTATCATAGTCTCTATGCATGCTATAAGTATAATTATTTCATGTTAAATTTTGGAAAAGGTCCAATATACATACATGCTTTGTAAACTTTAACAATCTTCTTTGAAGAATTAGTATGCTTAGCTCATAAATTGTTGATCTAAAGGCACTGTTCTCTTAGGTATCAATTACCTTAGAAATGTTCTGTTATCTTGGTTTGGGGCAACTGCAAATGGTTATCCTTCAACTTTGCCTTGGGCCAAAAACATGCTAAGTTGTCCAAAGCAGGTGACAAACATGTATTTCTGATGTCATTATGGCCTAAACAGGATATGATTGTTTCATGGCATGGTTTCACTTATAATTCATTACACAGAAAGCAAATATTGTTTATTCTTTATTTTTAAAATTTTTTCTATTCTGAAAATGGCCATTAAGGAAAAGGTCATTGAAGTAACTTTTCAGTTTTGATGGGAAAAATCTCATCTAACCAATCCTGTTGCCTAGAAGGGAAGAAATGGAAGATTTGTAAAACTGAGCTCCTAATAGTGGGCTACCGTCAGCCTAGAAAAATGATGAATCAGGGAGGCACTAGTTGAAGTCAATAAAATAGATGGAAGTGCTGTAAATAAAAAAAAAGCTTGACCACTTAATACACTCTGTATCCCACCTCCATAAACTTAGGTATTACCTAGTAGTAATAAGTAGAATAAAATTTCAATAGATGATAAAAATGAATGGCTATAGTAGAAATCTGCTTCATCTATACAATAGGCATGAGATTGGCAGTGTCTTTAAGGTTTCCATTGAAATAAAATCTTCTCTAACCAAGTTAACAAAGAGTTGTTTTGTTACTCCACTCATCCAGATAACAGAGTTTAACTGAATAAAAATGATGGCCTTGTAGATATACTGTAGACAGTAGAAGTGGAACCATTAAGAGCAGGGGCCTTGCCTGCTTCTAATTTGACAGGTTACAGTTTCAAGAGTAAACCACAACTGTTGCAGTCCAGATGAAACCACTTTGGACTCGCAGACTGCAATCTCATGTGTTTAAAGTTCAGCAGAATAATCAGTCCTGGCATCATTCAGTGATTTAATTTTCCTCCAAGCATCACTTAGGGTTGTAGAAACTTTATTTACTATCTTCTCAAGAATATGAAAATGGTATAGACCTACCAACAAAGCCTAATTTTGTTTTCTTTCTTTGTTGTTTTAGGGATTTTTTTCCCACTTAAATGTAATTTAGAAGAGAAAACCTTTTATAGCTATAAAAATTCACTGGGGGCTCCATCTTTCTCTCAAAGCATTGGGTAAGCATGTGAATACTAGCCTGTGCTCTTCCATGGGGTTTTCAGCTGATGTTCCTGCGCCTGGCTTTTGGTTTCACTGGTAAGGAGCTTCATTATTACTAACTTTCATAGGATGTGGCATGTGGAAAGTGAATTTTCATCCATTTTGCCTTGCTAGTGCATCATTTTGATAGTTAATGAGCTCCTACCCTGTTTATTCTCTAGCACCAAATTTCTAACACTTAGGTGTTTCTGTTGGAGAAATCTATGGTCATGATCCCTGATGATACTTCCAGATAATAGAGTAAAAATTATATAATACTCAGCTGTTTTGATTTGAGGGACACCTAAGTATAGCCTTCTTCCAACTGCCCCTCCTCCCACCCAGTCAAAATGAGTCAAGAGTGTTTTAGTATTGATGTTTTTTCAATCAATTTTTATTAAAATTCTTATCAATTACATGTGGTTTTGTGATCCAGAAGCCAAGAAAGGGTCACTAAAAGTTGCAAATAGCTTTGTGTTTTCTTAACAAGGAATAACTATAATCACTGACAGAAGAGCCCTAAGCCCCCCTAGGCTTATGGAGGAACCTGACAATTCAAGTTACCTTTAATCAAGGAAGCTCTCCGGTCTGATAAGCTTCTGAGTTTGTCAAGGGAGTGTAAACAATGGACACTTTAAGAATTAGGTGGGCTCTCCTTTCAGTCTAATCTTCAAACTGATAAAAAGAAAGAGTGCAAGAATTTACAAGTAGCAACCTTTAAATAAGTTGGGATGCACAAAATCCCTAGTAACTTTATCTTCTGCTTCTAAGTCAAAGGCTTAATACTAGAATCTAGAAAGAAAACAGAATGGTATACGTAAAATTCAAGGCAGCTCATAATTTTTAAAATAAGTTTAAGTTGAATAAGATCCAAGGTGGCCGTCTGAATTTTCAAACCTGAAGTGAAGGGGCCATAGATTTTATTTTTTTATTTTTTTGGAACCAGGGATCGAACTCGGGTCCTTGCACTTGCAAGGCAGGCAGCGGAACCACTGAGCTAAATCCCCAGCCCGGGCCATAGATTTTAAAATGTGGAGTTTTTTATAAAGGCTAAATGATAAGAGAAATCAGGCATGCACACACTGTGCCCAGTGGTTACAATGTTGTGACAGCAGAGGGTTCGCAGTCCCAGGATGACAGTTGTTCTAGGTGTGTGGACTGAGAAACTCAATAAAGAGGTCAGAGGGGCAGATGGCAGCAGATGTTCTCTACCTTCTCTTGGTCTTTGTGTTAGACCTTCATTTGTGTATCATGATCTTTTTTAAGGAAAGGAAAAGCAAATGCCTTATGAGTCTAAAAATGGCTTAGATAAGATTTAACAGAAAAGAGTATTGTCAGTAAGATAAACTTTTACAAATACCAAAACAATTAAAAGATTGATTTAAAAACTGAAACTCAGAAAAAAGTCAGTAATTTCAGTGTATATGGGATTAAGAAATGATGATAGGGTCTGAAGTGATAACTCAGTGGTAGAGCACTTGCCTTGCATATTGAAGGCATATGGTTCAATCCCCAGAACCATAACACAAAAAACCAAAGAGAAAGAAAAAAATAAATGAAGATAGAATTATATACTAGAATATATACCTATATATAGTTTGTATGTATATTATACATATGCAGACATATAAATACATACGTATATATCTATATTTGCATATAGATTTACTGCTTACATACTGTTCATAGCATACTATTTAGGAATAGAAATAAAATTTTACTAGATTTTTTTTTAAAAGATGAAAGCATAAGAACCAGCAGTAGTATATGAGATCAACTCAGATGCTAGTGGTATTAGTTTCAAAGAAGAAAGAATTTAAACAATAAAGCTTTTAAATAGGTTAAGAACAATAATTTCGTTATTAAAACATTCTGCCTATAATGAAGATATAATAAATAACAAATATTAACCATCAAATTTCTGAGCATTCAAACATAAGAAAACTTTGGAAGTGCAAGCAGAGGTCACACAAAAGCATTTGTAGTAGAGACTGGAGCAAACCACTTTCAACCTTTGGTAAAGTGACTGTCTCAAAATTTTTTAAAAGGCTGGGGATGTAGTTTAAGCGTAGAGCATTTGCCTAACTGCATGAAGCCCCAGGTTCAATTCCCAGTACCAGTTCATACACACACACTAGCAAGTCATATTCAACAGGACATCAAAAAGATCATTCATTTTAATCAAGTTGATTTCATCCCAAGGAATCAAGGATGGTTGAACATACATACACAACTCATTAAAAATAATACATCAGATAAATAGGATGAATCATAAAAATCTTATGATCATCTCAATACACATAGGAAAAGCATTTGATACAATTCAACATGCCTTCATGATAAAAGCTCTGAATAAAATAGATATAGAAGAATTGTACTTCAGCATAATAAGGGTTATATATGACAAACAATAGCCAGCATCACATTGAGTGGGGAAAAGCTGAAAGCATTTCCTCAGTGATTAGGAACATGATAAGGATAAGTCCACTCTCACTTCTCTTTATTAATATAGTCTTAGAAGGTTTAGCCCGAGCTACTGGGCAAGAAAAAAAAATAAAAAGGCATACAACTAAGAAACAAGAAAGTTAAATTATCCCTATTTGTAGAAGATATGATTCCATATCTAGAAAAACCTAAAACCTTCACCTGAAGACTATTAGAATGGATGAACAAACTTAGTAAAGTTTCAGAATACAAAAACATATAGAAATCATTAGTGTTTTTATACACAAATAACAAATTGGCTGAGAAAAAATCATAAAAGCAATCTCATTCACAGCACACACAAGATACCTAGGACTGAACTTAAAGAAGTGATAAACCTTTACAATGAAAATTAGAAAACACTAAAGAAAGAAATGGAAGGAGACTAACAACAACAAAAAAGGAACAATCTCCCATGCTCATGGATTGAAAAAATTATATTAGAGTGTCTATAATTCCATGATTTACAGATTCAGTGCAATCTATATCAAAATAGTTTTCTTTACACAAGTAGGAAAAAAATCCTAAAATTTATATGGAAGTATAAAAGATCTTGAATTCCCAAAGAGATCTCAAGCAAAAAGAGTACATTTATTATTTTAAAGATAATTTTTGTTCAGATAACTTTAAAATAGTTTATGAAATTATTCTTCAGGGAATATTAGTACCTCCAAGAAACATTTGGAAATTTTACCTACACAGAGCAGAACTAATGTAATTTTGTGTTTTTATGACCTAAGACCTGCAAAACAAGTAGTACTAATTACATTTAGAAGAATCTCAAAACCTGAGGTGTAATATGTAGGTCTAAAAACTGATTTCCTCGTCAGACCTGGTGGCGCGCGCCAGTAATCCTAGCACTTGGAAGGCAGAAGCAGGAGGATCGCCATGAGTCCCAGGACAGCCTGGGCTACATAGTGAGTTCAAGGCCAGCCTGAAATACATAGCAGGACTGTCTCAAAAGACAAAACTGATTTCCTTTGCTTTCCTTTCCTGCTCTGTCCTGTCCTATCCTGCCCTCCCTCCTTTTTTTCCTTCTCTTCATTCATAGTACTGGGGATGTAGAACCCAGTACCTTCACATTGAGCTATATTCCCAGCTCTTTTTAAACTTATTTTTTGTTTTTTGTTTTTGTACCGGCGATCGAACTCGGGTCCTTGTGCTTGCACAGCAGGCAGCGAAACCACTGAGCTAAATCCCTGGCCCTTTAAACTTATTTTTTAATTTGAAGACAGAGTGTCAGTAGTCACCAAGTTGCCCAGGCTGGCCTTGAACTTGCACATCTGCCTTCCAGAGTATTGGGATTACAAGCATGCGCCACCACGCCACCTCTGATTTCTATTTGTGACTGTATAGACTCTGTATAATTACATTTGGTCAAGAGCTAACCTCTTAATATGTAATGATAAAGAACTCTGTATTTGTTGCTATAAATGATTGTCCGACTTGGGAAACATGTCACCTGGAGAAGGCATTTTCACCTAATGACATGAAAAGTAAGTTCCAAATAGTATGGAATGGAACATTCCCTAAAGCTTACCCAAATCCGTCATTCTGTAGCTCACAACCTCAGATCAGACAGGCAGTGTAAAACTAGAGTTGGTTGGGGGGCTGGGGTTGTTTTGTTTTATTTTGTCTTTAAATGTTCCCTAACATTTCTGGTTATATAATCTCTCATGTTGTTGCTTTGCCATTCAAAAATTTTACGAAAGTAATCAGGTAATGACCACCTTTATGATAAAAGCTTTAGTACCACTCCCAGTTGCCATCTACCTTCAGAGATACTCACAATTATTTACTATTGGTTTTTGGGTGAAGTTTAAAAAAAAAATTTCCTTCCTACCCCTTTCTAAGTGTGCTGAGGAGCAAAATACCCGGCAACTTTGCAACTATACTCTGAAATCCTGGTTTTTCTAATCCTAATTAGCATAGCACCTGACATCCATAACTACCCTTTGTTATGGGAAAAGAATATTTTAAATCAGGATTTGGTAGTAAAATATAGGAACAATGATTGCCATTCACTTCCACTTTCCCCACATCCAGGAATGTACAAAGTCATTTCTCAGGTTAAATCACTAGCTAAACCCTGTGTCCACCAGCACAGTGCTTGTGAGCAGTTTGGAGGCTGCTGGTTTACTCCTGTATAATTGGAGCTTTGACAAACACATACCAATTATGCTGTCAATAAGTTTTTATAGAACCAATCAATATTTTTTGTCTCAAATTAATTTCAATTTCTTTTTAAAATGAAATCCTTCCCTATTAAGGTTTTAATTCAAGGGTTTCTTAGAGATCCATCTACCAACTTGTTTATAAAACACCTTGGCAAGGAGGAATTTTAAAATATCATTGAATTTAGGAACACCGCAGGCTTTACCACTAATTTACATTTAATGTTTATAGTTCTCAAAGTGTGGTTGTGTAATAACCAAAATATTTTTGCCTTGGATATTTGGTGGATTATATTTCCCTATTCTTTCTCCTTCACCCACATTCCCCACAGTAGGTGGGCAGATTGTTGTTATATAGTCTGGCTTTTATTTATCTTTATGGTCTTAATCTCAACAAGTTAGTGTTTCTAAATATGAAAATGAATGTATTCTGTGTGGTGATATATTTATCTTTTTAATGCTTCAGTTTATTTAGTGGAATTAACAGATCATTGCTTGTTTGGTATGGTTAATTTCTTTCTATTCCTTTTCTTGCATCCATGCTAAGGAAGCAGCTTTTAGTTCTTATTCTTGCCATTACTTTATGGTAAATCAAGTCGACACTAATGTTACTAGATTTATTTCTAGATCATTCTCATTTTAACTCACTTGGAGTTAAAAGTTTTGGTTTAAGTCACAAATATTTAGTGATTAATGGGACCCATTGTGATAATGTGTCTGGAATTTTTTATAGCATCAGTCAAAAAGACAGGTGAGGTCCTGGCAAGGCTACTGCTTTTCATGACTCTTCTACGTAAGAGTCTTAATTCCTTCTCATGGTATTTATACATCTTTTATAATCTTATGTAACAAGCTTTCCATCTTCATCTCCTATCTTCCCAGTTTCCCCTCTTTTTTCTCTTCCCTCCCAAAATATGCACATAGTCTTGCTGAAGGAAGTCTGTTGTACGTGCCTTCCCTAAATAGTCATTTGTTCTGCTTTCCTTCCCCAAATCTTTTCCATTTGGCAACAAACATTTTGAGTTCAGATATTTTAGCATGTGATAAATCATGATATAACAGTTGTGTTTGCTTAGTTTAATTTGCCAAGCTCTCTGAGGGCTTGCACTTACTTTATTTCATATATTCTGTGCTTAGCATAGTGCCTCAAACACTGTAAACTCTTCATAAATATTTATCCATATACAGTAAATAAATAAGTGTAATTTTGTAGCTGGCATATTATCTATTTGTTTATTTCACTTAAAGAATGTAGTTTCCAAGTATATAAAACCATTCACTTTTGTGTCATATAGAATTACAAAGGGATATTTGCATATAATTATATACCTTAATGAGCTTTTTATTTCAGGTGCTGTTCAGCAAATCTCTCATGGGTGCTTTCTAGTTGCTAACAGTTTCATTGCTTGGGTAGCTTCCTGTTCAAATTACAGTTAAGGCTTTACAGTGCTAACCGTAGAAATTCTCCTAACCGTACTCCTTTAGTATTGAACTGGCACTGTCCAAAACTGTCTGGAGGCTAATACTGACCACCAGTCGCAGTTTCAAGTAGCAGATTTTCTGAGTGGATGAATGCCATCTGAGACTGTTGGTTTACTTTATTTCCCAATTTGGAGTATTTGGTGATTAAGTTTACATACTTAGGCGTTTATCTGTCAGACAGACTGAATCAATAGACTATAAGAATGTATTCATATTAGAAAGCATATTACCTCTATCATTATTACCATTACTACAATGGCTCTTATAAGTAGTTAAGGGCCATATTTTACTGTACTATAGAAATTGTGAAATTTTTTTTACTCTTACAATTAAGATAATAGCCATATAATAAAATGTTCAAGTATTATGTTTGATTTTAAGTAACTCAGTAGTAATTATTAGTAATTTAAGCATTTTATGTTTTTTTCTGTTAATGTTTAATAAATCTTACTCTCAAATACCTTATCTTGAAGAAAGGACTTCTAGTTCTTGTAGTTATTCTGCATCACCAAGGATAGAAGACAATCATTATTAATAATAGATTTACTTATGTGCTTCAAAATATAGAAAAGAGAATGAAATGACTACTTCAGAGGGAAAAAAAACACTCTTGAAAAAACTCAAAATCACTGGGTGACTTTTTATTTTAAAGGAATACTTTGCTATATAAAAATTCTACCAGAGTGTGCAGGTGCCAAGGAGCTGGCAGGGTCCAGGATGGGAGGCGGGTTAGTTGTCTGGACTCAGAGGCTGGGACCGAGCCATCTGCTTCTAACCACTGGGCGGAAAGTTCGTCAGGGCTCTGGCCAAGATCGAGCCTGCGAGACTCCGGATGGTGTCCATGACTTTCAAGCAGAGCCACAGCAGCTGGCTCTACAGTACCCGGTGCTGCAGCTGCTGCCATGTCCACACCGGGACAATCGTCCTGGGGACCCAGTACATGGTGGTAAACCTGTTGATGGCAATTTTGCTCATGGTGGAGGTGACTCATCCAAACTCATTGCCAGCTGTCAGCATTCAGTATGAAGTCATTGGTAACTACTGTTCATCTGAGAGGATGGTGGGTAATGCCTGTGTTCTTTTTGTAGTCTCTGTTCTTACGTTTATAATCAGTTCAGTGCTGGTGTATGGAGCAATTTCTTACCAAGTGGTTGACCGATTCCATTCTTCTGTTACCGGCTTTTGGACTTTGTTCTCAGCTGCCTGGTTGCTATCAGCTCTCATTTACTTGCCAAGAATCAAAGAATATCTGGATCAATTACCAGATTTCCCTTACAAAGATGACCTCCTGTCATTGGACTCCAGTTGCCTGCTGTTCATTGTTCTTGTGTTCTTTGTGATATTCATCGTTTTTAAGGCTTACCTAATCAACTGTGTTTGTAACTGCTATAATTACATCAGCAACAGAAATGTGCCAGAGATTGTCATGTAACCTGCTTTTGAAGCACCTCCACAGTATGTTTTGCCAACCTATGAAATGGCCATGAAGATGCCGGAGAAAGAGCTACCACCTCCTTACTTACGTGCCTGAAGACAGTCTGCCTTTGTCAATAAACTTTATACCAGGTTCTTGTCTTGTTTATTTTGCAGAATGCTGCAATACAGGGCTCTTCAAATTTGTTTGGTATAAAATACATTGTCTTTTGTTTAAGCATTTTCAAACACTAAGGAACTCTTTGGACATTATTAAACTTTTCAAAAGTCTATTACATTTTAATACTTTTTGAAAACAATCTAGGTTAAGCAAGAGCAAAGTGCCATTGTATGCCTCTAATGGGGGGTGGGAACAGAAAGAGGGTATTCCTCACATATTTTCTTTTTAAACTTTGCACTTTCTTTATATAATGGTTTGCATTTTGGTTATTAGCTATCCTGGATAATTTCAGGAAGAATGAACTCAGTATTCAGGATGAATGAGTTGGATATAAGATCTGAAATTTTTAGCTCTGAAAACAAAATGTATAACACTTGGATTTGATTGTGGAAGATGACGGTTGCATGTTCTAATTTGTATTATGTTTCCACCTTTGTGATAAGATGCTTTAATTTAAAAAAGGATCCTACCAGTGATGTAATTTTAAAAACTTTGTCAATCTTCCACACATACACAAATATCTGCAAATAATATCAGTGTATGCTTTACTGTCTCTGTAGAAATTATACAAGCAAGGGAGAAACAGAAAGAAGAAAAGGGAGAAGGATATAGATCAAGGATTGAAGCTTTTTTTTCCCCCCTAGAGAAATCTGTACAATGTTTCCCCTATCTATCTATCTATCTATCTGAAAAGGAAACCAGGAAGGTTCCATTTATTATACCATAAAAAAGAATAAAATACCTCGGAATTTATGTAAGGAGGTAAAAGATCTGTATCCTGAAAGCTGTAATGTCTTGAAGAGAAAAATTGAAAAAGACAAATGGAAAGATAGCTGTGTTCATGATTAGACAAATTAGTGTTACTAAAATGTCCAGTGTTGATAACAATGGAAAACAATCTACAGATTTAGTGCAGTCTCCAACAAAATCCCAGTGGCATTTTTCACAGAAAGAGAAATGTTTTTTCTAAAATTCAAGTAGAATCACAAAGGACAGTAGCCTATGGAATGTTAAGAAAAAAAGAACCAAGTTAGAAGTATCCCACTTCCCGATGTCAAATTATATTGCAAAGCTGTAGTAATTGAAACAGTATGGTACTGGCATAAAAACAGACAAAAGACCAGTGGAACTGAAAGCCCAGAAGTGAATCCATGCATATATGATCAGCTAATCTCTAACAAAGGGACCAAGAATACACAATGCAGAAAGGTAGTCTTTTCCATAAATGGAAAAAGTAAATGTTCACATGCAAAAATGAAAAAGAAGAGAAATTGGATCTTTACACCACACAATTGAATTAAAGACAAATATAAAGCTTAAACTGTAGAGCTCCTAGGAGAAAAGCTCCTTGACATTGTCCCTAGCAGTGATTTTTTTTAAACATCTCACACCAGAAGCTCAGATAAAGCAAATGTGAATAAGAAAGACTATCAAACTAATAAGCTTCTGCACACTAGAGGAAGCAATCAACAAAATTAAAACATAACCTATGGATTGAATGCAAACTATATAACTGAGGAAGGTTTAATACCTGAGATATGCAAGGAACTCCTACAACTCAATAGCAAAACAAAAAAATCCACAAAAAAGACTTGAGTAATGTTTTTTCCAAAGAAGACACAAACAGCTAGGAAGTATATGAGAAGGTGCTCAGCATCACTAATCATCGGGGAAATGCAAATCAAAGCCACGGTGAGGTGTCATTACACACCTATGAGGATCAATAATACCAAAGAAGAGGCAACAGGTGTTGGCTGAGGATGTAGAGGAATGGGAATCCTCTGTAAATCAATACAGCTGTTGTGGAACAGTATGGAGATTCCTCAGATTTAAAAGTAGCAAACAGAAATAGAGAAAAATGCAATCAGACCGTGTCTTACTTCACATTTATAACTAAGAACTTCAAAAAGCCTACTATGTGCTGCCCAGCAGTCCTAGAACATTCCGTAGTACACTCCTTCAGTTGCACTGAGTGATTATTTAAACCTTGTCTTCTCATAGACCTCTAGCTCCTCTCCCCGTCTCTGGTTTCTTGATGTTTTGCATTCTATGTCAGTGTGAAAAGAGAAGCAATCAGAAAAACACTTCTAACCAGGTCCTTAACTGTCTTAATTGATTTTTATCAATCAGCTATGATTTCACCTTTCTTGGAAGAAGCAAGAAAGCTTCCAGCTACATTTTTCTGCTCTCATTTAGGACAGAATTTATCAAAAGAGGCTGAATGTGCTCTTTCTCATTTCTCTTTAAAATAAACTAGACTTCACTGCCCTACAGAAATTGCCTGTGTTAAGGTCACTAGTGACTTCCATTGTTGCAAAGTACATCTGTCAATCTTCCATCTTTATCTTTCTGCATTGCTAGCTCTCAGTGGCTCAGAATCATACTATTTTCTGGACTTCCCATTTCCCTCAGATATCTGCTCAGATGTCAGGAAAGAGATGTCAGAGTGACTTTCCCCAGTCTTGCTGTTAAGTGCTGTGGGCTGAATTGTGTCATCCCCCTCCAAATTCATTTATTGAAGCCCTAATTCCTAATGTGATGGTATTTGGAGACACGGAGCCTTTTGGAGAAGAGGTTTAAATGAAATTCTAAGAGTAGGGCTCTCATAATAGAATTAGTAAGTACCTTTATAGGATCACAAAGAGACTCTCTAGCTGTCTTTGCCTCTAGTACTGTGAGAAATACATAGTTAACATGTAGGCCACCCAGGTTGGTAATTTTCTATGCAGCCCCAGCAAACTAAGACAAAGGAGCATGCTTCCCATCTCCCCATCCTTGGTCTCCTTAGCCCTCTGTGTTATTGTTTGTGGCCTTTCATATGTTCCCACCTGACTCTAAGCTCCCCTAGGTAAGAACTTTGTCGGTTTCACTCACTGAAAAATCTCACGTGCCCAGGACAGTGTGTAAGTATAGTAAGTGATCAATAATGTTATATAACAATAAATTAATAATTAAAATATTTCCAAACATCTGTAGGTCATAGATGTTTCATTATTTGGAAAGGAGTTATATTCTTACCACTTTTACCTTGAAGGGTACAAAAAAAAATGTTTACTTTTCAAAAATATCTATTAGTACCATCCAATGATCATCACAGAAGTGTTCAGCAAATTTGTAATAAACTTCCTTAAAACAGGAAAAACATCTTTAAATTCTATGACACCTTTATTTGCTTGGAGAAAACCTGTTAACTTTTAGGTAATTTAAAGGATTTCTGTGTTCACTATGTTTGAAGTACTTCGGACATTCTGGTGTTGATGGTATTTTTTAATTGGCCATGATGGAGACATCTTCCTGTAGCAAGGAAAGTGCAAGATCACAGTGTCCTTGGGACAAGAGTTGAGGTCCAGCATCCTGCATGGCGCCTACTCCATCCCGGGTGCTATTCTAAACCCTTACTTGTGCACCAGTTCATGTATTCTTTTCTTCACAGTCCACTCAGGAGGTGGTTCTTACCTGTGGGCCCACTTTTCAGACAAGCACACCACAGCTGGTCAAGGGCTACAGTTAGTAAAAAGTACTGGGCAGTAAAGCTGATGGCTTTGTGTATGAATCTAGAAGAGAAAAGTAGTGGGAAAGTTCTACATTTTTTCCATTCTGGCCTTTATCTGGAAGAATTCCTTGGGTTTCTTGTATATGATTACCATCCCTAATCTCAAGGCGGATGTAGTCCTTAATTTTTGTTTTAGTCAATTCTGGTAATTTCTGAACAGAATCACGTTTTAAAAGATAATGGATTCATCATACTTGACTTACAAAAGCGAAACATCATTATCTCAAGTCTGATTTTTAAAATCATAGTTGATAAGAAAATAGTTTCAAAATTTTTCAGTACACATGAACAGCATGAACATTCAGTTATTTACACTTAATATGAATTAGATTTCTCAATCATTAGGGGAATAGACCTTTTCAGAAGAACTTTGGTCAAAAAGGATGACAGCAAAGTGGTCTTTTTTAATAAAAAAAATTTATAACAAAAGAATAACAATAGTTAATACACTGTGTATCATAATCTTAAAACTAGTTAAGAGTACAAAACATCAACAGAAAAGACTCCTACACAGAAAAAACAGATAACAGCACAAAATTTGCTTTTCAATAGCAAAGCGGTTTTGAATCTTTAAGAAATTTGAGGAATAGAGAACATTAAGTTAAATGGTATATTCCATTATTTTGAGAGAAAAATTTTCTAGAGAGAAGTGCTGGGAAATTTAGAAAGTTTCAGAAATAATGTGAGAAAATGTCAAAATTTTTCTAATGCTAATCCTTGTGGAAAGAGGATATAATTTTCTTAATTGTAATCCTTCTAATGCCCATATAAACTGAGTATAGTCCAACTGCTTGTGGGTTAGAGGTTTTTGTAGTTCGGAATCTAACCACCATTTCAGAGAGTGTATCTATAGGAAGATGCATTCTGAATTTAAAACAAGCTTGTAGGGTACAACATATATATATGGATTGGAGGATTCTGTATTTTTATTTTAAATGTAATTTCAGTCATTAAAAACTTTTGTTGAGCTTATTTTCTCTGAAACAGGAAATTGCTGTTAGAGGTGAATATTAAGTAAAATTTGACACCCCTACCTGATTGCTTATGAGGTTATTTAGATAGATCGTACTTCCTACTTTGTAAAGAACTTGGCAGTGGTGGTTAGGCCTTTGTGTAAGTTTCTGGCAGTGTCCTGATGATAATTAAAAGGTGTATATTAAGTAAATGTACTATTAATAAGACAAATTTTGGTTGCATATGAAAAAGAAATTCATTTTTTCAAGATGCCAAAGCAAAGTTTTCATGGGAGTTGTATTTTGATTGGAGTTACCACTGTTCCTCAAGTGATGGGTGTCCAGACTGTACAGAGATTACAGATTCATGTTGAGGCTGTAGATCACAGGAGGCTAAATATTTGTTCACATATATACAGGTTATATGATATGTCGCGTGCAAAAATAGTTTACACATAAATTTTTCATGTTATAAGGATGTGATTTATAAGCAGCCTAAAAATGGGAATATAGCTGGGCCTCAAGAACTGTGATTCAGAGCCAGTGAAATAAATTTTTGTACACTTTTTCTGATCTCTGCTTCTCTCTGTGCGTGGGCTTAGTTTTTCTTGACCCACTAAATGAGGTTTTGTTTATCTGGAGGACTACACATCCCAGAAATTCCTGCTTAGCTGCTTCACCTTGAAAGAAGCAGACCAAACTCTCTGCATTACTAACCTCAAATCTCAGGGTATGGCCAGATAATTAAAACTAAGTGACCCAGCTTGTGGTGGGTGTCCAGGCCCAGACCTGGCATTGTGGCTAGAAGGCAGGGTCATGTTGTACCTTGCTGACATGGAGAATTATATGGGAACTTTGCAGAGATGGAGGCCACAAAGTAGACAGTGCCGTAGGTTTTAACTGTGCTAGATCACCTGTCTGTCCATCTACTCAGCATTTATGATGTGTGCTCATGTATGATAGGTACTTGAGATAACCAGTGTGTTTTATTTAAAAAATGATTTTTGTATTGTAAATTTTCTTTAAAAAACTATAATGAACATTACATAGTTGTCTTAGACTTAAAAGAAAGTGACTCATGAGAGTAAATACAAACACTTACTAAAGTTCCCAGAATGACAAAGAAAAAGTAAAGTGTGCTTTCAGTCAAGCTTTCTCTTAAAAAGTATTCACACCAAAATTATAAAATACTTCAATAAAAAGTTTTTGAAATATTATTTTAAATGCTGTTACTTCAGCAAATATTCAAATCATATATTAGTTTCTCTGCATACTTGACCTGAATTTAGTTCTACCTGTTTGCCAAGTATGTTGAAACACCAAATCTATTTTCATTTGCTGGGTTAAATGTTTATTTTGTTTTCCCACATAATGTGCTCTTTAAAGTGTCACAAGCATACCAAATCTGATTTCTTTTTAACAGGGACCTGGTAGGGCTCCCCCCCTTAATTAATGAGAGAGGATATGCTTCCTTCAGGGGATATACAAAGGTATGTTCACATTCCCTGCTACTTATTGCCTCTGTAGGCTGTTAGAAGATAGACATTAATTTTCTTAAGGAAATTTTAGTTTTGAAGCCTATTATTTCTTTAGAATACCAGATTTTTCTTGTACTGTAGAATGTTCACTTTCACCTAATAAATCCCTCTCTGTATACTAATACAATGAAAAAGTATAAGGTGGTGGTGATTTACAAGTATTAACATATTTGATTATGGGGATTCTCTTTAATTCTGCTCATCCATCCTTATGTGACACAAACATCCATGCATAACTTTTTTTCATACTTATTTTCAAAGCAAATTGCTTTTGGACACTATGAAATACTCCCCTCAAAAATAACTGTATGAAGCAAGAGCACGATGGCACACATCTGTAATCTCAGCACTCTGGGAGGCTGAGGCAGGAGTACAAGTCTTGCTTGGGCAGGTTGGCAAGATCCCATTTCAAAATAAAAACAATAAAAAGTATTAAAGATGTAGCTCAATATCAAGGTCCTGGGTTCAATCCTAGTACTAAAAAGCAAAACAAAAAGAAAGAAAAACCTATTTGCTAAAAAACGAATAGTGGATAAAATGTATACTTTGTTTACTTTTAAAATACAGATTTAATATTTAGCCTCTATATACACCACATGATGGCCTATACCTTTTACAGAGTTCACTAGTGTATCCTCTTAAGTTTCTCACCTTGAACCTAATTCAATTTAGCAAGGACCATCTTAAGGAGTTATTTGAAACCGTAGTAGTGATTTTTCTAATTTAAATTTCCTTGGTGAAAAGTATTTGAATTCTCATTCCTTCCTGATACAAATCAATGAAAAATAAATCCTTTACGGTGAGAGGAGAAATAGACTGGTACAAGTTGATGCTGTAGAGTACATAGTTGTATAATTGCTGTCATTGAAGTGGTTCTCACATACCTACAGTTTTGAAATATTTGTGAAATTTCTTCTAAATAAAGAATTCTTGAAAAGAGTTTGAGACTATTTTCCAATATGTACTTGAACAGGTCGTCTGCGCTCTTACATCTTAGGACTCAGTCTCCACGACTTTCTGAGACACAGGATACACAGAGAACCACGAATGTCAGAGTTGTGTGAGAGAGAACTCAGTCACAGAGAGATGAAGGACTTCATTAGCAATTTCTGTCATGTGTTACGTGTAAAGTTAAGACCGAGAGTGCAGGTCTTCTGACCCACCAGGACAGCTTCCTCACTACTGCTCATTCTGATCTTTCTCTGGTGGTGCAGAATGACTCTTAGTGTTATTTAAGAATATTTCTCCTTTTGAGATTGTCATTAAATCTCTGTGGTCATAGTTCAGTACTAGTGACTTAGAATTTCTGGAGATTGGGTTGGATTGTATTAAACCTGTGATATATCCTATCCCTTTATAGATATACCTTTAATGTTATCACATATGCTTTTTGTTGGTATCTTTCTTCACAAAATATAACTTCAACTTGAGAAGTGGGCATTTTTTTTCCAATTTTAAAGTTTTCATTAAAAAGTGAAGCAGTATTTACTAGGTATTATGGCCTCTTCATTAAAATCCATCCTGAATTTATATCTAACACTGAAGATATTCTCAGTCCTTTCAAGTTCCTTGTTCTTGGGGTCACTTGAGACACCAGGCCCCCTAGTCTACAAAGCTGATCAAAAATAAGATGTGAATTTAAATTTTTTAAAAATATTACAGCAAAAAACATATTACCATTATTTCCTTTCAGAATACTTACTCTCACTTCACACACACCATTCTTGCCACTTTCTGAAGCAGCTCCGGAAGCCCACTTTCATGAGTGTTTTTATGAGGTATAATCAAAAATATCATGAATGCTGCTGTTGAGTGCCATGTAATGAAAGTCAGGCTCATAAAAAATATCTTTATTTGTCCTCGTTCATATTATTTACCAGATCTGGCCCCATGTGACTTCTGGCTCTTCCCCCAAATCAAAGTGACCATGACAGGTAAATGTTTTGAATCCATTCAGTACATCCAAGCAGCCAGGACAGCACAAGTGAAGACTCTGAGGAAAGAAGACTTCTAGAACTGCTCCAGAAAGTATCAAAATGATTGGATAAGTGTGTTTGAAGCAAGAGGAAGTATTTGAGGGAGGCTAAAGTTAATGTCTTTTACTATAAGAAATTTTTAAAATTTAAACATTCATGGTATTTTAAAATCTTGTAACTTCAGTAATCTTTTCTCTCTTATGAAGTTTAAGATTGATGACTTTTCATTAGCTCTATTTAGGTTTCTAGGAAAAGAGTCAGAATGGGACAGTTCAAGAGAAATGATCCATCCTGCCAGCTGTCATTTATGTTAAAATATAGAAATGAAAGATCACAAAATATTTTAAAACCTATTGGAATTACTGTTCATCAAATTCTTTTTTATATCACTCACCTTCCATGAGTCATTACACTAAGTCTAAAATATGATAGATTAAGTGTAACTAGTGCTTTCTAATCTTTTTGGAGTTAGGACAGTACTAGTGTTGTTTGACTTAATATTGCCTTCTCCTTATCCCCTGAAGGGACTTCATGAAGTTTAAAGTTACATAAAATGCATTTTTAAAATGTCAGTAAATGACACGATGAAAGACAGTCCTAATTTTAAACTGAGGCTCCTCTGAGTGCTAAAATTCAGTTCTGGAAATAAATATCATGATATACATGAACTTTACACCTTAATCGTATACTACCATAACAGAGACAGCTACTTGCTACCCAGAACTCATGCTCCTCTTCTCTGAACCAGAAAAAATGCCACATTTCTGTTCTTACCTTGAAGCTAAATTCAGTCACATGACTGAGTTGTGGCCAGTGAAATATAAGTGTAAGTATTCTAGACTTTCAAGTAATTTTCTTCAAAGAGCAGGAGTATATCCCTTTACTTTCCTTCCTACATTTGTGCATTTTGATTTGGGTAGATGTGATGGGAAGCTGATACAAATCACAGACAAGGCCAAGCCCACAACATCAAAGCAGATACCGGAAGTGAGTGACTGAGGCTTTGGTGACTTCAGGTGTGCGATGTCACACTTGAATAGTTATTTCCAGAATTCATTTATGTGAGGAAAAATAAAATTCTATCTTACCTCAGCGGCTGTAATTTTGGGTTAGATTAAATATAGTAAAAAAGAATCATAACTGACGAAACCTATGAATGAGCCTCCTAGGTGGGTTCATTATTTAAGTAGACTTTGTCTGATAGAAAGATTATGCTAGTAACAGTCTGATAAATGACAAGAATTTGATAGCTGTAATGTGTTTGGCAGTGATTGGATTCTCTCATGTCTGATATTAGTAGAAATACAGGTTCTTGCATACAGTCTAACTTGTGTCAGTAGAATGAATCATACATTTATGATGTGCAACAGGCTTTTTGTGCCATGTCCTGAGAGCAGGCCATTTGTAGCCTTTGTGTGAACCTATTATCTTTCTGTGGAGCTCGCTTACCCAGCCTGCAGCAAGCTTTACCTGGACTCTTTCCCACTGTCAGTTCCAAAGTTTCACTTAACCTTTACCAAAGACATTGAGGTTTTTCTCTTGTTAATTCTTTTGCAGATAATTGATAAATTAAGTCTGTTATATTGAAAAAACATTTTATCATGGGCTGTGACTTTCAAAGAACAATCATAACCACAGGACAAGCATTAGTGTCTTAATGTGTTTCAGCCTAAAAGACATACTAATTTGAAGAGTTTTGTTCATTAAGACTTAACATTAAAAGCTTGCAGAAATTCATTATCTGTTAGTGTGTTTCTGACCTCTTAAATTCTGGAAGAATAAAGGGGAAAGAATTTGATAAAAGGTGTCTTTGTATGTTTGTTTGTTAATTAAAATACTCATCCTGCTACTTGTGAAATTAAAGTTCTGTTCTGTAGGAATCAAGTACCATCTGGGCTATATATTTTTTCTGCCTCCTTTAAGGAACATTCTGTAAAGGAAGATACGCACACTAGCAGAGTACACTCATTTAACTGTCCTATAGGACACCTGATATGCTGAATAGTATTACTTTAAAGTTGGGTATAAATCACACTGTAGTTCATCATATTTAGATGTATCAGGAAGGCACCAATGTAAAAGAATTGTCAGAGGAGAGTGTTTATGCTATAAGGAATCTTAATTTATTAATTTGGTAAAGTCATATTTTCATTGTACAGGTTTGTCACTCATTTCAGTATTATCTGTGGGGGTTTTGTTGTTGTTGTTAACCCACCTGTAACAGGTGAGTACCCTGCTACCCACCTCCTAGAGTCATTGTCCCCTCTGACTGCCCAGTGAAGCTGCTTCTCCTCTCTCATAACCTCCCTTTCCTCCCATTTAACTCCAGATGGAAGAAGCTTTGCTTGTGTCACAACAGTGTGTTCCTACTTAAAATTTACAGGCTAAAAAAATACTGTGTTTTATCAGTGTTTGGTCAATGTATTTATAACTTTGGCCTTGTTTTTTCAGTCATGGATATGAGTTCATTACAAAATATTTTAGGTCTTTGTTTCAGATTACCATTCTTTACCCATCTGTGTACAGTCTGCCTGTCTTCTTTTTGGTGTTCTCCTTAGGCACATGATGTTCTGACCAGATCAAAGTCTTTCAGTCAGAGAGACCTGAGTTTTCAGATCATGGTTCCATCTTTATCCACTATGGTACTGACATAGACGAGTGACTTAATATTTTTGAATCACAGATTTCCTGTCTGGATCTTCACCTTAAAGTGGTCTGGAGGATTTGTGATAACATAATATACTCTGTTCAATCCAGCACAAGAGTGATTAAGAAATAGTAACTTCCATTGGCAAACTCTTCTTTATAAAAACGTACGGTATAATCCCTGTGAGTATGCATAACAGTGGAATTTAGTTTAGAAATAATTTTCCTTTGATAGTGATTAGGATGAAAATTAAGGAATTTACCATATATATGAGATCAGTAGATATTGAAATATCTGACATTACTGCCATCCACCAGTAAAATGACTGAAAGTGTTGCATGCATTTTTTGTAGCTGCTGTATGAGAGAATTCCATAGTATTTGTTCACTGTATCAAATGACATTTATTTTAGAACACATTTCTTTTTTTTCTTTTTCTTTTTTTTTTGGTACCAGGGATCGAACTTGGGACCTTATGCTTGCAAAGCAGGCAGCAAAACCACTGAGCTAAATCCCTGGCCCTAAAACACATTTCTGCATCTTATCAAAACTACCCATTGCTCAAATTTGAGGGTAAAAACAAAATTAGTTCCTTATCAGGGCCATTAAAGAACATTTCAGGTAGAAATTTTAGATCATTGTAAATCATAAAAATCTAGAACTGTAACGTGTAGTTGTGATGCCCAGTGAATGCTTAGATCAGAGTAAGGAGTTTTGTTACAGGAGTTGGTAATCAAGTAGAAAGAGCACTGATTTTGGAGTGGGAATCTTAACTCTCTCTAGCCTTCAGTCTTTCTTCCTTGATGAGAAGTCACAGAAACTCTCATGCAAATCCTAAACACACTTTACCCCCTGCACCTTGTGAGATATGTATAAAAGGCATGTTTCTGTAGCAAGGATGGGTAAAGAGGACACAGAAGCTGTCTGCACTGTGTCCTCTATTTTTCTCTGTTTCAAAATAAAAAAATTTTAAAAGCCAGAGAGTCATTGAGCTCCAGTTTCTTCATCTGTCAAATGGAAATGACAGTAGCTGAGAGGACAGACACATACAGCAGTAAGCAAAATCCAAGCCTGCTGCTCTTCTATGCTGTGATCTTGTTTTATCACCCATTTTACCACCTCTGCTTGCCCCTTCCTCATACTACCAGAGTTGTCCTTTGTTTCTTTAAAGCTTTCGCAGTTTTGTTAGTTAAGGTGAAATACCATCTCACATCCCTGGGTCACTAACACAATGGTCTTTCCCCATCTATCTTTGTAGTCCATCCCACAATCCCCAGCATGCCTCCTAAATCTTCCTACCTAAGAACTGGGATGGCCAATGATGTTTAATCATATAATACTCAGAATGCAGTTACCCGTAAGTAAAGGCTTAATAAAACCTGGGCATTGACATCTAAGAGAACGGGAATTTCATCAAGTATCATAACAAACCATTTTGTTAGCAGCTGTAATTATAGACTTTGCATTTGTGATCCCAGGGAATTTTGCTCTTCTGCATTCTTGGAAGCCCAGGAGGCAGTCATTGTGCTCAGGCTTCTTGAGATACCTTTGCTGACTCCAAAAACAGCAAGGGTGGCTTCAGATCAGTTCCTGCACTACACTTCCAAGGCTTCATACTCACAGTGATCATAAAGATGATTTCTGCTTTTTACAAATGCTGGGTGTGATAGTGCACACCTATAATCCCAGCACTCAAAAAAATGCTGAAGCAGTTAGATCACCACTTCAAGGCCAGCCTGCATTACATAGCAAGACCGTATCTCCAACAACATATAGAGATTATTAGGAAGGGAAAGAAAGGGGGGGATACACTTTGAAATTAGCTAAGCAGACTTTTAAGATAGAAATTGAAAATATCAATTTTCTGAACATGCAGACATTTTTCTTGTTTCGTATGTGGAAATTTCTATTTGTTACATTTGATACAAAGGCAGTTTTGGCTAGTAAAATTACTATTATATTTTCATCATAGTCATATTTGGTGAACACTATCATTTTCCCTTATTTTTCAGTGACTAAATCTTGAAATATTGGGAAATTGTTCTCCTTGTTTTAAGTTAGCTTGTCCTTCTAGCTGGCTCAGCCTCAGCTGATCTCTATTGATGAACTCTATTGATGACTCATGATATGTGAAAAAAGCAACTTTAGCTATGACATGACTAAGAGCATAGAGGAATAAACAATTTAATTTGTTTTGCTTTGTTTCTAAACTGAACTCAAATAATATCAAGTTGTAAAAGCCTGCTTTTTCTCCCTAATATATTCCTTTGAGAATTTACCCTAGACTGGTGACCTCATTTCTTTTTTTGTTTGTTTGTTTCTTTGGTACCAGGGATTGAACTCGGGTCCTTGCGCTTCCGCAGCAGGTGGCAGAACCACTGAGCTAAATCCCCGGCCCCATGACCTCATTTCTTTACTGGAGCAAAATGTAATAGACTTCATTATTCATCTTTTTATACTTTCATCTCTCTTCCTTTGTGTGATTCAGATTTGCTGTTAAGCATATTTATAATATTCCTATTTTTCAAAGTTTATTTATAGCAGTATTTTCCTTCTGTTAAAAATTTCTAATTATGTAACTTAACCATCATATTAGGATACCTTCTTAGAATTCTGAAGGCTTGCTGTGTAGTCAGATTTTCAAATGTAAACATAGTGAAACTATCAACAGAATTTATAGGTAGTAAAGCTGTAACTGGTCCTCCTTATCTCTGCCACTCCTTAACATTTCTGACAGCAAGGATACAGCCTTCAGAAAGGGTGTAGGATGAGGTGATGGGACTCCTAGTTGATTGGCTCAGAAGAGCTCCAGTGCAGGGTCTGAGTCTGGTCTGGTCTGTGTCATAGGAGCTCTTTCCTAAGTGTTCTACAGAGGAGGCTGTTATTTTTACAACAGACCACAGTGCCAGAACCAAGGAGAGGGTTGATAAAAATGACACAACATGATTCATAGTTTTCAAAGATCACTCTGCCTGATGTGTAGAGATTAATTGTTCCTTCAATATCATGGTCATCCTCAGTCTCATGTGTGGCATGGCCTCTTTTGAAATCAGAGGCCCTGTGCTCATTCCTTGAAGGCCAGGCAGCATAGGACAGTACAGTGGCTTTCACATTCTTTCCTGCGGCTTTTTTTGTTTTCTTTTCTTTTATTGAGAAATATCTTTCAGAGAAGGAGGAAAATTGGAGAATTCTAAGTCTCTTTTCCTTGCCTCTATCAAAGCATCTCTTTTAGCAGTTTCATTTATGAAGTTTCCATAAAATCTCTTATATATAATTTTTTCCTTTTTAATTCTCACAACCGTTCCCAGCATAAGTGCACTTACCAAAATCCCTTCTGTGTGTAGTGAAACTAATATAAAAGAATATAGAATATACATTCTATTTGGGGGAAAATAGATGGAAGGGAAATAAATGCATATTGTATCAAAGCAGTGATAAGAACTACACAGAAAACTGAAATAGGTTAAGTGACAGTGCCATGGGAGGAGCTGCTCTTTGATATTAAAGTGGTCATAGACAGCCTCTTTCATAAGGTGACCTCTGAACAAAGACCCAAAGGACGTGAAGGAGCCAACCAGACAACAGTGTGTGAAGGATGTTTTGGACAGAAGCATGCCAAAAACATAGGGGTGGCCTTACTTGGCTTTTTCAAGAATGTGGCTGTGGGGGAGCCACAGGAGGTCAGGTTGGAGCAGTCCCAGGGAGCCACAGCATGGAGATGCATGAGCTACTTGGAGGGCTTCAGCTTTTACTCTGTATGTGATGTGACACTGTTGATGGGTTTTGGACATAAACAACACAATCAGTTTTCATTTTTTAAAAGATCAGTCTTACTGCTATTTGGTCAATAGTAAAGAGAGAGTGAGGGGAGAGGAGGAAGAGTGGAAGCAGGAAAACTCACTTACTAGATATTACATCTTCTGGGTGAGATGAGAATGTTGGCCTGGACCAGCGTGATAACAGTTAAGGTAGAAGATGATAAAAGTGGTTTATTTTAGATATATTGTGAAGGTAGTATTGATGGAATTTGCTGAGAAAGAATTAATTGCTGGATTAATCTTTGATAAAAATTTTATTTTCACTTGTTAAAAAACAAATCTGTGCTGAAAAAAACTCAAATATAAGAGATTTGCAGTAGGCTGTCCCATTACACCAGTGAGGAAAATGCCAAGTGGCCTGCCTTCCCAAAGTGCCAGGCTTGCTGTCTAAGTGCAGCCAGCCTCTTCTGAGTGTTCCAGTCTGAACACGTGGGATTTACAATTCTAATTCAAGGCTAAAGAGAAGGCATGAACTACATTTCCCACAGTAATAACTTATATACATGTTTTCCAGGAAATATTCTGAACCAAACAAAATATTTAATACTATCTTTACACATTTCCCTAACTCCAAAGCCATGACAGCTCATGGATATTAACTTCTTCAGAAATTTGCAGGAATGTTGTTCAAAATCCCGGAAGATCTAATGCACATTAGCCCCTGTGCTCACTTTTTGATTTACAACCAAATAAAAACCACAAAAAGGGTTACAGTGTCTGCAATCAGGAAAAGGGGGCAGGTGTCTTCTGTTACTTTAAAGAACTAGTTTGGGCAGAAATTTGCATAGCTACTTATGTTATTTGTCATTGTAGATATTCCACAGCATGTTTACAACTTAAGGAAAACACTAGCTTATCTTATCATTTTTGCCACTTTCTGAAGCTCTAGAAGGGCCCTTTTGTGTCTTTATGAGGTATGACCAAAAATACAGGCTGAGCTACCTCCAGCACTGAGGAGAAGCCTTCCAGGATGCCATACCACCCCCCACAGAGCTGAGGAGCAGAGCAGTCCCCAGGGCCGAAGAGAAGGTGAGCCTTCCCAGATGCCATACCACCGCCCCCAGCACTGAGGAAGAGCACCCTGGGCTGTTGTACTACCACCCCCAGCACCCAGGAGCAGAGCTGCCCCCAGGGTCAAGGAGGAGGTGAGCCACGCAGGGCCAGCAGCAACCATCCCAACCCCCAACCCCATTGAAATGAGAAAACATGTAAACAAGACTCAAAACCAGACTTCCAGATCACCAAAAGCAACCCCAAAGGGAAACGAGATGGAACACTCTGATACTCAACTACCTGGACTCCCTGAATCAGCAACAAAAGAGGATCCAGAAAAAATGAAATCAGAAATAATTTCTCAGATAAGAGCAGAGATTGTGCTCATAGTGCAAGACATGATTAATAAATCTAGAGAGGACTCAGATTAAAAAAAAATAGGGCAGCTAAGGAACATGATGGAATCCCAACATAGGAAACAAATGGAATCCATAAAACAGATGCAAACAGATTTCCAGGAGATTAAAAACTCCACTG
>NW_004624754.1:15132744-15150291 GCF_000247695.1 Heterocephalus glaber
TTTTAATACAGTAAACTAGAATAGATTAAAAATTAACATTTTCCTTTCTGTATAAAATAATAATAATATAAACAGTATATTACACTTAACTTTCTTTTCTGGAGAGCTAAGGGATTGTTTCTGTGGTGTTCATAGGGGCCTCCCTAGGAAAATCTGATGGAAGAGTCAGTTTTATCCAATACCAAGGTCAAGAGTGCTTAGTTCACATGGGTTGGCAAACCTAGGAAACATTCCTATACTTGTCAGGCTATGGGGCTTTCTTCCTTTTCTCCTTCCCATAAATTACCAAGGTCCAGAGACAGTGGTCCTGCTATCTCTGTCTTCGTAAGTGTTTGATCAGAGCAGTCACTGGGATTCCTGGTACATGTGTAAATTATGGGTTTATCATTTTATGGGCAGAGCATAAGCAGACCCAGCAGGACATGGGTCAAATGCAATAGCCCTTTGTTTTTCTGTGTATATAGGTCAGTCTTTTCAATCTGATACTAATATCAATTCACAAACCTTGCTTTCACTATGGTATATCTGGTAAATCATTTTTCAGTCTTTTCCTTTCAACTTTTTTTATACTTCATTTTTATAACAACTAATATCTAGATTTTTTAAAAATCAGTCAGAATCTCAGTATGTTAAATGACAAGCTCAATCTCTGTCTAATTACTGATACATTTGGGTTTGAATATGCTCTTATTTTGTGTTTTAAATCTACTGTGCTCTTTTATTTGCTTATTCTCTCCTTTTCTCTATTTGTTGGATTCATTTTTATTCCGTCCATTTTTCCTGTACTAGATTGTATATCCTAAATTCTATTTGTACTGTTTCAGTTTTTATCTTTAATTTTTTAATGTATACCCCAGACTTAATGTTGGTATATATTTAAACTTTCCATCTTGGCCTAGTGTCATTTTCCTGAGGCACTGTAAATACATAAAGCACTCAATTTTGTCTTAAAATGACTTCATTTTGCCCCCATAATTGAATGATTATTCCTGGATAGGAAACTAGGCTGATAGTTATTTGTTAAAATATGATTCCATTGTCCTTCAGTGTCTGTTGTTGGTAGAAATCTGCTGTCCATTTACTTACTCAGAATATTTCCTGTAGGAGAAACAAAGAGAATGCAGACTTTGTCTCCAGGTCCTTTGCTATTGGGAAACTCACAGGCAGGCAACCAGTAGTTGTCCAATAAATAGGGAAGGAAGTAGGGAACCCTACCAGGGAGGCACCAGAGAAAGCTATTGTCCCAGGAAACCTATTGTCAGTTAGTACAAAGAGCAGAGATTTTGAAAAGGTTAGAGTTGCAGAAGTTTCTTTAAAACATTGTAGAGCTCCCTTAGGAAACGATCAGAAATGGAAAAACTGGTGAGAAGAGATGGTAGAAATCAGGAAAGAGGAGACAGAAGTGAGACAATAGAATATTGCAAGAAAATTAAACTTTACTAGTGATTATTGATAAGAAAGACAAAAGGCTTACGAGATTAACTTTAAATTTTCCTATGAAATCATTATGTAGAATTGTTGTTCAGGGCAGGCTAAAAACTCAGGTAGTTTCAGAATCCTGTTGAACTTTTGCCCTTTGTGTAGGATTCTATTTATTGTTAGTTACCAGATGATCCATTCTCCTGATACTTTGGCAAGAGGAATGAGGAGGAAGGATCTCATACCCTCACCTCTTCTGTAGACAAACTGTCCCACCCTGGAAGGGCCCATCTCTGAAGCAATCCTTTCCCTGGTGACAGGGAAGGAATTAACTCACAGAGTCTTCACCTGTCCACAGAAAAGCAGCAATTCAAGTATTTAAGGGCCCCCTATCCATTTTTTTATATACATAGAAAAGTGTGGGTTGTACCCTTCTGTTAATGAAATTTTTTTATCCAGTCATTCATCTCTTCTAGAAATCCTTCTTATGAGTCTGCTAATGCCAGTCATTATTTTGTGGTGATGCAGCAATGACTGTGTGGTCCTTGTTGCTAAATTCTCAGTGCTTACAATCTAGCAAGGAAGCTGTTAACACTGTTGTTTATGTTAGATCTGACTGAATACTAACAGTAATCCTTTTTTTTCACTGCTAAATTGTTAAGAGCATGGTCACTAAATATCAGTTTGTGTGTTCCTGGTAATCTGTCAGATGAAGTGAGTAAGGTACATTTTATTGATCTTGCCAAATTGCTGCCTGTTAACTTTAACTTCAGAAGTATTCCACAGATGTTACACAAGTGTTTGTGAGCTATTCCAGCTTACTAGTTAGATGGAATGTTTCATGTCAGAATATTGGGAAGATTAGTTACTTTAGGGAGATAGCTTTAAGGGGGATTACCATAATTCTGCCACATTTGACAGCTTTGGATATGTGCTTCAATAGCAGGACTTCATGTCTTTTGTGATTTATTTGAAAGAAAACTCTGTGGTATATGGGATCCATGAAGAGTCTATCTATAAGGATAAAAACATCATGCTTTGAGTTACTGTTATGTGTTTTATAGACCAGTGGGAGCAGATGAATCAAAAAAATAATCAGTGGATTTTTACAAAAAGATTACCTTGTAGATTTGATAAAATCTTGACTATCAATCTTTTCCTTCTAGGTAACTAGTTAAATATTACTGATGTCTAAGAAAGGAGCTATATTCCATTGACTGCTTAGCCCTGTGTTTGTTTAGAGATATTTAATCAAAGGTTCCATGTGTTGCTGGTTTAGTATATGCATGGTACTGTTGTTATGCTAAAGACTGAAGTCATAGGCTTTGCACACAAAGAACTTATGATTTGTCTATACTATATATCAGCACATGCTTAAGATATGTGATGATTTCCATAAAGGACTAGAGTAGGGAAGTATGTCTTTGGTCATTATGGTCAGGGATCATAGGAACGAAGGAGTGGTGGCAGAGCATCCCATGGAAGGAAAGGAGCAAGCCTGAACACAGAGAGGACTGTGCTCAAGCCAGGTGGTAAGGAGAAGTGTAAAGGCAGGTTGGAATCAAACTGGATGGTTTTGAGTTAGGCTTAAGAATTTTGACATCTTCATAATCAGGAAAACAGGTTTAAATCAGGCCAAATATCAGTTCGTTTTATTTAATTCTAAATTGATAATTTTGAGCCTATTCTAGTAATACATACATTTTGAAAAGTATTGGAAATGCAGTCTCTATATGTTCCTTTTTTCATCAGAGTCTTCCTTCAGATTTTTCTTTCTGCAAGAGTGAGATAAATTTAAATCAAGCAAGTAAATCTCTGACCATTGCTGTAATTTAAGCATGGCCAATGGTGATATACTCCAAAGCAACATGAGAAGTGCTAAACATTAAGTTTAATTTCACTATGTCTTATACCACAGATAGAAAATAAAGGATCCATATGCATAAGGAAATTCTGGTAACAATTGCGTTTCTTTGTAACCAACAGTTAAATCTTGGATTTCTTGGGACTAGAAAATCTAGGCAGTAGTGAAAGTTCAAAAACATTGCTTTCGTATGCCTTATTTTTATTGTGCAATTCTTGAGATATTTTCATTTTGTGATAGTAATGTACTGTATTAAAACATTTTAAAAGGTAAATTTCTCTTCTTTTTAATGATTAGCCAAAAAAGCTTCCAAATTTCGAGACTGGTTGGACTGCAGCAGCATGGAGATAAAACCCAGTGTTGCAGCTATGGAAATCTTAGCATATTTAGCATATGAAACAGTGGCACAGGTAAGAATTCTGAAGTGTCACATCAAGCAGCACATGGCAGCTATTCCTCAACTCTACACATTATCAGTTTTTCTTCCACCTCCTGCTCTAGCAACAATGACAGCAGCCATGAGTTCTCTTCTGTAACAGTCAGGTCATTTTCCAGAATTTAGTTCAATTATATTTCTTTGCATCCTCAGCTCTGGCATGTGTTAGAGTTAAAAAAAAAAAAAAAAAAAGGACTTTCTTGGATCTTTATCATAACCAGAAATGGATTGCATACTTTTTTATGATGTTGAACTCTTAAGTCTTCATCTGCCATGTCAAGAGATTATTTTTGAGCTTTGAAAAATGCCTTTCTGAGCTTCATAAATGCGCACCCAAATTTGGACCCTGGAAGAATTATTCCAGGCATGGTCTAAAGGCCACAGCATCAGCATCTCCTTGGCCCATGTTACAGCAAGAACTCCTTACTAGCATTAGAGCAGACCTGAACTGAAATATCTGGATCTGGGGCCCGGTGTTCTGCATTACAAAATGCTTCCCTGGTAATTATGAAAGGACTTTTGAGAACCATTCCACTAGAAAGTAAAAACGTCTCACTGGTATGCATAGATAGCCCCATTAAACAGTCAGTAGAAATCTCTGCTCATGCCCACCGTACAGGTCGTTAGGCAGATAGCATTATCAACAACTCAAGCTGTATCACTTTTAGGTTTGCCACTTGAGCCATGTGACTTTATTTCCATTGCTCTGTTCTTCCAGTTAGTGGATCTGGCTCTTCTTGTGAGGCAGGACATGGTAACCAAGGCAGGAGACCCTTTCAGTCATGCCATTTCTGCAACCTTCATTCAATATCACAGCTCTCCTGAGGTATGTATCAGAAAATCTGACTTTAATACATCTTTGAATTTTGTCATATATCTGGGATTTGCTTTAGTAGGTCTTTGGAACAGACTGTGTAGGCATGTGTAGACTTAAGTCAAAGAACCTTAAATATTCATTATTTAAACGGATATATACTGGGTGCTTACTGTGTGCCACACCCTGACAGTCTACTTCATACCATTTTTTACCTTTTTTCTCCCCAACTTGGCTTTCCCAGCCCTTCAGAGCAAGAGAGCTAGTTGCAGCTCATTTTCTTGTAAAAGAGCCATTGCTTTAGGTGATTTAATAATGATGGGAAAAATTATTTATTTCTTTGTGCCTCAAAAGATGGACTTGGCCTGGAGATGTAGTGCAGTGGTAAAGCACCTGCCTAGCATGTGCAAGGCTCTGGTTCAGGTCCCCAGCCCTGCCAGAAAGAAAAAATAGTTATTATTACTCATTTAATAATTCCTGGTGTTTTAAAAATAACTTTCTATTTATTAATTTTTGTATAAACAAGATTTAAAGAGGCTTGCCTCCATTCATTTTTAGCTTTTAGATTGGCCCTCTGATGTAAAAATCAGATCATTTTCTGATCTGGTTTATGCTCCTGGGACCACTGCCTACAGGGTCTCAACTCTTATTGTCATTTTTATTTTGGCATAATAACTGTACCACTATTAGTATATACAGTATTCTCTGGAGCAGCATATGCCTAAAAACAAAAAATGAAATAAACATGTTGAATACATTTGCCAGTATTTTACATTTTTTACATAAAAATAGCAGTTTCATATTATTCCATTTAATAATGACAGAGGAGACAGCAAAAACATTAGGTTAACATCCATGTTTATAATTATTAGGTGAGTTTTAGATCAAATTGAGTAAAATATGTAACCTAAAAAATGGCAAAATGCTGTTTTATATCTATACTGTATCTTAATTACAAATACCTCTTCCCTCTTAATAGAGGATGGTGGCAGAAAAAGTTTCTAAGAAGTAGGTGTAAACTGTTTTGGGCTACAGACTCTTTGAGAATCTGATGAAAACTATAAACCCCTTTTCCATACACACATTCACCAATTTTACGTACAATTTCAGGTTGAAAAAACCCTGTGAAGCCGTCCTGGGGCTCTAAGGGATCTGTGAACCCTGTGGATCCCAAGTTCAGTCTCTCTGCTCTAGAGTACTTAGACAGTGTACCAAGTTACACACCTGTATAGCATCTCATTACAAACAAGAGGTCAGCTTGGCATCCTCTTATGTCCTAGAGGATCGAACTGGCTTCAAATCCAAGTAGGATGAAAATGTTTTTGCTTATTAAAAATCCACTTGTTTTTCTTAGGAAGGTCATACGTCATTATCAGTCAACATATTTTAAAAGTCCCTAAAGCTTACTTAGTTGATTAAATGCTATTTGTTTTCTTTATGTTTCAAACCCAGATTTTGATGTCAAAGAACACCCTTTAAAATGTCTTTGATGCATGTTCACTGTATGAATATATGTGAAAGTATGCTTTCCATTAACATCAGACAAATTTGTTGTAACATTTCTAATTGAGGAAATTTACTGTGAATATAACAAGCCTAGTTTTCCCTTAACATTCAAGTGATTGCTGGTATGGCTAGGAAAGCTCTTTAGTCCTCCCCTTTCTTGGTTCTCCAGGGTGGCCAAGCCGCCCTGGGCAACTGCTCAGCAACCACAGTGGCTGTTCCCAGCTACACAGCAGTTGAGAAAAATGTCCTGTGTGTGTCCTGGATTTCCTGGGCTTCCTGGGAGGTGAGGGCGCAAGTGTCAGTGTTCCAACAGAATGTTAGTGTAAGACTCAGGTTTTTCCTGGCCTGGTTAGCACCTTGCCTCCTCTGTGACAGGTAGTCAGAGTGGACATTCATAAAGACTGCCTTCCTTCCTGCCCTTTATTACCTGACCGACAAAGAGAATACCACTCTGAAGCAGGAATCTTCCTCATCAGCACCGCAGTCAGCAACCAATTTCAAGGGCCTGTACATCCAGGACTATACCATACTGAGTCCCGAGAGGACTCTGTAGACTGGCAGAAGCTGTGTTCAGGGATACAGAACAAACAAACAATAAATGAACCAGCAATTCAAGATAGCATATATAATTTCCAAATGAAACAGAAAGTACAGGGTTTAAAATCAAACACACACACATAAACTCTAGTTACAAAGACTCAGAGAGAAAGCTGAGTGTTGAGGGAAAGAAAGTGCTTGCGATCCCAGCACCCTGGGAGGCTGAGGCAGGAGAATGGAAGGTGAAACCCAGCCTGGGTAACTTAGTGACTTAGTGAGACCTTATCTCAAAAACAACAAAAATGACTGGAGATGCAGCTCAATGTACAGGCCTTAGGTTAAATCCCTAGTACCAAAACAAACTCAAGCTAAAGGTTTGTTGTGGAGGTTTAGTAGAAAGTTTGATTAGGAAATTAACCACTTACCCGTCCAATTATTTAAATACAGGATGACCAAAAAATGCATATTTTTTCATTAATTTTTATAAGAATATAACAGGAAATATAAAAATGATGCTTCTATCAAATTTATTCAATATAAGAATTGACTGGTTGAAATGACACCTGCGCAAGTGACACTCTGGGTAAACTGTTAAGCGGTTAAGATCCACACTGTATAGAGTCTTAGACTGCTAGAGTTATTAAGGAACAGCTGAAGGATTTGGGGCTAAAGGATAATGGGTTCAGAAGGGTGTTTTAAGTAGATTGAATAGTGGTGCTAGATTAACTAGATTGGCCTTGGACTTGAAACCCTCAGTCTCATGGGATTAATATCTCTGCATGTACTTTTTGTTGTTGTTTGTTTGTTTGTTTGAGATAGGGTCTTACTGCATAAATCAGGCTGACCTCAAACTTGCTTTGTAGCCCAGGTGACCTCAAATTCGAAATTCTATCTCAGCCTCCCAAGTGCTGTAATTACAGACATTCACTACCATGCCTTATAGGAATATCATCCTTGAACACTAACTATGTAAGGGACTGGTCTAATTAAGCTTAGGTTCTTCATCCAAGCAAACTTCCAAGTTTTGTTTTTAACATATAGTTTACACATAGTTATCTGTGATCTGAATGCTAAAAGTGATGTAAATATTCACAAATCAAACACTTCTCATTCCAAGCATTATGGATAATGAACACTCAGCCTTTATCTCATTATTCCAGGAACAAGCTGTACCGGATTATCCACATTCCTTTTCGTTTGATACTGTTTATCCACAAACAGATTAAGAAATATTCTTGAAACCAGAATCTCAATTTCAGCAAGACATTTGGTAAACTATAGTATAATTTTAAAAATATTATAGAGAAGTATAAGCCAGTATATATTATGATTACTGTGGTTGATAAGAATAATGAAATTGCCAGGCATGTGGTGCATGCCTGTAATCCTAGCACTCGGGAGGATGAGGCAAGAGGATTGCTGCAAGTGTGAGGCCAGCCTGGACTACACAGTGAGTTCAAGGCTATCCTGGACTATAATAGTGAGACCCTTTCTCCAAAAAAAAGGAATGAGGAAAATGTAGATTAATAATACCATATTGGAAAAAGACTTAGAGATTTTCATTTGCCTATAAATTTCCTAGAAGACAATACTGTGGTGTAACAAGGAATTTTTCAATTTTTCAATTTTTAAATAAAATTTTTACATTTTGTATAGGATGAGCATTGACCCAATGATGTGTGTAGGGGAGGGTAAAGAAGGAGGAAACTAAAAATATACCTAAGAATACCTAACCCTAAGAATAACCCATTGAAAGAATTTTGGATGTTTGACCATACCAGAGAAGAAACTGAAAATACAGTCTTCAAAATATTTGCAGTGCTTCCACAAGAAAGAAAGAACAGACTTGCAGTCTGGCCCAAGAAACTAGAGTCATGAGAGATGCAAGGGGGAAAGGAAGGCATGAGAAGGGGGAAGGGCTGGAGAACATGCAGGGACCCCCAGGCATGAAGTCTCCATGCTGGGGAAGTGCTGGTGCCCCTGACACAAAGGATGTCTGAAAGGCATCCAGCTTGGCCAGAAAATCTAGGGCTCCTTTTGAAATGTTACCAAAAACTCCATGCAGAAATATGTGTAAGTGAAAAGCCCAGCAGAGATTTAGAAGCCAGAGGTGAAGAATTCTGGTTTTGTCTAAATAAGTAGATTAAAAAGTAACATATTTAGAACCTTTAGGGGCAGGATACAGCCTCATTTCTATGGACAAATAAGAATAGTTTTTTTACATTTTTAAGCTGCAAGTAGCATTGTGTTATAAGCTATTAAAACAATGCTGATATTAGCAGAAGACCTGGTCATGTGATTTCAAAGCCATGTCTCTTAGCAGGGGTCTTGTATGAAGTCCTGCCCAGACTCCCCTGAGAACACTCCACCCCCAACGCCAACAGCTCCACCATCCGGATCACAGCACCCAGGGAAGACCACACCAGGGGCCCTTGGGAATGGGAGTGCTGGGCCGGACAGTGCCAAAACCAAGCAAAGGAAAAGAAAAAAGGTCAGTGACCATTTTTTCCCTCAGGAAGTATGAGGAGTCTCATTGAATTCTTTTCAGAGATAGGAAAAATGTGCTTGCTTTCTCTCACAGCTTGACTTTTTTACATCAACCATTTTACATCTACTTGTATTTAATGACTTTTACTAAATAATGTTCTTCTGGATAAAGAAAAATGTTGATATTTTTCTGATATTTTATTATAAAAATGTTTAAGCATTCAGAATTCTAAAGAATTATGTAAAGAACACTTTACATCTACCATCTAGAGTCTACAATTAACATTTTACTGTGTTTATTAATATATACTGTCACTGTCTGTCTACTCATCCATTTGTCCATCCTGTTGTTCACCTTTTTTTATTTTTGTTACTTTGCAAAGGAAATACGTTTTATACCTAAACACTTATGTATGTATGATTCATAGTTTCTTTTTAAGGTAAGTTTTATGCACAGTGAACCACTTGACCCTTAAGTATACCATTTAATGAGTTTTGACAAATATATTAACCTGTGTTCTTCCAAAACTCTGTCTAAATACAGGACATAATCATCAGCTCTGAAAGTGCCTTCATGTTTCCTCCTAGTGAATTACTGCCATTATCCCCTGTAAGACAGCCATTGCTCTGATTTTTTATCATAGATTCATTTTTCCATTCTAGAACTTCTTATAAAAAGAATGTAGTAGTATTTTTATATGAAATTTCATTTACTCTTGAGGTTTTGAAAGTTTTATTTTTCAGTGTGCATACAGTTCTTTATGGTTGACTTAACGTTCCATTGTAGGAATATCCCAGTTTATTCATTCTTCTTTTGGTGGATACCTAAGCTGTTACCAGTGTTTGGGTATTATAAATAAATTGGAATATGTACAAGTCTTTAAGAACAAATGCCTTCACTTCTTGTAGGTAGATAGCTAGAAATGAAATTGCTGAGTCACAGAGTTTTGTATGTGTTTGATTTTTAATGAAATTGCAAGCCTTTTTTTTTTCCAAAAAGGTTGTATCATTTCTTTATACATCCACCTGCAATATTTAAGCATTCTAGTTCCTCCATATCTTCACTAACATTTGATGTTGTTACTGTTTTTACTTTTAGTAATTCTAATGATTATTGGTAACCCATTATAGTTTGTATATTTCTCTGACCAGTATTGAATGCTTTTGTATGTACTGACTGGGCCACCCATCATTTATCTTCCTCTGAGAAGTTTCTCTTCAAATCCTCTACTCCATTTGGGGGGCGGGGGCATTTGCTTTCATAACCAGTATATAGGAGCTCTGTATATATCCTGAGTAACATTTCATATGTGAAAATAAGCTTTTCACATATTTTCTCTCAACTTATGTGTGACCTAATCATTGTCTTATTGGTGTCTTTGATGAGCATCAGTTCTGAATGTCTAATGAAGTCTCATTTATCCAATTTGTTTCTTTTATGTTTATTACCTTTCCATGTTTTATCTAAGAAGTCTTTGCCTATTCCCTAGTTGGTGATATTCTCCTGGGTTTCCTTCTGGAAACTTTATAGCTTTAGTTTTAACATTTAGTTCTAAGATTTCACCTGTTTTACTCATTTATCTTTCATTTCTTTGACAAATATTATGTGGACTTGACCGATACGGCTGTAGAGTAAATTTTAAGGTCAGATAATATGTGACCTCAAAATGTTATTTTTCAATCTTCATATGGATATGCTATGTCCTTTGCATTCCTATGTAAATTTTTTAATTAATTTATTAATTTCTACCAAAAAGGAAAAAAAAAACCCTTGTGGGATTGTGAAAAGGATTGGATTGAATGCTTACATCAATTTGGAACATGAACATCTTAGCAATATCAAGTCTTATGATCATGAACACAGAATATTTCTGTTTGATTTTGTGAAATTTCTCTTTTCCTCATTGGCAATACTAACCATCCTGAAATGCTTTATCTGGCTGATATAGCCATTCTAGCTTTCTTGTGATTACTCTTTATACAATATAGTCTTCTAATCTATTCCTTTAAATGTATCTGCTTTTATATTTAAAGACAAATAGTGTATATTGAAAATAAATCTCTCAAATAGTTGGAGTTCTCTTTGTTCTTTATGTCTCATCTTTTAATTGTAGTCTTTAATTCTGTGACATTTAATGACATGGATGGAGATGGATCAGATACTTCGCTATTTGTTTTCTTCTGTTTTTGTTGCTCTTTTCTCTTTGGGGCTAATTGTATGCTTTCTCTAGAAATTAATTTTAAATATTGGTTTTTTTGTGATGTCTTTTTACATCATCTTTTGGAGTGATTAGCTTAAGGATTAAATTTCATTGATCTTTCTTTATATTCCAGACTTTTTCTTCTGTGAGCTCCAATCTTTTACACCCATCCAGTAATGTTTTATTTCTAACATTTTATTTTACACTTCTAAAATTTCTATTTCTTTTTGTGGCTTATCTGCTATAATTTTTATTTGTCCACGTATAAGTACATTTTCTTTTATGTTCTTGTGCACAGTCACAATGGCTGCTTTAAAATCCTTATTTCCTGAATTAAATAATTATCTGAATTCCCTTGGTCTTCAACAAGTATAGGTTACATTTGCTTGTTTTTGCATGTCTTCTAATTTTCTTTCTAATTTTCACTTATATTTTAGACATTGTGAGCAAAACATTGTTGACATTATGGGATTCTGTTATATTTCTATGAAGAGAGTTGTTAGTAATGGTATGTTTCTGTTTGTGTTCAGCAGGGAATCCACTCTTCTAGATTTACCTCTAAATTTCAGGCTTCTCTTGAGTGGTAGCAGTGAAACCACACAGGAATAGCTTAGAGGTCACAGATGTAGGTAAAATTTGTATACCAAGTGTGGAAATTCTTCACTTTGATTGTGTCTTTCTTGGGATTTTTTTCCCTTACTTTATACCTGCTTTGGTTTCCCTGAACTCTGGCCTCTAGTTCATGAAGCTTCTGATGTCGTGTCTTAGCCACTTCAACACCCACTGGAGCCGGCTCATGGGCCACAGTAATAACATTAGGACACTCAACCCCGACCTGTTTCCATCATCTAAGCTTAAACCTGCCCTTGCCAGTCTTAAGTGCTCTCACGGACTTCTTTCACTGTTACTTGTCCGATGCTTACACCTTTAGCTATAACTTAGTACAGTAGGAACTATTTGCCATTAAAAGCTATAGAACCATGCCAAGATGTAATTTTATAATTGATACTATGCACATTTAAATTTTAGCTTCATTTCCGGTGTCCCTTCTCATTTACATATCTCTATGTAACAAATATCTCTATTGCATCTGGGTTGTTGTTGGGCACAGAAGATGTTTAAGGTATTGGGAAGAAACTGAGAAAGAGCAGTGGTGGTGAACCTTTTAGAGCTTTCAATGAAACAAACAGCCTGTTGCGGCATGTGAGCCATAGGTTCACCACTGCTGCCTTAGGGTAATTCCTATCAGTTTATTTCAAATGTTATTAAAATAATAAAGGTAATTGAGACATGTTTTATTTATATTTTAAGTTTTATTTCAGGCTCAGGTTAGATGCTCTTATTTTGTGGAAATTTTAAAGTTTTTTTTGAGTTTGTAATGGGAAAAGTATGCACATAGTATAAGAGTAAATTTGAAAGTACAGAAGAGTATACAGTGAAAAATAGGTTTCTCCCTCTTCCCCTTCAAGAGGTCAGCACTGATGCTGATTTCTGGTGTGCCCTTGCAGAGACCAACTGTGCTAATAAGTATATCAGATTCAGTCTTTTGTCTTTCCTAACAGTTGGTGGCCTAGTGCCACCCACCTGGCTACCTTTTATCTTTTTTCTTTTTTCTTTTTTGGTACCCGGGATTGAACTTGGGACCTTGCACTTGCGAGGCAGGCAGCAGAACCACTGAGCTAAATCTCCAACTACCTTTTATCTTTTTAACATAATATCTCTTGGAAATAGCTCCACAGGAGTGGTTATAGTTGCTGTGTTTCCTATTTGTTTGAATGGACATAAGGTAATTTCTTTAGCTAGATATTCAGGGTGAGCATTTAATTCATTAGTCCAAATAGTGCTGTGGTAAATGTCCTTGAGTGTATATTATTTTGCATGTGTTTAATATGTCTGTAGGATAAATTCTTTTGGGGGTTTTTTGTTGTTGTTGTTTGTGGGGTTTTTTGTACCAGGGATCAAACTTGGGACTTTGCGCTTGCGAGGCAGGCAGCAGAACTACTGAGCTAAATCCCCGGCCCAGTAAGATAAATTCTTTGAAGTAAAATTGCTGGGACACAGTTATTGTACTTTTCTTTATTTTGGTAAGATTTTGCTAATTTGCTGTCTATCCATAGAGGTTTCTAACCCTAGAATTATATTCCCTACAAAGAATTGTAGACTAAAAATTGTGGTAATTATCAGAAAAATTATAGTATTTGTAGTAAATATCAGAGTAATAAGTGACGTTAATTAGGTGACTACAAATGAGTTCTAGGCCAAAGTTATAGTAATATACAGACTGAGTTATTTCTTTCTCTTGATTCTTTAACATTGAGGACCTGGCATCTGGTACCTATTGCCCTTGAAAGTAGACCGAGTTTTCATTTATAATTCTTAGTTTAAATAATCACCCAATACTATTAATAGCTGACAGGTATCAGGTCCTGTTCTAAGTGATTTATGTACTTCAACTCATTTAATTTTCACAACAATCCTATAGAGCAATTATAATTGTTGTCCCAAAGTACAGATGAGGAAACTGAGGCCCAGGAATATTATTCAACTTGACATACCTTGTAAGTGGTAGGGCTGGGATCTGTAACCAAGGCAATTGAGAAGCCAGGACTTACAACCAGTCCACATGACTGTAGTACCCCTAACTGAGCATTTTAATGTTTTTTGAAAAGTCATGTTACATACATACACATCTGTCATTTCTTGAGTTGTAAATAATTTCATTGCATAAAATCTTTTTCTTTCTTTATATCCTATTGTGTTTGCAAAATTCCTTCTTATGGATGAGATAAAAATACAAAGTTTTTGTGTTTTGTCTCAAGGACACCAAGAAAATTAGGAACCAAGTTGGAATGCTTTTTTATGACAGTCTCCTCTACAATAAACAAATACATATGAATTTTGCTTTTTTCTTTTAAAATTGATTACCCTCCAGTTATTATATGTGCTGCCGAAGCAAGCACGACCCTCCAGTTATTTCAGAAATATGCCCAGGAATCTCCCAAGAAACATTTATAATAATAAATGTTAAAATGTTTTTTAAAAAATAGCTTCCTGTGGTTCTTTCAGTGAGCTCTTGTGACACTTCATCTACACGCAAGTAGTGGTATCGTTCTGTACCTTGACATGCAGGCTTAGGTGAAATATTGTAGGCATAAAAATTACATTTGGTAGAGGTCTTCTCAGAAGGGGTCACATAACAGTCATCTTTGATTTGTTAATGGAACTTTTTTTTTAGTTGAAGTATATGGCAGCAGCAATGTGCATCCTAAGGAGGGAAATGGCCTGTTTTATAAAAGTTTATTTTCATATTTCATACACTGTAGTTCTGTTGCGTGTTTTTGATTTAGTAACAGTTTATGTGTTTTTCTGTCACAGAGCACCGCGGCCTGTGGTGTGGAGGCTCACAGCGATGCCATCCAGCCCTGCCACATCAGAGAGGCTATCCGACGCCACAGCCACAAGATTGGCCCCCTTTCCCCATTCACGGTACGTAATAACAGAGTTATAAAAAGTTATATTTATAATCTGAAAGAATTTTGATTTTCAAGTGGTTAAATGAAGAAGCAGTGGAATTGTTGAAAGCAATTTGCGGTGACCATAATTTTGTTGTATAAAAGTGGCATAATTCTCTTGGGAAATAAGTTAGTCTTTTTGTCTCTTTTTGAGAGGACAAATTTTTTTTCTACAAAATATTATTTTCTTTCAATTACATATTAAGCTTTGTGTTGGGGCTTATATTTTCTGTTTTTCAAAGCTTAGGTTTATAAAACTTTTGTCAAATTATATGTATCCAAATATTGTTAGAGGCACTTTATATTTTAAAATTGGTTAGATTGGCATTACCACTTCTATCAGACATCCTTCTTCTAAACACACTTTGAGTTGGAAGAAGAAGAAATGATTTCTTTCCTGGCTTTGAACTGGGCTGAACTGCAAACGGGCTTTCACGTCTTCGAATGATTTGAAAGCTTATAATCATGGTTTTATTTTTTTAATGGAGAATTAAAGACTCAAGATTTCAGCAGCATAAAGAAAGTGTGCATGCAGAGGTGTATTTTAATTAAGTGCTCATCCTATATATCTTTAAAAACACTATATCTGTGTAACAGAAGTTGTTCCAAGAGCTTTGCTTCTAAGGAATTGGTTTAACATTCAGAAGTAAGATTTGATTTACATAACTGAAGAACAGTGACATTTACTGGGTTGGGTTTTTTTTTCTTTCTTTCTGGTACTGGGGATTGAATTCAGGGATTCTACACTAAGCTACATCTACAGCCTCCAGCCCCCTGAGCCCCGCCCCTTTTGAGACAGAATCTTGCTGTCACTAAATTGCCCGGGCAGGGCTCAAACTTGGCAGTCCTCCTGCCTCAGCCTCACAGAGTGCTATTACAGGTGTACGCCACCACACCTGGCTAAATTTTACTTGTTTTGATATTAACTTCTGTTTTAATATACTAATCTAGAGTATATATGAATAACATTGTATAAAACATAAAAAGAGTAAGTATGACTTAGTGTGTTTTTACCTAAGAATAGAATGTACTATTACTTGTTCATGAGTCATGATTTTTTTTGTTTCTTTTTATTCTTTATTTTTTTTTGTTTCTTTTACCATTCTTTATTTTCTTTAGTTATTGTGAATTTTATGTCTTCTCAGTGTCAAGGCCAAGAATGTCTTTTATAAATGTCTCTAAAAGCTTTTTATAATGGTGATAATCATTTTCACTTTCATAAGGTACTTAAAATTTGGCTGGTATCTCATAAGAACATGATTTTATTTTCTATCTTATTTTAATTTTTTTTCCTGAGGACTGAATCTAGGGCCTCATACATGCTAAGCATGTGCTCTACCCCTGAGCTGCACCCTAAGCAAAACATGATTTTAATACTGCTCATTAAAGCTATATATCCTTTTATATGAATAAAAGTTCTTACAACTGAAAAGAATGAAATCAAGTACCTTTTTTTTCTACATGATAGCTGAGATTATTCTAAGTGACAAGCCAAAAGAAAAATAAGCTTTATGGAAATATGATATTTGGAAGTAAGAATTTTAAACCCAACTGAAATATAACCACTTGGGGCCAGGAATTTAGCCCTGTGGTTCCACCGCCTGACTCACAAGTGTAAGGTCCTGAGTTCGATCCCTGGTACCCCGCCTCCCCCCAAAAAAGAAATATAACCACTTGACAGTGAGTGGCGGAAAGTATAAAACTATAATATCCATACCTTAGAGCCAAATAATGACCAGTGGGTTGAGGTGATGGTTTGGAGAGAGAAGAAAATGGAGGCAGTGCTGATGATAATTTAGAAGTGCTTAATGGATAGCAAAGGGAAAAAGAATTTTGAAGAACTCACTTAAATGTTACCTAAAAGTAATAAATAGAATTTCATAAAGGAAAATATCCAGGGCAGGGGAAGAACCTCATAATCATGATGTCTTCTTTAAAAAGAAGGTGGTAGCTGTTTCATCCATTGAGGCTTTGTTTTTAAGTAGACCAAGCAGATCATTCAAGAGCATCTCAGTCGATGGCTGTGTGTGTGTGTGTGTGTGTGTGTGTATACTTGTATGTGTATATACACCTCCACCCCATGTCTAGCCTGGTACTCATGTGTTACTTCTTTTGCAATATAAGACTGTACTGTATGTAAACTATGTTCTTTAATCCAGGTTTAAATACAGCTTAAGCTAATGGTTATCAAATACACATAACCATTACATATTTTAAAACTAATGATACTATTTTAAAATGCTTAACTTAAGTAGATCTGAAAAATAGAAAAACTAATCCAGGACCTGAAATATTCACGTAGCCAGTGTCCCAGCAGACAAGCAAATTAGCAGTGAATGGTAAAGAAACCCTACCTGAGGGGGGCACCAAGATTTGATTCCTCCTCAGGGTTCTCCTGAAAAGGTCTGCTCCATTACCTGGCAATCTGAGATCTTTGCTCTTCATAGCTGCATAGGATCAGGAAGACAGATTCATGGTGTGTATTGTAATACGTGACACATGCCCCCAAGAATACTTGCCAGAGATGCTTGCTGCTGCAGCATTTACCCCCAAGATAACTTGCAAACTACAATCCTAACCTTACCCCTAAATTTGCCATAAAATATCTAGCTCTTAGTATTATTTTTGAATTATTCTGGTACACTGATAGTCTGTTTTTACTTTTTTTCTTTTTTTAATTAAATTCTTTTATTGGTACATTTTAGGTATACAACACAATTACATTTCTCATTGGGAATTGTACCTTTACATGATGCATCTTGGTTCTTATT
>NW_004624754.1:15155514-15205745 GCF_000247695.1 Heterocephalus glaber
CTGTAGGTGATCTGGAAGTCTGGTTTTGAGACTTATTTACGTGTTTTCTCATTTCGACTGGGGCGAGGGGGGCGGGGGGCGGCTGTTAGCGCCTGCACGGATTACGTCCTCTGAGCTGGGAGAGGTGGGACAGGGGCCGGGAGCAGCGGTAGGGATGGTGGCCCAAAAGCCCTTTCCTGTGGGCTGGGAGCAGTGGGATGGCGGCTCACAAGCCTCTACCTCTGGGCCAGGAGCGGTGGGAGGGGTGGTGGCCCAGAAGCCCCTTCCTCTGGGCCACGAGCAGCGGGACAGAAGGTGGCCCAAAAGCCCTTTCCTCTGGGCTGGGAGCAGCAGGAGGGATGGTGGCCGGGAAGCCCCTTTCTCTGGACCAGGAGCAGTAGGACAGCAGCTCAGAAGCCCTTACTGCTGGGCCGGGAGCAGCGGGACTCAGTACCGTGGTCTGGTGGTCTGGTGTCCTCTGCATCTTTGTAGTGTGGAACCAGGTGGCTGTACCTACATTGATAATTTTTAGAAGCAAAAGACATCATTCTACTTAGTTCCATTTACAAATTTAGTAACTCTTGATCACTGAAAATTAAATGAACACTGGAAGTGAGTGCACTTCTTTTTTTCTAAACAGGAAATCAGTTAAAAACTCTTTAAAGTGGGATGTTTTTGCAGGCTGTATGTCAATGATAAGGCTACCCTGCTCCAGCTACCACATTCTGCCAGCTGCTAAAAGGAATCAGTGATGGTGGAAACCTCTTGATGTTGGCAGATGCTGCTGTTCAGTCCCTTCAGGTACACTGTGTATCTGAGGTGGTGTTTAATGCTGTCATAACAGGACACTTGGCTACTTAGGTACTAAGAGAGGAGGCAAATGGAGCTGGCTTATAATAACCATAGATTGAGACCTAAGTTTCTATGCAGAAAGGCTAAGCTAATATAACTTCCAAAATAACATTTTTTGTAAATTAAAATATAACAGCTAATTTACACTTGTGAAGCATAGAAATTTTGTAGTTCAGCATGTCATTCTAAATCTAGTATTTGTACATTTATTTAATATTATTTATGTTCCTATTTGTTAGAATTGCTTTAGTTATTTTAAATTATTATTGTATTATTGTATCTCAGGTCTTCCTGTTTTCTATTATGTATTCTTTTTCAAAAGTTTTGGTAATGTTTTTTATATAGTATCTGGATATATTAAGGGGGGGACATTAAGGAAGATATTAGTGCCTCTAAAGAAAAATTGTAGCAAATGGTTTAGCTTTTATCACAGTATGAAGATTCAAATGCTATTAATTGTTTTAAATATTCTTAGAATGTATTTGTACAGGCCTAGATGCAAAGAGCATTTTAAAATTTTATAATGGAAGCATTTCTGTTTTTCTCTGAGAGAATATAGCCAGAAGGGTAACCCCAGCACACCTTACCTGTCCTGTGAGAGGCTGTAAGACACTGTTGCAACTGGAGCCTCACTGTGTACAAACCATGGGCCATGCCCACAGTTACCTGCTCTGGGGCGCAAGCCTAGCTCTCAATGGGACATGCTGTAAAGGGCTGATAAAAAAATCAACTGTGTAATTTGGAAAGCCAGAGAAAGGAAACTGTGTTCACCGAGTAAAGGACATAATCCCCTGTGTGATACCTAAATCTGTTTTTTTTCTCCTGATATTCCAATAAAAAAATGTTAACCCCTGAATCTGCATATTATCAGATAGCTTTCTCTTGAACTAGAAGAATGAAATAATAAAAGTGTTCATTTAACCATGGTTATTAACCTAAATAGCCTTAAGTATATCTCTAGAAGCAAGTTGCTTCAGTGTTCATTCAGCCATCTTAGGTCTTGAGACAGAATCCTAGAATCTTAAGGCTGGTTTGGAGACCAGTCAGTCTTGGCTTTGCAATGTGGCAGTGCATAGAATTAGCCCTGGCTTGCTCCTGAGTCTGTTTACTGCTTGTCCTCTCTCGCCGTTTACTTTAATGTGTATGGATTTATTAGGGAGTTGTAGAACATTATCATTAGTTATTCAGAGATCTTCATAATAGGCTAATGGGGATCAAAAATAGGAAATTCCCTATAAGAATTCCTCACATTTAACTTTTAAATACAAAACTTGCATGGCAGCTTGCTTTTACTACTTTGATGTGGAATTTCACATTCATGAATAATACTAGTGTCAGAGCACATTTTTTACTGGAAGCACACATTTTACTGGAAGTAAACATTTTCTCAGTACATTTTCTGGGCGTATTAAATCTATCATTCTAGATTGCAGTCAAGTACATTTTTGTAACTATTGTCCACTGGTTCTCAAAAAAATAACAATATGCGCTACATTTACTATATAAAAAACCTAAAATTGACTGTTCTACAGAAAATTATGAAATTTTTAATTTTAAAATAGGGCTGGGGTAGATTTTGTTGCAGAATTTGTTAGATCAAATTACTTAAAATTATAGTTTCTGTAGGTCAGAAACAGTTGAAAATAGAAACTTTATATGGTCTAATACACTGTTCAGTTTAGGGTTATTCAGAGAAAGACTGTTGGGAATGTGGAAAGAAGTGGAAACACTAGAGAGAAAACATCATTGGCATCTGACACAAATGTTGGGGGGACAGCAACAACTTAGCCCTCACTTTAAAGGAGCTTCCTTATCTGCAGTGTCACATTAAATCCCCACAACAACACAGCAAGATCAGTTCCGTTGTCTGCATATTATAGATAAGAAAACTGAGATTTAGGGACAAATTAAGTAAAAAGTTTAAGGTCACATAGTAACAGAGTTCTTCCTAAAGTGAACATGAGGGCCTGGTACTGTGGCCTTGAGGTAAATTCTTAGTAATTCTGCCCATTAAAGTTTTTCATTGTAGATTGGCATGTGTTCTTCACTCTTTAAGTGTTCTTATCTTGAAAACATGAGATAGGCTTTCCTAAATTACAGTTTGATTGAAAAATATGGCAAATATTTAAATATTTAAATTACAGTAAAAGATAATGTTGCCATTAATTACCCTCAAAAATATTCCCCCTCACTTCAAACATATTTGTCCCATCCATCGATCTTGAAACTTTCAGAAGCACTTCTGGAAGTCCTGTTTGTGAGTGTCTTGTTTCCTTGTCCTGGCTAGCTTGATGTCCTGAATTGGTTCAAAGCATTTACTTTTAATGGTCATCTTGACTTTGAGGAAGAGCCAGAAGCCCCACAATGCTAGATGCGGTGAATAAGGTGGCTACATCTTGTTTTTAATCTGAAGAGCTAGTCTTTGTCTTTTAATTGGAGAATTCAGACTATTTCCATTCAGTGTTACAATTGAAAGATGTGTACTAGCTCCTCTCTTTTTGTTTTCTTCTGGTTGTTTTGAATGAGCTGTATTGCTTTCTTTTTTCTTATTCATCTTAAAGATCTCATAGTTGACTGAATTAAGTATGGTTGATTATTTCCTAGTTCTCATTTCCTTGTCTTTTAGTAAGATTTATTCTGTCACATGTTGGCATAATAGTGTTCATATTGATTACTCTTCTGTGTGTAGGATTCCTTAAGTATCTTCTATCATGCTAGTTTAGTAGTCATGAATTTCTTTAGTTCATGCTTCCTTTGGAAGAATCAATTCTGAAAAATAACTGCATGCCCTTCTGGCTTGTGCTGAGAAATCTGAAGTAATTCTCATCAGTGTGCCTTTTAAAAATGACTGGGTACTTTCATAGAGCTTTCAGTATTCAATACTTTTAGCAGTTCATATTATGTGGAAAGGTTCTTTTCTCCTCATGTCTGTTTGGGACTCTAAATACCTCATGTACCTGATGTCCTGGTCTTTCCCAAAATTTGGGAATCTCCTATTATTTCACTGAATAGATATTCTGTGTCTTTAGCCTGTCTTTACACACTCCTTTGTGTAAACCAATTATGCATAGGTTTGGTCTCTTAATCCTATTTCTTAAGTCTCATATTGCTCTGTTAATAACTCCTTTTTTCTTTTAATACTGCCTGGATGTGGTAATTCATTGGCCTCATTTTCAAGTTCTGATATTCTTTCCTCTGCTAAAGCTTCCCACTGAGTTTTTGTTTGACTTCTAAACTTTTCATTTCCAAGATGTCTGTCTGCTTCTTGATGCGTATCTCTGTCTCATTATTGAATTGCTCTTTCATATCCTGGATTTGTCTCCTTTCATTCAGCTGTTTATTTGTATCCTCTCTGAAGTCACAGATCATTTATGAGATCAGTCTTGAATCCTTTGGTACTTCATTCATTTTGATGACTTTGGATTCAGTTACTGAAGAGTAGTGGGCCTTTGGAGGAGTCATACACCTTTTTTTTTGTCTATTTCTGTGTTTCTCTGTTGACACTGCTCACCTTCTGGTGTGGGTATCTCTTCCACTTTTCTGTGAAATTGTTCTTACGAACCTCAGTACTGTGCTTGTGGAGTCATCCCTTTCTGCTTCTATGTGCTTTCCTGTCATTTATTCATTTGCTGTAGTGTTGGAAATTGAAGCAAGGGCCTTGCCCATGCTAGGCAAGGACTCTGTCACTGAGCTACATCCCCAGCCCTTTCTGTTTATTTTGAGACAAAGTCTTAACTAAGTTGTCCGGGATGGCCTTGAACCTGCCTCATCATGCCTCAGTCTTCCAAGTAGGTGGTATAATAGGCCTTTGCCACTTCATCTGGCCCATCTGCTCTGTCTTTTTTCCTAAAGCTCTTCCTCTCCTTCCCTCCTCATATGATAGCCTCTTCTATTGCCCTAACTTTACTTGCAGTCACAAGAAGGATACTCCTATCTCTTATCCATAAGAGTCACTTTTAAAATCTTATTCTGTAGGAGTAATGAAGGTATTCTGAAATCAGAGTTATGGACAACACTTTCATTGTGTCCATCAGTGTCTATTTCCATGTTTTATTTTAGTTACACAGCATAGTGAAGAGTTCGATTTACAAATAAAGGTTTTTTAAGAATGCTTTAAAAAAGACTGACTCAAGAGAAATGAAGATCTTACTTAAAAGTTTTCTCACTACCAATACCTAACAAGTGCTTACATTTCTAATTATGTGGATTTCTTATCCAGTTTAACTCTTCCTGGTTTTCTGGGAAATATTTCTGAATGAATCTGAAAACACTATAAGGCTGCTCAAAGGTATCACAAAAAATTTCAGTCACCTGCAATCCTTTTCTGGTAGCCATTTGCATAAAGTTTCAGGGTCAGATTCAGTTTGCTTTGTTTGTTGAATCCACACTTAGTATCTTCATCACTATGACATTTTCCTGCTATTTTAAAAATAACCTTGTGATTCCATATTGCCAGATGGAGTTGGTATAATTGTATTAAATTGTCAAACTGTCTAGTTAACTTTTTTTTTAATCAGCACAGAATGGATGAGAAGGGAAGAGAATCTTGTCTCATTTTATCTCTGCAGCAGTGTCTTATCTTGGGATAGTCAGTGAGTTTGTTTATAAGTAATTATACAGGTCCATTTAGAAAAATCCTGGTATTATTAAAAAGTTGCATTTTTCTCTTTCGTACACAGTGACTATTCAAGAACACTTTGCTTTTTCCTGCCTTTACTTTTATATTAGTGGTAAAGACCTCACATTTAAGTTGAGCACAGGTCATGTACTATGTGTCATACCTATGGTGATGTATTATACCTCTGATGATGTGATTACTTGCACAATTTAATGTCCAGTATTTGTGTTGCTTCAAATATATATATTAAAAAATCCAAATTGCAAGATATTACTTCCTTATCAACAAAACATTTGTAAGTAGTCCAGATATAAAACTAGATGACAGAACTTTTGAGTAGCACAAAAATAATTCAAAAGAAACATGTATAGTGATATCTCTAGAATTATTCCCAAGGAATTCTAGTATTTTTCAGGAACATAATTTGAAAGCAGGAAAATCAGTTATCCTCTTGGAGAAATATGGCCAAAGTAGCAGTAAAAGATTATAGCCCAAATCTTGCTATCATCTTTGCTCCAAGTGTGTCTTTCTTCTAAAACTGGAAGCAGTTCAAGAAATTAATTATTCTCTTATTTGTCATAAAAGGCATACAACATTTTGAGGAATAGCAAAAGAATTTAGACATGGGTAAAATGAGAAAGGGGTAATGGACACCAAAGAGAAACTTACTGAGCAAAATATTCTGTAAGGACTGCCTTGAGGTTTAAGTGTGTTGTTATCATTTCTGGGGCCTATGTGGTCTTCTAGGGGAATGGAAATAGGATGGAAAATCTCTTGTGTGACTCCCCAAAAGAAAATATTTTTCTTCAAAAGAAAAAAACTCACAAGATTATTTTAATCATAACTTCATGAAAGTATAAAAAGGATTAGTTGGAGGGAACTAAACTGAGCAGATTTAAAAATTGTGCTCTAAAAATATCAAGAACTTTCCTTTAAGACTGGAAATCACAGGAAGATTGTAAATACTCAGTTGGGCATACAAATCATGCAGTATATTAAACTGCTCATGTTGACGTAATGAAAATACTATTTAACTTTCTCAATATTTTTAATCTCAATTAAGTGGATATTAGAAAATTACATATTATTTTATTGGAATATATTTCTTAGTATCACCAGACACAACTAACATTCATAAGCAAGTTTTGTTTAGGTGAAACATTTGTGTACTGTTTTACTGATAGTGTGGCAGAAATTCTCTCCAAATGCCCATGAAGAGAACCTGCTAAACTGGAGATGATTTACTTTTTGGTGATTTCTTAAATAGTGTTACATACTTCAGTCAACAAATATAACTGAACTATCATTTATTTTACTGATGTAGTTCTAAAGTTAATCCCACCACATAATAAGCAGAGTGTTATAAATGGGAATTTACACCTTCCAGAATGAAACTAATACTTACTCTTTTTGTACTCAACATATATTTAAGATTATACACAAGGTTGAAAAAATGTGCAGAAAAAAAATTATGCCTTATTTTCCTGGCTGATGTTTTAATTATGATTTGATTTAAACCAAATTCCCTAGGCTAGTTATGCACAGATCAAATACTCACCCCCACATGCCACCTCTGCGTGACCCTGAGCTGTGAGGGGAGAAAATTCATAGCCCATCTGTCAGTCAGATGTGAGGTGCTGCTGAGGCACCTGGTGAGGCTTTCAGACATGATTGCAGTACGTGTGGAGTAGGTCTCCAGGTCTGGAAATGTTTTTGCCTGATTAGTTGGCAGAGGTCAGGGTAACAGGGCTCAGCACCAGGCTCTGGATCTGCCCAGGCATTCAAGGTGATAGCGGACAGCTGAGCCCTGGTGCAGTGAGGCCGGTGGACTCTGACTGCAGAGGTTCCCAGCCTGGCCTACAGGTTCCTGTCAATTCCAGTCTAAACACTTCTACACCATTTTACAGTTTCCAGTAGAGAAGTTAGTGCATTTCTGACTCTTGATTTTATTCTACATTTCTGATGTAACCCAACCATTCCCATATTCAAGACTAGGTAAGAGCCTAATAAGTAAATAGCATATAGTTGACAGACAGCCGTCATCCAAGCAGCCCTGAAGGGGAACTGAAGTTAGGGGAGAGGGGGAGAGAAAAGAAGGGGAGTAGAGATGGGGTGGGTGGGGAGGAAAGAAGGCTAGCCTGGGCTCTGCACTGCACGGAGCTTCTCTCTGAAGCCACTGTGGAAGAGTTGCTTATATGGATGGACTCACTTCAGATTAGTTTTTGATGGCCAGCAATATCTGTCATCCATATAAGCAGGTCACAAACACCCCTCCCCAAAGAAGTAAGGAGGCAAGACAAGACTGTGTAATGCCATGAGTCAGTCTGTCATCTGCTGCTGCTGCTGGAAAAACAATTTGGAGCATGTGCCTTCCCAATAGAGTGAGAGCACATTTCACATACAAAGACAGCAGTTGATGTCTGAGTATAAAACCATCCATTTGGGCCGGAGATTTAGCTCAGTGGTTCCTGTGCGTGCCTTGCAGGCGGAAGGACCTGAGTTCAATCCCCAGTACCAAAAAAGAAAAAACCATCCATTTGTCAGATCCACATTCATGCAGCTGAGCTACACATGCTCTAGAAGTGGAAGGGATAGCACCTTGCATGTCCTGAGATCCTTATAGCCCCAAGAGCTCCATTTATTCAGTTAACATTTACTAAATATTGTGAAGACGGGGCCCCAGACCTGGAGATGAGTAACCAGCCATACATGACTGGTACTGGGAGAAGGGTGGTCAGGACTGTCTGGAGGGGCATTAACATTTGAGCTGAATTTGTAAGATAAAGTTGAGGGAAATGAATAACAATTTTGAAAAGAAAATGGAGCCAGGAAGAAGAGCAGAAATAAGATGAAATAGAAAGTGAGAGAGATGTCTGAAAGCAGCGTAGGTGCTCAGGCAGAGGGGAGGTGAAGTGTCTGACACAAGGTAAGGGACATCAGTCCCACACCAGTTTACCTGGACCAGCAGTTACCAAACTGTGTTCTACCTGGGCTGTCAATTATGCTACAGGTATTCTACAAATAATATTTTCTCTAAGAGATTCTTTTTCTCAATACTGAAGATTGAACCCAGAGCCTGCACACTTTTTACAATTATTTTTATTTGGAGACATAGTCTCACAAAGATGCTGAGGCTGAGCTAGAACTTGCAATCACCCTCCATTACCCTCCCAGAGTGCTAGCCTACAGATACATTTTTATCTCTGAGATATATATTGGAGGTCCGAGGTTTTATTTGGAAAATCTCTTTAAACAACTGATATGGATATCAAAGCTATTTAAGATTTTTTATGTGTACGTGAGCAGGCAGTTAATATGAATAGCTTTATATTACAGGAAATAAGTAAAAGAAGGCTATAGAAAAGAGCTTGTCCTGGGTGATGTAGCAGATCCTGTACTGGGGCAAGAGGCCAGAGAGGCTCTTAGGCATTGGCAAGGAGACCGGAGAAGAAAAATGTATTCAAGAGAGATTTAACTGGAGAGTAAGTAGAACAAGATTCTTCCTAAGAGAAGAGCACAAGATAACAAGTTTATAATGTGGGCCAGCGCATAGAACAGGCAATGAAAATGCTCATAAGACCAAACTCAGAGTGCAGATGCTTTCAGAGAACTCACACAGTTTAGAGACTCAAGAATGAAACTTGTCTCCAGGGGATTTCTTGTGGGTGGGTTTCTGTGCATAGATAACCCCAGAATTAAAAATCAAAAGACATGCTAGCTTTCTGTGTGAACTTCTGGGAGTAGCCCTGCTTATATTACCATGCTGTTCTGATGAACAAATTGACTTTCTAAGCCATTAGTGAACTTGGTCATGCATTCCTGAAAGATGACTGCAATCTAACTAGATTTTGAAATTTTTTCATCATTAAAGCTGTGCCTGCAGTAGTGTTCTGCCAATGTAAGTTCCAAAGCATTGTTTTCCTAAACTGATTAGCAGACTTTGCCTTTGTATGAATCCATTATCTCTACCATTGTCCCTCTGCCCCCTCTCCCAAAAAGAACCTGTAAGAAAGCCGTGACCGCAACACTGACCCACACTACAGATTTCATAGGGCTGAGGGAATGACATGTTCAGAAACCCATCTCATTGATCCTAGTGATTCTCCTAAATAGACTCACCCTGTAGTCTGTCATTACGTACAGTCAGTCCCCTCAACAAGCACTTCAGTATTTAAGAAGCTTGCTCTCAGTTGTAGACGTCTTGCCCTTCTCTGCTGAGTGCCTCCTTCAGATTTATGAAAGAAAACATTTCTTTCTATGAAAGGTTTTTGTACACCCGCATCTGGAAGTGTTTATTTCAGTGGCATGTAAGCTATCTGTGGATTTAGTTAGCACCAGACCCCCTTTTGTGTACTTCTGCCTTAAAATTTTTATAAATGATCTTATTGAATTTATGCCAGTGTGCACATGGTTTGGCTGATTGCTGCATATATCCTTTACCTGCCAGTCACCTTTGATTTATGTTCCTTCTGCTGAGCTTTTGCCTTCCAAAACTGGTGCCACTGAACTGTCCTCTAAATCATCTTATTGGTTAAATTACTCCAAGATGAGTTGGTATGTTTTTGGTTGCCTACAGACAGAAGAATTTATATTTTTCTGCCTTTACCCACTTCTACTAAAGCCACTTACAGAGAAAGATTGGACAAGTTATGTCATCGATCTTTCTGTTCCAAATGAATACCATCTGAAACACTATGCCAAGTCAAGACTGAAGTGATAAAGAAGTACTCTTTGGCATGCACTTCTGTTGTGAGCCTTTCTTTTGCAAATAAGTCTGTGCCTTGGATTGAATCAGATGGGGAGATTTTTCATTTCTCAGAAAGGGGGAAATAAAGTCAAATACAATAAGTAAACTGTCAGAAAGGTAGATTTTGTAGGCTTTACTAGCTTGTGAGGTTTACAGTGTTTCCTGGAGAAAAGCAGGTGGCTTGGCAGTTAGCTAAAATGATAGCTCTTTATGGTAGTGGTTTCAAGGTGTTTCATATTTCTAAAAAGATCCTGAAGAGCTAATTCGTAAGAATTGCTGACAACATGCTGGATCATTGGTCATGGAATGTGTCATTTAACCTGAAGTCGCAGCTCAGTAGCTGTAGCACCAAGTGATCCCCAGTGAATTGTAAGTTGACCTACAGTGACTGTGCTAATGAATGAGGACACCAGGTTGTGTTGACAGAACATAGCAGTACTGTATGATTTTTAAGTAGGTTTTAGATATTCAGATATGTGACTTACGCATGTTTTGCAGAGATCTGCTCTCTCTTTGTTCTATATGATGGTAGAGGACCATTTTTAAATGTTCATACTTATATGTGAAATGATGTGAAAGCCATTAAAATGCCTGGACTACACAGATCTCAGCATCATAGTTCATGAACTATGGTAAGCAAAGGAGAGAACTTCTAGGTTGCTTGGCTTTGGTCCCACCAAGCCTGGTGGTATTTATTCCAAAAGACTCCAGAGACTTCATTTATAGTCCTGGAAATTTATGTGGCACTCCCTGTGCCCTGCCCAGCTGAAAGCTGTATCAGGAGCCTGTCAGTCATAGCTGCATGGTTAATCTTGGAGCTGACGAGCCTTCCAGAGAGGCAGCACATGGAGTGTTGCTATTAGGGAATCAGCACCAGAGACTGAAGCACTGTGTTTCTGTTAAGATGTCACTTTTATTTTAACAACATAATCTTTAAAATAGATATAATTTACATATGTGTATAAATGTATGCTTGTATTTATAGTCTCATTTAACAAGAGACTATAAATAAACCAAAATTTTCATTAGTACAGTTTCATGTAAATCACTACTCACATTCTGCCATATATGATGAATTTTCAAGGTCTTTTGAGTCAACTTGTCTGAGCCTCAGTTACATCAGTTGTAAAAAAAATTAGCAATTTTTAGTAAATATTAGTAATAATGCTTTAAAGCTTCCATCACAGTGTCTAACATGTAGAACATGTTTTTTAAAATGCTAGCAGTGGCTTTAAAAAAATAATTATCCTGGTAGAATTCAGAAGTATAGGTTACACTGGCAGTTTGCCAGTAGTGCTGTCTGAGACTTAGGGAGGCCAGCCTATATTTGGATCACTGACAGGCTTTCTTTTGTTTTGTTTTTATTTTGTTTTGTTGGTACTGAGGATCGAACTCAGGACCTTGTGCTTGCCAGGCAGGCGCAGCACCACTGAGCTACATCCCTGGCCCTGACTGGCTTTCTTTATGGCCTTCAGAAAGTTCCCTAATGTTTCTGTGTCTTTCGCATGTGGAGAATAAGTAATAATATTTCTTGCCAGGAGCTTCCAAGGACCTGGAGATCCATGCACACTGGAATCCTTTCCTGCCCTGTGTGCTTACCCTGGCATGGCCAAACAAGCCTATGCTGAGGACCAGTCTCCTTCCGGCAGCAGGAGCATTACTGACCACATATGGGCAGGGAAGCTTAGGGGCAGACCAGTTATGGTACAAAGATGAAAAGCTACAGAAATTGTGGGTTCCAAAGAGTGACTTTTTCAGGAATGAGCATTTAGAGAAATTTGAAGTTTCAGATTGGAAGGAAAGAATGAAAGATGCCGTACATTCAGAACTCGCTTTAATTTTAAGTTTCGAACTTGAGAGTTAGGGAAGACTCCTTACCCGGAAATAGTTCCTACTCCTACTCTCACTGATGCCTAAATTTCTGCTAGTACAGAATCATCCTCTCTTAAAATATATTTTGTATACCTATGAAAATTTAATGTTTCAAACATCTAGATAAATAAATCTATAAACAAGTTGTTTGGTGATAGTACTTCAAGTTGATGACTAATACAACCTTTAGACCATTCTCTTAATCTATTTCAGCAGGAACTTACTTAAATTACTCAAGGCAAATGACAGTTTCCCAAAATCTTTTGTTTCCAAAAATCTCCTAAGAATTTAATTATGAAATCTTTGTTGCCAGCATCTAATAGTTACATACTTTTCTTTGATCCTAAACTGAAAGTTTTCCTCTGTTTTTTCTCAGTGGAAATAAAAATACTGTAATGTTCTTTGAACAAAGTCTCTGGTGCCCTTCCTAATGTGTGTGTGTGTGTGTGTGTGTGTGTGTGTACCCTTCCTAATTTTGGCAGCAGTATTTCTCTAACATTGCTGTTTTCTCCACCTCAATCTCTAGAGAGCTTCCGTTGTCCACACTTATTTTACAAGTCACATTCTAGACAGTTGTTTTAAGATTTGGATACATCTGAACCCAGTGAGTTCCAAATGATGCTAGGCCTGGGAGAGAAGACTCCAGATACCATATCTGTCCTTTGTCCTCAGCTGTCTCTGAACTACTGTCTCCTTTCAGTCTAGTCCAAATCTTTGACCCACTTCCTCCAAGATACATGGTCTTTCCTAGTCGGATCCAAACCTCAATTAGATAAAGGAGCTGCATCTTAGCCATGTTGGTATCTCCATCCGCAAAGAGCAGTAATTTTTGTTGTTGTTATAACTGCTTTTTTAATTTGGAACTCAACATAAATAGTGCCTAAATGGATGGACAGATGTGCAAGAAAATGTTCTGGAGAGAAAACATCCCTCCAAAGCAAAGTCCAGTTTTAATCTCCATAATCAGTTTTAGGCCCCCAAATTTGGTACAGCCTATGTCACTCTACTACCTGTGATTCATGAGGTAGTTGTATAGAGTCAGTTTATACTAACTGTAGGACAGCAAAAAGAATAATATGCGGCCAGGGATTTAGCTTAGTGATGGTGCCAGCTGCCTTGCAAGTGGAAGGTCCTGAGTTCGATCTCCAGTACCAAAAAAATACCAATATGCTTGCTTAATTATTGCTATCCACCATTGGTTCCTGGAGAACCTAAGGCAACATCATGTTATGCTACCTCAAGAGCAGTGTGTATGTCAAAGGGAAGTGCTCAGTGGGTGATTATGTACCAAACATAATGACAAGTCCTAAGCACACTGGGAATGCTGTGAAGCTTTGCTGGACTCCTCACCAAAGCTGATGATTGAGCTGTGTAGTCAGCACTGAGTTCCATACACTCAAGCCGATAAGAAGGAAGTCTCCCATTGGTAGTAAGCTATACGGATTGTCTTGTAATTTCATTGAGGAGGCTCTTGTATCATTTTGCAGAATGGGTAATGGGTATAAAACATCCAGTCTTCACAGGTGTTGTTTTATCACAGAACTGATCTTACTTACCTAATTGCCCCTGGTAGCAGTTTTTTATAAATATTCAGGTGAGCAATGTCCAACTTAGGAGCTTTAGAAGTACTGTCTTGTCATAGAATATTATTCTTTGTAATATGCTTGATAAGATGCTACTCATCTGACTATTTTATGAGCTATTAAACTGAAAACATTCAGTGAGGACTAAAGTTGATTTTAGTAAGTGTTCATTGTTGAAAACACAGTAACAGACATGAAACTATACTATGGTACAGTGAGGATAGTACTGAAATTGTCACTGTCTACTCAAAAAGCTTTTGTCTAAAAAATTTTCAACACCAGAAATAACCACTAGGAAAACGAGATTTGAAAAACTCCCAAGAGCAGGATGATTTGTTGGCTGATTATGTGTTCTCATAGACAAAGCCTAATTTTTCTGATAACAATCCCTTTGTTAGTGGTAGGCTCCTGTGCAGTTTCAGGCACATTTTTATGATACATTTTTATGTTGAGTTATCAATTAAAAAAGTCTACACATCTTTTCTTCAGATTTGGAAGATGTGTTCTCTTTTTGGCTAACAGCCTCATGCTGCCATGAAACGTGCCAGGTTCCCATGCAGACCTGTGTCTGCTCTCTGTCAGGTGCCTTCTCTTGCCTCACAGAAACAAATGCCCACCTTACACTGTGTTCTGCTGCATGGCTGAGTAAAGGCTGGAGAGTTGCAAGCAGATGAAGGGCTCCATGCGCTCCTCACAGGAGAGGAAGTCATCCAGGAAAGCAGACATCAGGGATGCTGCATTTCTTTCCTTGGGAAAAATAGAAGAAATCTCAAGATTATAGTGAAAGAGAAACTAGTGGGAAGGAATGTGTCCAGCTGTATTCTCTCAGCAGAAGGAAGGTGATTCTGCTCCCTAGCCGATGGAAATAAGACTCGAAGAAAAGGGAAAAAAATCCTGCTTCTGTCTGTCATCAGAAAGGCCAGCTCTCTGAGACCTCTCTCGTTCCTGACAGACAGGCAGTGGTTTGCCATTTCTAACTGCCCAGGAAATCAGGAAGAAGGAGGGTCATGGCATAATTCACTTTTCTTTTTGGAAGATGGTGTTTTCCAATAAGTCAGCAATAATTCCAAATTCTTGGCATATGGTTTGTGTGTACTAGACAATGGAGAGAAGAACAGGAACAAAACTAAGAAACTGAACATCTACTGAGCTTTGTCACCTAGCACAGTATCATTCTCTGTCAAGTGCAATAGCCAGAAACAAAAGAGAGCTTGTGGTTTGATTGTGAGGACAGCCACAGCAACAGATTCCAAAGGTCAATGTGAAACTTTGCTGATTCCAGAGCGCTTTAGGAATTCAGAGTTGAAGGGAAACATGACAGCTGGAGATATCATTAAGCTGGAGATATCATTATTGTGGGGCAGGTACTGCCTTGGACCTTGGCGGGAAGGACTCCCATCCTCTGCCCCATCATGCTGCTCAGGCCCCACTTCTCCACACCTTGGACACTGCCCTGTGGCATGGGTAGCTACTGAAGAATGGAAAGACAAAATATTGCATATTCTTGTGGTGGAATATTACTCAGACATGAAAAGGTGGCATTATACATGCTGCAACACAGATGAACCCTTATGACGTTATGCTGAGTGAAAGAAGCTAGATACAAAAGGACACATACTGTATGGTTCCCCTTACAAGAAGTGTCTAGAGTAGGCAAATTCAGAGTCAGAAATGAGATTAGAAGTTACCTGGGATTAGAGAGATTATTGTTTAATGGTTAGAGTTTCTTTTGGGGGGTGATGAAAAATTTGGAAAAATAGGTAGTGGTAATGGTTGCACAATATTGTAAATGGAATTAATGCCACTGAATTGTACACTTAGAATTAACAGCTTTTATGTTAAAATATTTTACCACACCACCCCTCCCAAGGTAACTGTTGGTGATGCAGCCACACACTGTACCTCCCTCACCCCCCACACACACACACCTTAGAGAGTGAAGGCAGAACATGAGCTTCAGACGCTTTTAAATAAGGGAAAAGGCAGGTAAGGCCCTCAGAGCCTGCCTGCCTCTGGGCGTGAGTGTAGTACTGCCTCCAGAGGTACTGTTTCCCACGGTGCCCACAGTGCTGCAACGCCGGACCGTTCAGGCGGCTCTTGAGCCCAGCCACAGACAGCTCTGGATGCAAAGTCCATGAAGTGCAGCAGTCATTCTTTCATTTTAGCAACTTGATGGGCATTAAACATTAAAATTGCAAATATCTCTGTTCCAGTAAAAATGTATAATAAGAGTCTGTTCAACTTTCTAACATATAAAAAGTTTCAGCTTTATTTATGGAATTGAAAACCATCATAAAAGTATTCATGCAGCTGACAAAAGAAAAGGTTTACATGCTCCAATCTTGCCATCAAGTCAAGTGTGCTTTATGCTTTGAGCAACACATGGTCTTTTGAATTTGTTAGTGAGAATTCTAGCCACAACTCTGCCAATAACAATGATAATATATTCTTTGGAACGACCTGAAACTTATTTATAAAGAATATCTTCATAAAATACATATCAAATCTGACCTCACACCCACTGTCAAACCCATGGTGGGAATGCCAACCATAAACAGTTAAGATGGGTTGATTTAATTTTGAGAAGACAGAAGATGTACAAACAGACTTGGGACAACAGAAGATTCTTAGATAAAGAATAAAACTGAAATCTTTAGAGGAAAACGAAGTCAATTTTGAATTATGCTATCAGCAGTTACTTGGTAAGAAATTAATGTTAGCAAAAGCTTACCAGTAATATTAGCACTCGATTGTAAAACAAAAAGCTTACCACAAACATCAGTTATATCTGAAGTTTGGCTATTCAGTTGGGTGTTTGGTTTATTTTTTATTTTTGTTTAAAAGCATAATAGGCTGGTATACACAAGCCCCAAGTTTCTGTCACCAGCACAAGGGAAGCAAAAAGGCAAAACCTTGGTGAAGTTATTTAGCCAGTGTGGTGACACCCCCCCCCATACACCTAGTACTTGAAAGGCTGAGGCAGGAGGATGGCAAAGTTCTAGACCAGCCTGGACTATATAGCAAGACCCTACCCCCAAAGGGGAAGGGGGAGAAAAATCATTTTTCTAAATCAAAGAACAATTTGAACAAGGAAATGAAATATCTTCCTGCTTATGAAGGAGAAAATTCACAAATAGTCTTAAAGCTAATTTCTGTAGAGCATATTATCTGATCATTATAAATCAAGATATGGTATTCAGAGAAAGCCATTTCAATGAATCTCTTATTTTCTGGTGTTTGGAGTTTGTTGTTACTTCTGGAAAAGTTACATAAGTTCTGTGAAGTGCATGAGGGAACATACATTGTAAAGTTTCAGTGTGTCACTTAAATTTCATTGGAAAATAAGAGCAATTCTTATTAATTTTGAAGTTCAAACTATGAGAAATCCATTGTCTCTAACAGCCCCATACACTGCAAAGAAACTTTGGAAGGAGATAGGAAACTGTCTGGCGTCAGAATTAGAATCCAACCTGAGAGGCAGGCAATGGGAAAGAAAGGGCTTTAGTGTGGCCTGGCCCCTGGATGGGATCTAAAAGAGGCAGGGAGGGAGGCTGTGCAGGTTGGCCAAGAGGAGTAGGGCTGTTCTTAAGGTGGGGATGGCTAGAGCTCAGGCGAGGCTGAGTCACTGCCCAGAAAACCCAGCCCAGCAGCATCTCCCACTTCAAACCTGTCGAGACTCAGGGTCCAGCTCCCCACAGCTCTGCAGGAGGACTGTGCCAGTTCTCTCCCACCAGAAATTCATGAGAGTTCATATTTCACTATGTTCATTCGCAAATTACTAGATTTGAAACTTCATTCAAAGCTTGATAATTTGATTGCCTGCCAACATTTCTAAAATGGTAGCATTGCAATAAAACTAAAGCCATCCCTGTTTTCAAACGTTTCTTGGAGACTTGTGGTAGTCTGTGCCTCTGGCGTGGTGGGAAGAGCCTGGCTGGGGCCAAACATCAGATCCCGGCTCTTAGCACAAGTCAGAGCCTCTCTCTGTCTGTCATGTGTAAGTTATAACCCATGACCACTTAGCCACAGGTGGTTAAAAGTTTAGAGCAGAGAGTAAAACTGGAAAGTCTTCATAAACAGGAACACTCTAGGTAAATGTACACTTTAAGGTAATTTGTCTATATCCCATTAGTGTGGCGTAGGGATGACTTTAATCTGAGGACTGTGAGGGCTTCTCAAAGTTGGATCCCTTCTGATCCCATTGTTAAAACTCAAAACTAGAAGAAGTAGGGAAAAGAACTAAACAGGTGATTCAAAAGTTCATAAATTAAAATATACAAGAACAGCCAGAAATTCCTCAAAAAGCATATTTGCGGCAGTTACTAATCAGCCAGGCCAAGTAATAAAACATATTACAGAGCTATTTTAATTCATAGTTGATGTAATTGAGCAGCCTAGAAAGTCCAGAAGTAACCAATTACAGCAGACCCCCGAGTTAAGACTGTCCTGGCATAGGAACAACTTGGATTATGACCAGAATTTTAGCTAACTTACGACCAAAATCTTGAGTTATGTCCCAAATACTGGCTGCTTGTGCTTCCAGATAGTCTCAGTTACAGATTTAACCCTTAGAGTTCTGGAAGGATCATTACAACATCCTTTCTTGTGTGGGTTGAATTGACAAATCTTGGGCCAATGTCTCTCTAAGGACCCTGAGATCTGCCTGGAAGAAAGTGTGGCCTAAAATTATACAGGAGAGAGACTTTTGAAGGCTGTGTAGAGGAGCCTGAGGCTTCAATTGACCAACTTGATTACAAGCAGCCATCGTGAACAAATTAAGTTTGTATGTCAGGGGTCCACTGTATGAATGGTAAATTTGGCATATGATGCAAATGGAAAAATTTCCAAATATATTACTAACCAAAGAAAACAAAGATATAGAGTAGCAGAAAGGTATGTTGTTATTTATATTAAGAGGACCCGTTGAGGATATCTACAGATATAACCCCCTCAGTTTATAATAGTGATGTCCCATACCTAACTATAGGCCTAAAATACCACCAAGCCACAACTGCATCAGCACCTGGCCTGTCACACACCACAGATCAGCAACACAGCAGAGGATCAGTTGTTCCCCAGTAATCACAGGTCAAGCTTGGCATCACAAGAGCACCGTACTGCCTTTCACTAGGTCAGAACTCGAGTTCCAAGGACCAATCCTACTGAAAGCAGACCACTTCTCCATCATGTTAAAATCAAAAAATTGTAAGTCAAACCCTTGTAGTCAGGGACTGTCTGTTGTTTATGCATATGTGTGCATATGCTAGCACATTCGTGGGGCTCTCTGGAAAGACACACGAAGCTGGTTAGAGTGGTTGTTGCTGAGAAGGTGGACAAAGTCAAAGATGAGAAGGAAGCTTATGGTTTCATAGTACTGTTTGTTATAGTCTGGAGTTTTTAAACTGGTTTGTTTTTTTAATTTTCAAAGAAAATATAGGCTCAGAGTAAGGCTGAGCCAATGGCAGTACTACAAACCAATTACCTTGGTGATGTTTTTAACTCTCACTTGGCTGTTTTGGTGTCCTGTTGTCTGGTTATCAGAAGTTGCACAAAACTGCCTTTCTGAAGTTCGTGTATAGTTCTGAGTAGAGTTGGCTTGCAGTCCAGACTCAAGTGTGAAGGTAACTCTCCTGTTCCACGGAATGGGTCTCATTTAGGAAGCAGGAGTGCATAGTTGGCAGTGCTCTTGCAATATGAAATAGCAAACTTTTGGCAAGCAGACAAGTTCCATGAATTCATGTGTGGTGTTTCTTTTCTGTTTGGAATTGAGATCCAGTGCCCACTGTCTAGCTGTTAAAAATGAGCTTACTAAAAATCTTGCCACATTTTTGTACTGACTGAAATTAAGCCCTCTGGATACATGGGGAATTGTTCAAACTTCTTTCTCTTGGAAAGCCCTTAAAGTGGCTTCAGCAGAGAGGTGTTTCTCACTCCTCTTTCCAGTTCACCTGGCTTTGGCCTGCATTGTTCCTCACTTACCATACTCAGAGCCACAACATCAGCTTCTTTTCACAAAAGAAGCAGGTTTCTTTTACTTTTTTTTAAACATAACATTGGGGAAAATACAGATAAAAACACATTATTAATACTTTTGTCAAGCCTGTGAAGTTAGCATCTCACTGAATGACAACAGCCATGTTGTATATATGATCATCTTGAAAAATATCACCTCCCCAAATGCCTGTAAAAAGCAAATAAAAATCAGAGCATAATGCTTTAACTGGTGGCCTTTGGCCATCTGTGATGGTTAGGAATGGTGCAGTCTGCAACAACTGATGGCACGATGGTGACTTACTAATTTTGAGAGAACTGTGGTAAGCTGTTGGTGCACTCAAGGTTGGGAGCTGTAATCATCATCAGTTACACCTATTCAGTCTGTAATGAATAACTCCAGAACTTGGTGTCTTAGCACAGCAGTGGTTATTTATTATCTTATGGCTGCTGTGAGCCAGGAATTTGGGAGCAGCTTTGTGAGAAGCTCTGAGGTCAGACAGCCAGGCAGGTATTCAGAGAGGCTGGAAGATTGCCTTTACAGTGGCTCACTTGGGTAGCAAATGAGTGCTGGTCCTGTCTGAGACTTCAGTTCTTCACAAGACTGCAGAAGTGTCCTCACTGGACGGCACCTGGCTAACCCAGAGCAAGCAGTCCAGGAGAGCGATGTGGGAACTAGGTTACCTTCTATGGCCTACCATAAAGATCATGGACTGTCACATTCAGTGTGGGAGGGAACTGCATATGGACATGAGCACCAGCTGGCAAGAATGAGAAGGGCCCGTCCCAGAAGTTGGCTATATGGCAGTGAAAGCAGAAGACTTGTATAAGAGCATTTGGGCTTTGAGTTAGCTTTGAAGGGCCTGAAAGGATCATAAGGTGCAGATTCGTAGTCTTATTTCTCAAAATTAGATAAATGGGCATGTTCTGGAATTATAATTCACCTGTGTGACAACTGAAAAGTTCAAGTTTTTTTGGTGACATGGTTGAAATCTTTGGGTTTACCCAGTATCTTTTATTAATGTATAATCAAAATGTAATATGACTGAATGGTTCAAAATTTTAAATCTAAACTTTTTAAGAGTTGACGGAGTGACAGTAGGTGAAGCCAAGGGCTGAGTGGAGAAAGGCTGGGGGAGCCAGAGAGAGAAGAGCAGAGCCCAGATGCCCATAACCTGGGATGTGGAAAATAAGGGGTACCTGGGCTGCTTTCCCCATGCTTGGTCCCCAGTGCCCAGCTCAGTACTTATCAGAGGAGGGTGTCAGTGACTATGATGGATTGAAAAATTAGAAACAGGGTAGCTAGGCTGTGGATGTCATGTACAGGGGCCTGAGAATTGAGGACTGAGCCTTTGCAGTAGGGTTGTATGATTTGGTGTGAAGTGATGTCCAGATATGTTATAACATCAGCACACACACAGTACAAAGTCTGGGAGCTTCATCCTCCTCCACAAGTACAACAGTGACGATTGTACGATGGCTGCATTCTGTACACTACTGATTTTAAAAGAAGAAATTTCTATTGCATAAAGGACTGTGGCCAAGTACTACTGAACATAGTTCAATTTTTGTTTCCACCAGATTTTAAGTGAACATTTTTCTGACACTAGATTTCTATAGAATGACTAATGGACTATAGACTGATTCAGACATTGTTTTTAAGAACACATTTTGGCAAATAAACCTGAGATTTTGCTGAAGGAGTTGAAGCTAAACCTAACTCTTTGTAAAACTAGTATGTGCTCACTATAGAACCTCTGGAAGGCCTGTGTCTGTCCCACACTAATATGCTTGGCCTTGTGTTCATTCTCTAGCAGGACCCTGGGCTGAGTCGACACAATGAGTGAATGTGACCTTGACTCCACACAGTCTGCATTTGTGAACCTCAGGCTCAACGATGCCCTGATTTAAAAATTAGTAACATTTTAAGCCATATACTCAGAGGTAGATTAGGCATTAGATAATAAAGTAGTGATATAGGATGCTTTGGCCTTGGGCCCTGGAGAGAATCCCAGCTCAGTGCTTGGAATGGTGGTGTGGCTGTACTCATTGTCACAGTTGACTCTGACCTTCTGGCCAGCTGTACTATGTGCTGACCTTGAGGTATCCTGAGCTCTCTAATCTGTTTCCTAAAATGTGGAAATTGTAACTCTCCTTCCCACTTTTCTACCCTAGAAGAATTTTATACATAGAAGTGAAATTATATATACATATATATATATAAAAGTTACTTAGAGAAAAGCAAAATAGGAAAAACGGTGCTTCTAAAAGGGTTCTAGGAGTAAGAATCAGGCCTGGTTCAGTGTCTGCAGGTCACCCACTTTTGTTTGTATTCATAGTCAGAGCTCTGCCTGAAGGGTCCCTTCTATTACAGCTTGGGTCTGAAATGTCCACCAGGCCTGTGTTAGAGGCATGGCCCTCAGCTCAGGGCTACCAGCTGGTGGTGGAAACCTCTAACAGGTGAGGCCTTGCGCAGGCTTTAGGTCATTGGGGATGCCCTCAGAAGAGAGTGTGAGACAGTGGTCTCTCAGTTTTGCTTCACTTTGTTGTGCTTCACACTCCCCGCCATAATAAACCATCTCCATATAGGCCTAAGAACAACAGGGTATCCGAACATGGGCTGAATGCTCCAAAACCATGCAGCAGAGTAAACCTTTCTATTTCTAAATTGATTATCTCAGATATGTTGTTACAGCAATGGAAAGCTAACTAACACAACCTTCTACTATCAATTGGCTTGTTGATTTTGTGTTTGATCTTAAAACGAGCCTATGAAGTTTTATTATATCTGGGCAAGTTATCCTCTCTGAACTTAAGGGTCTTCATATAGAGAGTGTGACTAATAGCACCTTCACATAGAGTTGCAAGGGATTACATCAGCTATAATATAAGGTCCATAGGAATATCCTAAGCATCTTATGATGGTGGTTATGATGATGATGGTGATGGTTTTGCAAATGAGGAAGATAAGATTCATGAAAGTTACTTCATTTTTCCTAGGGCACACACTGGTAGAGCTGGAAGTTGAATTCATGGTTTATGAATTCCATTAAACCACATTGTTACATATCTGTTTTTTCAAACTTTATTAACTGTTTTGAAATAATAATCACAGAACCTAAACCTCTGGACTTCAGTCTTTCCTAGCCTTTTTGTAGGTTATGCTATTAAAAAAAAAAAAAAAAGGTAAGGAATGAGAAGTTGGGATTTTTTTAAACTCAGGCCTCTGGATGTCCATAGGACTGAAGGTACCTCCTTCAAAACTAGAAGTCGCAGTAGGGCATCACCATGTAGGAAGGCAGGAAAAAAATACTGTGCTTGTTCCTGGAGACTCTTTGTAGCCGCGTGCTGTATTTCACCATACCTTAAGAATGTCTCCACAATTCTTACTTACATGAATAAAGAGAATGAATTTCATTTTACGTTGTACAGCCTATTAAGTAGTTAAATAATGGTTTGATTTTGAAACAGATTCTTTGTTTTCCAGTCTTTTCCACTAATTGTGGTTCTGCCTTGAGTAAATGCATAAAAAGGAAAATTGCATTCCCTCCCCTGTAGTCTCCCACTAGGCTGGGCTAGCCCCAGACAATGTACACAGTTTTAGCCATGTTAAAAAGACAGGTGAACCTAGAAAGTAATTCAGTTAGTTTGATTATTCTAGTTTGCTTTGTTTTCATATATAACCAGAACATTACTTATTAGAGACACCATCTCTCAAAACCATATGTCCTTGAGTATCTCTACAATTCCAAACAGTGTTGCTTTTGCTCAAAATATTTTTGAAACCAGTCTTTAATAGTAATCTTCACAGCTTACAGCGCATTCTTTTGAAAGGAATAAGTGATAACAAATCAATCACTTCATTATCGCACCAGTAGAGTTGTAGATTCAAACTACTTCTCATGTAAATAAGATAAAGAGAAATTCTAAAACTTTCATGTGATACAATTCAGTGATTGTGTTCCATGAATCTAAAACAAAAAGATTAATAATAGGTTATTATCAGGGCCGGGGATTTAGCTCAGTGGTTCCGCCGCCTGCCTCCCAAGCGCAAGGACCTGAGTTCGATCCCCGGTACCAAAAACAAACAAACAAAAAATAAAATAATAGGTTATTACCATTGCTGGTTATCATTGGCAACTTTCCATTGTATCAACATCATTAAGAGTATTTATCTTCAGGCACCCTAAGTTTACCTAGTGGAAAACTGAAATAAAAATTCTATAAGAACTTTTTTAAACAATATAATGTTCAATTATTGTTCAATTTTTACACTTTATATTATTTTTAAATGGCATAAATATGTATTATTTTACTGCCCTATAAAAAAACACATGCTTATTAACCTGGTTTTTTTGGTCTACTTGTAAGGATGCTTTATCAAAATGAATATTTTAAATGTTATAAAGATGTCATACTTTACTAAATTAGACTATAAATGATTAATTTGGAAAGGAAATACATTTTTATTATTTTTCAAGAATGCCTTTCTATGTTATAAATAAGCAGTTATTAGGAATTAAGATACCTTCTGTGTGTGTAAACATGCTATCTTTGGGCACACAGGCCTCTCTCTGCTAAATGAAAAAGTACTTGAATCAACATTTGTCCAAGTTTACGTTCATTGTGGGGGATATACTTCTCCTTTTGTATATTTAAATGCATTTTATATTTGTTCAGAAGACTTCTTGTTAGTTTTTATCCTGTGTGGATCAATGTAGTATGTGCTTAGAAAATAAGAAAAAGGAAAATGCAGATTCCAAAAGAGGAGCTGAGTTTCTGAAAGAGATTTTAGTAAAATGAAAGAAATAATTTTGGCTGCTAGCACTTGGCTTAAGGATTTGATTTACTGAAGCCATGTGGAGTGGTGAAAAGAGCAGACGTCAGAGGCCTGGGCTAAGTCCTTGTCTCTGCCACTCACCTCCCTGAAGGACCTCAGACAAATCTTTCAACCTCTGTGGGCTTCTGTTTCCTAATCTGTAAAACCGGAGGTTTGAAGCATGATTTCGCAAAACCTCCAGCTGTAACATTCCATCATTTAACTCGTGCATGCACTGATTCAGTCCTCTTTTCTTCTGTCTTATTTGCATGTAGACTATTTAAATACCCATAGATATTTAAAATAATGCCAGACTTTGTATTAGTCAGCTTGGACTGCCATAGCCATAGACTGGGTAGCTTAAAGAACAGAAGCCTACGTTCTTACAGTCTGGAGACTAAGTCCAAGTCAGGTCAGTTCCTGCGGAACACAAGTAATCTCCTGGCTTGTGGACGGCCACTTTTTCCCTGTGTCCTCTGTGCATGCATAAAGGTTGATACAGGTTTACAGTGAAAACCTATCACTGATGTGTCCACAGTTAATAACTTTTGAAGCAAAGTTGACTTAAAAGCATTTGTGGCCAGATTAAATTCATTCAAGTGTGATGCTCATAAGTTGTATTTTAAACTTTTAATGGAATCTAAATTCTTTCCAGAATAAGGTGTCATTTGTTAGTATGTTAACAGTGAATAACTGACCTTGCTCTGTCCAAATCTTTGCCTCCTTCATCAGCCATCTTTATTTTTTGTCCTATAGACTTAATCTTCTTTATCTTGGTAAAAAAAAAAAAATACAAAGTTTACCAATAAAACCACTTTTAACTGTACCTCCTTTCAATTGTACCTCCACTTTTAATTGTACAATTCATTGTCATCAAGTACATTGTGTTGTACAGCTGTTACCATTATCTACTTCCAAAAGTCATCATCCCAGACAGAAATCTACCCATTAAACAATAACTCCTCATCCTTCCCCTACCCAGTTCCTAGGAACCTTGATTCTTCTTTCTTTCTCTATGAACTTGCCTATTTTAGGTACCTCTATAAATGGAATTAGATGATACATGGAATTTTATGTCTGGCTGCTTTACTTGCATATATTTTCAAGGTTCATCTACATTGTAACATGTCAGGATTTTATTCTTTTAAGTTTGAATAATATTTCATTGCATGTATAGCCCACATTTTGTTTATTGTGAGTAATGCTGCTATGAATATTAGTGTATCAAGTTTCTGCTTTCATTTCTTTTGACATATATGCTTCGAAGTAGAATTCTGGATCATTCAGACTGTTTTTACCTTTTGAGGAAGCACCAAACTCTTTTTCAATATCAGGTGCACTATTTTACATTCCCACCAGCAATGCACAGGGTTTCATTTTCTCCACATCATCACCAGTGGGCCAGAATATCCCAAAGCAAGGAACTCATACATAAACACCATATCTAACCCTCTCAGCTTTTAAAAAGAGTGCTCAGTCTTCAGAATGTTCTCAAATAAAATGGCTCCAAGAAAAAGCTACCTTACAGTCCATACTAGGAGATAGGAAACATACTAACCAATGACACCTTATTCTGGAAAGAACTTAGATTCCATTAAAAGTTTAAAATACAACTTATCATGAGCATCACACTTGAATGAAATTAATGCGGCCACAGATGCTTTTAAGTCATCTTTGCTTCAGAAGTGAACATCAAAATGAGTGGTGTTCCGCTTTTTATAACATGATTTCAAACAAAATCTGGTAGCGCCATTAGTCTTATTTAATCACTACTGAGGATCACATCTAAGTGTTTATACCATGAAGTGTTTAGAATAGATTAGAATGAACTTTTAGAGCAGAATACCTGGCAAAGAGCCTCAAGGACCCGCTGTTTGTTCAGAGCTGAAGGGGCTTTTCTAGTTGGGGTCATGGTTGCTTTATGCCCTGCCAGGTAAAAGAAGCATAGTATCATCATAAATTCTATACTCAGCTCCTATTAGGCTACTGCAGGGATTTACAAACAAAATCAGGTTCCAAGGTAGAAATTACATCAGTTTTATTCAAAGAACCTTGGATATCAGAGAAAAAACACCAGAAGTTCAATACAAAACTACTAAAGAAGGAAAGTGGACAAGTCACATACTGAAGATAATAGAAATCTCTAAAAATGATAAGCTGATGTCTACATCAAAAGCTATTTCCTACAAATTTAGCATAATTTTGATGCCATTGATGTGTACAAGAGAAATGAAGTCTCAGGGACTGTGTGTGTGTGTGTGTGTGTGTGTGTGTGTGTGTGTATTGTGCCCACCCTTTAGCCATCCAGTAGATGTAAATGAGAGTGAACAATTTCCATTTAAAGGCATTTACTGCACTATATGTACATTAGTGAAAATTTGGAAACAATCTTATCCATAAAGAGGTACTAAGATAATTTCTATGCACTGTAATATTATAAAGCCATTAAAATCATGTTTTAAAAATGCTTGATGCTTGGAGAAATGGTCATCATATTACAATGAGTAAAGAAGGCTCAGTTATTTCAAATAGAGCAAGATCTGATTTAAAAACAAACCTGTGGAAATACACTATAAAAACTGTTAAAGTTTCCCCCCAGCTTTAAGCTGGGTATGGTGGCCCCTGCCTATAATCCCAGCTCCTCTGGAAGCTAAGGCAAGAGGGTTGCAAGTTCAAATCTAGTCTGGACAACTTAGTGCAACCATGTCTAAAAAAGGGCTGGTGATATAACTCCATGGTAAGAGTCCTTGCTTAGGACTTGCATGAGGCCCCCTGAATTCAGTGCCCAGTACCACAAAAAATAAAAATTAAAAACTTTGTTTTTGTTTTTTCGGTAACAGGGATCGAACTCGGGACCTTGCGCTTGCGAGGCAGGTGGCAGAACCACTGAGCTAAATCCCTGGCCCAAAAATTAAAAACTTCTAAAAGTCCAATATTATTGAAGTATAAACTTCCCCTATCCATTTCGCATACATTTCAAAGTAAGTTACAGTCATTAATAAGGTAAATTTGTCACAGAGTGAAATGCACAAATCTTGAGCATACTATTCTGATGAAACTTTTTTTTTTTTTTTTTGGTACCGGGGATCAAACTTAGGACCTTGTGCTTTCGAGGCAGACCAAGGAACCACTGAGCTAAATCCCCGGCCCTGATGAAACTATTTTTGATCATGATTTAAAATCTTATTCTATTATACATATTAATGAAAAGAGCTACATTGTGAGGAAAGAGACACTATTCTAACAGTAGATGCTGTTTATAAATTATGTTATTTGTTGAAAGCACCTTTATTTGCCAGATTGAAATTAAATAATTGAAAAGAACAGAGGTAGGACATGGACAAATAAAAAGAAATGGCAAAATTGGTTTTGGGGGGTTTTTTTTAAGGAAAATTGGCAGGTGATGAGGCACGGATGTTTGGTAGTTATGTATAATCACACATGGACTTTGGTTTCTATCTTTGGAGGCAGGGAATGGAGAAGAGATGTTGTTTCTCATCTGTACTATTCTCATTAAGAATTCTTTCTCATCTCATAGAGAACTTCATGTTGTCCTGACATGTCCTACCTCTTGTTAAAAATTGATAAGTGAGTGGATGAAAATCAGTGACTATCCTTAGCAATCAGAAAATACTTTCTAAGGATTTCCAAACCAGTGGCTGTGAGATAATTATGACCTATCTTCCAATGGATCCTGGCACTGTTCTCTCCATTAGTCTTTGAGAAAGTCTTAGTTTCAGAGCAGGTTGGAAAAGGGCTTTTTCATTCTTGGGCATGCATGATTGACTTAAATTTCTTTGCATTTAGATCAGTAGGTAGACAGACACACCCACGTTATCTGAGCGTGTCAGGAGCATTCACCAACATGCCTCTTCTGCTGGTCCCTAAGTTACTTGCAAATTTCTCAGAACAGCTGCAATATAAAGTCTGTCTGGTCCCACTGGGTTCCTAGTGGCCCTTAATATTTATGGATTCACTCCTGCCGAAGTGGGTCACTCAGCATTTAACAATATCCTTGGACATTTTCCTCTAGAATCCCTTGAAGTGAACTCCAAGAAGGAGTTACTTCTACAGAAAAAGAGTTAGAAAGAGGGCTTTCTTGCTACTACCACAGCCCTTGTGGTGAGATCCGCTGTTTGTCTAAGGACACACTCTTAAAGGTTTAAAAAAAAGAATAACAGGCAAGACAAATCAACCTGTTGTGAATGTTGAGAGTGATGTGTGGACAGAGCTGGAGCTGCAAGAGGTGTTCTGTCCTTAGAGCCCTTTGCCTGCCATTCACGTAGGCATTGCAGCTCACTAGTATGCCCTTCCTACCACAAGACAACTGTGCAACTGATAATATAGATTTTATGAGATTTGTCCCTCTTTATTCAGAGCGATCCAGAGGGACAGGGCAGAGCCAGGATCAGCAGTAGCTCTATTGTGGGTACTGAGGGAATGGTCCACACAGAAGCCCAGCTGCTAGGGACAGAAGCAGGGGGTCTGCAGTTGTGACTTCAGCCAGGAAGCCTCATTGGGAATCCAGCATGAGGTGACCAGAAGCCTACCCCATCAGAAAGTAGGGGCAAACAGGAAACACAGGAAGTGGTTGCTGGGATGCAGTCCAAGCACACATGCAGAGCCAGGGCACTCCAGAGAGGGAGAGCAGTCAGGAGTGAGGAGTAGGGGAACACCCACGGGCAGAAAAGGGAACCTACAGAATCCCAGCAGCAGTTGTGGCAGGAATGGTGAGCAGTGCGGGTGGCCCAGCAGCTGAACAGAGCCAGGGGTGTGACTGAGGCACAGGGTGGGGCCATGCAGAGCAGGCGCCCTGCTAGACAGGAGCTTGTGAGATGCAGCCTCACTGGGAAGGCAGGTGGTGACATCATCCTTAAAAGGCTAAATGGATGGTTCCATCCTTAGAGATTTTTCTTCAAAAGCTATAATTATTGGGGCAAGAAAAACTGTTTTGAACTTGGTTTTTAAATCTTACTTTACATTTTCCTGGGGTTTAGTTCAGTTTGCTTCCAGCATGGTCCAAATACCTACTTCAAAGCAAACATTCTAACAAGAACTTGTTAAAAGGAAGGGAAACCAGGTCCTGTGGCTTCTTGAACATCAGCGATGGAGGCAGTCACAGAACCACGTTTGTGAGTTGAGTGTAAATGAATCCGAAACCTACAAATTAGATTTCCCATGAAATACACATGGGTTTAAAATTTTAACGGGAAAAGAACTTGGCAAATCCAATCTGACCATATTCAGTAAAACCTCACTAATTTGCACTAATGACCAAGAGACCCATTGAGAATTAGCTGAATTTTTGTGAGTGTTTTAGCATGGGAAAAAAATACCAAAATGGGTGGGGAAGTGGGAGTATAGAAGGGAGGAGCAGGAAAATCAAAGTTCCAGCATCAAACAAACATGCTTTATGGTACAATGAAGAATGTACTTGAACGGTTACTGGAATGAAACTCAATAGCTTAATGAGTGCCTTGCTGCGCACTGCCTGCTGGGGAGGCAGCCATGTCACATGGAGTGCTGGGCCTGCAGCTCCTGCACTCAGGCAGAGGCCTTTGCTCCAGTGAAAGCTGAGAGCTTCTGGCATCTCTAGGGGTATGAATCTGAGGTTTTCCTGTGTGTCATGCACGTTTGTTAGGGACCTGCATGTGTGTGCTGTAATCATAAATTAGAATTGGGGGTGGGATCACTTAGTACTGCTTTAAAGAATAGTGAAAATGTGCTAGAAAAGATAGTGAAGGAGGTTGGAACTGACAAACTGAATTTCCCTAAGATGTAGTAAACAGGTGTAGTGAACCATACCTACAGCCAAAAATGCATAACTTAAAACATCCTGAATTAAAGAATGATTGGTGGTAGGGTAGCTATTATGTGCATTTGTTAAAAGTAGCATCTTTTATAAGCAACTGTCTAAAGAGTTCTTTGAAGATTTAATTGTTCATGCCCCAAATCTCAGTCATCATAATAATTGTTTTTCATTTGAGAAATAGAATACTGTTTAACTCATGAAGTTAAGACAGAAGTGTGTCCTTCACTCCCTTCTTAGTACCTGAGAGTCTCTGGGGCTTGGGATGCTGTGACTATGCCACTCCCCTGAGGAGCAGCCCTCGGAGTATTCATAACCATCCTCACTTGAGCTCTCCTTCACACTTGCCTTCCCTTGAGCTAACATTTTACCAGCTGAGGAATCAGAACTCCCATGCCAGAACCATGGGAGGCTATGGGGAATAATAAGTATGTGTAAGCCAGCGCCTTCTCCAGGACAGAAGTTGGTGTGAATGGTTTCAGGTCTTATGGTGCTGGGCCTGGACCAGAAAAGGAATTGTCATGCCAGCTGGTGCAGAGAAGACCAAACTTTGTGTGACACGTGCTAGAACCTTCTGCTCTTAACATTTTTAATCTTTACTTTCGCCAATTAAATAATAACATGATTCAGACTTTTTGTATCATGTTCTCTTAAGTCAAGGCATGGGCAAGTAAGGACATTTGAGAGCCTCAATTATTAGCTTCCCCCTGAGAACCCCACAGAAGTTGTCCATTCCCCGCAGACCCGTTTTGCCCTGTGACTCTCAGGCTGATCATCTGCTTTGCAGGGGATGTAGAGTGGGGAGACAGAGAAAGATTGATTCTACAAGAACACTGTACAGAAAGAACATTTCTCCAAGAAAGATGAGTTCAAGGCTAACATAAGCTCTTTTCTTCCCTGCCTGAACACTGTTGTGTTTGCTTCTTTTTTTCTTGCACAGGCCTCACTCAGAGGAAGGACTCACTCTCCTTGACAGCTTCTCTGCCTCATCTCCCACCACCTCCCCATCTTGCTCCTCTTCTGCAGCCATGTGGGCTCCCCACTTCTCCAGTACTGCCCTTTGGCCTGGCCTCCAGGGTGCTTTCTCTTGGACCATCCTTTCCTCAGGTATGGGGTGACTCCTCCCTCATTCACTGAAGTTTCTAATCAAATATCCCCTTCTCAGTCAGGCCTTGCTGACTTCTTCCATGAGTGAGTTGCTCTGCTCCTGCAAGACTCCCGTGGCCTCTTCCTCATCTGTCTCCCCTGGCAACAGCAAGGGCACCATCACAGGCACCCCAGCCCAAACTGGTGTTGTTCTGTATGATGTGTGCAGCGTGGATTTGCCAGATTTGCTCTCATGTAGGTTGCCAGTACCTGTCAGTGTGAAAACCCAGTGCATGGAGAAGGAAAGAAAGAATGCTGATGTATATAAATGTTCTACAACTACACACTGACCCTTCCTCTGCCTAACTTTATTTCCTAATAATTTTTCAGTTCCCTCTTTGAGGGGAATTTTTACAGCTTTTGAATGGCATGTTGCTCTCTCTGGCTTCATCTTCCTCCTGCCTCAAGACACCGTATCACTCAGCCAGCCTTTTTGAGAGTCATTTCTAAACACAACTTAGAACTAAGATGTTCACAGAAGACCAGAAGCCCTATAAGATACAATCTCTGCAGAATCAAAGGCTTTTTCAGAATTTTTAGAGCTAAATATTTCAGCCAGTTTCAAGATTTCTTTTTTAATGTCCTTTAATAAGTCTTTACTGAACTTTTAGGCACTACTATATTACAAAATATAAAAGGTAACTGCAGCCCAGAAGAAAGACCATATAGAATAGTATTTTTTCTGTAATGTGCAGTTACTATGATAACCCTCCGCAGGCTTAGCTGGGAGCAAGGAGAAGGTACTATCATTGGAGGAGAAGTGTATTACTTCATATATAAATCTTTTACTACACAGGTGCAAGAGATAAGGTTAAAAAGAAAACACTCCAAGTTAGAGAAGAATTTGTAGGAGGACTGCACCTCAGCTGGATTCTGAAAGATGTGAAGAGCTTAGCCAAGCTAAGGGTTGGGGTGTGGAGGAAAGGGAACAAGAGCAGAGCTGCATGTGGAAGGGCCCGCTGGGTCTGGAAGAGGCAGCGTAGTGAGGGGTGGCTGCAGAAGGGGCGGGGCGGCATGGACACCTGCCTTCTCCAGTCTGCACTTAGCCTGGGATAAAGTGGCTGCACAGGGCTTTAGGCTGGGAAGTGATCATCACAAAAGGAGCATTTTCAGCTTTCTAGTGGTTTTGAAGCCTTAGCCATGTAACTTATTCTTCAAACAGGAACCTGCCTGTTCACCTGATAGCAGAATCCTGTCAGAGCGAAACCGCCAATTGCAGCTGGGGTGGGAAGCACAGAGCCTCTGAGCCGCATCAGCTCCCCGAGCACCATCACTTTCACCCACCTTCTGCGGCTCTTCATGCCACTTTCTAAAAACAGTCACTGCAGTTTATAGATCAGACACCTTTGGCTCAGAAAGTTAGGGGATCTCTATGAATTAATGGCAGAGCCCAGAACAGAACCATATCTCTTTATTTCCAACATAATATACTATCACTGCAGGAAAAGTTACTATTTTTATACAGGAATTTCTCACTCCTAGTTCAAGAGATGAGATGAAGAAAAAATATTGACCAAGTTTAATCTTCTACATTGTACACAGGCTTATTAATCTTCTATATGCAGGGTTTTTTAAAAAAATTAAAGTCTTTTAGAATTGGATCCAAGTTTACATAGTTCCCTTTGCCTTTTTCATGCCAGTGATGCATGTACCAAGTTATGTTCCCTCAACTTGAATTTACAGAAATTAGATACAGGGCATTTTGTTTTAAGGTCTCTTGCTAATAGAATCTGTTCCCATTACTTTCTGATAGGGCAGGCTGCTGAGCATGTTTGAACAGTGTGTCATGCTGAACCCTGTTCTGGTGGCAAAAGCAGTGGGTTTGCTTCCAGGCCAGCCATTACCTGGAGGAATAACATTTGGAAAAGCTACTCAGGCTCAGCTGTACAGCAAGAGGGATGAGTAAATTACTTCTAGGGCCAGTTCCAGCTCCTACAGCCTGCGATCCTAATTATAGCATATGTATGTTTTATCTGTGTAAGTTGTGCCATTTTATAGAGTTCTATAAGCTTTCAGTTTTGGTGGTCCTGATGTCTCAGGATTCATAGGTACATAAAGCAATTAATTATGACTGTCTCCAAAGAGATGTAGAAGTGGGCACTGATTCATCAAGGCAGAGAATACATGCCTAACGAACTGTGTTTGTATCTCTGTGTTCCCAGTCTGGGGATTGGAATGGCTTTGCTGAAGTCATATGTTCCCAGTTGTATCAATGGACAGCTCAACCTTGAACCCACTCAGCAGATAGCAGGATGCTTATGGAGAGCTCTGCTTCATCACTGTGTCATGGAGGATGCAGAACTCTGGGAGGCCTTCTTGGTCCTCTTCTAGTTCCTAGTCCAGCCTTTGACCCCCATCCTCCACCTCCTCCTGCTGCAAACAGCCCTCATCCCTGAGCTGTGTAGGATCCTTCAAATCAAACCTTATTACTTTAAGAGTGAGTGTGATATAACAGACAATGACATTATTATATTGTAAGGACAAGAAATAGGAGCTAAGCTATAAAGCAGAACATTTTTATTTACACAGCAGTGTTTTAATAACCAGCAGAATTTTGGAAGAGAACTAGAAAAATAGTTAAAAGATAAATGGACTTATGTTTCAATGTTATGATTTTTCACATACACTAAGGTTCATTTTTACTGTTTTAAGTGCTTGAATTTCGGACAGGACCCTGGGAGAGTTGTTGGCATCCTTTGGTCAACACGTTTGTCAGGGCATTTTCCTGTTTCAATGTCCTTCTGTGCTTCTGTTGGGCAGTAACCTCATTAGCACCACACTCTGCGCAGCACGATGTGATAGCTGTACTACAAAGGGGTTCTGTGTTCCGTTTGCCAGGATATAACACTCTTAGGACAGGGGAGAAAAAAACTTGCTGTGAAGGAGAAGCTTAGACATTATTTACTCTAAATATTGGAGCTTTCCATTTGAAAGTTTACAGAGGCTGAGGAATTGTTGAATTTGGAGATTTTGAAATAAAAATCTCCAGCAAACTAAAAATATTCCCACCTTAAAAACAAATTCTGTTCCTTTCTGTGAGTATTTGCCTTACATAGCTTTGGATTAGCCTATAAGTTATTTTCATCACAAATATCTTACACTGAGAGACACAGTGGCACCCTCTTCTAGAGAGAAACAGACAAAATCTTCTGGTCTCACTGAGCTCTGGTGCACAGACTGTCAGTTGTGCTGAGTGAGGTAGACTCTTGGTACGGTACCTCTTCTATCAAGCTGTTGCTTAGACTGATTCAGGTTAGAGAGATACAGAATCAGAGGCCCAGTCCAAACTAGACATGACAGGATCCCAGAAATGCTAGGAACTGCCACATTTAAATCATTTTCAATTCCAAATGCTTTTTTTCTTTCACCTTTGGCTTTAGGACATCCTATATGACTTAAAGCTATGGAAAAACACAATATTCTTGATTTCACCTCTTTTGAAGCCCTTGACTGGTCTACACAAGCAAAATGTATTACAGCCAGTGTCATCACCCAGAGAACAGTTGTATACAGCAAAGATGGTGTTGTCTCAGAAAGACACAGAACCGAGGCTCTGCTGAGATAAAGAGAATCCTGCGGTAAAACTTCAGATCACTGTCAAGCATGACCATGGGGAGGAGTGTGCTGTTTTTTCTGGTTGTAGATATACAGGGAACAGGGCCAAAGAGGAGCTCCACGCTTAGTAGGAAACAGCCATGTATGTAAGTCAAGACCAGCTAACTGTCAAGTTGCGGATAGGTTAGCCTAATGATTATTGCAGGCTGTTATCCATCAGCAATTACTCTTCAGTTTACCTACATTTGATGAGCCACTACCAAAACAGAGCAGCTACATCTATAAAAGAGAGTAGTGATGGCACCTGCCTTTAGGCCGTGGTGACAAAGACTATGCAGGAATGGTATGGGCACAGGGTAGCTTACCACTCCCTCCAAGGGCTCCTGGAAATGAGCTGACAACGACAGGTGAACAGGATGGAAAGCACACAAATGCATTCACATGCATGAGCGTGCATTGAGCCAGATGAGGTGTGAGACAGATACTTGAAGCTTGGACACCCTTTTCCTAGGGGAGAGGGCACAGGGTGGCTGTAGCAATTTTACAGGGATTCTATGTGGTTTTTTAGGAGAAATGAATGAGCCCAAAGAAGAGAGAAAAGCAGTATGTGTTCTGAAGCTAGGCAGTTAAATGTGGCAGGAGACAAAGCAAAGCCCTTCCAGGCACCCACAGGTGTCATCTGCTACCACTGAGGTATGATAGTGTCCACCAGCATGACCGAGAGCAGAGTGCTGAGTGCTGGCCATGTGAGCAGGCTGCAAGCGGCGGCTCCAGGTTCTGACTGCAGGTTCTGTGATCCGTTCAGAAGAGCTGTTCTCTGAGGTATTTGATACAGTCCTGCATGGGAACATGGGCAATCTGTATCACTGGATTCTGGCCTCCTGAAGAGACGAAAGCTTTCAAAAGGAATCTGTTAATAATGCCACATAATAATCACAATACAATAAGTCCTCAACTTACGAACACTTTCACAGATACAAATGAACATCACATTACAACATTGGTAGATGTGAACAAATTGCAGAAGTAGCTCACATGTGTCTACCAGACACTGTCACAGTTGTGTTGCTGTGTGCTTACTGTGCCTAAAAGTGAAAAGTTTATTTGTTTATAATATTTGTGTGTGTGTTTGGTTAATGCTTATATCTGTTACAAAGATGTGTAAGGCTCACTTTGTCAGACTTACAAATGAATCCAGCTTAACATTCTCCCAGAACGGAACTCATTAGCAAGTCAAGGACTTACTGTAGTAAAATGACTACCAACAAGTTGGATTACCTACTTTCCTGAGTAATCAAAGAGTATTTTTCTTTTTTGAACAGTAATTAACGTCATGATTTCACTTGAGAACTGGAAAGTTGTCAGGATGTAGGTAGAGAGCAGTAATTATTTAACTGTCTCAAGATAATAATAGCTAGAGGGTACCAGAAAGTAGTAAATTAATAGTCTGGAGTGTCGCCTACAAGTAACCACATTGAAGAGATACAGATGGAGACACGCTCTTCGGTTAACAAAGTCAGTTAACATTGAGCTAAACAAAGATAGAACTAATATGTCCATTATGGTACAAGTGTTGCTTTACATTTCTTTTGTATTTTCAAAACACTCAAAAAGTTTTAAAAGGTAAACTGGAAGAAGCAAAACACAGACAATAAAAAGGAAAAAAAATTACCAATTACTATCCAGTTGCAAATATGAATTTTTAATAAAGGGGTATGTTTCTCTGATTCTAAAAAGACTGTTACTGTTTTGGGTTAGTTTATGATATAAAAAATTGAATGAACTGAAATGTATATCTTTTTCCCATATAATAACATACCTAATTCTGTATTCATGAATGCTAACATCCCTCTGATTTTTTTACTACACATTTTACTGTCATTTACGAGTTCCATGTTAAACTGTTAAATCAACAGAATCATCACCTTAGCCTTAAATTAGCATAGCACATCATTAGGGAAAGCAGTGCTGTACATTTAATTGCTGTGTTTTAGGGTTATGTCATGTTGTCGTGCCCTGTATTTGTGCTCAGTGTTCCCATGTTTAATTTATAAGGAGTTTATTTAATTTACAGCAAGCTTCGGGGCCACTTCCTGTTGTTCATTAGTTCCCTCAAAGCCCAACTATGTGGGCTATTCCATCAATAGCTGTGGCTATCACTAGGTGAATATTTCAAATATAGTGGAACTAAAATGATATAGGATAAGAAGGCAAAATGTTAGAAATTAGAAAAAAAGTATAGTATGAAATGTCAAGCCACATTTTAGGGTACTTTTACTGTATTTCCATAAATGCACGAGGAACTTATGTTGCAAATACTTAAAGCTATTTATTTTCATTTTTGACCTTATTTTCTAGCATTGAAGAAACCATGTCTAATGATCTTGAGTATTCTTAAAGAAAAAGAAATTATATTTCACATAATGGCTTGCATGTGTGAGTCCCTCCAGCAGAAGCACTGTAGTAATTAGGGTGTTGTCTCAGAGAAGAGACTATCTGTCCTGTAGCTCCAGTGGCCTCAGTCAGATGCCAAAACTGAGAGCAGAACATCGTGATTCTGTCAGAAGATTAACTCCAGCCCTTTCCCTTGCTGATTCTCTAGCCTGCTTCTTTGGCTCAAGCAGGGGAAGCAAAGGATAACTGAGTACAAACAGTTTTCTTCCTTCCTCATTCAGCAAACCATGGAGAAAGATCTTGGCTTCTTGACATTAATAACTTTGCTTCCACTTTACTTGGACTATTTGGGCAACTTTTCAAAACTGGAAAAGGTACAATAAAAGAGGACTGAACTTCCTGTTTTACTCATAAAGTAGCAGATTCAGCAAAGACTCACTGTCTTCTGGGAGTAGTTATATTCCTCCCTGGAGACAGGAGATTGTGGAATATTACTTCCTTCCATAACTTTCATTGAAACTATTAAAAGACAGTCAGCTGGAGGAGGCATAGTGGCAGACACATACTGTTATTAAATAAGAATGGTGGTAGTGTAAATGCTTAGTGACCTTTTTAAACAGCTGAAATGCCCCCAACTGGGGCAGGGGACAGGGGGCTAGCAGGCTAAAGTCTGTCCTTGAACCAAAGCAGAAACAGTGTGAACACAACTGTAGCAGATATGTGTGAGATGTGTGGATGTATCTGCTATCTGTCTGCAGGACACGCAATCTGCTCACAAAATCATCAGTATACCACCTATCACAGAAGCCTTTGCTGTGTATTAACTCTGGGTTCCCTATAATATCTGAGAAACCAGAATGGACTAGGGTCAAGTAAAGCATATTTGAGGCTAATACCTGTGGCTGCACAGTAGGAGTAGATAGGAAGAAACCATTCACCAAATGTTTAAGACAACAAAATGAGAAAAACTGTGCCTTGTGAGTTTTGTGTTCATCTCTGGGTGCACTAAGACAGGCTTCTCCTGCCCCAAATCTGTTAGCGTGGGCCCTGCTGCCTTGATGGGAGCATCTGCCAGCCTGGGACAGGCCTTATGGCCTTAAGCCACTCATGAGAAGGGGGCAGTGTCAGTGCTGGGAACATGGACCAGCTAGAGTAAGGGCAACTGAGCCTGTTGTTGAGGAAGCATAGCACAGTTTGACCAAGCAGCATGCAAAACTGGGATGGAAACAGAAGAATGAAATTAGTTGAAAGGGGACAAAATGGAAAAGGTACTAAGTGAGAAGTTTGTCTAGTGTCACCAATATTAATTCCTTTTCCTTGGGTGCTCATTTGCCTAATTCTGGCTTAAATGCTTTTAGGCAGTCAATTGCGAACCTCTTTATTCATAACTAGAATACAATGAAAATTAGAAGCAAAGGTCTTTTGAGTTTCTTTAGGGCTGAGAAATGGAAGATATGGTATCATTTCAATGAATCAGTCTTCTGTGTCTGCAGATGATGGATTTTCCATTTCATTTGGCACCCAAATCAGCAGGAAATCCATTGGGGCCCTTCTTAAACAAGGCCCTTCTTCTCAAACATCTTTGTCCTTCTGGCAGGTTAATTTCCTGGAAAAGGCCTGAGATCTCAAAATGATGTGAGTCAAATTTGAATTTTCTAGTAGACACAGTGGTCAGTAGGAGTTTATAATCTTTTAGAGAAGTAACTCTAGACACATTTCACCAATTAAAGAAAGTACTCTATTAATGTATGCTTACTATAAGGTCATGGTAAACCATATGGATTCCTTTTTAAAAGTTGTTTTACCAATTTTTATTTTAAGCAACTACAAGGAAAATATATGTCTGCACTCAGATAGCTCCATGCGGAATATTTTGACAAGGTTGTTCGAGGAAACCTAGGCCCACTCAGTGGATGGCTCTTTCATACAGAAATCACATCTTTGCTCATTGCAAGTCTAGCATATTCAGTACAAGTTCTAGAGGAGGAACATCTTGCTCATCAGTCTGAGGCTGGGGTCCCCTCTCAGGATTGCCTGGCAAGGCTCTCTGCTATTGTTTCAGACAGCAGTGAACACAAGAATATTGTCTGCTCTCCACTAAAGGGGACTCTCCTGCACCCCAGGTCCTGCTCATCCTAGCCAGCTCAGAAAACTCCTTTCCCTCCTTAGATACGGGAATGGCTTTATTCTGCTCCTGTATTTAGGTAACTTTTATATACAAATATTTCCCAAAAACCTAAACATCATGTCACGAAAAGATTCAAAATTATTGAAATGATTCCCATGAGGAAAGCTAAAGGCTGTTCTATTCCTGTCATCCCGAGAGAAAAAGCCCAACTCCAATGCATCATTAGTACCACTGTGTGAGCTACACTAGTGTCCATGCACAGCATATGTCAGTGCTCACAGCCATGTCATTAGATCCTGAGAGGGAACTTGGACCATGGATGTACTTTCTGTTGGAGCTTGTCTTGACCTGAATCTGAATCTCTGAATCAGTACCTTGTCATGAATGTCAGTGTGACTACCTGCAACTGAAGGAATTTAATGTCATAAGTGGCAGCTTCCCAGCATCTATGTATGTACCATACATACAAATGTACATACATAGATGTATAAGAAAAATAATCCTAGCTTCCCCAAATTCTGACAAAGAACAAAGTAATCAAAAAAAGAAAGCTCAGTATTTTAGTCATAAACCTTGAGAACTCATTTCTATTTGAAAGTGTTTTTGTCTTGCTAACCACAGAGAACAGTTGGAGTGAGTGGATCATTTTATTTCAATTGCTTCACCAGCACTGGCCCTGGGGGACAGACTTGATGATCTAATAGGTCTTTTCCATCTCTAATATCTATAATTTTGGCTCTTCTGTGGCAGCTTCTTATTGCTTTAAATAAGCCATCTTAATTCAAAAAACATACATCTGGATTTGACCTGCCTAATATATGTCAAGAAGTTGTGTCCCTTTCAAGTCCCACCAGAGACTCTGAGAGACTGAAGAAACTGGAAGGAAGCAGAAAAAAGGGGGTGGAGGTAATGAGTCAAACAATTTTGTTTTATTTCTTATACTTCATAATACAGTTGTCCCTCAGGCCTCCTTAAATGATATGATATGTTGGTTAAAATTTAATCTGAGCATTAGTACATTTTTTCTTTAGTAATTGTTTCAAATTGTTAATTCTGTTTCTTGGAACCTGTCCTACCATTAACTAGCATTTTGTTTCGCAGATTTTAGTCATCATCTCTGACCAATTCTTGGCCTCATATCCACCCTACAACTTCTCAGACTTGCCTGTCTGAGGAGGAAATGGTATCTGCATTGTTCCAGATGTCGGCCAGTGGTGGTCCTCAGGCAAAGTGTGTTGGAGCATTGTTACAGCTAAATGCATCACCAACATGACACACCAGCTTCTAGAAATGTGTAGCTATGTGGCCTCTACAGTTGTCCTGAGTACTGCAGCTGGTTGATCTGCTGGAATAGCTGTCCTTTATTCTTTATGCCCAGTGGCTTTAGTTGTATATCCAGGTCTTGTGAGCTGGGTTTACTCAGTTTTTTCCCTTGCACATATCGAGTTACTGCCTGAGATTCTTCTAGACAGGAAGAATAGAGGACCATGCCTTTGTCTTAATGTGCATCAGTCTATTCTTGTCTACCCTGAAGATAATGCAGGATAAATGCTGTTACATTTTCTGATCCTTAAAATTAGAGACAGAGCAAACCAGGATAAAAACAAAAATTCACTAGGAGTACTCATTACTATAGTGTGCTCTATAGAAGTCACATACACTGCAGCAAACAAGACTTGTGTAAATTTATTCATTCAACAATACTAGCTGACCACATACTTTGTATATTCCAGACACATTAACTTACTAAACTGTTCCCACGTGTGGTGCTTCGTGCTTCAGCTACAACTTGGCCTCTAATGTAACATTTGTTCAGTTAGACTAAAATGCCTTTAAGAAGAAAGTTGTCCCTTACTGATCACTGTTCCTCTTCATCGGATAGTCAGGTACCCTGAAGGACCCAAAAGTGTACTAGGCTGGTGCTAGATGTCCTGGCTGTAAGTCCTGGCTCTGTCACAGGACCTGGAGATTTAGACAAGCCATTTAACCTTCCTGAGCCACAGGCATGTAAGGCACCTACCTTCCAGAGTTACTCAAGGTTCACAGGGCAGCACTTGTACAAGTGTCTTGAAAACCTTATACCAATATGCACATAAACTGAATTGTTGATGCTAGCCGAAACTAAATGATGAAGATAAGGAAAATGTCTCAAGAGATCGCACTCTGGACATCTCTCACATCTATCAGTCTTTAGAGAAAAGCTAGCTCACAGGAAAACCCTGATTAGAAAAGGCCAGTTGCAGAGACCCACATAATTAGTGTACACAGATTATTATAATATTTTTCTTATCACAAGGGTTAAAGACAACAGGGAACTAAGACTGGAAATGAACCTAAAACACACAAGTTTCATTTTTTCTCTCATCTAGATTAGTGTTTCCCCAACCTGACACTGGAATTGACACAGAGCCCCACCTCCAGAAATTGGTCCAGGATGCGGCTTGGGCCTTTGGCTATTTTAAAGTTCCCCACAGGGTTCTAAAGTATTGCCAGCCAGTGCTGAGAAAAGTCACTCTGCTAGAGGGATTTTTAAAAAGACCTCCAGAAGGCTGGTTAAAAAAATTTATAGACACAGAGATAGCTGTTGACACTAGAAGAATATATATGTCTAATGAATGAGAGAGAAAATTACTGGGACCCATAGGTCCCCAGTAATTGTCTATGTAGGCTAATCCACATTTTACCACTGGAAAATAGAGCAGGAGAGAAAAGGCACCAGCAGTTAAAAGAAAACTTTCCATAATTATTAAAATTTCTATTTAAAAATTAGTTTTAACCAGTAATATGATAGCTATAGAGTGAGTCAAGTGGTAATAGTTATTCATAAACGTGTTATTTTCACAATCCTTGTTCCCTGTAGTAAATATTTATGTAATGTCTAATCTGAGTTGTTATAGTCAATCATAGCTGATTTTGCTTTAATGTGCAGACAGTTTGACTGTGACCAGTCTCAGGTCATTTATAAAAAATAATAAATAAATAAATAATAAAACCTTTTAGAAAGAAAGACAGTGGCATTTTATGCCTAGCAAAATAACCATATCACCAACTGGAAAAGCATGAAGTAGTTAGGATAGTCCAAAAATAAAATATAGGAAACAAAATATTAGCTTTGCATTGTGGTGCTCAGAGTCTAGCTCCCAGAGCACTGTCTTGATTTATACCTAACAGTTTAATCTAATCCTTAATGTCAGTTACCATGAAAAAGATATATTCATGCATTTTCAAGTTCTGGTTTTTTTCTAAGTTCTGTTTTTAAACACGAAAAAAAGCAAAGAAAGTGAAAGGAACTGTAAAGTTAAAAATTCCATTTCCTATGAGGAAAGTTATTCTTTGGTCTTCAAAAATCTTTTCTAATTGGGAAGAGACAAAAATGTTCAGAAAGTTCAGGCCTCCCATGTTCTCTCCAAAGACCCTTCCTTTTCCCTGCAAATACATGGCTGTCTGGGTCAGACCTGCCTTTCCCAGCCTCTTCCCATCTGAAAGCTATTTCTTTTACAGTCAGCTCTCCATGCTGTGTTGAAGGGCTCTGACGCTCCTCCCCAAGGATTTCTGGATCTATATCTATATTATTCTCGAGTCCCTCAGCCCCCTCTCAGCCACTTTTGTGGTTAGCTCATTGGGATAGTCAGAAGTGTATTTACCTCTTGAAGAGACTGATGAATCCAACTGTTTGTATCTTTTAACTAGCCTTTTGCATTAAGTTTAGGAAAGGTTGATGATTGTCAAGTCTAAAGTGGTACTGGAGAAAGAGAGCAGAGTTGGAAAGCAAAGTGATGAAAAGGACCAGAGGTCACAGATGCTGCCAGAAGAGTTTTTCAAGGCCCATTGCTTTGCACATTCTCATCAAGGCACAGTTCTCCAAAATGACATTTCAGCCCTGCATATGGAAAGACCCTTTCAGAGCTTTGGAGTGATTGCTGGTCACGTCCATGTGTACATGGATGGTACAGATCTACCTGAGCCCCAGCACCCCTTTATTATGCCTCAGCTAGGTTTTCCTTTCACAGTACCCATCCCAGTGTCTGGTTCCTAGTGGGCATTCAACAAATGTTTCCCAAGATGAATCCAATGACTTTGTAATTATATACGCTATTTACCTTGGTCTTAAATAAGTAACTCCAGCCATGTAATTTTCCTATTCGACTGGACCTTTCTAAGGAAAACAACGTATGCTGCCAGGTAGAAAGCCAACAACTTGGAAACTTACTAAGTGTTGTTTTTTTAAGTCCAAATATTCTTTCAGCCTGTGACAGCCATTCTATCTGCCTGACAATCCCCAAAAAAACCTCTTTTTTAAAAAACTGAGTAATAATTTACATACAATAAAATTCACTTTTTTTTTTGGTACCGGGGATCGAACTCAGGACCTTGCGCTTTCAAGGCAGGCAGCAGCACCAGTGAGCTAAATACCCAGGCCAAAATTCACTTTAAGTGCAGTAAGTCCACTACTTAACAAACATTTGAGTTGTGAACTTTCACGAACGGCCCTCACATTAGAAACACTTGTAGATGGGAAGAAATTACAGAATTAGCTCATGTGTGTGCTGGACATTGTCACTGTGCTGCTACATACTTACCATACAGTGTGATAGTTTACAGCAGTACAGTGCTCAGTCAGAGCCCAGGACATCTAGAAGCAAGAAGAAAAGCAGTGGCCCCATGGAGGGGACTGCCAGGAAATACAAAGCTTCCTTTGTCAGACTTACAAATGAATCCAATTTACAAACATAATCCTGGAACAGAGCTCTCTAGAATGGAACTCGTTCTTATGTCAGGGATTTACTGTATATAATTTGATGCTTTGACAAATGTGTTACCATATAACCACTCACGATTAAGATACAGGGGATTTTTACTGCTGCAAAAATGATAGTCTCCCCAGACCCCCCAGACCATGCACCCATCTTCTCCAGTCCTATCAACCACTGATCTGTTTTCTGACCCTCTATTTTTTTCCATTTCTGGAATTTCATACATATGGAATCATACGTACTCCTCTGAGTCTGACTTCTTTCACTTCACATAAGGCATTTGAAATTCACTCATGTGCTCACAAGTATCATAATTCATTTTTTATTGTTAAAAGTGTTCCATTCTATGGTGTGCCACATTTTGGTTATCTCCAGTTGTTGACAATTTTGAGTAAAGTTTATGTAAAGGTATGTAAAATTCACACAGAAATCGTTATATGGACATATTTTCCATGGTTTCATTTGAGTTTGTTGTTTTCTTTTTTGAGTTTTTTTTCTCTCTCTTTGGTGGCACTAAGGACCAAACCCAAGACCTCATGCATCTAGGCAAATACTCTACTGATAAGTTACATTCCCAACCTTGAACTTACAATTTTGAAGTAATTAATCTGTCAGGTTTTTTCTTTATATACAAGTGTATTTGCATAGAAACTCTGCATATCATAAAGTCACAAAAATTTCCTCCTATGTCCTGGACATTTTATAGCTTATTGTGTTTGAGCCTATGATATATCTGTAGTTCATATTTGTATATGGTACAAGGTAGGACCAAGTTTGTTTTCATATGGATGTCCAGTTGTTCCAACATCATAAGTTGAAAAAACTACCCTTTCCCTATTGTGTTGTCTTTGCATCTTTACTGAAAGTAAAAGTACCATATACAGTGATACCTCAGTTGTCAAACTCAGTTTTTTCCAAATTTGTGTTCGAACACCAAAAAGTTTGAGAACTGAACATATTTTTTCCCATAAAGAATAATTGGTTCTGAGGTCCAAAAATTCCTCTTATAAATTCATTTTTCCTGAACTTTAACAAATTTCACAGTGATTTCTTTAACTCTATCGTGGTTTCTTACAGTTTTAGCTTTACTGCTGGTACCACTAACTTTCTTTGTAGCCATGGTTATGATATTTTACACAAATAAAGCGCAAAAGAAAAAGCACAATGATAAATGTTTTACCACATTAACCTAAGCACTGTATGTTGTCTGGGTGAGAGCAGTGGTTAGAGGGAAGCATCACTCCTTTGCGTCTGGGGCAAGACACAACATGTGACTCACTCTTCTCCGTCCATACATGTTTTTTCAAGTCAGATTTTCAATTCAACTATTGAGCAAAACTATGAACACAGCAGATTTTTTTCAAACTTTGCTGTTTGAGTAGTGGAAAGTTCAAGCTTGGAGCCACTGGACAACTGAGGTATCACTGCTTATAAGTCTGCTCTCATCAGTTCCACTGATCGGCATCTCTATCCAGAATACCTCTGGCTCAGTCACTTCAGCTTTCTATTACATTTTGAAATAAAATAGTGCACATCCTCCCAAGTTCATTCATTTTTAACTTTTTTTTTTCTGTTCAAAGTCCTTTGAGGTTTCATTTAGAATCAGTGTGCCACTTGTGGGATTTAGAAAAGAACTGAACTGAACATTGTAAAGAATATCTTAACCACATTGCTTTCTGATCCATTAACAAACTGTATCTCCATTTATTTAGATCTTTTAAAATTTTTCTTAGCAATGCTTTGTCCTTTTCATCGTACAAGTCTTATATATATTTTGTTTAAAATTTCCCATGAATCATATGTTCATGCTTTTGTAATTAAGTTCATTTTCTTGATCATTTCCAGTAACTAAAAAAATAGTTGTTTTTTTTTATGTTGAACATGTATCCTGCAGTCTTGCTAAACTAAGACCTTGCTAGAACTATTACTTCTAGTGGCATTTTTGTGGATTCTTCAGTGTTTTCTTTCTAGATAATTGTATTGTCTGTGAATAGAGACAGCTTTAGTTCAACATTACAATCCGTATGGCTTTTGTTTCCTTGCCTTATTTCACTGGTATTGATAGTGAAATAGGAATGGTGAAAGCAGATAGCTTTGCTTTATCCTTGATCTTACGGGGGGAAAGTTCAAACTTTTACTATTAAAATTGACATTGATTGTGGGTTTTCATGAACGTCTTTTTGTCTGTTTTGTGTATAAATATAGGCCTCACTTTGGACTATTTAATGTTTCTCCATGTATATTACTTAACAGCACTGGTATAAATTGTTTCTCAGTATCTTTCCTGAAACTAGGTTTATATTGATATTTCCAGAATTTCTAGCAATGTTGGATACTTTTTTACCCAGTCCCTCTTATCATTTGGGTGGCTACAGTATACCTAGGTAATAATTCCCTTCCACATAGCAATGTTTCTTTTCAAATGTCAGTGGACTTGTGTCTTTTCATTGAACAGTGTCCCTCTCTCCAAATAGGTGACATCACACCACTTAGTACAGTGCACTCTGATGGAAGTGTGCTCATCATCACTGCCATCCCCTTGTGCTTAGTACACAGTGAGGTAGTGAACGGCCTCCTCCTGTTTCACAGGAGACTAGAGAAACAGCCCTGTCACCACACAGTAATTATGTTCCCCTGTGTCAAAGCACAGACCATCAAACTTCTCTTACATCTCTGGTATTTTACAAATTTTTTCTCATATCTATTATGTATTTTTTTAAAGTAGGTGTATGACAGCATGAAAGATGATCTGAATGATTTATGGTAGGTAATGTCTCTCTCGTCTTCTTCCCATTGAAATAATTTCTTAACATTGAAATAATTCCCAGGTGATTGGATTTCGTGTCCTGATACTGATACCAGGTACCTATTTTTGTAAAGGAAGCAGAACTTTCTCATTTATTTCTAAATCAGAGCTATATTCCTTAGACTACCCATAGCCTAGCATTCTTAGTTACTGAAAACCCCAGTGCTTATTGAAAGAGTTCATATTGAAATGAACTCCCTATAAAATTTCAGAATTATCTAAGATGTAGCATAATGACACTGAGATAAATTTAAATATATATATATATATATATATATATATATATTTCCCTTCCTCCCAAGTGATTTCACAGTAGTGAAAAGATTGTTGTACTTTCTCCTTTGTGGCATATGAATGTTTATATGCTGTATAGCATGGATAGATTTTTGATGTTTGGAGATACTAGGAATTTAACACAGAGCCTTATGCATTGTAGGTAAGCACTTTACATCTCCAGCCCTTTTTATCTTTTGAGATAGGATCTTACTAAATTGCCCAGACTGGCCTCAAACTTGTGATCCTCCTGCCTCAGCCTCCTGAGTAACTGGGATTATAGGTATGCCCTGCCATGCTCAGCTTCACTGTAGATTTAAAGGACTTTGAAGGAAATGTAGCACTGAAAGCTAACCTCTGAGGAAAGATAACTGCTTGAATCGTATGTAGAGAATAAAAAAGAAAATGTTCCTGGGCATGGTGACGCACTCCTGTCATACTAGCACTTGGAAGGCTGGGGCAAAAGGATCGCTACAAGTTCAAAGTCAGCCTGGGCTACACAGTGAGTTCAAACCCAGCCTGAACTACATAGCTAGACTCTACCTCAAAAAAAAAAAAAAAAAAAGCAAAGAAAATGTTGTTTTATTTATAGTATTAGGGCTCACAGCTGAACCCTGCCAATGACAGCATTTGCATAGGCCACTGACTGTTCATCTTCTTTTTTGGTTTGAAACCACAGTCTTACCACTCACAGGCACACACTTACCTAAGTGTATATTTCTCCCTCTCCCTACCCCTAGCCCAATGTAATAATCATGACTGGTTCACTGGTACCTCAGAGAATACACAGGAAAATGAAAAAGTTGGAAGACAGGATGATCTCAGTGTTCCAGCATCCTACCGTGGTTTCCCTTTTAAACAGAACTTCAGCCCTGCACTCACACCCTGCTGCATTCATAGCCATCATACTCTGGTGTGTGCATGACTCCCTCCCCTGTCTAAATTCTCTTTGACTATCACCTTATCAGAGAGGCACCTGCCTTTCTATCCCTGCACCCTCCCTTTCCTTCCTGATGTGTTGCCCCACTAGAAAATAAGATCTAGTGCATTCATAATAACATCTCCAGCCCTTAACACAGTGTATATAGCATGTCACAGGCATCAATATTTGTGAGCTAATGAATAAATTTATGCCAGGAAGGCATTTCCAAACCAAGTTCCCCAAGAGCTTTATAATTAAGTAGTACATCACCAGACCTAAAGGCACGTTAACTTTTTCTGTAGAGGAAATAACTAATATGCCTTTCTGTCTTTCAATGGTATGATAGATATGATAGATACTGTTGTGATTAATAAAATTCACTTAAGTATACCGTTGAAGGCTTTTAAGCATTACCTGTTTTCTCGGTGAGTGGCTGCCAGAAGTACAACTCCTACGTGGGTATCTGTAACATTTTCGTATTTCCTTATACACAAAGGGGCTTTTTCACCATATGTTTTCTGATATTCTCTTGTACATTATTAAAATAGGAGTTACTGGTTCTAGAGTTTAAAAGGCTAAAAATCAAGTAACTTGACCTTAGTTGCTTAGGTTAGCCTTAAAGCAGGATTGCGGTGTGGTATCATCAGGAACTTCACTTTGAAAATGTCATAGGCCTTTACCTTTGTAATTAATGTAGTCTTTTCTTGTACTTTCATAATGTCCGAGATGAAAATGCCTCATCTTGAAGATAATCACCGTAAATTTTCCCCTAGGTTTATCATTTAGGAAAGTATTTCTAAAAGTACACTTTTGGGCCAGTCTTTGAGTGACACCTTATCAGAGTGGCACCTGTTCCTACTGTGAAAGCCACAAAGGGGAATGTTCTCGCTGAATGGGAGCAGAACCAATCTCACTGCATTCAACTTAGTGCAGAAAATTAGTGATCTCAACATTGCAAAGGCAGCTGGAACTGCCTCCTGGGCTGATCCAGGTATTTAAGGACAGGCACGGTGGCCTGAGTTTCCAGGCTCCAGGTTAAAGCTGAAGGGCTTCTCCCATGCCACCACAAATCTGTTCCAGGAAACAGTATAAGAAGTGGTTACCAATAGGATTCATTTTCTAGGACTGTTACAACAAAATACCACTAATTGGTGGCTTAAGACAATAATGCTTTATTGTCTCACAGTTCTGGAGGCATTGGTTCCATCTGAGGGCTCTGGGGGAGAATCTTTTATGCCCCTCCTCACTTGGGTGATAACTGGAAATTACCGGTATTCTTTAGCTTGTAGATGAGTTCACTCCAGTCTCTGCCTCAGTCTTTACATGGCCTTTGCTCTTATCTCTTTAACACAGTCTTGCTGGCTTGAAACACCAGTGGTACATGCATTCAAGTCCCATCGGGCACCTTATCCCACCTGATGGGACTGCCCCATGCCACCTAATGGGACAGTCATGCATGTACCACAGTGGCTCAGCCACCTACCACTGAGAAATATGCATTATGGCCCCATTGTGAACATGGTAAAAGACATTTGTCAGGCCCGGGGATTTAGCTCAGTGGTTCCGCTGCCCGCCTTGCAAGCACAAGAACCCGAGTTCGATCCCCGGTGCCAAAAAAAAAGACATTTGTCAGACTAGGATGCCCCTAATTAGCTCATCTTAATACAGTTATATCCACAGGAAGTGTTTTCGAACAAAGTCACTGGTACTGGGGATTAGGACTTTAATATATCTTTTTGAATGGAAACCTATAACACCATCTAATTACTTCTATATACTATTTACATGTAATATAACATGTAAATAAATTCAGCCCTGTATCAGACCAATAGAAATGGCTTTGTTGATTTTATTTTTCTTCCCCGTTAAGTTTATTGGTACATTTTAGGTATAAAATGCAGTAACATTCATCATTGGAATCTTGTACCATTACATGAGCATCTTGGTTCTTATATTTTTCCCCCCTTCCCCTGCCCTCCCTTC
>NW_004624754.1:15208472-15270655 GCF_000247695.1 Heterocephalus glaber
AGTTCAGAGAGTCCAGGTGGTTGAGTATCAGATTGTTCCATCTCATTTCCCTTTGGGCTCGCTGTAGGTGATCCAGAAGTCTGTTTTTGAGGCTTGTTTACATGTCTTCTCATTTCCACGGGGCGGGTGTGCTTCTGGCGCCCACGCGGCCCACCTTCTCTGCCCTAGAAGCTTGGGATGGCGGTGGTGGAGCTTCCTTCCGGGTTCTGGGACTGGCTCAGCTTCTCTGCCCTAGGAGCTTGGGATGGCAGCGGGGGAGCTTCCTTCTAGGTTCTGGGACCAGATCACCTTCTCTGCCCCAGGAGCTTGGGATGGCAGCCAGGGAGCTTCCTTCCGGGTGCTGGGACTGGCTCAGCTTCTCTGCCCTAGGAGCTTGGGATGGCGGCGGGGGCTTTGTTGACTTTATTAAGGAAAAATGAATTATACAAAGAAATGTGACAGGACAGGTAAACAAATTTGGCATTATTACCGCTTTGTTATCAATAAGGATTTTCAGCATTTTAAAAAATATTTATTCTAGCCCAACTGTAGAACAATGAAATAATGGCACACCTCCCTCTACTAGGTCATTTATAGTAAAGGTTGGTTTTTCTTCATAGGCAGGGTTGTGGATCTTTGGTATCATTTCTTCTTACCTTTCTGCACCCGGCACAGAGAACTCTCAGGTGGCCAGGTGATCTGAGACTCCAGGCTGGAGATGTTAACATGAAGCTTGTCACCTAGCACCAGCTCTCTCAGGTCATCCTCTGCAGTTGACTGTCAAGAGCCTCCTGCCTTTCCCTATCTGGATAGCCCACCCATATTCTGGGACAAGACCAGTGATTCATAACTGTCTTCAGTAGATTTCCTTATATGTTATTATAATTGAGTCAAAGATACATATTGACTAGAAATACCTTACACTACAGATGCTTTACATTTTGCCAGATACTTTCATTTACATTATCATACCCAAACTCCCAAATTCTTCCAAAGTTAGATTATAACATCATGTTTCAAAGTATTACAGCCTTTCTTAACTTTCATTAAAACTTTGGCTCTTTAATATCACCATATAATTATGTTTGTATGAAAAACTGGAAGAAAGGCAGTCTCCATATGTTCATTTCAGCTTGGGTGGCTAAATAGCTTATTACAGTCAATGGATGAAAATGGCCTAGATTGAATAAATCAGCAAAATCACAAAAGGAAAACCACTGTAGGAAATACTTTTACACATGTAATTGCTGAAATCCTCTAGTGAATGTGTCAGTCTGTACTAACTAAATAAATTTGTTTATAGACATGTTCTGTATTAGCTTCCACTCTTTCACAGCCCTTTGCCAAACAAAATCCCACTAGAAGTAGGATGTTCACACCCGAGTGGGAGTTTCTTGGATAAATATTTTTACTATATGGAGACCAAAACCACTTTTACAAATTTCAGATTTTGATTGAAACACTATATTTCTTTAGTTTTTTTCCTCCCATCTTTTCTCCTTGGCAGCTCCTTGTGCTTTAGCTTCCCTCCGTGAACATGAGGCTGGCAGTGTGCACAGGAAGCCAATTGCTCCTGAGAACATTGCCTCAGCAGCACCCACCTCTAGGCAAAGGGATGCACAGGCACAGAAGAGGCAGCCCTCCCCATCAGTCCAGCTGACCCAGTCACCACCACTACTATGTGGGTAGCAGGTGTAGAGAAATGTCCACTTGCAAAACAGCTTGTTCCCCTCTCCTAATATCTAGTTGAAATGATTCACTGAATAGTTTAAATGTAGAGATTTTACATCCTGAAGCTATATTTTATAGAACGTATTTGTGTTTCATTTGAGTGCTACATGAATAGGATAAAGGCAGAATTCATGCAGCCCACCCCAAAGAAATTGGGGTAAGTCATTGAAATTCTTTCATAAGAATAACTCTGATCTCAACATTTGCCAGCCAGCTTGGAACAAGAGTCTCAATTGACTTAATTCTTTAGTCTAGAATTAGTATTGAGTTCTTCACAGGCCTTATAAAGATCTATTTTGTTACTCTGGCTGATAACTAATAAAGCAATGGTTTTCAAGTATTTCAATTGTAATAACTTCTGTTAAATCTATGAACATTTCTTTTTTATGTGCCCAAACAAAACTGTTTTCGGAGGACAGTATGACAGTCAAAAATTATAAACAGTAAACTTAAACAGTAGTGGGATAGGGGAATCTGGGCAAGAGCACATTCTTAATTACTGTGACCCCCGTAGCCCACTATTTAGAATTAAAACAATACCCAATAAAATGAGAACTTTTACTACTATATAAACAGTATGACCAGGGATGGTTCTATACCTTGGGATAGTCATTTAATATGATAGCTTTGCTCACATTAATCTTTCACACCAGAGGAGACTTGGTATTTATGACATTTTGGTGATACACTTTCAAAGTGGCCAAGATACTGTAAATGTTCATGACAAGTCCCATTACTCCAACTGTTATAGAAGTATAGGTGTACAGTCTGTGCAAAGTGGAAGAATATATTAATAGGGCCTCAAGAACAACCATTGTGGAAAGAGAGATGCACAGGATGGAAGAGGCGGGCCTCCCACTATCAGTCCAGAACTGTTCACTTTTGAGGTAAACACCAGGAGGGAACATGCTACCATGATAGACTGTAAGTCAGCCTAAAGCAATGATTCAACAGAGTTATTGAGTGCTTATGTAACATGAGTATTTCTTACATGAATTTTCATAAACTCTTCACTGGTAAGATAGTCTGAGTTGGTGCTTGGATTTAATATTTGTTAGTTGCAGACTCATTTGGAAATAACTCAAGCTCCCTCCTCTGAGTCTCACCTAGAACACTTTTCTGTCCCCTATCCATTCCCTTCCATCCACAACTCAGGTATCAGCTGTGTCACTTCCTTCAAGCAGCTGTGATCCTCACCACCAACCTCTGATGCCCTCTCATGTGATCTCATTGCACTCCACTCTTATTATGTAACCCCATCACTTTTGTCACTTCTCATTCATCGTGCATCTCCTCACCCTGAGGACAGGACCAAATCTGTGATCCTGCTCAATCCAGTGCACCTTGTACTCTTCATCTCCTGAACAGATTAATGAATGGCAATAGGTTTATATAGACACACTTATTCAGGTGGCTACTAAAGGTGACTACTACTTTCTCTACTACCTTGTCATCTATGTCATAACTGTCAGTATCCATTGTCTTCAAAGAATTCTTAAGATCCTTAAATATAATTTATATCAACTATTGCCAAACACCCATTGCTGCACCTGTTCTTATTCCTTATGCTGTGTTTTTGTGATGTGGCAAAGGCCATTAAGACAGTATTTTTATTTTTATTCTAAGACTTTGAAAATTCAACAGAGTAAGCAATATTGCAAAAAAATTATAAACTTTCATATTATCTAAAGTAAGTAAGCTTACTTTTACTTAAAATTTTCAGTAGGAGTATTTGAACCTAAATGTTTTTAACTCAACAAAATAATTTGGTAGTCTTGTTTCTAGATAACTTGGATACACTTTTTTCTGGCAAACAGGGCACCTGGCTTGATTGATGCATAAGTTTTCACTACTGCTAGATAATAAAGAGAAGCCCAGAAACACTCCAGTGGGAACTAAAACCTAAAATCAGAATAACTTCACTTTGCAGCATTGTTAATGGTTATTCTTTTCCCTCCTTGGGAAGTTTTCTGCCATCACTTCTGTGAACAGTTTTTTTATGTCATCTACACTCTCTCCTCTTTCTTCATTGACTCCAATCAGTCTTATGTTATTCTTCTTTGCATCGTCTAGCAGCTACCGGATTGATTTCTCATGTTCCTTTACAACTTTAAAGCAATTTTTCTTTTCCTGGTCACTAATTGCAATCTTTTCTTCTAATATGTGAAATTCTATCCTCACATTGATTCATTTTGCTACGCAGACTTTCAATGGAGTTTTTAATCTCTTGGAAATCTGTTTGTATCTGTTTAATGGATTCCATTTGTTTCCTATGTTGGGATTCCATCATGTTCCTCCGACCCTCTATTTTTTTATTCTCTAGATTTATTAATCATGTCTTGCACCATGAGCACAATCTTTGCTGTTATCTGAGTAATTATTTCTGATTTCATTTTTCCCAGATCCTCTTTTGTTGCCAGTTCAGAGAGTCCAGGTGGTTGAGTATCAGATTGTTCCATCTCATTTCCCTTTGGGCTCGCTGTAGGTGATCCAGAAGTCTGTTTTTGAGGCTTATGTGTCTTCTCAGTTCCACGGTGTGGGGGAGTGCTTCTGGCACCCACGCAGCTCACCTTCTCTGCCCTAGAAGCTTGGGATGGCGGTGGTGGAGCTTCCTTCCGGGTTCTGGGACTGGCTCAGCTTCTCTGCCCTAGGAGCTTGGGATGGTGGCAGGGGAGCTTCCTTCTGGGTGCTGGGACCGGCTAAGCTTCTCTGCCCTAGGAGCCTGGGATGGTGGCGGGGGAGCTTCCTTCCAGGTGCTGGGACCGGCTCACCTTCTCTGTCCTAGGAGCCTGGGATGGAGGCAGAGAGCTTGTTAATGGTCATTCTTTATCTGCTATCATTTATTTTTCTTACCAGTTGTTGCTGATGGTTATCTTGCAAAGTGATGTTTGTGACCTAAAACTAATTTTTAAGAATTGAGACTATCCAAGCTCCTGCTTTTACAGTGAATGCAATAGCATTTACCACTGTCCAGAGAAAACTAAACATGCCACTAATTTCATTCATTTACTAGGTAATTAAGTACCATTTTAACTGACACATTAATGAATATATCAGTGGGATTCCACGTGATACCTATATGTGCATAACTGTGCACTGATAGTCAACACACGTCTTCCACCCTCACCTGCCACGCCAGCATCATTCCTAGTCCCTAGTAACCACACTGTACTTGCAAATTGATTAAGTTTCTGTATTTGAAAAAGAACATGCAGTACTTATCATTATGTGTCTAGCTTATTTTACTTAACATGGTAACTTCCAGTTCCACCCATTTTGCTGCAAATTACAGGATTTTATATTTATGACTATGCCATATTTTCTTTTTCCACTCATCCATTGATGGGCACCTAGGATGATTTCATATCTTACCCATTATGGACAGTGCTGCAATGTGGCTATCCTAGTATCTCTTTGGCATGCTAATTTCATTCCTTTGGCCATCTACCCAGAAGTGGGATAGCTGGATCACATGGTAGATCTGTTTTCAGGTTTTGAGCAACTTCCATACTGTTCTCCACAATGGCTATACTAATACATTGTACTTTCCCACCAACACTGTGCAAGAGTTCCTTTTTTTCCAAGTCTCGCCAGTGTTTTTTGCAAATAGCTGTCTAGCTGTGGTAAGATAGTATCTCAATTGTACTTTTGATGAGCACTTCCCTGATGGCTAATAAACTTGACCTTTTTTTTTTTTTTTTCGGTACCAGGAATCAAACTTGGGACCTTGCGATTGTGAGGCAGGTGATGGAACCACTGAGCTAAATCGCCGGCCCCTTGACCATTTTATTATATGTTTGTTGTTCAGTTATATTTTTTCTTTGGAAAGTATTCAAGTCATTTGCCCATTTTTAATTGGATTACTTGATTTTTTTACTAAGCTTTTTAAGTTATTTGTATATCTTGATATTAACCCTCTGTCACACAGCTGGCAAATATTTTCATTCTGTAGGCTGCCTCTTCATTCTGTTGCTTTTTTTTTTTTTTTTTTTACCATGTAGAGCCTTCTCAGTTTGATATGATCTCATTTATCAGTTTTTGCTTTTGTTTCCTGTGTTTTGGGGGTCCTGTCTAGAAAAGCACTGCCTGTAGCAAAGTTTTGAAGTGTTTCCTCTATGTTTGCTTCTAATAATTTCAGTTTGGGGTCTTATATTAAGGTCCTTGATCCATGTTGAATTGATTTTTGTACAGGGTTAAAAGAGGAGTCAAGTTTTAACCTTCAGCATGTGGATATCCAGTTTTCCCAGCAACACTTGTGGAAGAGACTGTCCTTTCTCTAATGTATATTTTTGGCACCTCTGTTAGCATGAGTTGGCTATAGATGCATGGGTCCAAGTTTTCCATTCTGTTCCATTGGTCTGTGTGTCTGTCTGTATGCCAAAACCATACTGACTTGGCTTCTGTGGCTCTATGTGTCTTGAAATCATATATTGTGATGCCTCTAGCTTTGCCTTTATGCTCAAGATTGCTTTGGGTATTTGGAGTATTTTGTGCTTACATATGAATTTAGGATTTTTCTAGTTCTCTGAGAAATGTATCTGATATTAATTTTTCTTGTCCATGAACATGGGAGGTCTGTCCATCTTTCAGTATCTTTCACTTTCTTTAAAGTTTATTCCTAGGTATTTTATTTTTAATAGCTATTGTAAATGGGATTGCTTTCATGATTTCTTTCTTAGCAAATCTCTTATTGGTATATAGAAAAGCTACTGATTTTTATATCCTGTAACTTACTGAATTTGAGTTTTAACAGCTTTTTGACAAAATGCTTAGGTTTTTCTGTGTATAAAATGATGACACCTGCAAATAATTTAATTTCTTCCTTTTTAATTTGGATGTGCTTTATATTGCCTAACTGCTCTCGCTGAGACTCACAGTACTACATTATAGTGGTGGGGTTGGACGTTCCTTATTTTAGAAGAAATGCTTTCAGCTCTTCCCCATTCAGTGTAATATTGCCTGTGCATGTCATATATAGTTGTTTTGGGGGTTTTACTTTTATTAGTACATGTTTCCAGAACATAATGATTACATTCACTATAGGGGATTGGTACTTGTATATAACACATTTTAATTCCCTTCTTTTTTCCCCTCCCTCCACTCTCCATTTTATTTTTCCAGCATCAGATTGATTTTTTTTCATATTTATTTACAAGACCTTATAAATTATCATATGTCATATATAGTCTTTAGTATGTTGAGATATGGTCCTTCTGTATCTGACATCTTCCATGCTTTTTCATGAAGGGCTGTTATTTTCTGCACCTCTTGGATGACCACATGATTTTTTTATCCTTCATTCTGTTGATAAGATATACTGCATGTATCAATTTGAGTGTCAAACCATCTTTGCATCCCTAGAATGAAACCAACTTGATCATAGTAGACCTTTTTTGCTGTTCTCTTGAATTTGATTAAGCATCTAACTTTTTTATCTCTTCCTGAGCATTGGTTTTATACCCTGGATATACAGAAATGAATAAAATTACAAATTCTATGGTTTTTGGATAATATTGATCAAATAGGAGAAATGAAAATGAATAGTTAACAGCTTAGCCTCCCCAAAAAATATTTGGATTAGTAACTCTCACCAGTTTGGCACTTTTAACATATTCACATGTGTTTGCAGCTTGGAATAATTTTAGACCTCTTTGTTTTGATTGTTTATAATATAAAATACCTGAGTAAATGTTTAATATTATTGGTATTGAATTAACTAATGTATTAAGTACATGTAATACCATGGAAAAAATAATGTGTGCATAGGAAGATAACTTTACAAAGACTTTTTTCTAAAATACAGTGTGATTTATTATCACCCACTTAATTATTTTACTTAACAACAACAAAAACCTTTAACATATTGCCCATATAATTTGAAATGACTTGGGATAGTGGAAATGATAATTTTTAACAACTAAATTCAGATATTTTTGTATTCAAAATGCCAAAACAACTTAGTTAGAACTCAAGAATTTATAAAAGTGCAATACTGGTATTTTAAGAATCTGACACAAGAAAAACATGCATAACATGACAAGTTCCTCAAGATTTATAGACTTGAATTACTTGGACTAGAGGGAAAGCTAATGCTATGTCTTTTTCCCCATTCTGCCAGCCAGAGAAGACCTCTTATTTAGAGGGCAGGGCTCCCTTGCTGCTTGTAAATCAAGGTGCTGGTATATGACCAACTGCCCTCCATGATTTGAAAGGATATTTATAACAATGGGGGAAATACACAAGAAGAAAAATGTTTAGCGAAGAGTTTTGCATGTTTACCATGCTGTGCATCATATGGCTCAATTTAGTTTCTCTAAAGTATCAGAATGAAACTATCAAAAGGAGAAGTCACATGGCAGTGTTACAAATAAGATGTGGATGTGCCTGTTTGTATTTACGTTTGCTAATGAAATTCAGCTATGATTCTCACTTTAAAAGTCTTGGACCACCATTCAGCTTTATTCATTATAATTAAATCTCTTGCCCACATGCAGACACAGGGGAGCAAAGAAAAAGCATATTTTATCTTTTAAAAGTTATTGTGTAGGGCCGGGGATTTAGCTCAGTGGTTTCGCCGCCTGCTGCGCAAGCGCGAGGACCCAAGGAGTTCAATCCCCGGTACAAAAAAAAAAAAAAAAAAAATTATTGTGCAGCTTTGACATGATCCTTCAGAGCCTCAAAGATGTACAGTATTAAAGCAAAACAGTATGTCTCTTAGGGCACAGTCATGTCCTCAGACAGAGACCAAAAGAAGGGCTTGGACGCTAAATCCAGGGAACACATAGAAGGCAGGTCTGAGTTCAGGTGAATGGGAGCTGTGGAATTTTAGATAAGCTAACCCAAGTTTGAGACAATTTGGTGTAGTCTCCAGTTTTGCTGCCAGCAGAAAGGTAGGAAAATACCATTTTAAATTACTGATCTTTACTATAAAGCTGGGCATTGAGGGGCTAACTTATCTGACTTCTCCCCTGCCAGCTTCCCTCTTCTCCCAGCAAAGCAAACCCAAGGCTTTAGAACCCTGCCCTCTGTGCTGCCCCCTTCATCCACCTTGGGGAAATCCCCAGGGCCTTGGTAAGTAACTAGAGTGACTTCTGTGACCCAAAATTTATCCAAAATGCAGAGTTTGCCCTATACTTATTTAGGAGCTAACCGTGGGTTGAGTGTGAGTGTATGTATGCTCCAGATCTTTTTCTTGTCCCTTTTACTGCTGGATTTAACCCAAATTGATCAACACCAAACAGACTCAAGCAGGCCACAGTATTTTCTAAGTACAGCCTGAGTAAGACTAAAGTGCACACAGACAGTACATATGTCACTGCCTTGAAGGTCTTAGAGATCCATACATTTGCCACAGAAGCTTTCAGCCAGGTTTTATTTTGGACACAAAGTAATCTTCCAAGGATTGCTAATCATATAGTAGAATAGCCAGAAGTAGAACAAGGAGCTTCTAACTAGTCAGCTGTACTGTTTGGGACATCATTAAGTCCCCACTACATGCACACTGTGCAGTCACTTCACTTCTGCTCCCAAGGGCTTAACCGTAATCTAGAAAAAATGATTTATTTGCCTGAATCGGTTTTCCCCATTAAGGCCAGAGAAGTTAAACACATAGCTCTGGACAGAATCAGAGCCATCCACAAAGAACCCTAGGTTGAGTTAGGCCTCTTGGGCTCTTCCTGCTTCTCTTACTGATGAGGTTACCGTCACTGGAGTTACTGTTTTCTTAAGAACTGGGGTAGAAAAAAGTCACAAAGACACTAATTCCAAAGTTCTACTGTTGTTGATTCTAGATGCTACCAGTTTGCTCAGCTTGAATGAGCAGGCTTAGTTTCCAACTTCCTTTTTCTATGATATTAAGTATTTGACAGTCAGTCTTTGCTCCTAAACAATGGCATCTCAGCACTCAGGACAATACAATGAGTAGGCTACAGATGGCCAGAAATATGAGAGATACAGGTGTTGTCTACCATCTGTGTAAAAGCCATAGCATAAAAACACTCTGTTTCTATCGCTTCTGCATTAAATTCCTTAGATGCCGGCATTAAGAAATACTGCTTACTGCATGATCATGAAAGCATGCCGTTTATTGATAAAACCATTTTTTGAGTCCTGTTAGTGGGTATACTTATCCTTCTTACCACTTTCTCACACTGCACCTGAATCACGTGGGGTGCTTCTAAAATATTCCAAAGTGGAAATACTCAAACTAGCTGGTTTCGAGGATCTGGATTTGGACACATCATTCTCTACACTTTCTTAAAATCAGTCTGAAAAATAAGCAGCATTTGTGAATGCCTCTAAAATGAAAAGAGCTTTCGTTCCAGTTGCTATGTTCTGAAGTGTTGTGTCAGGCTGATCAAGTTTAAATTTCAAGTACAATTTACCTGTTACATGATGAATAGCAAGGACTAAGTTTAGTAGGACTAAGAGAATATGTATGTCTATAGTAATCTGGGTGAAATAAATTATGCTGGATCTGAGGGTGAGTTTGTTTGTTATAATGGAGGACAGTATGGCACAGAGAAAAGAATAGAGGCCGTGGGTTTTTAATTCTAAATGTGCCACTCACTAGTCATATCACTTTAAAAATAGACTATGAGCCCTTTATAACTTGTGGTAAGGCTCAAATGACAATGTGGACATAACTGTACTTCAGAACTAAGAAACCATATATTCTCAGCATTTTAAAATCTTTTTCTTTCCATCCTTTGAGAAGTGTACAAATCTCATGCCTTTTAAAATATTCTGTTTGTTTGCTTTTTGCTTTGAGACAGGATCTCACTATGTAGTTTAGGCTGGCCTTAAGCTCATTATGTAGCCCAGGCTGGCCTTGAACTTGTTGGAATCCTCCTGCCTCAGCCTCCCAAGTGCTGGAATTACAGTAAAATGTTATTTAAAATTAAATATGACTAAAAGCTAAAAACTTTGTTTTCTCCCTTCTTTCTTGAGAATGACATCAATACATTTTCCTTGTGGGAGCTAAAATAGTAACGTTAATAGTAACGTTTTATAACATTACGTTATAAAGCCAGGGACTGTTCCCTTGATGTAAAGGTGCACCACCAAACACAGTGATTTGCAGAGTATGAGTGTGATGGAAAAATAAAGTGAAGGTTTACATTTTTAAAAATGATTACAGCTAAAGAAACATTGATATTAATCCCCTCAAGCCCCCACCCTCCTCCCCACACAAGAGGGCTTTGAACTCACTTAACCCATCATTCTTGCCACTTTCTGAAGTTCTGGAAGCTCTCTTTTGCACTTTTCATGGCTGCCTTGATGTCCTGAATTGATTCACAGTGGTACCTTTGATGGTCATTTGGCTTTGAGGAAGACCCAGAAGTTGCACAGTGCCAGATCTGGTGACTAAGTTGGATGAGGACACAACATAATGTTTTTATTAGCCTGCCTTTCCATTGGATGGCACTTGGCAGCACCATTCACCATATATTTTAATGACACCTCATGTCTTAGTTACCATTCTCATTGCTGAGACAAAATACCCAACACTCAAAGTTAAAAGTGGAAAGGTTTATTTGGCTCCAGTTTGTAGAAGGTTCAGCTCATAGTTGGCTGGCTCCAGGACAGGGTGACATGGCAGAGTTGCATCACAGAGGAAAGAGTTAATGTCAGTCAGAAGTCAGCAAGGCAACATGCTACAAGCAAGACATGCAGGGACCCTCTTTCTGTCCCTTACATCTTATCTCAGCTACACACCCTTAGGGTAGATAGTACGCACACCCAGGGTAGGGTACCCTTGATCATCCTACCCAGAAATATGCCAAATCAATCAGGGACTAATCTAATAATCACACTCCCCTGATCCCAGTAGCACACACTTAGATCCAGCTACCTCTGAAAAGTCCCACACAGGAGGCTTTGGGGTGACATGTAGACATAAGCTATAACACCTCATAAAGATCCTCACAAAAGAGAACTTCAGAACTCCTTCAGAAAGTGGCAAGAATAATGAGCTAAGTGTGTGCTCAAAGACAGAGGGAAGATTTGAAGAGGATTAATGGCAATGCGTCTTTTACTGTGATTTTTAAAATTTACATTAACTTTCAGTCACATTTCATAAGATCTCAATGAAGATTTGTTGAAATCAAACTAAGAAATTTTAGGAATTCAGACAACAGAACCAAAATCCTTTCTTAGGCCTTTGAAAAAAGAAATATTTGTAAGGGAAGGTGAGACTTGGCACAGTGAAATTCCTGGGCTAATTTGAAGTTTTAGAAAGCAGAAAGGAATCAAGGAAAAGTAGTTGAAAGGAAGTAGAATAAAGCCGGATGGTTATTAATCTAGTTAAAGCTTTATTAGTCTAATGACACAGATAACATCAATAGTATTTAACTTGGAACTAAGATAAGTATTGTTACTTAACCAAATGAATGCATGAATGAATGAATGAATGAATGAATGAATTTGTCTTCGGACTTTGTTACCCAGGCTGACCTCCAACTAATGGGCTCAAGAGCTCCTCCTACAAGAGTTGCCAATATTCCTGGTCCTCTTTTGCTTTTTAATATTAGTTTGTGTTCCTTAACATGTACCAATTGATGATGACCCATAAAAAAGACAAGAAAACCAATTTGGGAATTAAATGTTTTCTGTATTTATACAGTGAGTTGAATCTGTGTCTGCTTGTCCAGATACAGTGACATTCTACTACAGGTCATAATTTGAAGCTGAATGAACTAACATATCAAAAATTGAGGGCTAACTTGGTACATAATTTAAAAACAACTAGGAACTATAATTGGTCTTTTAAAAAATTGCTAACTTTGATTCTAAAACTTTTGTGCTTTTCAACAAATATGGGAGCAAGGAGAAATTGGCAACAGAACTTTATTAGATCTGACAAGTTTAAGTGATATACAGCAGTTAGGAGCCAGTTTGTTGAGGAAGGTCTAATTGCATTATTGACTACAATTTTCCATGATGGATGGGGGTCCTGGCTATTTCGGGTCAAAGTAGGAGCATGTGTGAAGGTATGGAACTAAGAATCATTCACAGGATCCCACAGAAGAAAGTAACTAGAATAGGCATCTCATGATAATATTGCCTCTGGAAGGCCCTATAACACCAATGTTTAAATTTGGCTTCAACACTCATAACACAAATAGAAGAAAGTGCACAGTTGACCCAAAGATGATTTATCTTCATCTTCCTGTAAAGCTGCTTACTCTGGAAAGGTTGCCAAATTTGGGACATCCTCACGATTACCTTGCAAAGACTATATCCTTTGTACATCAAAAGGAAAAAAACAGTATTTCAGGGTGGAGGACCCCAGGGGTTTGGTTTGCTGAAATTGCTCTTCAGTAATTATACATGCTTGTTTGTTCCCTTTTTTATTTTAGAAGTAGAATAAAAACAACTCATTATAAGAATCTGGGTCAGCTCTAAAGTTTTTCTCATTAGACTAGGCTACTTGAAGATCTATGTTATTAAATAAATCTGTAATATTTTAGTTGTTTGCAAAGAAGAGTGCTAAAGCATCTGTACGTGAATTAATCTTTGAAAAGTCACCTTGCTAGTACTAAATAGCTATTTCATATCACCCACCCTGGAAATCTTAAACCTGGTTGTTTCTCAGGTAAGCTCAGCCAACAGTTTCCCCCTTACACTTTTAGAAAGCAAGCAGCTTAGCCCTATGTCCAGTTTACCTCCAGGCAAAACACTCCTGTGTGCTAAATGTCATAGATTTTTAAAATTTTATTGTACAAGTTTACAGTACATGAAGTTTACATTCATCTTAGGGAGTAGATGTACATAACACAGCTCGATTCTTTTTTAATACACTTCTCTTTCCTCTCCTCCATCCCTCCTCTAAATCCCCTTTCCACATTTTCATTATTTTTACTTCATGTTTATGACATGTTTACATTCATTGTATTTGGTACATGACACATCTGAAAACACCTTCCCACTCCCCCGCCTCATTCTCCTAGATCCCTTCCCATTTGCAAAAGATCTCCTTGTTTCCTTCTGTCTTTTATTTTGCTATTTGTACTTTGCCTTATTCCAATGAATTTTCAAAGTATATCTATTTTCCTGCCTTGAATTTATCCTTCTTTATAGCGGAGTTGCATTCCATTATATAGAGATACATTTTCTTTATCCTTTTGTCTGTCGACGGACATCCAGGCTGCTTTTAGGATTTCACTTCTATGAATTATGCTGCTATAAACAGCATAATTTGGGGAGGATCCTAGAGGAGGAATAGCTGGGTCAAATGAAATTTCTAATTTTAGTTCTTTGTGCAATCCCCATAATGATTTCCATAATGGTTGTACTAGCTTACAGTCCCACCAACAATGCAGGGTTGCTTTTTCACTGTAGCCACGCAGTATTTGTTGTTGTTTGATTTCTTGATGACTGCCATTCCTTCTGGTATAAGATGAAATCTTAGCATTGCTTTCACTTTTCTAATGGCCAGGGATGTTGAACACTTTTTCATATGTTGGTTGGCCATTTGCACTTCTTCTCAAATCATTTCTCAATTGGGTCTTTTAAGCGGCCTAATTTTTTTTTTAGTTCTTTATACACTATACTGTGCATATTAGTTCTCTGAGCCATAGCTGGCAAAAATGTTTCCCATTCAGTAGATTGTCCCTTCTACTAATTATTTCCTCTGCCGTGCTATATAATCCCATTTGTTGATTCTTGCAGTTATTTCTCATGGAACTGGAGTCTGCTCAGAAAGTCCTTGCCTTCACCTGACTTCAAATGTTTTACTTAATATTTAGATCTTTGATCCACTTTGATTATAGTTTAGTACATGGTGAAAAAGTATGGGTCCAGCTTCGATCTTCTGCAAAATACAGTGGTACCACAGCTCACAAACACTTTTATTTGCAAACAGTTTGGTTCCCAAACAGAAGTGTTTGGCAGAATTTTGTGTTTGCAAACTCTCCATTGGATGACAAACATGACCATGGCCATCTTTCCCACACAAACACAAACATGGCCATCTTCTCCAAAACTGTAGAACAGAATTAAGTTCGTGAACCAAGGTGGTCTGATAGTAAACATGGGTGATTTCAGTTCTTTTGTATTTATTTAAACAGCCCTTGTGGACTACTATGTGATCTGTTTTGGAGAACGTTTCATGTGCTGCAGAGAAGAATGTATATTCTGTTGTACGGTAGAACACTGTGGATATCTATTAAGTTCATATGTGCAAAGATGTGGTTCAACTCTGATATTTATTGATATTCTGTTTAGTTTATCTAGTTCTTTGTGAAAGTGAGGTAGTGACACCACCTATGATTGTGTTAGTATTTATTTGATCTTTTAGGTCTGCGAGTTTTTATGAAGACAGGTGCTCCAGTATTTGGTGCATATATGTGGTATTGTACTTACCAGCATTTTCTCTTCTTTGGCTTATTACCTTTACTGGTACGTAGTGAACTTCTTTTTCTCTTCTTATCAGTTTTAGCTTGAAGTTTATTTTGTCTGAGATTAAAATTATCCATGCTTGTTTTCAGGGTCCTGGTGCATGAAATAACTGTTTTCCATCCTTTTATTTTTAGCCAGTGAATATCTTTTTGGGTTAGATGAGTTTCTTGAATACAACAGACTGTTGGATTCTGTTTTTTGATCCAGTCTGCCAATCTGTGTCTTTTAACTGGAGAGTTGAGGTCATTAACTCAACTTTTGTTTGACATCTGACATTTTAATTATGATGTGTCCTGAGTTGTTGTTTTTTTTTCATCATGGTGTTCTGTTTCACTTACTTGTAAATTCAACGCTTTTCTCAAATTGAGGCATTTTCTATATGATTTCTGCAAACTTAATTCTTCCATGTGTGTGATCTTTAGTTTCTAACTCCAATTAGCCTTATGTTGGTCTTCTTAGTGTCATCTAGCAGCTGGTGGGTGAGTTTTTCTTGTTCTCTTATCTTTTTTGAGGCTTCTCTGAATACTTTGTCATAACTTGCCCTTTTGTCCTTGATTTCAGAAACCCCATCTTCACATTGGTCATTTCTCCGGTTTATGAATTCTATACAGTTTTTTATATCTGGAATTTATGCATGGTACCTTTTTTTATCAATTCTGTATCTTTGGAAAATTTGTTGTTCATGTTTTGAACTATTTTGGTCAGCTCTTCCAATTTATTGTTTCCTCCAAATCCACACTGGTCATTTTGTGTGATAATCTCATAAACTTTGATTCATCACATTTCTTTATATCATCTTTAAACAACTTGTACAGTTCTGCTACTTGGTGTTTGTTTACCTGTTCATTTGTGCTGTCTGGATCTGCATTGGGAGAGCTGTGGGACCTTGAATGTCTTTTAGCATATGTGCTGCCAAAGCGAGCACACCTTGAGTGTCTTTTGTTGCCTTGTTTTCCAATGATCTTGTATGTATGCATATCTGTTTTTTATTTTCCCCCTTTTATTCCCTTTTGTGGTGCTCAGAGTTGAGGCCCAGTAGGACAGGAGAGTGTATAATTGATATGATGATCTTTTTAGTAGATACTGCCTTCCTGTGATATGTTTTCAACTATGTCTAGAAATAATATATACCCCCTTCAGCCATTTAACTTAGATGATTTGGATTCTGTCCCTGTGGTTTTGCTGAATCCACTCTGAGCCCCTATAATACATCTCCTCCTCTAGTCAGCCATGTTGGTTCCCCTCAAATGTTACATTAAAGGTTACTGGTGTGGCTGTAAAGTGTAAAATGTCAGGAACAAGGAATTGAAAGTACTACTTTGGCACAAGCCGAAGGGAACCATGGCGAATGAGCTGTTTCAGGGCCATGCTCCTCAGCCTACACTTGGGAAAGACACCCTCTCTATTCCTGGAAGTTACTGGTGGCTCTCTGCAGAATAATTCACTGAATTCTGTCCTCCAGCACACAATCTAGGAGGCGCACTTGGAGTTCATTGTTATGTTTGCTTCTCTCCAGTAGTGCTGTATGTATAGCACAAAGAGCACTACAGTGGGAGCTCAGAGAGCAAGTGCTAAGGAATGAAGGTTGGACTGTGCCACTGTGTTCCCATTCATGGTACGCTGATGCAACATGAACTGCATAGGTCATGGCCAAGTGATGAAATTGCAGCCAGGGCTTCAAAGCCTGACAACAGTAAATCCTCTGTGAGCACATTATTTGGAGAAGGCATTCAAAGTTGTTGAATTTTATGATTAACAGAAGGTTATCTAGAAAACCATACTTGCTTCACAGCATGTTGATGCAAGTCTTTCTACAAAGGTTTGAGTCAAGTCCACTTTCCATTTTGAGTATGATTACAAATTTAATCATTTTGTAAGATTAAAATTCTTCAGCACCTCACAACATTATCTCGATTGTAAAACCTTACTCTAAGATGTGTTCATGTTTATGGGGTATAATATATGTATAAAATATGTAATGAAATCAGGGTATTTCCATTTTTATCTGCTGGGAAATTTGTACTTTTCTAGTCGTTTTGAAATACATAACAGATTGCTTTAACTCAGTTACCAAACTATGGCATTAAAAAAATATTTACCTTATTGAACTTTCCCCCTCCCCTTCCAGTCTCCCCAGGCTCTAGTGACATTATCCCACCATCCTACAGAAGTGACTTACTAGTTTCCAAAAATGAGTAAGAAGCTGTGATATTTGTCATCTGTGTCTGGCTTACTTCACAGCATAATGACCTCAAATTTTATCCATGTTGCTTCAAAGGATAGGATCTCATTCTCTTTATGGCTCATTAATATTTCACTGTTTATATATATATATATATATATATAGTTTCTTTATACTTTCATCCATTGAAGGGCACATAGCTTGACTCAGTATTTTAGCTGTTGTGAATGGTGCTGCAATAAATATGGGAATGCAAATACTTTTTCAGAATAATGATTTCATCGCTTTTGGGTACTCAGAAACCTAATTGCTGGATGATATGGGAGTTCTATTTTAGTCTGTTGTGCAATCTCCATACTGCTCTTTGTAATGGTGGGGCTAATTTACATTCTCACCAACAGAGTTCCCCTTTCTCCAAATCCTTGCAGTAGTAGGCTTCCCATCACTGAGACACAATACCAGACGCCCACAACTTAAAGGAGATTTGGGATGTGGTCTGCAGGCTCCAAGGCAGAACCTCATGGTGTAAGAGTGTGGTAGAACAAAGCTACTTAGCTCTGGGGGCCAGGAAGCATACCAGGAAAATGGTGCCAGAGATAAACCTGGGAAGGGCCATATATAGTATCCAAGGCTATGCCTCCCTAACACACTCAAAAGAATGCTCATCTAATCTGCTAAATAAATCTTAATTTATTGAAGCTGACATATTGGGATTAACTGTCACACTTCCCAGTATTTGTTATTTTCTGCCTTTTAGGTTTTGGGGAGTTTTTTGTTTTGTGTTGTTTTGGTGCCAGGGATTGAGCTCAGGGCTTTGTGCATACCAGGGAACCATTCTACCACTGAACTACATCCCCAGCACATTTCACATTTTTTACTTTGAGACAAAGTCTTGTTCAATTGCCCAGGCTGGCCTCAAATTCCATCATGTCTGGCTATTTTGAGTACCAAGTACCAGGTACATTTTCTTTTTTAATAATAGTTATGCTAGATTTTGGAACTTTCGAGGAGGAAAGATTTGGCCTCATGGTTTTAGATGTTTCAGTCCATGATCATATGCCCCACTTGTTAATGGGCCTGTAATGAAACAGTACATCACAGCAAGAAGCACATGGTGTGCCTCGTGGCAGCTGGGAAACAGAAGGAGGGGCCTGGGTCTCAATATATCCTTCAAAAACACCCCCCCGATGATCTGCTTCTCCTAGTAGTTCCACCTCCTGAAGTTTCCACCCCCTCCCAATTGTACTACTAGCTGGTGACAAAGCTTTCACTACACAAACCTTTAGGAGTCGTTCCAGATCCAAACCATAACAGGGGTCAGCGGCTATCACTGTAATTTTTATTTGCATTTCCATACTGTTTAGTAAGACTGAGCATTTTTCTTGTGCTTGATGGTCTTTTGAGAAGTGTCTATTTGGATCTTTAACCCATTTTTAAACTGATTTATTTGGTTTGTGTGTGTTCAGCTTTTTTATTTCTTTATATATTTGGATATCCCTTGTGTCAGATGAATAGCTTTACAAATATTTTCTGCCATTCTGTAGACTGGCTTTAACCACTTAACAGTTTGCCCCAAATGTAACTCAGGCCAGAGCATTGCTCCAGCAAGTGTCACTTCAACCAGTCAATTCTTGTATTGAATAAATTTGATAAAATTGTCATTTTTTATATTTCCTGTTATGAAAATTTTAAAATCCAATTTTTGATCATTCTATATTTAAATAATTGGACTGATGGTAAGTGGTTCTTTTGTTTGCTTTGTTTTGTTTTCCAATAGCTTCTTAGTTTTATATAATCTGATTTTTGTTTTGCCTCTTGTTGCTTGTGCCTTTGTCTTCTCTAAAAATATCATTTCCTACACCAATATTTTGAAGTGTTTTCCCTATATATGTTCTATGTTTTCTTTCTAATTTCAGGTTTTGGATTAAGTCCTTGATCCACTTTGAGTTGATTTTTGTATACTGTGAGAGAAAGGGATCTAGTTCCTCATATGTATATCCAGTTTAGTCAGTACCATGAAGAGAGTATTTCTCTACTATATGTTCTTGGTGCCATTATCAAAAATCACTTGACTCTAGGGGCCAGGAATTTAGCTCAGTGGTGCCGCCACCTGCCTTGCAAGCACAAGGTCTTGAGATCGATCCTAGGTACCCCCCCCCAAAAAATCACTTGACTCTATAAACATGCTGGGTTGATCTATGCCAATACCATGCTACTGATTATCACAGCTTCACAGGATGTTTGAAGTCGGGTATTGTGGTGCCTCCCGCTTTTTGTTGTTGTTGTTGTGTTATGCTTTTTATCTAAAATATGTCCTGGAAGGACATATTACGTTAAAGGCTTGTTTTCCAGCTGGTAGGCTTTCAGTAAGACATTGGATCATCAGGGATGATGAGGGCTCTAAATTCATCAGTGGATGAGATCATAATGTGATGCCATAATCTGGAGGTGATGGAAATGGGGGAGAGGGAGCTGGTTGAAGGAAATGCATTATGGGGTCATGGGGGCATGACCTTGGGGGTTACATCTAGTTCTCAACTCCTTTCTGCTTCCTGCCTGCCATGAGTTGAACAGCTTTCCTCTGCCATGTCCTTCTCCCATTACATACTGCCTGCCTTATTGTGGACTGAAACCTCTGAAACCATAAACCAAAATCTTTGGTCTGTTAATCTTTGTCTTTTTTTTTTGGTACCAGGGATCGAACTCGGGACTTTGTGCTTGCAAGGCAGGCAGTGGAACCACTGAGCTAAATCCCTGGCCCTTATTCATTTGTCTTTTTTAGGGACTTTGTCACAGCAACAAATCAGTTGCCCAACTTCCACCCCCCAGGATCACATTGGCTATTCTGAGTCATTTCTGATTCCATATAAATTTTACGAGTATTTTCTATGTTTCTGTTTTTCTATGTTAAAATTGTTGGCATTTTGATAGGAACTAGACTGAATCTTTAGATCACTTTGGTAGTATGATCATTGTATGAGTCAGCTTTGTGTTGCTGTGACTAAGAAAAAACAATTTAGAATAGGAAAGATTTTAGCTTATGTTTTCACAGGCCATGATCGGCTAACTTAAAGGCAGATAAAGCATGGTGAAAGGGCATAGCAGAGGACAATTACTTGCTCCATGACAGCCAGATAGCAGAGTTAGAGCCAGAAAAGAAGGGGCTGGGAGCAACATATAACCTTTAAACCCATACTCTCAAGTTACCTACTTCATGCAATTAGGCCCCCACCTCCTAATAAATCCATTCAACTAATGAACCCATCAACTGATTAATCTATGAAGTGGGACCCTTCATGATCCAAAAGTCCCACTTCTAAACATGAGTCCCTTGGGGTACATTTTAGATTACACCATAACTGTCATTTTAACAGGATTAATTCTTAGTTCTCGCTAAGACTTCAGGTACCAGAGTATGATCTCAAAATTTCTATTTTAAAATTTTTATTAGTATGTTTGCAGTACATAATGATTATATTCATTGTGGGGAGTTGGTATATGTATACAACACAATTCTTTTTACATCCCCTCCCCATATGCAAAACATTTATCTATTAATCTATATTTTGCTTTACTTACACTTTAGATTTCTCACGTAAGAGAAATCATGCCACATTTAAGTTTGTGTGTGTGATTTATTTCACTTATCTCAAGGTGCATCCATTTTCCTACAAATGACTCAGTTTTATCCTTTATGGTAGAAGAGTGAACTGTTATGTATAAGTACCTCATTTCCTTTATCCATTCATCTGTTAATGAACATATAGTCCACTTCCAACATTTAGCTATGAATTGTGCTTCTATAAACATAGGAATGCATGTTATCACTGTATTATGATGTGTCTCTGTGGAAGGTAGTTAAAAGGGAATAATAGCTGGGTTAAATAGTAATTTGGCGGGGGGGGGGGGTCAGTTACTTGAAGAATCTCCATACTGATTTCTATAGTGATTGAATTAGTCTACCTTCCCACTAACAATGTGGAAGGGTTCCTTTTTCCTCACAACCTTGCTACCATTTGTTACATGATTTCTTATGATAGCTATTGTGCCTACGGTAAGATGGAATCTCAGGGTTTTCTAATTTGCATTTTCTCTAGTGGCCAGAGATGGTGAGCATTTTTTCATGTTATTTATTGGCCACTTGTACTCCTTCTCAGAACTGTCTGCTCATTTCAGCTGCTCATTTTTTGGTTGGATCTTTTATTTTGGGTAGGGAGAGTCTAATTTTTTGTGTTATGTATTCTAGATATTAGTCTTCTCTCTGAAGACTGAGTACCTGGCAAAAGGTTTTACCCATTCTGCAGTTGTCTATTCACTCTGTTGCCTGTTTCCTTTGCTGTTCAGAAGCTTTTTAATTTGATATAATACCACTTGACATAATCCCATTTAGTGATCCTTGATGTTATTTCTGTTCAGACAGTTCCTGCCTATACTTCTCTTCAAGTGTTTCACCTATTTTATCTTCCAGCAGATTGCTTCTAATATTTAGGTCTTTGATCCATTTTTATTTTAGTACATGGTGAGAGACATGGGTCTAGATTCAATCTTCTGCAGGTGTATTGCCAGATTTCCCAGCACCATTTGTTAAAAAGGCTATCTTTCCTCCAGTGTATGTTTTTGGCCCCTTTGTCAAAGATCAAGTAGCTGAATGTGCTTGGAGTTGTTCCTACATCCTCTTCTGTTCCACTAATCTCTATACGTATTTTTGTGCCAGTACCATGTCATTTTTATCACTGTAGCTTCCTCACATCACTTGAAATCCAAAAGTGTGACGTCTTCTGCTTTGCTCTTGTTACTTGCTTTTGCTAGTCTTGAGTCTCTTCTGGTTCCATATTTTAGTATTGTTTTCTCTAGTTCTGTAAGGAATGATGTTGATATTTTGATGTTGTGTTAATCCTGTATATCTGTTTTGATAGTATGGCTATTTTGACAATATTGGGTCTGCCTATCTGGGAACAGGGTGTATCTCCATTTTCTGTTGTCCTCTTTGTAGTTTTCATTATAGAGATCTTTCACTTTGTTAATTCCTAAATGTTTAATTTTTCTTGAAGCTACTGTGAATGGCATTATTCTCCTAATTTCTCAGCAGGTTCATTATTGATGTATGGGAAAGCTTTTGCTTTGTATGATTCTGTACCCTGATACCTTACTGAATTTATGAATTCTAGAAGTTTTTCATGACATTCTTTGGGTCTTCTATGTAAAAGACCATGTCATCTTCAAATTAGGATAGTCTGATTTCTTCCTTTCCCTATATGTATACCTTTTTCTTTAAATGACTTGTTTTTGTTTTCTTTGGTACTGAGGATCAAACTCAGGTCCTTGTGCTTGCGAGGCAGGCGGCAGAACCACTGAGCTAAATCCCCAGCCCTCCTATATGTATACCTTTAATTTTTCTTGCATGATTGCTCTGTTTTGAGTACAGTACTATATTGAACAGGAGTGGTGACAATGGCCATCCTTGTCATGTATTTTACAGAAAAAGCTTTCAGATTTTCCCCATTTAATATGATGTTGGCACTATGCTTATATTTACATAATGGATTTTATCAGATTGAGATAAAATATTGTGTCCTTCCCAGCCTGAGCTTCTCATATGGGTTTTGCCTTCATTCTGTTGATGAAGCATCATGCTTATTGATTTGTGTAGGGTGAACCATCCTGGAATGAATCCCATTTGATCAGTGTATGATCCTTTTGATGTGCTATTAAATTCAGTTTGCTAGTAGTGTTTTACTGAGAATTTCTGCATCTATGTGTTCAGAGATGTAGGTCTAATTTTGTTCTATCTTTGTCTGGTTTGGGTATCAGGGTAATCCTGGTCTTAGCTTCAGAAAATCAACAGTTTGGCAGAAGTCCTTCCATCTCAGTTTTCTGGAATAGTTTAAAAAGAAATAGAATTATTTGTGATTTAATAGCTTTCTGTTGTACTAAGATTTGACTCTGTTCTGTTTCTGTCATGTATCTGTTCTACTGAGTTTTGTATTTAGAATGGTAGTTACTGCTCTTTTGTTTCTGGTGTAGTACTCTTATTAAGTATTTCTTGTAGGGCTTATCTCTTGGTAATGAATTCCCCCAGTTTCTATTTTTCTTAAGACTATGTTTCTCCACTTTTGAAGAATAATTTTGCTGGGTATGGGTTGGGAGAGTTGGTTTTGGGGTTTTGTTTTGTTTTTTTCTTGAATATATCATCCCATTCTCTTCTGGCTTGTAAGGCATCTGCTTGAAGCATCTGATGTAACCCTAATAGACATCCCCTTGCATGTGATTTGATGGTTTTCTCTTGCTTTGGCAGGAAAAGGGGTATTGTACTTTCAATATTTTGAGTATAGTATGCCTTGGCAAAGGTCCATTTTGGTTAGGGTTCTTAAATTTTCTTGTATCTGGATTTCCATGTCTCTTGAAAATATAGGAAGTTTTGGCTACTACTTCATTAAACCAGTTTTAATGATATTTCCTCCAACTTTTTGCTTAATGGTGTCCCATTAATCTTGTAGTCCTTCTCGTAGTTTTTTTTGAATTGATTCAAAAGATCCTCAAATTCAGAAATTATTCTGCTTGTTCTCATCTCTTATGGAAACTCTTTATTTCTGATTATGATTCCAATTATATCCTAAATTGTTTTTCTCATGTCCTTATATTTTACCTGTTGGGGGGGGGGTGTGTTTTGTTTTGTTTTGGATCTCACTGAGTTTTCTTATTTTTGATTACCTGTTCAGGCATTTCATAGAATTTCTTTAAATTTGGATCTGTTCCTAGGGAATTATTATTTTCCTCTAGAGATGTCATGGTTCCTTTCCTGTTTCTTGGGTCCCTACCCTGATGTCTGCACATCTGGTGTAACATTCACCTCTTCCAATTCTATGAAATAGCTTCTGCAGAAAAAGGTTTTGCCTTTAGAAGGGATATACAAAGTCACTTGGAAAGGTACTCTGGGTTTGGTTTCAAGGGAACACAAAAACATACTCTCAGTGTGATTTCTTGAAGTTTTTAACTGGTGTCAGCAGTGTCTATGAGTGCCTCAACAGTGCATACTGCAGCAGTTCAGGAAGGTACCTGTGTGACTTTGCAGTCAATGTAGGCTTCCAAATGTATGCATTATTGATGGCACTGGGGCTTGGGGTTGCAGCTGCCCAACTGAGTGGTATGGGATGTGGCAAGGACTCTCCCGAGGTTCTTTAGAGCAAGCACAAGTGGCAGAGTTGATACCAGCAGCCATAGATCCCAAGCCACAGGATGAATTCAGGATATGATTGGCCTGTAGCACTAGTAGTTAGTTTTGGAGCCACTGGATGGGCTGGGACCTTTCCCAAGTCCTGTGGAGCAACTGGTACTGAGGTTTATAGTACCGTCAGCCGCTGGGACTTGGGTTTTGGTGTGTGCCATCTTGGAGCTACAGGACATGGCTGGGAATGTCCCTAGGTCATGTGGAACAAGTGTTGGTGAAGCTAAGGTTGTGTCACTGGTAGCCATGTTCCTGGAGCTACATGACCTGGAAGAGATGTTCCTCTGCTCCCCAGGAACAAGCCTGGGTAATGCCAGGGCTTTTTCTACCAGCAGCTAGAACACCAAGGCTGTGGGCTACAGAGAAGACCTTCCCTAGTTCCTGCAAGTACACACAGGTGGTTCCAGGGATTGTACCCACTGGTAGCCACATTCCTAAAGCTGCAGGAAATGATTAGGGCCTTCTTAGTGAACAGGTCTGAGCGAAGGGAGCCCTTTGTACCTGCACCTATAGTCTCAAGGTTATGCCCTAAAGAGACCTTTACTAGTTCCCTCAGGGCAAACTCAGGTGAAACTCCAGCTTGGGGCCCTTGGCATTCACTGGACCTGAGCTGAGGGGTGCATCTTCCATCCAGTAAAGCACACACCAGCCTGAAGCTTCCAGTGGTTTCCAGTGGCCACCCCTAAGGCAGGAGAGCTTCTGGCAGTGCAAGTTGTAGCAGCTTAGGTTCCAGGGCTTGGAGGAAGTCCAAAGTGAGTTCCTACTTTAGAGCAGTCACTCTTAGATCAGCCAGCACCCCAACTGGATTTTTTTTTTTGTACTGGGGATTGAACTCAGGACCTTGTGATTGCCAGGCAGGCTCGGTGCCACTGAGCTAAATCCCCAGCCCTCCCCAAGGGCTAGATTTAAGACCTGTGAGGACCATGTAGTTTAGTACTGCTGGTATGTTACTGTGATGAGGATTGCTGGCACTGTGCTACCTACTTTTTCCCCATAAGAAACATATACACAACCCTGGCAGGGCTGAAACTACAATTTGCTTTGTCCTTTACTCTAGGTTGCCTTTCTGACTCTCCCTGCTGTTTAGGGTTCCTGGTACTTCCTGCTCAATTCCAGAGTTCTCCCCTATGGCAGAGTTGTATGCAGGCCACCTTTATTCAGCTGTCTGCCTCTACTCTCTATTTCTTAAATAAAAACAGCCACTGACAATAAATTTATTGAGCTGAAAGTGCAAAAACTCCAGAGCAGCTCGGAATTACTACTGTGGGGGAGGGGGCCTAATGAGATTTTTATCATTTTCTCCATTTTCCTGAAGACCGATTATTTAAAAAATTCATTGAGGGTTCTCAGATCTCTAAATGGACTGTAATGGGTTGAAATAATGCAAAGTATGCCTCTGAAAGGGGAATTCTATCCTAAGTACTGAATTTTACAGCAAAATAAGATTCAGGACCAATAATAAGAAACGCTGTGTTGCCCGGGTCTTCCAACTCTGAAATGTCAAATCTCACTTGCAATGAATAGCATGCAGTTTCTGCTTTCTTAACTGGGATACATTGTAATTTTGCAGTTAGTATCAATTATGAGAAAGTTTATCCTGCATGTATGGCCATATGTACACCTACATGCACATGTATGTATATGAAATTGAGTCAGCTTAATTTTCCTTACTGTCTGTAATGTGCAGAATTCCTTTGAAATCATCTTTTAGGAGAGAGGAAAGGCCTCTGTGTCTGTTCAGACTATAAATTAGGCCCGAGAAATCTATGAGTCAGTAATTTATAGACTATTAAGATACTTAGAAGTGATTCTGGAGCATGCTGAATAGAGAACATATGTTTATAAAAGACAGAACAGATTCAACACATCTCTTTGGCTTAACCAATCACTTAAAAAATTGGATATCTTATTTTGCCTATCTCCCACATCCCAAAAATAGAATCACTAACCACTTGTCAACCACACTGACTTTTAATAGAATGGTTGCTATAACTTTCCCACCAGAACTATTCATATTAAGCACTCTTATTAGGTTGTAGCCAGCAGTCTACAAATGAAAAAGAAAGCTCAGTTTGCTTTTTGCCTCCTTTTCTTGTTTGACTTGATGTGATAATTCACTGCAGATTTCTTTTTCTTTGACAGAGTGCCTACCGCAGAAACGGGATCGCTTTTCTAGCCTGCTAATGTAACTGTGTCTGCAACAACAGGAAAGGCAATGTTACACTGAGGCGATTTCTTTTCCCCATCCTGTACAAGATAAAAGTTCACCTTCTTCAGATCCTAAGGAGTGGACTGACTGGTTTGTGACTCTTGCTCTTTTCCAGCCCCCTCAGCATTTAGCAATTGTTTACGAGATGGGCCATTTAGCTAATTAATGGCAGGATGTTTGAGACAGTGTGTAGGTGGACAAGAATGCAGATCACACTATTTTGAAGTCTTAACTTGGCATGGATTTGCTTCCCTCAGCTCACGTATCTTAAAAGTAGCCCCCCCTTCAGTGTTTAGTCAGGCGTTTTATTTGATACATTTTATAATCCAGGTTCAGAAAAAAGGAGACAAAGAGGATAGTCTTCTCCCACTGTACTATCCCACCAATTTTACTTCCTAACACTTGCTGACTAGTTGTTCCTAAAATAAATGCAGACATATTTATTTTATAAACTTCTACTAATTAAAGATCTAACTAACCTCATGAACCGCCAGTCCTCACTCTTCTTCCCATCACCCCACTTAAATGTACAGTGTCACTCACAAGCCTTTTCCCCAACTTCCTGCCAATCATGTGTTTCTCCTCACATACGACTCCTTCCTCCATCTCCACTCCCTGCTTTGCCCAGACCCACCTTCCGACTCACTCCACGCCCTTCAGCAGCAGTCATAAGTCAGAGAGGCGGAAGAGGGACTTGCCCTCCCCTCTCCCTTCAGCAGCCAGCCCCCCACTTCTGGAAGCACTTGATGGGAGCAACCGTACTCCCTCTGGCATCTACCCTCTCCCTAGCAAATGAGGAATTGTAACTCCTGGGAATAAACTAAAATACACCAGATATAATTGTACATTTCCTAATTAAACATGAATTGCAAAGAAGGAAGTTACTTAATTCTGTGGGAGTTTTGTATAATTTAACTTTTATCATGGTTTTTACACCAAAAAAAGCCTTTATAAAGAATTCATAAAAACAAATGAGAAGCATGAAAGTTTTCTTGTGACCAAATTAATCAGTAGGACTGTGCTGTTATTCACTTAAGTTGGTTAAACTGTCATTTACCTCTTACATGTTAAACCTTCTGGGGGAAAAAAAATCTGCATGTCAGAAACAAAAAATACAGATAGTGGACCCTCAAGTTATGACCAGCCTGACATGTGAACAACTTGGGTTATGACCGAATTTTAGTTTTAACTTACAACCAGCATCTTGAGTCACGACCAGAATGCCAGCTGCTTGTGCTTCCAGATGGTCTCAGATACAGATTTAACCCTTAAAGAGTTCTGGAAGGAACATTACATCATCCAGGTTGAGAAGCCCTGGGCCAGTGTCTTTCTAAGGACACTGAAATCTGCCTGGAACAAAGTGTGGCCTAAAATTATACAGGAGAGAGACTCTGAAGGCAGTTGACCAACCTGAGTTACAAGCAGCCTCAGGAATGAACTGAGTTTTTAAGTCAAGTGTCCACTGTATATAATATCAAAAAACAGCCAAAGAATTTTGATGTCCATCTGTGCTTGCTAAAGTGGATGATTAAACTTTTTATCGTCATTCTTATTTTCCTTGGCATCCCTAATCACAAAAATTGTAAGCCTGCAATAAACATCCCAACTTTTAAAACAAGAGTATACACTATATTTGGTTTTGAGGACATATAAAATTTTCAGGGGTAATTTTTCACAATGAAATTCTTTTCTCTCTCACATTATATATTTTAAAGTATGTACAAGGCAGAGAATACAAGGTTTAGTTTTTTCCCCTTCATTTTATTCTACCTGATCTCCTTATAGTCCCAGAGAAGGAAGACTCAATGTACATTTCTCAGAAATATGACAGGTCTGTGTTTTTGCTGGTCTGGTGTATGTTTGTCTATCCTGAACAGTCTGACAGGTAATTATTTATAAAACCTGGTTTTGCCCAGTAAGTTCATATAATAACCTTTCACTTTTCATCATAAGCCAGAGAGCTGAATTTAGAATTTAAAAAGGTCATTTATGTCTGTCCTAAACCAGCCTCAATGTCCGCATAATTGCTCAATATTATTATTTTTTCTTTTCTATACTTAGGTTCTTTCTCTTAACCTTCCCACAAGACTAAATCAGAGGTGAAATTAAATTTCACTAAGCAATGCATGTAAAAATAAAATTCACAGAAGGAAAGTTTCAGAAAATGTGACTTCATTAATTCTCAAGATTAAAATATTATGTAGAATCCAAGATAGAATAGAAGATGATCTTAGAGATCATTGAGAACAATCACTCATTTCACAGATGAAAATAAGACAAAGCCTAAAGAGAAAAACTGACTTTCCCCAGTTCTCAAAATTCTCAAGAATCCATGGTCTCAATTTCAGTCTCTTACTCTCCACCATACTAGATTTGTATGAGAATATCACTAAGGTATGCTGGAGTTTTATAGCACTTTTATCCCATACACAAATGTAAATAAAAAGTGACTAATTATGGACACATGAAAAAGCATAAATGATACACAGTGAAATCATCTTCGGAGGGACTATATTAAATGACCTGTGTTCTTCTGCACATCAGGCTCAACTCTTAAAATCAGGTGTGAATACACAAAACTGGTTTCTGGGTTTTGTCCCTTGTGATTTAGAGATGAAATCTGAAAATAAACCAAGAAGTAACTTCTTTTTGGAAAAACAGATATTGTTCCTTAGACTAGGGGTGAAGGAAATAGAAGTATTTCTGCCTTCACCTAAATTTGGAAGTGACTTTTAGAATGTGCTATTTAGAAGTTATATCATTAATCTTGTTGCCTTCACATATTGTAATAGTTGAGATTCAAAAGTGTTCCAATTAATCTGAAAACCATCCAAAGTGCAAATATTTTTAAATGGTATATAGTACCTATATCTAGGGAGAAGTTTTCATTTATTATTGTTCTTTTTTAAATAAAATAACCCACACTTAATGCTTTTATCATATAGAAGACAAATAAATACAACTGGTGATTCTTGGTCTGAAAGAAAACAAGTTTAGTTGTCTAGAAATGACAATTTAATTTTATGAAATTTTAAAATGTAGTTTCCAAATCGGGTATTGCTTTCCAGTTCATATAATCCCTTGTGTTAAAAAAAAAAAAGTCACTACAGAGAAGTATTCTTTCATCTGCCCTACTGAAATTTAGATAGACCCTTCCCAGGTTACACTTAAATTCTACCATCAACCATGTATACATGTCATAAAATATTTTACAGCTTCCTGTATGCTCTGGCTGCACATTTCATAGTACATAAACACTTCTGCAAATAATGTAAGGGCAACAAATTCCGTATGTCATAACAGCCCCCCACCCCCGGTGATTCTCCAACATTGTATTCATTTTATCTTTAAAGCTGAAGCTGAAATTTTTTGTGCTGTTGTACAGTCATGGGACTAAGGAGCAGCAGAGGACCCTAACAGTTTTAGCAGAGTTACTGTATGTTCATTAAAGCAAAAGCTTTCTGCAGAGGCCATCAAGTCAACCTTAAACACCAAAACCATGCCTGCAGGAACTGGATGTAAATGTGATGGTTAAATAGAGGCCAGATGCCTTTGAAAACTGAAATATTAAAAAGGCGTATCTCTAAAATAAGTTTCAAATATTGTGAGTAGTGAAGTGATACTGTGGCACTTGAAAAAGACTTAACTTGTTTTCTGGAACCAAATACCAAATAGTCAAGCTGTCATAAATCATGGAAATTCTGGCAACTGAAAACATTTTAAAACAACCAGTTCCAACAAAGGCACAAGAAACCCAACAGATGTTAGAAACCACTGTAAATCTTTACAGAGCCTTATATTCATGATCCCCTTTTCTGCTCATTACCACCCAAGTCACTTTTCATCTTTTCCCAAAGGAAAGTAAAAGCAGAAAAAAGCAAGAATGAGGATGACCAAAGTGTAGTTTTCCTTATACAGTACCAGGAAACTCTACTTGCTACCAAAAACAATGATATATTAAATCTGACATAATAATACAGCACAGCCACTGTGTGCTGCACACTTTGTGTGGTTCATCTCACTGAAGGCTCACAGCTCCTCTACAAGATGAGCACCATTATAACCAAGCAATGGCTGCTTAAGGGTCCTCTGCAGAGCTGCCCACGACAGAATTGGGATCTGTACCCAGCACTCTGGTCCCACAGCTGCACAGCATGGACTGCACTCAAGATTTCCAGTAACATATTAAAGAAAACTGCTTCCTAATGCTGATCCTAGAAGCACTTCTCAGTACCAAAAAAATTAATTACAAGAACATTTCATTTTACCTCAGCTTTCCTTCTCTAATACTATTAGATACATGTCGTATAAAACAAAGAACATACTAAGCATCCCTACACAAACTGTGAGGAAAGCTTCCTCACAGACCCACATATACAAGCCTCTCCTTTCTGAAGATCAAATTCCTATAGAAGACTAATGACACAGGCCACCATCTATGCTTTCATACAAGTTACTTATACATGTTTAAAAATCACCCCCCATCTCACTTATATGTGTTTGCAGTGGCAGGTACAAAAGTATATATGGGAGTCCGTAAGTGTTTGCTCATTAATTAGGTTATAGTAGTCAGTTTCTCCTAGTTGCGGGGGGGGGGTAAGTGAGATAAATAGGAAGATGGAAAGAAAGTTGCCAAGCGCAATTTAAATTACAAATGATAATCTTTCATTCTAGTCCGTAGTTATTAGCTGTAGGTCTGTTCTTTCTTGGGACAAGTCATTTTATTTTCTTTTTTGCAATGAACCCAGGGCCTTCACACTGAGCTACATCCCCAGCCCTTTTTTATTTTCTGAAACTGTGTCCTCCTGAGATGCTAAGCTGCCCACACTAGACTCAAACTTGCAATCCTCCTGACCCACTAGGATTACAAGTGTGTGCCACCACCCAGCTAGGACAAATCATTTCTAATTTATGTCTTTTAAAATGCCAAACAGAGGTGCATCTGTTGGTTTTGATCTGCTTCTTCCTCTCACTACAACAAGGTTAGTTTGTCTGCCAGGGCACTGGCCACCTCCTGCCATGCCTCCCTGGCCCATGTGTGCCATTCATCGGACAGTCCCAAGGAGCAGCAGCTACTGCTGCAGGGCTGGATTGCACACTCCATAGGTTCTGCCTGGAAGGAGATAAGCAGTCCAGGTGGCTTCAGTTTCCTCCTTAGCACAGCAGCATAAGCAAGATCACCATTGGTGTCAACTTTCCATTTTCCTAATCCTGCAGGAAGACACCAAGGTGGAGGGGCCAGATGGCAAAAGACCTGTGTGTTGGGTCACTGTCTCATGGAGTTGGGAGCCAACTATAAGCCCGCCAAGCAGTTTTATAGCTTGCATCCATACCCCAAAGGGAGTTAGAGCTTCGAAGTGCAGTCAGTCAGCAGAACCAGGGAAGCAGACAAGAAACCACCATTGTTGGCTCCTCACAGAGGCCAACTTGCCAGTGATCCTTGAGACCAGAGACAGCAGTGGAGCCTGTGGCCTATGGTGACAAACAAGGTCCTCAGGCAGAGCTCCACTGCAGTACTTAGGATGTCACGTGCCACTGCACCACCGTCTGCCTCCTCTTCCCTAGCTTCTCATGGCAGTCTCCTTCCCTACTTTCCCATGCAGTTTTCCTGGCTGGCTCCCGCACAGGGCGCCCTCTAAGCCCCACTGAGCCTCCTGCAGTGGCCCCAGAGTTAAGAATTGATTGAGGGCAAGTCCTGAATGAGCACCTTTTTGTAATCCCTACATACACTTATTACATGTTCAGTAAATATTTGTTTGGTTGATCAACATTATCCATTTAAACGAGCTCACAAACCTTTTTAAAATTTTTAAAAATCTCTCATCAATGTGCACTTCACTTACTTGCCTGCAAATCTCAAGAACTGTAGAAAAGAGCAGCTTTTTTTCTTAAAGGCAAATACAAAGTTTCAGAGAACCCAATTCAAAGGGCCTCATGCATCTAATTTCCTGAGGCCTCTGTGAGAAGAGCAACAGGATGTGTGCCTTGTTTACAGGGCTGAGGACCTCACGGAGACAGCCACAGTCACACTCACACTTACTAGAGCTGAGGAGCCACTCTATGCCATCGGAATCCACACAAACATGAATGAAGTGTAGACTGCTAAGACTATTTTGTAGTCAGTCCACCTTCAAAAATGTGCTACTTCCTCCAATAATAACAAGGAGCCTTTTAGGGTGATATTTCCCTAAATGTGATGGAATAACATGTCCAATGAACTTAAAGCAAAATATAAAAATCAAGTTAGACTGAAAATGAGATTTCTGTAAACTGAAAGCGGTAACTTATCATTAAAGAACAGCTGCAATGAAAATGTGTTTTCTTTATATCTGTTCATTCATTCAAAAACAGTCTTGTTAGCACTTATGAATGTAATCAATGTGGAATATCCACCCTAACAGCCTAGGATGGAGGTCAGCTCTGGAATTCTACAAAGGGACTCATGAGACCACCTGGATTAATTATTGGTAGAAAGAAAATGTGTTTTCCCCATATAGGAACCACTATTTTAAATATATTTATGTGCCTCTGTGATTTATATTCTTTAAATGTGATACTAAAATCCTAGGTTTTTGACATTACCTTTAAGACATAATAAAAGCCAAGTGAGTTTCTGTTCAGACGTGATTCTTAAGGTGATTCTTAAGCTTAAGAAAAGACAGCACTGCCTTCTCTACTCTGCTGGTGGCTGCCACTGTGGCCTCAAGGCTCCATGATGAGTATACCATGTCCTCTGAGGTTCCCGGCTTTAACTTACATTGAAAGGCGTTTTTTTCTTTTGACATAAAGTGTCTCCTGCACTTTTTTCATATGTCTTAATTTGGGAAAAATTTATGATATATTTAACATTAGAAAGTTTTGCTTTTCCTGATATTTTATGACTTTGCATATCTGAAACACTTCAGTCCCAAACAATAACTATTATGCAATTATTATGTTCATATGGATAGGCTATTTCCTCCTGTTTTTCCTAAACACCTTTCCCAGCTTATGATAGTAAAAATTTATTAACTCTAAATTGTGCCACTCAGCTTTCCCAGGATCACATATACTGAAAATTGAAAGAGGAGCAGGTTTGAGAGGAAGGGCAGTTAAGTAGTTTTTAAAAAATTGAGTTGTGTGGTTTTCTTTCCACTGGATCTCGGTTTTTTTCTTGTTCAGTTGACATGAAGATTATATTCATTCTGCAAATCATTTTAATAAACTGTCATAGCCAGTGATCACATTAAATGGTATTTTTATATTTTTATTATGAAAGCTAAATGAATCTCAGAGCAGACAGCTACAGTTCAGCACACCCTGAAGGCTCAGTTTGAACACACTCACCTGCAAAAGCACTCAGCTATGTTATCTTTGACAAATAGACCAAATGCTTTCACCAAAGGAAAAATAGCCTCTTTAACAAATGGTGCTGGGAAAACTGGCTACTAATGTCAAAGATTGAACCTACACCCATCTCTCTCACAGGCACTAAATTAAAATCAAAATGGATCAAACATCTAAATATTAGAACACAAACACAATCTACTGGAAGACAAAACAGATAAGACTCTTAAAGATTTGATGCAGGCAAAGTCTTTCTGAACAGAACCCCAGTTGCACAAAAAATAATACCAAAAATAAACAAATGGGATCATATCAAATTAAAAGGCTTCTGGACAGCAAAGGAAACCAACAGAGTGAAGAGACAACCCATGCAATGGGAAAAAATTTTGCCAGCTACTCCTCAGACAAAGGACTAGTATCTAGAATGAAGAATTCAGAAATATTAGACTCCCCCCCAGATTTAAAGACCCAATCAAAAAATGGGCATCTGAAATGAGATACTTTTCAAAAGTATAAATGGCCCACAAGGTCCCAAATTCGATCCCCAGTACTAAAAAAAAAAGGATAAATGGCCAATAAATACATGAAAAAATGTTCAACATCGCTGGCCATTTGAGAGATGCAAATTAAAACAACACTGAGATTCCATCTCAAAAAGAATGGCCAGCATCAAGAATGCCACCAATAGAGCTGGGGATTTAGCTCAGTGGCACCACGCCTGCCTTGCAAGTACAAGGTCCTGAGTTTGATCCCTGGTACCAAAAAACTGGTGAGCCTGCAAGAAAAAAGGAACACTTCATAGAAATCAGTATGGGGATTCCTCAAAAAGCTAAAAATAGAAATTACATTGGACCCAGCTATTCCCCTTCTAAGTATCTTCACAAAAGAGATAAAGACATCATGCCTGTTTTAATCTCTCCATTGCTGAGACAAAATAACCGACACCCAAAGCTAAAGGAAGAAAGATTTATTTGGCTCACAGTTTGCAGAGATTTCAGTCCATAGTTGGCTGGCTCCAAGGCAGGGTGGTGTGCGGCAAAGGCATCGCAGAGGAGAAACAGTCCATGGCAAAGCAGGGCAGGCAGATGGCAACGAGACAGTAGCAGCCCTCTCTCTGTCCCTTATATTCTATCAAGGCTACACACCCATAGGGCAGGTAACACTCACACCCAAGGTGGGCATTCCCATTATCTACACCCAGAACTATGCCAAACCAATCTGTGGACTGATTTAGTAATCACACACGCATAATCCCAGCATCACACACTTAGATCCAGCCACCTCTGTAAAGCCTAATCTGTGGCCACAGTGATGTATTCATACCTATGTTTATAGCAGCACAATTCATAATAGCTAAATTTGGAAGCACCCTAAATGTCCATCAACAAATGAAGAAAACGTGATATTTATACACAATGGAGTACTACTGTAATGTAAAGACATAATACCCTGAATCATATGTAGGAAAATGGATGCACCTTGAGACCATAATGTTCAGTGAATATTAGCGAATGTTCAGTGAAGTCAGATACACAAACTTAAATAACACATAGTTTGTCTTATATGAGAAATTCAATATATAAATACAATAGGAAAAAAAGAAAAAATAAAGTTACTGTAATCCAGCATGGACAGTGTATCTAAAAGTGGACCTTGGTTTAGCATAACTGTCTTATGTGTTTATATTTCTTGGCATGTTAGCCTATTAATCCGTATGTATAACAATTAGCTTTATAAGGAATTATAAGATAAATCTGATGCTGGCCAAAAGGTGGAGGCTGGAGGGGAAGGGGAAAATAAAGAATTAAGATGTGTTATGAACATTTACCAATTCTTCATAATGAATGTAATCGTTAAAAACTGCAAATGTGTATTCTGCATGTATAATAAAAATTAAAAGGAGAGTTTTTTGGCTGGGGATTTAGCTCAGTGGCACCATGCCTGCCTCAAAAGCACAAGGTCCTGAGTTCAATCCCCGATACCAAAAAGAAAAAAAAAAAAAAGTGTTTTTCGAATCTTTGAGTCTGGTGCCTATCTTTGCTAAAAATGTCTTTGAAAAAGCTCAAGTTTTAAATTTTGTCCAGTTTATTGATTTTTTTCTCTTATGAAGAGATCTTTATTATTTTTTTCTCACTTTCTGCATCTAAGAACTCTTTAACCCAAGATCTTCTCTCTTCTCTCTCCCCCACTCCGTGCTCCCTTTGAGGGTCTTGCTATGTAACCCAAGCTGGCCCCAAACTTACAATCTTCGTTCCTCAGCATCTTGAGTGCTGAAATCATATAACTGTACCACCACACCTGGCCTGTTTTCATTCTTTTTAAATTTTTAACTTTTATTTTTAGATCTTTGAGTCTGAGTTTATTTCTGTAAGGATTGACGTTCTTTTTCACTTTAAATATCTTGCTTCCACACCATTCACCGAGAAGACTATACTTTCTTCATTGAATTACCAAAAATCAATTAACCATGCACATATGGGTCCACTTTGGACTTTTTTTTCCACTGATCCACATGCTCTGCCATATGCCAGTCCCTCACTGTCTGTACAGACTGACTTTAGACTAGCCAGGGCAATGAGCCCTTGCATTCTTCTGTCTTGCTAAAACACTTTCTGGGATTTTAATTGGAACCGCTTTGTGTCACCCAATTTGGAGAGAAATGATACCTTAACTACCTTAATTGTTCTAATCAATGAATTCAAATAGGTCTCCATCTCCATTTCTTCAGGACTTTTCTTATGTTTCTCATTGCTGTTTTATAGTTTTTTTTAAATATAAACCTAGTATATATTTTGTTAAGATTCATGCATGGTTAATGCTGTAAGAATAACTCTTTAGATTTAAATTTCCAATTCACTGTTAATATATAGCAGTAAAATTTATTTTTGTATATTAAACTTTTATACCAAACTTTAGGGAATTTACTAGCTATAATAGATTGTGGGATTTTTGAGTAGATTCTTTGGGATTTTCTACATACATGATTATGTTGTTTCCAAGTAAAGACAGTTGTTTTTTTTCTTTCTAATGTATACCCTTTTTAGTTCTTACCTTCTCACAGTGACTAGACTCTCCAGTATATTTGTCTGTTTTTCCTGTAAGTTTTATTACTTTTTGCTTGGCATGGTTTGAACTTTTTTCTCAGGTGCATTCACATTTAGAAATGATGTCTTAGTTACTTTCTCATTACCCATTACCGGGACAAAATACCCAACACCCATAAGTTAAAGGAGGAAAGGTTTACTTTAGCTCACAGTTTGTAGAGGTTCGGTCCACATTCAGCTCACCCCCGCAGCAGGGCAGAATGGCAGAGAGCCGCTGCAGAGGAGAAACATCCATGACATGGCACCCAGGCAACAGTAAGACTTCATCCTCCTTTCCCTTTTTATTCCACCCAGGCTCCAAGCCTATTGACTGGTGCCACCCACACCCAGAGTGAGTCTTCCCTCTTCAATAAGTCCATCATCCACACCTAGAAGTATGCTATCCAATCAGTAGACTAATCCAGTATCACACACCCATGATCCAGTCACCTTCCAAAAGCCACTCCTATGACCACATGAGGCTTTGAGGGGGACATAACAAATGACATGTCTTCTGGAATAACTGTCCTCTTTTGCATGTTATCTCATTCTTTGTCCCTGGCAATATTTCATGTCCACTTCATCTGATACAAATAAATCTACTATGTATTTTGTTTATGGTTATTTTTTATCCTTTTATCTATTTTATTTATATATATATATATATTTAAAGTATCTTTCCCCTTGACACCCTGTAGTTGGGTCTTGCTTTTTGATCGTCTTTCCCTTTTTGGGGGGAGCACTAGGTGGGACCTATGGCCTCCTTCATATTAGCCAAGTGCCCTACCAATGATCTACACACTTAACTGGCTAATTCATTACTAACGGTATCCTACTGTTGGTTTTTTCCCCCTAAAGTTGTGTCATTATAGAATTGCAGTATTTTTTGCATTTACCAGATTATTTTTTTCCTTTTAGCTTCTATCGTTTTGGTTATCAGCATTATAACTGGCCCTATGAAAGTCACTCGTCTGCTTTCCTGCAGCTGCTTTGAGATTTTTTTCTTTTATTTTTCAGCATTAAGCCACATATGACCTATTTGGGGGTGATGTTTGTTTTTATCCCTGCGTTTCATTCCCCTCCACTATCCTGTAACCTAAATTCTAAGATATATGGCTAATCATGATTAATACATTTTATATATTAATGAAGTGTGGAGTTGAGAGAAGGAAAAAAGAAAATCTATTATTTAATATCTAAACAAATAAGCTGTATTTCTATAAAAGAAGGACTACTTACAACCACTACTGTCATCACTTCTGTACCTGGTCCGAATCATGACTGGTGTTCATAACCTCCCTCACCACCAGCCAGTCCTTCCTCTGCCTTCTGAATACCTGGGTTCCTGTAGCTCCCTGCCTGCAGGGGTGATTTGCCTCTTGCTTTCAGTTATTTTTTGCTGTTAATGACCCACACACAAAAAAAACCCCAAAGCTTAGTGACGTAAGACAAGATTATTTCTCATGGTTCTGGGGCTCAGAGATTCAGATGGGCCCTGACTCAATAGTCTTGCTACACATGGCCTCATCTGGAGTCACTCAGCTGCATTCAGCCCAGCTGGACCCAAAGGTTAAAGGCTTCCCTCACTGGTGTGGAACCTTGGTGCTCCTTCATATGAACTTTTTCTGTGTTTGGGACAAGCAGGATAGCATGAACACCTCCTGTCAACTGGACTTAAAAGGCAACTGCCTTCCAAAAAGCAAACAGAAACTGCCAGTCCTCTCAGGGCCTGTGTCCTGAGCCCCGCTCTCCTACAGTCAGAGCCAGTGACAAGGCCAGCCCAGTTTAAAGGGAAGGAAAATAAATGCCTCTTGGTAAGAAAGCAGCAATGAATTTGCACCCATTTTTAATTCACTACATTAACTGGAAAATTATGTGTATTTCCTATAAGGTAAATTCCTGGAGTTAGAATTACTGCATTGTAGGTAGTCTCTATTTTTAAAATGTAATACGTGTCCAAATGGCTCTCTATTCCATTCTTAGCAGTTTGCATTCTAATGTTTGAAAATCTATTTCTCTGTGCCTTCACCAATTCCAAATATTAGTATCATTTTTTCATCTAGTTTAGTGAAGAATTTTGACCAATGCATTTCATTGTATTTCCCCTAAAGTGGAACACTTTCCATGTGTTTATTAGACACAAATGGGTATTCGTTTTTTTTTGAATTACCTAATCATGAATTTTGCCCATTCTTTCTCCTGGACAACTCCTTGTCTGAGTGTTGACATTCTTCTGAAAACTGAGTTATTAAAGTTTAATTGATCTCAGAAAACCCTGCTAAGATATTATGAATTACCCTTCCCCAGAATAATTTATCTTTATTTCCACTAGTTTATTCTTTATTTCCCTAGATCATATCACCTTTTCAGTCCTTTCTTTTCTCAGATTCATAATATTAGAACTGCAAATTACCTCATTTTTCAGTTGAGGCCACTGACAACCCAAAGAAGAAAGAACTTGCCACAGATGCTAATGGGGGTGGAGTACACTCAGCTTGGACCCACAAGTCTTAACCCTGGCTTCTGCTCAAAACTACACCAACAGCACATTTGGCTCCTTCCCCACAAGGTCTGTGTCCTCTTTCAGTGTGACACTAAGAAATTCAATCTATCCTCAGCATTTCCCTGATGAGTAACATGGCTTCCAAATTCAACCTGCCCTTAGCTAGCTATGCAACACTTGATAAATTGCTCTAACTTTGGGGTTTTGGATTCCCCATCTACTAAGTGGGATCACTGAACTACTGCATCTGGATGCTTTTAAGACATATTTTTTTACTCTTGAAATCTGTTTAAGTGGGCCATTTATAGAGTATGGGTTTGGGGGAAAACGGCATAGATAGAAGGAAAATTTTAAGAAATTTATTTTAGTATAAAATGTCTATTTTTGAAAGCAACCTAATCAAAACCTTTTAATCATAGGTTGGAAACCTTGTGTTATTCTAATACCCTCTTAGAAGCATGAAAATACCATTTCTCTCTTTACCATCTTTGTGCTTTTCCATCTGGTAAACGGTCTCTACCTACAGGAGTCAACCAAGCCAAACAGAAAGCAAACTTCCTGTTGACTTTCTCGCCAGACATATCACAGGAGGTGACAGATTCTCTCACAATAAGCTTCTTTGGTTTAATTCTTCACTTTCTACTTAGGAAACCAGCCTATTAGTATGGACAGTGAACTGAGTTGGCTGCTGAAGCCTTGTCTCTGCCATTCCTCTTCAACAGATGGATACAAAGTCCTTAATGCAATCAATGGTGGGGATGGTCTGCAAATGGGGACATCACCCAGTACCTTCCAGTCTAGGTATCAGAGCATTTTCAGCTCTTCACCTTGGCAGGTGTGGCGGCAAGCACAGGGAGAGCACACAGTCTCGTTTCCTCTGGAGATTGTCAGTACTCTAAAGTAAGAAGTCTGAGTTTCATTTGTATTGAGTGACTAAAGTGTAAGCTTAGAAATATTTTATGTTTCCATCATAGTTTATTCTGCTTAGCATAAATTATCAAAGCCATAACTTACCATTTATAGAGCTTTTTTTAAGAGTCAGTTATAGTACACGCATGTTAAACACACCTTCATACAAGTCCCTCAAGATCAATAGTTAAAAAATTCAACTTCTTCCTTCCTTTTACCCACTCAACACTTATGGAAATATATACTAATTGGAACAGAAGCAGCCTACCCAGCTAACAGGGTTACATGACTCTTAACACAAGATTAATGAGAAATAAACATTTAACGAAAAAATAACATTTCTCAAGGAGTAAGAGATGAGGTTCCAAGTAAAAGCCAACAATTTGGATCCATCAAATCCCAAGCTCTGCTTTCCCTTGACTTCACTTGGAGGAGTCAGAGAAAGAGGAAATCCTGTACATCCCACCTTGCTCCAGGCACTCTTTCCCCACTCTGGTGCGATGTAGCTGCCTTTTCTCCTTCCCTAGGCCCACAGCTCAGATTCTCCACAGCTTGGAAGGAGACTCTACACAGTGTTTACTGAGGTGACATGTAAGGCCCAAGCATATCTCATGTTGCCACTGTACTCATGGTTGGCTTGTGCAGGTCCCTGAAAGAGGAGATTCAGAGACATTGGATGCTGAAAGCCACAGGTACTGGCACGAAGTCTTTGAAACAGTCTGTACTGTTGCTGTGATGGGATCATGAATCAGCAGATAGCAGGAGCAATGCTAACATACTTTTGGATTCAGACGCGCTACCATTGCACGACGAGGTCCCATCATATTTTTGAAAGAGATTTAGAGAACAGCATTTGCTTGGAAGGACAAACTAAGGATCTTACCAATTTTCTGAGACTGTAACTGGCATACTGGGTGACACATCTAAATTACTGGGCGGGGAGCCAATTTCCTCCTAGGTTTCCATTTCTTTCAGGAGCCAAAGACCTCCCCTCTGGCTCATGCTCAGCTCTAGATAAGCAGCCTAAATTCTTTCAACATGGACTAAGCATGCTGGAAGTACATTTCACACATTTAAAAAGTGATGGTCTTTCATACCTAATACCTAAATTTTAACTTCTATTATTTTCCTTTGGTATTCAAGGCTCTTTGGAGAAAGGGATGATTCCAAGACTAAATCAGTGAAAGATTCCTAGGCAAAAATGAGACTGGAACATCTATTATACAAGAAAGTAAGCAGTTCCTAAAAAAAAAAACCATGGGGACACATCCAAACCACGGGCTTGGAATGATGCAAGCATCCAAATAAATAAGGGCAGTAATGGGCTGCCATCGAAGAATAAATACCCATGAGTCACGTGTTATAAATTAAGCACAAACAGAAGAAAAGGTTCTTTGCCAGACAACACCACATAATGAATACAGAAGGAATCATGGAATTAAAAGATCATCGGTGGGTGAGGAAAACAGATGAGGAGCAGATATTTTATCAAGTTCAGATTATCTACCCACAAACTACATTACTTACCAATTACAAAAGAAAATAGTAACAAAGAAAAAAACTAGTCTTTAAGTTATTACTGTAGATACTGTAAATTTTTTAAAAAACAGTCCTCCCTTACAGGAAAAGATATATTCCAGTGCCCCCATAGATGTCTGAAAGTACAGGTAGCACTGATCCCTGTTTATACTGTTTTTCCCTGTACGTACCTGTCATAAACTTTCTAAATTAGGCCAGTAAGCAACAACAATCTTCTATACTAAAATTGCCAGAATCATGACTTCTTGCACTTTGGGGTCAATATTAAATAAAATAAGGTCTATATGAAGACAAGCACCACAACACCTTGACAGTTTCTGTGATAATCAAGACAGCTAACGGGCAAATTGGATACACATCATGGACATGCTGAGGAAAGCAAGACAGACAGGGGTGGCATAAGATTTCAGTATCTGTACTACTTAGAATGTTGCAGAATTTAAAAGTTACAAAATTTCTGTTCACTATTTTCAGGCTATGGCTAACTATGGGCAACTGAAATCACGGAAAGGAAAAGAAGTCTCTCCTACATTCTATCACATGTTTCTATTGTTTGGGTTTACAAATGGTTAAGTACTTTTTGGCCTAAATTTAATCTTTCTGCAGTTTGATGTATTAAGAAACAGGGAGAAATTCATTTGTAAGAGTTCAAAGAATATCTCCAATGACAGCAAATACTTCTATTTTTTTTTTTTAAATGGGCAAATGCCTAAGATAGCTCAATCTGGAAAGAACAGTATCCTTCCCTCCAAAAGCCAGGACAGGCTGACATCAGGGCACACAGGAGCAAAGCTCCAAGCACTACAGCACCGTGTGGGCAGAGGTGGCAGTTCCAGGATGTCCCCTCAACTCTGTCCCCTTCACCAGCAAGGCCCCTGGTTTTCACTATTTCCCCCTTCTGTTGTTATGCAAAAGCAGAAACACGTCTCAGTGACCATGGAGGTTAGGTATATGAAGCAGGGGGATCACTGACATCAGAGAGTGCTGACAGAGTAAACAGGTCGTGCCTGGACAGTGCTGGTTCAGCTAGGCTCTGGCCACCTAGTTATGTGATGAACTGTCCTAGTGTTCCCAAGAGACTAGCCGGTACCTCCAAGACTATATTCAGACATTAAAATGCACACCCACAAACAGCCATCCCAGACCTCTAATCTTACTTTATGACCAAACTGTAATTACATTACAGCAATTACTTGAATATTACATTTTTATTACTCTTATGTCATTATGTCTACTAGGAAAAATATATGCCTACTTTAACCAATAAAATTCTTAATGACCCGGTTAAGCCATGTCTACATAAAACCCCTGAGTGAAACATTTTGGTCAAAATAATTTTTAGGGCCTAGGGGGAAGAAGAGAGTTAATTTTCATTGCCCCAAGAGCAAGACAACTGCCATCTGTAGATGTACTTGGAGAGGTTAAAATGATCCAGCCAGGCTAATCAAAAAGTTACAATAGTTACGATTAAGAGCTGAATTTATAAAAGCCATCAATTCTTCATCTGATCAGTTCAAGTTATTAACCAAAAGTGGAGCTAGGAATTCAGGAAATGTCCATGTCTCCATCCTCCAAATGCATATACATCCAAAAATGGAAAGCAGGCCCAACTGCAAAAAGATTCTGACTGACCACCTCCACCAGAGTTTTGGAGGCCAGTGATTTATTTGGAACTAAGGACACTCCTCAAATAAAATTACTACTGTGTGGCACTTACATTTTTAGTCATTATATTTTCCTTCATTACCCCTCTTAAGAAGTATCTCATTCTCTGTAGGCCAGTGGCATGTACAGCTTATCTTGATGAAAAATGCCAGGCTGCAGGCTCAGAGGGTGTTCCTGGCGGAGACCCCTGGCCCTCACCACCTGCCCACTTAGCCCAAGCCTATGTGTCCCTGTCCTGTGCTGGGCAGGCCTACATAAGCATGGCATGCTGCCTGTGTCAAAAATAACTTTATACTTTGGAAGTCAAATTAAGTCCATTAAATTGTGAGTACACCATTGAAGTTGAAATTAGTAAAAATATCTTGTCATTTTTGAAATTTTTTATATGTATTTTTGACATATGTATTTTGTCTCCAAACTTTCTATAAACACTTTCCTACAAGAAAATGAAGTGACTAAACAGGTCTGCTTCCCCTAGTAAGCATAGCCCAAAATTTAGTTTTTGCTTCATTTTTAAGAAATCTCTTGCCAAATAAATGTGCTCCATATTACTAAGTAAACCTCAGGGCCCAATTCTGCAGTTATTTGCATCTTTCGGACTTACACACTGTGGAACACTCATGACTGCCTACAAACATGAGAAGTATTACCAGAACTATTTTTAGCACTATTTTGGCAAGGCTGTCATTGTGGGGGAAAAAAATCCTATAGAATCTCAGTGAGAAAACTGAATGATTCTTTTGAAATGTGGGCATGATTCCCTGACTTATAAAGTGATGATATCACTGGTGCTGACCAGCAAGAAACAGCGGAATCCCTCACTGCAGCACACACTGGAGACTCTGCAATGCAGGAAAGGGGTATGATGAACGTGGCTGAGCTGTACCCCCAGCCCTGAAGTTTGTGTTATGTGTGTGTGTGTGTGTGTATGTATGTGTTTTTAATTGAACTGGATCTGCCCAATGGCCTTTTTCTGTTTGTTTCCCACAGTTGTCTTACAGAAAAGAGCTACTTATTTTAGCTACTGGAGGAAGAAGGGTTTTCTCCCCCTCACCTAAGTCCCCTCAGTCACTGAGCAAGTGCCAGGAGTTCAGAGAAGTCTGGGCAGAATAGGGGAATGTTCCTAAGTCTGATGGAGGACACCCTCCTTTGCACGCTTCCCTAAACTCCCTTCAGACCTCCCTGCCTCTCCCCAATGTGACTCCAACTTGTTCTGTCTACAGGCCTTGCAGGAACAAGGGATGAGGCTGTTTGGTCAAAGACAGCAGGTATGCACGTCACATGTCCTGGCCCAGGGATGGTGTCAGCCAAGGTGCACTCAGGACTATAGCTTCTCATTTCTGTACATCTGCCATAAGAGGACACATTCTTCCTGTTCAGACAAAGCCACCGTGTGTGCTCACAGGAGCCCTAGGACTGGCCCAGAGGAAGCAGAGTGTGGCACACAGGAGCAGAGCTTCCCCAGCAAAGATGCTGGCTGGAGCAGCAGTGAGCACAAATGATGTATCTCCTCCTATGGAAGAGCACTGCAGAGTTAAGTCCCTTCATCCTAGACAGCAAGGCTTGGACCTTTCAAAGTTGCAGGATCAACCACAGCTTCAGGACGAGCAATTCTCATTCAGCCAAAAGCCTACACAAGCAATATCTACAGAGATTGCCATGTGCTACATCCCAACAAGGGGCCAATCTGTATCTGCATGGTGGAAATGAAATGTGGAAGCGGCTGGCTATTCTCAGATCCTCCAGAGTCATGGAATCACTCAAGTTCAGACCAGGAACAAGTATGGGACCCTCTAAGAGCCCTTTCTCACTTCCAAAGATGGGCACAGGAACTTGAGGCCCTGGCCCTCACTACCCCACAGGTCCTATCTTCTCAGCCACAGAAGCCTGCCTCTCCTTCAAGATGTTCTGCAGTCTCAGTCTTTTGGGGAAAGGATTCTGATTCCTGGGCATAGATCACTGGTGTTCCAAGTGCACTGGGTCTTTGGAGAGAGCATTCATGACCCAGCGAGGTCTAGCATCCACCCAGAATGATCTGATGGCTTAAATTCTCTTCACTGGCCATCCATGATTATCACAGGCTTCCAAAGAAACTCAGAGCCACTCATTCTTAACCCCATCTCTGCTGTAGTCCCAACCATGCCCACCATGACACCCATTCTCATGAGTGCCAGGGGAGTCTGAATTTCTGCACTTGGTCTGGGGACCCAATCCAATCTGCTGCAGTGAGTTAAGGGCCCTTTCAGGACACTTGTTTCTTGCCTTTTATATTCTGGCAACAGCCACCATGAACTGGGAGGGGGAGGTCTGTAGAGCCAGACTCCTGCCTCTGCAGAGATGCCTGCCAGGCCCACTCGGCAGCTCTGACTTATACACAGAACCAGTACCTACAGAGTGTACTACATGGTTCAGGCCTGGGGTCCCTTCATCATACACCTTGCACAGTGATTTAGGCTAATGTCAATCATCAGAGAGATGGTCCTACAGTCCCATTGGCTGTCCTAAGTCCAGCACCATGCACTCGCTGATTACTTCCTTCTGCCCATCAGTCCCACTGAACCCCAGCTGGGCTTACACTGGAGATGACACATGGTCTTTGAGCCCATGCTTGGAAATTTGTCTTCGCAAAACGGATGTTAATCTGGCAGATCTAAGTTGAGAATGAGAACTCCAATTTTGAGCTATTACATTTGCAATGTTGAATACTACCTTAAACGGCTTCCACAGAAAGAATTCACTTAGTTACAACAAATTGTTCTTATAAACCTCAAATAAACACTGACTTTCTTTCAGAGCCTGCCTCTCACACACTATTACACTATTCTGAACCCCAAGTCCACCTAAGACAACAGTTCATGTGCTTTCTGTCTCCTCCTCCTGTCCTAGAGGGTGGCTGATGGGGAGCCTTTCAAGGCTGGCAGCCACACTGCTCCTCTCTGTGACCAGTTAAATACATGTGCTGCTGCCATTGTGTAAGATACTGACTTACCTTAATTAGTTTATCACTGATTAATTTTTTGAAAAATCCCTCACAAACACTGTATCAGTTAGCTATTGCCATCTAACAAATATCCTAAAACTCAATAGCTTAAAACCATAAGCATTTATTATTCCTTGTAAGTCCAGAGTTCCTCCTGTCTTGGTGGGTCATCATCATCTGCCAGGGTCAACAGCTGTGTCTGGTTTAGGAGGGCTACAGCAGAGACACGGGGGTTTTCCCCATGTGGCCTCACCCTTAGCTCAGGCCTGTTGTATAGATGGCAGAGTTCATGAGGAAGGGCAGCCATACCAGGTCTCTCAAGCCCAAGGCACAGAATGGGTACAGCGTCACTTCCACCACATCCTACTGGCAACAACAAACCACAGATTCAAGAGGTAGGGGAGCAGGCTCTGCTTCTTTCTTGGAAGAACTACAAACTGCGGATATTTTTGCAATCAATTTACCAATACTGTTCTCCAGTAATAGTTCTTCCTCTTGTGTTATTTTTAAATAATATTCCCAACCAATGTGTTTTCTGCATAAGGAAACCAGAGGCTCTAATATGCTAAACATCTTGCCAAGAACTAGTATATGGAGTATCAGGAGTATCGTCCAAGTCTTCTAATACCAAATTTAGGGCCGTGTCCACTGTTCCCTATTCAGATGATCCCCTCTGGGATAATGCATCCCTTCATTAAACAGATTCCTCCACAGGAGGGAGTGGTCTGTGTCTGAGAAGGGATCCTGGGTGGGGCTCCTCAATGATCAAATGGAGCCTAACCCCATCCTCTGGGTATCCCCCTCTTCTTAGCCCAGGGTTGGAACCCCTGAAGTCAAATAACCCCAGCACAATGCTGTGTCTTGCATGGCCTCAGACACTGGGACTGTGCTTGCCCTATCTAGTTTCTTATTAAACCTGGGTCTCACAGCCAGCCCAGCTTGCAACTTTTTTCTATTTCCACAGTCACTCTTCAGGCTCAGCTACATAGCCCAACCTCAGACCTGCCATTTGCACATTGAGTCTATTTTCCCTTCTCCTGGTGACTCCTTGCCATCTCTGGATTGTTGGATTTCTTCCCAGGATTACAGCCCTCAACCAGTTTTTACAGGACCAGCTGGTGACCTCACACACTCCTTGACTGTGCTACAAACCATTTAAATACAACCAACAGCCTAGGAGTTTTAACATGAAACTTGACCTGGTAGCTCTTGCTCCTGTAGCAACTGGGTGGCAGCTCAATACCCGCTAAAGTGTTGCTTCCCCCTGGCCTCGCAGAAGGATTGTAAAAGGCTGGAGTTCTCCACACAGCCTCCTTCACTTGCCTCCTGCCATGCCTTTGTCCTCCCAAGACTGCTCTACCAAAGGCTGCACACTCCAGACAAGGGCAACACAAGCAGGCCAGGTCTGCTGTGGTATGAGGACAGGCAGTAATGGGCCATTCTGAGCTCTGACTTAGTGTGTCACCTGATTGGACACTGCCCTGCCAAATGCAGGTCTTAGATAGCAGAATTTTATGTGTCAGGAGTCTCTTTGGAAACTGCTATGTCTTCTGTTTCTACCAGCTAAGTGCAAATATTTCCTTGTAAAAAGGGGAAAGTGCATCTTGGGGATTTGTTCCAGATTTGCCATGATGCCACACAGCAAGTCTCGGGAGGATCCTTAGCTTGTACTCTTTCAGTGCTCTCAGATCTCCTGATAGCCAAGTGATGGAGAGATCAGGGAAAAAGAATGAGAACTGCTTGTTTATTTGGTATTTTCGTGAAGATTATAAAAATAAACAAAAAAGCCTGATGTTTGACAAATAAGCCGTTTACAGAAAGCTAAGACGGAGGCTCTGTGGCTCCCTCACTGCTCTCCAATTAGCCCAGCATGCCTGCAGATTGTGCTAACGCAGCACCAAGCCCTGTGCCAAACACCTTCTCAGGTTTTTCCCCTCTGCATTTTGCTAATCCCTGGATGAAACATAATCGCAGAGAAATATTCAAGGTTGGACACAACAGGGAGGACTCAGCGCTGGCTCCAACCCAGTGGAAATAATACACACTGGACTCAGCAAGGCAGAAATGAGGATATTAAACCAATGCACTCTCCAACCCTCCCTAGCAACAGCTTGCTGCCTTCCACCGACGCTCCAAGTTTCCTCAGGTTGCTTGCTCTGCTCCAAGGTTTCATCACCTGAGAGATGTTTTATAAGAGAGGAGCAGGCAGGGAAGTCAACGAGCAAAAATTTCAACCAAGAAAAGAATGGAAAGAGAATTAAGCCATTTATTCCCCTCTAGGGAAAAATAAAAGTAATAAAAGTATTTATATGTAATAAGTATAGAATTATATGTAATAATTAAGCAACTTGCAGTCATCATTCTTTTTCACTTTCTCTCAAACAAGAGAAGAACAGTGCTCCCTATTATGGTTTCAAGTTAAGATTTCTGAATTAGAAGTTCGGGTTCCAGCTGACTCCTGTCATCTATGTTCTGATGATGGAATAGGAAAAGAAATCAAGAGAAAGGAACAGAACTTTCTGTAGTAGAAACACAAAAGGACCCAAAATGCTACATATATCTGAAGTATACATATATGCATATGTATTTAAATCATATTTCATCTTCACAACAGTCTTACTAGACTGATGTTATTACTCCTATTTTACAAATAAAATCTGAGGGGCAGAAGGGTTTAAGGCCACACAGATTGAACTGTGAAGTGAACCAGAGATCCCCATGTGGTTCTCCAACAGAAAATGAGACTCAAGAATGTTTCTGAGAGCAATCCTACAGGTTAAAACCAGTAACAGCAGCATACCTCTGTGCTTTCTGATGGCTAAAAGGCAAATAAACAATAGAACATGACCAAAGTTCTAGACCTTTTCCCAAGGGGCTTAGAAAGTCCTCACTGGTTACCCTGGCATCTGTCCAGTTGCAATGTGGGTGCGTCCACTGGTGTGTCATAAATTTGTGCTGAAGCCAACTGGGAATGGGCTTCCTATTACAATGGACCCTTGACTTATGAACTCAATTTGTTTGCGAGGGCTGGTTGTAACTCAAGTTGGTTGTAAGTCAAGACTTTTTCCCATTAAAAAATGGAAATACCCATAATACATTCAGAACCTCCCAAAGCACCCCTTAACTAAACTTTTCATAATAAAAAGGGTTGTATAATGTGCATAATTTACCAGAAACACCAATAATTTACCTAGTATATTCACCAAAAATTTATAAAATGTGTCTAGCTTACCAGAAATAACAATTTCATACTGTACTCACATTCAAGTTGACATCTTTGGCTTACAGGAAGGGAGGATGAAATGAAAGGTGGTTACTGTTTGAAAGGAGAGTCCCCTTCCTTAAGAACAACAGGAACCTGGCTCTCTGGTAGCCTTTCTCTCCTTGGGAGAGTCTGTAGCCCACTAGGACCTGCTTCTGGCTCACTAGGTGTGAACCTTTTTTTTTTTTTTTTTTTGGTACCGGGGATCGAACTCAGGTCCTACTGAGCTAAGTCCCTGGCCTGTTCTTGACCTTTTCAGAACTAAAAATTGGTCTAAGTTTGTCTGACATTGTCATTAAGCAAGTGAATGCAATGATTAGCTTTTTCTCTGTCTGGGTTGGTCTTCTCTACAAATGTTTGTAGCTCTGTCCATTTTTTCAAGATTCTCTTTATTTCAGAAGAACTTTGCTGAACTGATTGCTAATATTCTTCCTCCTCCTCAGAAAGTGCCTCAGCTGCTATTCTCTGTTGCTCAGCCAGAAGTTGCTGAAGTTCCTCTGTAGACAATTCCTCTGAGTGTTGCTCTACCAGTTCTTCAACATCACTACTGTGTACCTGCAAGCCTATGGACTCTGCTATAGTGACAGTGTCATCAACCAGAGAGTCAACTGAAGGGTCAGGCTCCTCTACACAGCCTTCAAAGTCTCTCTCCTGTATAATTTTAGGCCACATTTTCTTCCAGGCAGATCTCAGTGTCCTTAGAGAAACACTGACCCAGGATTTCTCAATTAACCCCACACAGGAAAGGATGTTGTAATGTTCCTTCCAGAACTCTTTAAGCATTAAATCAGTATCTGAGACCATCTGGAAGCACTTCGGGAACAGTTCCTTGGTGTGTAGCTTCTTAAAGTTAACTATAACCTGCTAGTCCACAGGCTGCAGTAGAGGAGTTGTATTAGAAGGGAGGAACTCAACTCAGAGCCATGGGAATTCTTCAGTCAATTCTTCTTCCAAATTCTTCTTCCAATTCTCGTGGGTGAGCAGGAGCATTGTCCATGATGAGGACAGCCTTGAATGGTAAACCTTTGTCCTCTAGATATTTTTAACAATAGAACAGAAAGCCTCTATGATCCACTCAAGAAAAAGTACTCGTTACCCAGACTTTTGCATTAGATCTCCACATGACCCCTAGCCTATCCTTCATGACTTTATGTTTTCTGAACACTCTCGGGGTCTCAAAAGTAATAAACCAAGAGAGGGTTTATGACTTTATATGTTCTGAACATTCTAAGGGTCTCATGAGTGATAAGCCAAGAAAGGTTTTATCTTAAGGTCATCACTCGCATTGGCACATAGCAATAAGGTTAGCCTATCCTTCATAGGCTTGTGCCCTGGCATTTTCTTCTCTTTCTGGGTAATGTTCTCCTGGGCATTTTCTTCCTGAAAAGGCCAGTTTTATCACAGTTGAAAACTGGATGACAGCAAAAGCCATTTCTCTGTGTCATCACTTCAACATGGTGCACGTAATTTTCAGCAGCCCTTTTATCAGCACTGGCTGCTTCACCATGCCTAGTTACACTATTTTACCCCAGTTCTCCCTTTAAAATTGTGAAACCACCCCTCACTGGCAGGAAATGTTTCAACATTATCATTCGTTGATGGATTATCCTTTACAAGATCTGCATTTATAGCCCTAGCTTTTTCAAAAATTATAGACTCAGGCTATAACCTGCCATCTGCCTTTTGTTTATTAACATTAGTAACAGCCTTTCTGCCTTGTCTAATGCTATTGATTGTGACTTACTAATTTGAGTAACACCTTTAGCAACATTAGCTTCCTTATACAAATCTTTCTGGATTTTGACATGCTGTATATATTAGCAAGATTGGTCACACAAATGCCACTCTCATATTTCTTCACAATTTCCTTCTTTTCTACTGTGATTGCTTTCTTTACCTTCTCTTCCTTCTTTACCTTCTTTTTAGCTTCTTGGGGGCCATTTTGATAGCAGTAATCATAGTGATTATATAAAGCCCTGACCGAAATCATGTCTGCAAATGCACCTGTGGGGTCAGATTGATACTTACATATACTTTTCTAGCATCATGAGTCTTTGTTTATGGCCAGACAAATGGCCAGCATTCAGGTTGTAACTCAAACTTTGGTTGTAACCCAAGTTATTCATATGTGAGGTCAATCATAAATTGAGGGTCTACTGTACAGTTGAAGTCACACACACATCTACTACCTTATAGAGTTTGCTAAACTTCTCTGGACTTTGAGACAATATGAAGGACGGGAACCCTGCTGGTTCCAGTTTTAGCTACCTACTCTTGGGCCTGCTATTTGACTTCTGTGAGCTCAATTTCCTCATCTATGAATGAAGATAGTAGTTCCTGTCTGGCAGGATTTAGGATAATGCCAGTTCATGCAACTGGGACTGAGCATGTAGTCATGATGGGATCTATTATTATATCACATTCAGTTTTCATCTGCATATCTCTAAATCTGTTTTTTATTCTGAAGATTTTCTTGCTTCCACAGTAACCACTAAAAGCCAGATATTCCATGGACTTTCTTGGTTTTCAGTTATTTTTTCTTCATTTATGATATCCAGGAAAGGGTCTCCTGGGTAAGTGTACTCCTGGATGACTTCTTTGAAAACCTTTGGCAGAGAGAAGCATGCTCCTAATAATGTGGCACAGAAGAGACAGTGGAGGGAGGGACCAAACACCCTTCTGTCTAGAGTGTCTTCACAGCACAAAAAAACTTCCCTGTCTACTGCCTAAGTTTCACCTCTCAACAACCCTGAGAAATAAGGCTGAGACTACCAACCCATTTTACAAATGAAGAAACTGAGGTTTCCAGAGACTATATTACCTGAGGGCACACAACCCATAAGCAACGAAGCCAGATTTCTCAGATAAGTCTCTGACTCCCATCAATCATTCTCTTCCTGCAGAAAGTCTTTTAAATTTTTTTTAAATTTTAGTTTATTAGTACATGTCTGCAGTACATACATTTTACAATCATCCTGGGGAGTTGATACGTATATAATACAGTTGTTATGTATATAATACAGCTTCTTTTTAAAAAATTTTCTACCCTCCCTCTCTCTTCCTCCTCTAGTTCTCCTTTCCCCATTTTCATTCTTGTTGATAATGTTAATCTTAGTTCACATTTATGACTGTGTACACATTCACTGAGGTTATCAGGACCTTGTACCTGGCATATCTTCACTCTATTTCCCCCATCCCCTCCCCCTCACCCCTCGGTCCCCTGGACCCCTTCCAATCTGCAAGACATCTATTCTCTTGTCTCAGTCTAGTCTTCATTTTTCTCTTAATTTGTACTTTGCCTTACTCAGATGAGAGATATCATTGAAGTTTGTGTGTCTGATTTATTTCACTCAATGTTCAACATCTCTGGCCATTACAAAGATGCAAATTAAAACAACACTAAGATTCCATCTTACTCCAGAAAGAATAGCAATCATCAAAAAATAACAAATGCTGGCATGGCTGTGATGAAAAAGGAACCTCCTAAATTGTTGGTGGGAATGTAAACTAGTATGACTACTATGTAAATCAGTATGGAGATTTCTCAAAGAACTAAAATTAGAAAATCGATATGACCCAGCTATCCCCCTCCTAGGGATCTTCCCGAAAGAGCTCAAAACATCATACTACAGCAATACATGTATACCAATGTTTATAGCAGCACAATTCATAATAGCTAAATCCTGGCAACAGCCTATATACCCACCAACAGACAACTGTATAAGAAACTGTAGTATCTATACACATAAAGGACCAATTTGAGACATCCGCAGAAAAATGGATGCACAAAGAGCCTCTTTTGGGAGAAATCCTTTTTGTCAGAATTGAAAGGCAGGAGTGGTTTCTGACTATAGCTTAAAGGCATAGCAGTGAAGCAGCTCAGTGACCCAGGCCTGCCCTAATTCATCCATTAGTTGAAAAGCTCTCACTATAGCTTCCTTTTCCAGAAACCCTGGAATTAGGACCCTATTTCTATACTCAGCTGTAGAATTAATCAAAATCTAAATTCATTGGAAGTCTAGGATCTTATCCACCAGCCTCACTCAAGTTTCCATTTGTTACTCCACATGCAAGCTCACATAAGCTACTATCCTGTATGGCAGGCAGGTACCCAAGCCCAAGAAATAGTCCAGCACAGTATGTTGTGAGTGGCAGGCAAGTGAACAAAAGTTTTGTTCATCTGTATTTACAACCACTCCCCATCGTGTTACTACCAGAGCTCTGCCTCCTGTCAGATCAGTGGCAGCATTAGATTCTCACAGGAATTGCGTCTCAGCCTTTTGGCTAAGATCAAGTGTAGATTCTCACAGGAATGAGGCCAGAGCGTCCACTCACCCTCTTCCTCTTCAATATAGTACTAAAAACTTTAGCCATAGCAACCAGGTGAAAGAAAGAAAAGGATTATGAACAGGAAACAAAGGAGTAAAACTATATTTGCAGATGTTATGCTCTTCTACATAAAAGACTCAAAAGGCTTCCCCAGAAGACTCTGAGGTAATGGACAAATTCAGTAAAGTGTCAGATACAAAATGAACACACAAAGATCAACAGCACTCCTGTATACCAATAATGAATCCATGGAGAAAGAAATCAGAAGAAAAAAATTCCATTCATGGTAGCTTCAAAAACAAATGCCTAGGAGTCAACCTAAGGAGGTGGAAAACCTCTACAATAAAAACTGCAGTACTTTTAAGAAAGAGGCTGTTAAAAGTGAAAAGACAACCCCTGTTTCTGGACAGGCAGAATCAATTATTGTTACAATGGTCATATTACCAAAAGTGATCTACAGATTCAATGCAATTCATATTAAAATACCAACAATATTCTTCACAGAACTAGAAAAAGAAATCATAAAACTTATGTGGAGCCAGAAAAGTCCCAGAATAGCCAAAGTAATCTGGGCAAAAAGAGTAAAGTGAGAAGTATTACAATCCTGGATTTCAAGTTATACTACACTACTAAGCATGGTACTGGCACAAAAATAGACATATAGGCCAACAGAATAGAAGAGACAGAACCAACCCCATGAATTTTCAGTCATGTGATCTTTGACAAAGGAACCAAAAACATATGCTGAAGAAAAAGCAGGCTCCTTGTGAAATGGTGCTGGAAAAACTGGTTATCTACATGCAGAACAATGAAATTAGACTCCTTATCTCTCACCCTGTATTAAAATCAAATCAAAAGGGATAAAAGACCTAGATATAAAAACAGAAAAAGCTGAAAACTGCTAGAAGATAACATAGAAGAAACACTTGACTCCATAAGCGCAGGCAAGGACTTCAAGTACAGAACTCCAATAGCTAAGAAATACCAAGAATCAACAAATGGGATTATATCAAATTTAAAAGCTAAGAAAGAAGGAAAACAACAGAACTAAGAGATGACCTACGGAACATGAAATTTTTGCCAGCCACTCTTCTGACAGAGAACTAATATCTAGAATATATAAAGAACAAAAACAAAAAGTAACCCACCAAAAAACAAAGGACTCACTCAGAAAAAAAAAACAAAACAGGCACAAATGAATTGGGGTATGAGATTAGGGCATGGCAAACTGGCTGGGGAAGTGGGCATGACCTGCTTCACAGAGTTCACTTGCGCAGGAAATTTCCCAAAGCCTTGCACTTAGAACCAATCGGAGTGTGCTATTTTCAATTCTTCCTGCAAGAACTCAGGCAGGTTTTTGATAGGATGGTCTAGACATGTCAGCCTGAGGTGTGGGAGATACAAAAGACAGCCACCATTGAGCTCTTGGCCACTACGTCCTCACTTTCACGATGATCCACTCTCACCCTGCAGAGTGTACTTCTTTTTCCACTTTTCATTGGCCCACACTTGCTCTGCAGAGCATGTTTCTTTTTGTACCTTTAATAAATCTAAAACCCTGCTATCTTTTGAGTTTGTCTTGACCAATTCTTTGTTCAGGACAGAAAGAACCTTGAAACCACCTCAAGGAGACTCCAGCACCCCAGGATCCAGTAAGAGAACCAAGTAGGCACATCTCCAAAGAAGAGATACAAATGACTGATAAGTACATGAAAAAAAAGCTCAGCATCTTTAGCCACTAGAGAAATGCAAATCAAAACCAGTCCAAGATTCTTTCTTACTCCACTCAGAATGGCTACCATCAAGAATAACCACAAAGACAAAATTCTGACAAGGATGTAGAGAAAAAAATGAACTCCTTCTACTTGTTAACAGGAATGTAAACTAATACAACCACTATGAAAATCTGTATGTAGTTTCTTCAAAAAACTAAAAATAAAAATACCATTTGACCCAACTATACACTTCTCCTAGGTATATTTCCAAGAGTTAAAGTCATCATACTATAACAATATGTGCGTAGCAGTGCAACTCAAAATAGCTCACCTCTAGAAAGAGGCTCAATGCCCATCAATAGACAAATGGATAAAGAAAATACAATAAATACACACAATGGGATTTTATTCAGCCCTAAGGAAAGAAGAATTCATGTCATTTGCAGATAGGGAAGAGGATCTTGAGAAGGTAGAGAAGACAAAAAGGAGATCAAAAATGATACCTACATAAAATACACGTACTATATATTCCCCAGAAAGAATGCAAATATTCCATACTGCAAGCACATACCAATTTTTAAAAAGAAAACATCTTAAACTGCATTCAGGAGTTTGGTTGTAATCTTAAATTCATTTTGAAAAATCAGTAATATGAATGCATAATTCTTCATTCTCTTAAAAACTAATATATTTCTTAGCTGTATCTGCTGAAGTCTTGGATGCTAACAACCCAGTACCAAAAAGTTCCAAGATGGTAAGCTCCAGAATCCATTCTCTAAGGTTTCCTCCTCTCTCTCCTGCATTACCAAACACATCGCCATTTCTTTCTCCTTTCTCAACCTATCTGCAGCATTCAGAAGTTAATCATCACCTTTATACTCAATTCTAATTCGCTGATGACATCCTTATCTGGTTTCTCCCCACCTTGGCTATTTCTTCTCAGGCTCCTCTGCTTGCTCTTCCTCCCCAATCAAACATTTAATACTGAGACACCCAAAGCTTATTCCTAGGTCTTCTCTGCCTTCCCTGTGAGAGAAATATTATGGTTTGTGTCTAGATGTCCCTGCAAAGCCTCATGCAGTCATAGGTGGGGCTTTTCAGAGGTGGATGGATCTAGTGTGTGTGATGCTGGGACTAAGTCTGTGATGCTGGGGTCAAGGGTGCGTGATTACTAAATTTATCCACTGATCGGTTTGGAATAGTTCTAAGTGTGGATAATGGGAAGGCCCACTATAGGTGTGAACGCTACCCGCCCTAAGGGCGTGTAGGCTGGATAGACTATAAGGGACAGAGAGAGGGCTGCTTGTCACTTTCTGTTTTGCTGCTCTGCTGCCTTCTGCCCATCAAGCAGTGTTTCTCCTCTGCCATGCCACCCTGCCTTGAAGCCAGCCAACTATAAACTGAAACCTCTACAAACTGTGAGCCAAAATAAACTTTTCCTCATTTAACATTAGATATTGGGTATTTTGTCTCAGCAATGAGAAAAGTAACCAAGCAATCTTGTGGCTTTGAACATTGTCCCTTTGCCAGTAACTCCCATATTTATTTCTCTAATCCAGATTTCTTTTTTTGTTTGTTTTTTGGTACTGGGGATTGAACTCAAGACCTTGCACTTGCAAGGCAGGCGCAGTGCCACTGAGCTAAATCCCTGGCCCTCTAATCCTGATTTCTCAATGAGTATCAGACATATTCCACTTCCTACACGGCACCTTCATTTCTGTATCTAATTCAACACCACACGGATAACACTCTATCCTCCACAAACTTCTACCCAGTGTAAATGGCCCCAACACCCACCAAAGAGCTAGAACCCAAAATATAAGGAGCTATCTACAGTCATCCTCTTTTCCCACACCCACACATCAAGCCAATATGTAGCCTGTGTTCATCCTCTTCTCTCCATCTCACCAGCACCTTACCCTAAGAACTCATTACTTTTGATCTGAGCTCTGAAAATCACGCCCCACCTGTCATTTATATCTCAGCTCAATGTCATTTCCTTGGAAAGGATTCCCTGACTTCATATAGCTCCTCTCTACTAACCCACTCAATCTCTGCCATGTCATTCATTTACCTTATATTATTTCAATATTGTCTTGTTAATGTACTTGAATATTTATTTTCCTTTTTTTTTTTTTTTTGGTACCGGGGATCGAACTCGGGTCCTCGCGCTTGCGCAGCAGGCACCAAAACCACTGAGCTAAATCTCCAGCCCTCTTGAATATTTTCTGTATCTGCTCATCAGAATATAAATTCTATGAAACCAGGACTGTTTTCCCCAACTACCTACCACCATCCAAAGCATCTGATCAACACTGAATCAGTGAATGAATCCATAAACTTACATGCAGCTGAAGACAGTGTCTCTGCTCCAAAAGCAGGTATGGTTTAGGAGGAGAGAGATGTGGGTAGAGCACAGAGAAGATCCTTTGTCAGGCTAGTGACTGCTTACGGACAAACAACCAGACTATATGATTTAGAAGAGGACAAAACTGGCAGTGCCCTCCATTCTATACCATGTTCACAGGCATTGTTTTATCTATCACAAACTCCCTCCCTGAGGAGAACAAGGAATCGCTTTCTCACTGGTAAGCCAAAGAGGTGAAGAGATTTCCCAAAGCCACACACCCAACTAATAGGATTTGGGTCTGGAGCTCTGCCTGCCAGGCACCCAGTTTGTGCTCCTTCACGACCATGCACTACACATTGCCCTACCTTCAGGCTCTAGGAAGCCTGAGCAATGACTTGCCTACACAGTGAGGGCTGTCCCCTCCATCCTCCCGCAGCTCCCTGGTTTGAGAACATGAGCAGGAAGGAAGATGCCAGTCAGGCCTCCTTGCCAAGGGAGACATTCTGTACTCATTTTCTTTTCCTGAGTCTCAGTGGACACGTGCTCAGGGAACTCATGGCATGCCCTCCCCAAACTTCCTTTCAGATTGTTGAGCCACACGAAGGACACTGGATGAGCTAGTCCAAAGTTTCATTCTACAGATGTGCCCAGAGTCACATGGTAAAGTAGTGGCAGGGCTGGAATACTATCCAGTCCCCTGCATATAGAAGAGTATAATCATATACTAGCTCCCAGCTTAGCTAGATTTTTTTTTTTTTGGTGGTACTGGGTGGTAGGACTTCTACATTATATAAAATGGCTATAATTTTTGTTCTGTGATTTATAAAAATCTGATTATACTTTTTCCTAAGACACGTGACACAGTTGAAGGTCCCCCAACTCCCACTTCTATTCCCAATCTCTACCTTCTGAGAGGTTACCAACATCTTGAATTTGATGCTTATTCTCATGAGGTTTTAAACTGTTATAACATGTACATAATCTATGTATAATGTGTAAAATCATTTTGTTTTAAACTTGAAACAAACATATTGTACAAGTTCTCCCACAACTTGCTATTATGCTGAGATTTAACTATGTTGATTAATGCAGGAGTGGTTCATTCAGTTCTCAATACTCCTACACCACAATTTCTCTCTTTATTGATGCACATTTTTCTTTCCATTTTTTCCCACTGTGACAAATAATGCTGCAGTAAGTATTTGGTAGACACAATGTCTCCATGTCCTGTGAATGGACTCAAAATGCTGCCATGTCTTCCAGACACATGGGTCAGAGCTTCTCTAGGGAACTGGCCTGGCCAGGGTATTCCTGGACTTCAGCTTTACTAGATATTGCCAATTTGCTCTCCAAAAGTGGCTGTACCAATTTACACTCCCACCCAGTTCAGTAATCTTTCCATTATGCCAAGCTGCTCCCTTATTCTGCTTTCAATTCCTTATAATTTATGAAAGGAAAATATAAAAGAGGTGCTATTACCTTATTAAAAAATCCAGCTTCCTTTCCCTGCAGAAAGGAGAGAAGAAAGAAGGGCCATTGCATATTGGATTAGAGCCTGGCACGCATTCATCAACTTTATAGTAGCGCCAGCTCAGAATTCGGGTCTCCTGAGGGAAGAGCGGGGCCACTGGAAACAAGGGACACTTTCACCATGGCCTTCTCCAGGAACGCAGATATAATTTACTCTAAGGTACAAAAACGTTTGCACTTACAGCCTCCCTGGTTCCAATCAAGACACGAGGGGAAAGTGGCAAGACACCAGAGAACAAGCCAGTTCTCATAAACTTCCCAGCCAAGTGCTGCAAACTCTGGAAGGTAGGATCAGGACTGGTAACGAAGCTGAGTGCTCAGGCCAGTCAGCTCCGAGCTCCTCTCAATGGTGACTGGCAGCCCTTGTCCCAGGGAGGGACCTGGCTTCTCCCCTACCTCACCAACCTCCCTAGGCTGGCTGGTGCTTTCTGCCCTGGGATTTTATTTCCGAGAAGGGGTTCTTTCTAGAGCCCTTGAAGCCCTTCTTCCTCCCGTCTAGGCACAGCTGTCCTTCTCCTTAGCTCTCACACCTAGTCCACACTTAGCTCAGCGCTTAGTCCACAGGCTTTCATGAATGAATCTGCCAAGGACTGTGGTCCCAAGAACAGGGATTACACTTTCCTCACCTTGGTACCCTGCCTAGTGCATACCCACTGTTTTGTTCTAGGGGAAAAAAAGAGAAAGCAAGAAACACAGAAGACCAGAGCCAATCAGGCTGGTCCTCATGATCCCCTCCATTCTTCCAGCATCCATCCCCGTGGTCCTGATTTGAGTCACAACCCCCTACCCAGGTCATGGTGCCTGAGGGCAGGGGCTATGCTGTGGGCAAGTATGCAGTAGATGATGAGTAGCACACAGGAGGTGTGCACTGAACTGGATAGCACTAAAATCTCAATTTCAGGTTCTACCCCGTTCCCAGTATCTAATTAGCTGCATGTACCACTTTACTGGAGAACAGAGAATAGAAGAATTTGCTCATTAGGATTTAGAATGGACGGAAAAAATAAGGGTCCTGCCGACTGCCCTATACAAAGACAAGATGAGAGAAAGCCTGAGGGGAGGAAGAAAGAGACTCACTTTAATCCGAGGGCTTTCTCTCCCTTTTCTTCTTTTTGTTTTTAAGTTCAGACTTGGATCCTAGAAATTACACCCTTTCGGCATTGCCTCTGCGGTTGGAAAAAATGCTCATTTCACTTTTAAAACAAACAATGGAAAGTTCTTTTAAAGGAAAAATCTCATTAGCCCAAGTCCAAAGGAATCTGCCGAGTTTCAGTTAGATCTACAGGGATCAGCACTGGGCAGAGATGGCACCCCAGGGGCAGCACTGTCTGACCCCTACCCAAGGGCTCCCTTCTCAGGAGAAGAATCCAGCCCTCCCCATGGAGCCCAGGGATGCAAAAGACCTCAGAGCGGAGGCTCATGGGAGGAAATGGCTCAGACATAAAAGGGAGGAGAATATCTCTTGCCCAAATAAACAGCCAGAGAAAGATGCAGAGGGAAGCCAGTCCCATCAGACAAAGCCACAAATTAAGATCACAGAGACCAGGCTTGGGATGTGAGCTCTGTCTTTGAAACATCTTCCGGGAAGCGCCCCTGGGGCAGCCCTGTCATCACAAGGTCCTCTGTTCTTGCTAGGCCTGAGTGGCCCTACTGTGACATCTGGGACTGTGCTGAGTCACCAGTGACCCTGGAGAGTTGAAACCTGACAGGGTGGGAGTAGGGTGGTAGAAGCCACAGTTTTGGGTCACTGAGGCATAAAGGGACTATGGAGCCCTTCACAAAACCTTGGGTAGCACCAGACAAGCAAAAGGACCTGGGACCCAAGCTAGCTCCTTGCCCCAAAAAGATCCTGCTCCACCCAGATGCAAGGCCACAGGCCCTCCAGAGACTCAAGCACAGACACACCCAGGGTTGGAGTGCTCATATGCACGGCAGCTCTGAAAAAGCCCTTCCTCCTCTCCATCAACACAACCCTGACACAGGCTAGCAGCAGTGGTGTGTTACACCTCAAGGTCCAATTATGTCCCTTGGTACCATCCTGACCTGTGTAATGAAAGCAGTACAAAGCATCCATGGGGCCACTTGAAGACCACCTGGTCTTTTATTATTATTGGTACATTTTAGGTATACAATGACATTCATCACTGGAAATTTGCACCTTTACATAATCTCTCTTGGTTATTTTTTCCCCCTTCCCCTGCCCTCCCTTCAACCCCTCCATCCCTTCCTATTTACAAAGACTTTGTTTCCATTTTTCCATTTTCT
>NW_004624754.1:15273161-15321914 GCF_000247695.1 Heterocephalus glaber
TCCATCTTATTGGCGTATAGGTTCTGGAAGTAGGTATTGATGATCCTCTGGATTTCTGCTGGGTCTGTTGTAATTTCATCCTTTTCATTCCTAATTCCATAGATTTGGGCCTTCTCTTTCCTTTTTCTGATAAGGTTGTCTAAGGGTTTGTACATTTTGTTTATTCTTTCGAAGAAGCAGCTCTTGGCTTCATTGATTTTTTGGCACCTGGTCTTTTTTAAATGTCCCAATGACAGGATATGAGGAGAACTGCTAATAGAATATGGACTGCTACAGCCACACTGGGAAAAATCCAGCAGTATTTCAAGAAAATTAAGCCTGACTTTCCCCAACCTCAAATAATAATGTTCACCATTTGAAAATGTTCATGTGATGCTGCTTTGGTGTCAAGAGTCAAGAGATCCCCAAATGTCTCTCCCCAGAGGAATGGGTGAGTACACTGAGGTGAACACATGTTGTGGTACTGTGCAGGTAACTATCAAAACTGTGGGGTACAGCTAATTATAGAGACACTCAGGCTTTCTACCTCACATGAGAAACTAAAACAAAATGGATAAGTTGGCCATCCAACTTCAAAAGTTAACAAAAGAATATAGTAAATCCAAAGAAGTTTTTAAAAATGAAATCATAAAACTTAAGGTAAAAATAGAGTAAGAAATTCTTCCCTTCAGTTTATTGAGGAGAAAAAGAGAACACCAAAGCCAGATATAACAGCACATAGGGGACAATCTCATGCCTAAACATAGATACACAGACTGAACAAAAGTTGGCAAATAAATATTTTACTAGAAATAAACTTTAAAAACATAATGTATCCTGGATCAAGTTAGAAGATATCAATTATATAATTATATTAACAAAGTAAAGCAAAAAATCCTCATGGCCATCTCACTGCTTTTTTGTTTTGGTATTGGGGATCGAACTCAGGACCTTATACTTTCAAGGCAGGCAGCGGAATGACTGAGCTAAGTCCCCAGCCCCTCACTGCTTTTTAAAGCAATGAATTCCTTAAAAATCATTAGGTAAAAGTTTAAAAATCCACAATGGGAAAACAAAAGTTCTCTGCACACTAAGCATAGAATTCTTGACTCTGATAAAGAATATCTATGAAGACCTTGTAATAAATGTCATACTTAAATCCCAGAAGCCCTTCCTCTGTGATCAGAAAAATATGGCGATATAACTCTCGCTACTCCTATCCAATGCTATTCCAGCACCTCTACAAGACAGGAGAGACATGGAATGTCAGGGTTGGAAAGAAACAAAATTATCACCTTTTGCAGACCATTTGGTTTTCCATATATAATCCAACATTATCTAGAGCTATTATCCACGCAACAGATTTTAAAGTAATACATAAGTTATGTAATACATAAGTCAATTCCCTTTCTATACCAGCAAAAATCACCAAGCAGTATAATAAAAAATGCCATTTACAGTACAAATAATAAACATCCAGAAATAAATCTCCAAGTCCTCTACCAATAAAGTCACAAACATGTATAAAGAGACACAAAGACCACCTAATTAAGAGTACATGTACTTGGACAGGAAGCTTGCATGTTCTAAAGAAATCGGTATTTTCCCAAGTTGATGTACAAAGTCAATGCAATTCTCATTAGATGTGTATAAATGGTGGTGGTTGGGGTGGATACAACTGAGCAAGCTGATTCTAAAATTTATAAGGAAGAACAAAGGGTCAAAATTATTTGAACAAGGTAAAATGACTTGTCCTACAAAATATCAAAACTTGAATAAAACTATAAAAATCAGGATAGTGTGGTACTGGTACAAGAAGAGACAGAGACCAGCACAAAAGAACAACAAACCCAGGACAAAATGAGCCTCACAGGGCAGACTGACCAATGTAACCAAGACAGTCTGTTATCTATGTAGGACACAGATAAAATCAGGTTCTCACTTCACACCCTACATTAAAAACAAAACACAACACAACTTCCAGCATATTAATTTGTAAGCCGGCATGGCAGCACATGTCTGCAATCACAGTACTCTAAGAAGCTGAGGCAAGAGTACCATAAGTTCATGCCTACCCTGGGCAACGCAGGGAGACCTGGTCTCAAAATAAAAAAGCACTGGGATGTTGCTCAGTGTGAAGGCTCTGGGTTCAATTCCCAGGACCACAAAAAAAGAAAAAGAACACCTTCTAAAAGGCAAAAGTTTACATCTTTTAGAAGTCAATGGGGGAAGATTTATGATGTGAGTAGCCAAAGAATTCTTTAGCAAGACAGGTAAGTGAAAAGTGTAAAGGACAATACTTGCCAACCTGACCACATCAAAACTGTTACCATAAACAGTTATGCAACAGCAAGAAAACAGCACACTATATGCTCATAAAACCACATGAATATTTCTCAAAACACAGCATTAAACAGAAAATACAATACAGAGCTAAAATTATAGCATTTCTTCATTTATGCAAGTTACAAACACATATACACAAAACATGACACATTTTACAAGGATAAAAATTTAGGCATGTTCACCCAACACACTAAAGTAAGAATATGTGAGTCAGAGAGAAGGGGAAATGGAATAAAACAGAATGGGCAAAGAGCTTGCTTAGGGTGAAGACACTACCCTGGGAACTGGGGAACTCAATTACCTCCACCCTGCTCTGGAAGTCCAGCAGGAAAACAAAACAAAGCTGCCAATGTTATCTCAACCATGAATCCTTGAACTCGGGATTTAAGGCTGTTTCGTTCTTGTTCTTGGTATCCACGATGACCTCATAAACCCATGATGAAGTGAACATTTTCTTTTTATTCAACTTTTATTTTTACTAGTACATGTTTGCAGTACATAATGATTACATTCCTTGTGGGGATTTGGTTCATGTTCAAAACACATCTCAATTCTTTCTTCATCTCCTTCTCCCTTCCCTCCCTCCCACCTCCCTGCAACTCTCAGTTCCCTTACCACGTGAAAAAGTTCTCCCTATTTGCTATTATCTTCTATTTTGCTCTTACACTGTATTTTGGGTTCCTCACATAAGAAAAACCATATGATATTTAAACTTGGGAGTCTTATTTATTTCACGTAACATTATGTTCTCAAGGCACTAAAGTGAACATTTCTTAAATAAGCACCACTTGACAGGTAGCAGGTGTTTTAGGTTGAGTGTCCTAGAAGGAAATCCAAGGATTCTGTGAGCCACTATCTTACTGGAGTTCAGGAGAGGATAGGACAAGGAAAGATCTGAGCCAAGGAGTGGGGTCAGTGAAGCCTAGTCTCTGGCCCACAGGGAGCACCAGTGTTCGAGTAACCACTTCCAGGCATGGAGACTAGCTTTGGCGCTACAGGTCACTTAGGGGTGACTTAGGCAAGCTCCCAGGCATTTTCAGTGAGATGGCTCTGAGTGGAGGGAGGAGGGGCCTCGGAAGCTGAATAGCACTCCTCTGGCTCCCCAGAGTGCACATCCCTCCCTGTCTTCCCATCTCAAAGTTCCCAAAGACTCATCCCATTATAGCATCAGCTCAAAGTCTGGCATCTCATTATCTAGGGGAGGCTGGGTGCAAAAGAGGCTCCTTGAGTGTAGTTCCTTGAAGGAACTCCTTGAATACCATTCCTTTTGATTGTAAAATCTCTAAACTAGACAAATCATCTTTCCCACGCCCAAGATACAGTGCTAGGACTTAGGATGTTCAAAAGGGGAATGGAAGGTTCAAAGTAGTGGCTGGCCCATAGCAATTCTGAAATCCAGTGGGTAGGCGCTGAAGTTCCCTGACTAGGACTCAGTCCTAAATCTGCCAGCGGTAGAGTAATTCACCATGGCTCTCCACTCTACCTCCTGGGGCTTTAGATTTCATCCCCTCATTCATCCTTTTTTCTTACCCAGTTTCCTGTCAGTATAATTTTGGAGGTCAAAAGCCTCGATTTTGCACTGTCTCTGCCCCTTTCAGTCCAAGTTGGTGGTATTTTTGTGACTACAATTATCTGTAAAATTTTGTGGTTTTCCTATGAATAGGATTGAGCCTTTTCTCCATTAGACAAAAACCACACACACAGATCTCTCTGAGATAAGGCCATCCCTGTCTTGGGCTTCTCCTACAGTTAGTGAGCTTTCCTTTAGGCTTCTTAGAAACCCAGTTTCGTTGAAAGATGTGGAACACATCCCTAAACACTTTAGCACTTTTTATCTTCCTGAAAGGTTCTCTAAGACACCCTGTAGATCTAAGACATTACTGAATGATTTCATAGTTATACTCTCAGCTCTTATTTTTGGACCCTGTTCTTTTGGCAGTGCCCTGGATTTGCCTTTGACTCTTAGTTCAAGATATTAATTTTACCATCACTTGGTATCTGGAAAATGTGGGGAGGCTTCTAAATCAGCTTACTCTGGTTTTTAATAATTCTTCCTGTAGTTTATTTCTCTCTTATTGTATTTTACTATAAGCATCAAGAACCAGGTTTTAAAAAAAACCCTTTAACATCTTGGCTGAAGTATCACACAGTTCATTAGGTGAATTTTCTGCTTCCATATAAACTTTCTGCCAGAATATATCCAGGATCCCCCTTTATCAGTTTCCAATAGCATGGTCCTTATTTCCCTGTGGGCACCACCATCAGACTGTTCAAGGCACTTCAGTTTTCAGCAAGTCTCTCAATGCCCTTCTTGCTTCTTCTGCATCCCCCGCCCTGATCCCAAAGCTACTCACACATTAATAGGCATGTTATGGCAACCCCCTTCTTGCAGATACCGACAATCTGTATTAGTTATTAGTTGTTCCATACTAAATTACACCCTAACATTTACCATCAGTTTCTGTGGTTTGGGTATTCAGAAGCAGTTTGGCTGAGACATGGGCTCAGGCCCTCTCATGCAGTTATAGTCAGGATGTTGGCAGACACTGAAGTCATTAGAAGCTTGACTGGGACTAGACAATGGCTCACAAAGGGGTTGGTTACGGGCTCAATTCCTCACCGTGTCCCCTCCATCTGTTGTCATGGAATGAGGCCAACCTTCTCCAGAGCAAGAGATACAAGACAGTCTAACTATGTTCTGATAGGGATTACTCTGATTGCTCTGCAAACAACCGTCTACAGGAGGGCCAGGGATATAGCTCAGTGGCACCGTGCCTGCCTGCCAAGTGCAAGGTCCTGAGTTTGATCCCCAGTCCAAAAAAACAAAGTCTACAGGAGGCCAAGAATAGAAACAGGAAACTTACTAAGATGCTAATAAGATAGTGCACACATTGGTCAACTTTCTCACCACGGGAACAAAATACCTCACATTGTCAACTTAAAGGAGGGGTTTGTCTCATGGTTCCAGAGGTTTCGGTCCCTGGTCAGCTGGCTCCAAGGCAACAACATCAGGTCAGACAGACATGACCGAGAATAGCTGCACACTTCATGGTGGCCAGGAAGCAGGGCACAGGGGAGAGAGTGAGCCAGAGACAAACCTTCACAGGCACATTTCCCCGGAAGCCTACCTCCTCCGAATGGGCCCCACCTCCTAACAGTATATGCAGCTAGGAACATCTCCCAACAACCATAGTCCCACCATGATCCAAACACTTCTCAGCAGTCTCAGTCCAGTCAAAGGAACAATTTTAACTAGCACAATGCAAGGTAGAGAGAGGGTGGTGGTGTGGACCAGAGGAAGCTGTGAAGTTGGTGAGAACTGTTCAGATCCTGGTTACATGCTGCTATTTTGCAGACCTGATAAGATTGGCTGATAGACTTCACAGGGAGCTGGAAGGGCCAAGAAGAGCAACATGGTCTTGATGTGAGCAAACTAGAGGAACAAACTAACCATTAACTGAGATGGCCACCCTCAGTATAATTTAGGAACCTTTATTATTCATATTTTGTAAGTGAAGAAAGTGAGATTTTGCTGCAAGTTTCCCAGATAGTATGTGATGTAACAGGCTCTCGACTACTGTACACTCTTGTCTACTGAGCCAGAAACATTACTACATGGAATCACTTGTCAACACTCTCTGCCTGTAAGCCACTGGCAGATGCCTGGGTCCCTTCCAGATGGCCAGCTCAGTGGCAGGGGTATGGAGGGGAGATTCATCACTACACTTAACATGCGTGGGCCCACAGGGCTCACTGCCTATGCCACTGACACCGTGGGACTCCAGCCAGGGTCTGGTGCTAGATGTGAGGCATGCTAATATGGGAGCTTCCAAACATGTACCCAGCACACCAGGGAGGAGGCAAAGGTCAGGGAAAATCTGTCCCCCACATGCCACCCGGCTGCCTGCTTTCCAGCTGGCAAATGTTAGCACCATTTTAGAAATTCACCACCAGGGCCAGCTCTGTAGTGCAAACCTGCTACTGGCTTTGCATAGAGGATGCCAAGTGCAGGAGTCTGAAACATTAAGCCAGGGCCCCAGGACAGTTATTGCTGTAGCCATCCACATCTGCACCTGCCAGGATGGGCAGAGTTCAGCATTTTCTAGTCTGGATCCCTTTACAAGCAATTAGGATTTTTTTTCTTTTCTAATTCAATTTCCACCCTCACCTCCTAAGCTACCTTCCAGTTCTTCAGAAGGAAGAGAAAAATTCAGAGTGGCTGCCCTAGGGAGGAAACAGTGTTTCCAGGTTGGTCCTCAGTACTCTGTCCTGCTTGAGAATCCCTTTACCTGTTGAGGAAGTAAAAACGTTTTCCTTTTTTTGTTGTTCTTCTTTTCCTCTGTAGGATCTGTAGTAGAGATGTAATGGCCATCTTACAAATATTTGAGGCTAAGCTCCTCCCCCCCAAAACCCAGTGAATTTGCTTCATCTTGTATTAAAGAACAAAGAAGAACCTCTAAGCATGGAAAGCCAAGAACATTTCAGTGGCTTCACAAGAGGCCCAACCAGGTAGTTTCCTTGAGGTGGACCTGGAGGTTGGGGAATTGGAGTCTCTTGCTGATCCCAGGGGAGGTCCTGGGTGTCACCACTTTTTAATTTTAAATGGAGAACACAAAGACCCAAAGGGAGAGTGTAAGTGGGAGGCACAGATCTGGGGGATACTGTAACACACAACTCCTGAGGAAAAACGTCCAGCCTTACTCAAAATGGGAAAAATGCAAATTGAAACAAGGCATCTATCAAATCAATGAGGATGTTCTGAAATGATAAACCCAGCATTGATGAGGACGTTGTAAGGAAGGCAGCGGTTCCCATGACAGGTGGAAGAATGAACTGTTATGAAATCTGGATAGGCAATTTGTATCAAAATCCTTTAAAACGGGCCCACCTCTTTAGCCAACAATTCTTAAACTGTTTTCTAAAAAGAAATACTGGTGGCTCTGCACATGGCTTTGGCTTGCAGTAGTTGGCTTATTTGAGAAAAAAGTTGGAAATGATCTAAAATCGATTGACTCATCAAAACTGGATGGACATTTAAACTGTTACAGGAGACTCTATTATGATACAGGAACGCCGGCGTCTTACAGTGGTAAATAAGAAAGCAAGGCATGATAAAGGGAGATAAGTGAGAAAACCACATATAAAACCAGTAACTGCATGACTACAGGACTAAGCTCAAACTCAACAGTCAGAGAACCCGGCAAGCTCCCAAGGCCTCAGGTCTTCCTCCCTGTGAAGTGGGGATAAAAAGCCCTTCTTCGTGGCACTGCTAAGAGTTAAATGTGAAGCCCGCAGCACAGAACTGCTGCGTGGAGAGCACTCTCTACCGAAGCAGGGGTTCAGTCTCTACCAAAATGGAAGGAGCGCCATCCCTCGGGGATGGGCTGATACATTACTTTTTTCTCAGTTGTCGTCTTTGCAATTTTTCTGTTTTCTGTATGTTATACAGGAAATGTGTTATTTCTGCAAAAAGAAAATCAAGAAACTCTTAAACTTCAGGGCCAGAGCTGCAGTAGGAGGGGAATTTCCCCAATGCCCAGGAGAACTGGCCAGAGGGTGGTCAGCGATCAGAAGGGTGCCCCCAGCAGGCCTCAGGCCCTCCCTCTGCCTGGCCCAAGTGGGACCCTGGGGCTGTTCTGACACCACAGTGCCACCCTGCTCTCAGTCAGGAAGTGCGGGAGCTCTCCCTCAGGGTCTATCTCCACAGAGGCGGAGAAGGTTAAGCACCCACGGTGCTAGTTCCCCACTGCGCTAAGACCATGTTCCTTTTCCCTGTGGGCTCACCAGCATGGATACCACTCTCATGGCTCCCTCTCGCCAAACTCCCCTCTCCTGTGCCCAGCTCAGGCCACACCTCCTTTAAGAAGTTTCCACAAGCTGCCTTGGACGCAGTCTCCTTGTGCCCTGAACCCTTCCCATGCCCCTGAGCTCACAGTTCACAATCCCACACGTACCTTGGGGCACTCTCCAACTCCTCAGTTCTTAGCCCAATACACCTGTATTACATGTATGTGTATCACATGTGTGCCCCCACATGTCACCTGGGCTCTCTGAGCCTCTGTTTCTCCTCTGTAAAGTGGGAGAAATTACACTGCCTTTGCAGGATGTTGTAGGGGCTAGAAACAAAACACATAAGGCAGGTACCACTCAGAAGCCACCACTCAAAAAGGTGGTAGCTGTGATCACCAAAAGCCAAACGTCCCTTTTCTCTTAGAATTCACTGTTCTTGTCTACAGAAGAGGGAGGTCAGCATGAGAAAAGCATTGAGTCTTTGGCACACCAATCTCCAGGACCTCTGAGAACGTGTCTGCTTCCCGCCCACTTCTCAGCTGACAGCAAGAGCAAGAAAGGGTTTCCTGCCATGCTGGACCATCTAACCGCTTTACGCAGGCTTCTGCTCCTCTTCTGAAGTGTGTTTCACATCCAGTGCCACACACCGTGAATCTGACTAAACCTTTCGAGGACTTTCCAGGTTTGAAAAATGCTCAAAGACAGAATTTCCAACATTGGGTGAGTCAGCTGGGGAAGTGGCACTGGCAGGGACCACTTGCATTTCAGGCATAAGAAGGGTCTAGCACATCTCCCTGCAGGCCTCATGCAGGCGGCCATGGGATGCGAACAACCATCTAAGCCAGAGTGAAAGCAGCCAAACAGCCATTTCAGGGGAAGACAAACAATGGGTCACTTCCAAGGCCAGGGCCTGAGTGCCAGAAGGAATAGAGGCTTGAGTTAAGCGTCTTTTAAAGGTCACTTAGAGCCCCAACAATTTCCCGAGCTGGGCATCGCCTTATCTAAAGTTCTCCAGTGTTCTTCTGCAGGGCTCTACTCCATCTTTTTGTAGAAACACAGGGGCAGGGCCATGCCTGCCTCACAAGTGCAAGGTCCTGAGTTCGATTTCCAGTACCAGAAGAAAACAAAAGACCACAGGGGCAGGGCTAGCCAGCTCATTTTTGCTCACTTTCACACGTTGCTGAAAAAGATCAACAACCTGAATGAAAAATGGCCAAAGAATATGAACAGCAAATCTACAGAAAACGAATATAAATGTCCCCTAAACATATTAAAAAAAATGGCCGATCTCACTCAAAAGAAGAGAAATCCTTTCAAAACTCCACTAAATACTACTTCTCACCTGTCAGGGTGGCAAACATCCAAACGTTTGAAGACACACCCTGCAATATGCCCATTTTTTAAGCCACTGACCCACAGCTTCAAATCTGTCTCTTCTGTGGGGAATGCTGCAAACCACACACACACACACACACACACACACACACACACACACACACACACGCGCGCGCACCCTAAGTAAGAGGGAACAGGAAATGTGAACACTGTGGAAGGGGAGCTGAGACACAGAGCTGGGCAGGGTGTGACCAGGACCCAGGACCTGCGCCCTACCCACCATGAAGCCAAGACATTAAGAGCTGCTGGTGAGGCCGCAGAGTTGTGGCAAATAAAGCAAGGCGCACTTCCCCCCCCCCCGGGGGGGGGTTCAGAGCACCTCAGCCCAGCTGGGGGCTCGTTCCCTAGGTGACACCAAAGAGGGCCCTGTGGCATTCAGAAATGAACCTAATATGAATGTGAAGTCACCATGGCTCCCACCCCACTTCCTCTTCCCTCTGCCCCAGGCCCTGGAAAATCATGAGGAACCTGGGGCTGACCTGGATGGCAATTCTTCTGGGTTTATTTCCTGTGAACTCACTGAAAAGAAATAACTGATAGGAACTCTCCATCACAGGCTGTTTTTAAGTCACTGTGAAGACAAGCAGCTTTGCCCTTGAGAGTACAAACAGTAACCGGGAGCAGGCTGCTGGTAAGAGGCTTTGGTCCCAAGAAGACTGCAGTACAATGAGCACACCCCTTGGTTACAGGCTAATGAGAGTCCCAAAGGCTTAAAAGCTATTTGCTGCCCCCAGTGGATTCCACACTACCCTCTCCACAAACCCCTCCCCCTTAAGCCCCTGGCCTAATCATTGCCACTCCCCTGCCTGGAGCCTCCTCTTTGAGCTCTCACCCGACTACTAAGCAGCACTTTCTCTAAACAGGCTTTTGCACTTGCCCAGGGCTGCGTTAAATCAGAGATGGTTTCTACATGCTGCAGCCAACACAAGCATCTGGGGCTCCCGATCTTGATTTTCTTAGAAAATTTAAAGCATCTTGTCCACGTGGAGGAAACCCTTCCTGTAAGGAAAGATGGCGGGGAGTTAAGTGCTTTCTGGAGTGAGGAAGTATGAACAGGTCGTGCTGAGGAAGGAGACTGAGGTCTCCAGAGAGCCAGCTCATGCACCTTCTCTGAGTCCTGTGTTCAAGGAACAATGTTCCCAAGTGCCCCAGAAAAGGCTTTTATGGGGATGGGGGAGGTACAGGCAGGCAGATGCAGAGACAGAGACAGAGATAGACAGACACTGGTGATTGAACCTTGGGGCACTCTACCGCTGAGCTATAGCCCCAGTTATTTGATTTATATGAAGACAGGGTCCCACTAAGATTTCCAGGCTGGCCTCTAACTTGTGATCCCCTCCTGCCTTAACCTTGTGAGTCTCTAGGATTATAAGCACGTCACCATACTCAGCCAGAAAAAGGCTGTGGCAACACCAATTTATTCCAGCCTCCTCAAGCCTGAGCAATCAGAAGTGCTTTCTGCAGAGACTACTGCAGGTCAGTTCACTAAGCTAAGAAGATTCGTGTTGCTGGTTTCCCTCTTTCCAAGCAGGAAGCCTCCTGGCTCCTGCTCCTTTGGGGAAACCACAGTGAGGCTGGGAAAGGCTGCTTGAAGCCAATCCACATCCTAGCCTTCGCTATCCAGCATCCAGAGCAGGGCTCATCTGCAGTGGAGTGGAGAGAACAGAGGGAAGCAGGAGTCCTCTCCAGAGGAGTTTGTGCCCTTCCCCCACAGCAGGACCTCCAAGGGAAATGGCTACCTGGTTTCCTGGGTGACTCAAAGTGAGAGCAGGGGGACCACAGTCTCAGCTGGCCCAGAACTACCTGCAGGGCTTCCCAGGACGCCAGACTTTCAGAGCTTTAACTGGGAAGAGCTGGGCACCCTGGGCAGGGGCAGATCCCACCACCTATGGGGAGCACAGTGCCCCTGCCACCGATTCCTCTATAGCAAGCTTCAGGTACACATTAATGGCCCTTGCTCCTCTTCTAAACCAGCTGTCTGCTTAGCTCCACCTCTTCAGCAAGCTGTCCTCTTCTCCCCTGCCCCCACCCTTAGGCCAAATGAGAGACTACAGCTTAGCAGCCATCAGGATGACCAAGATATCTGCTTCTCCTCCAAGCCCTAAACCTGGAACATGGATTTTTGTGTCAAAGAGCCACCCAGCAGCACCCTCCTGCACCCCTGAGGAGGAGGGGGAGCCCCATATAATTATCGGGGTGGTTGCAGCCCTCCAGCCTTCAAGGGCCCTGCCTCACAAACAGGAGGAATTCCTGAGCAGCTCTGCCCTCTGCCTCAGGTAACTGACAGGGCTGGAAAGACCGTCAGCACCCAGAGCAGAAATCACTTCAGTGCGTGCTGCTTGTTTTCCAGGGCACTGAGCAGTCTGCAGATATGAAAGAATTTGCCAGGTATCCCTAGCTCTGCTCTAAGGAAACTGCCCATCCAGCAACCCCTCCAGATGCAAACTGCCAGAACTGGCCCTCAACCAAGGCCAGGTGAGGGAGATCTGGCTCTGCACCTTCCACACTCAACTGGGCCAATGTCTGTGACTGTCCTGGGAGGAAGTCTTTTAAAACAGATCCTTGCAAATGAGGCTGCATCTGCCCCAAAAGCCCTGCAAGGTGGGACTACCCTGTGTAGCTGGGGTCACCTACTCTTCAGATCTAGACCTCCACGTGGCAGGTCCAGTGTCTCCAAAATGTCTGGGGATTCTCAGAGATGCATGCATCTTCTAGCTGCCTCCTTCATTTGGTGACCCTTCCTATGGGGCCTTCCCAGCATAGACCTGGAAGCTTTCCCAACCTGAGTACAATTAAGGCACAGAAGGGGGATGCAAAGACTTTTCTTTTGAGATTTGGGGGGTACCTCATTCACGCATGCATTTCATGCCAAGCAGCAGAGAAAATAAAAAGTAAGCCCTGGAGTTCACCTGCTAGAGATGTCTGCATGATCCAGGCCGGAAGCAAGGGTGCCTGGAGGCCCGAGAGAACTGTCAATCCTGAGCTCCAGGCCTGAACATCTTCCCAGAGCCCATGCACAGACCACCTGGCCAAGACCACTTGGCCTGGTCCAGGGTGAAGGGCTTGTGCAGAGCAAGGCAGCAATGAGATTCAGAGCCGAGAGAGGCAGGAGTGAGCAGCCAGGCAGGAAAGGAAGGTTTCAGCCATAAAACAGAGCTACCAAATCCCGGGTTCCAGGAGCAGTGTGGGAGCAATGTGGGAATCTTTACAATGTGGTTTCTGATCCACATAACCAGCCTGGGGCAGGGGGTCTTCCTCCCAGTTCATGGGTAAGAGGTAAGGAAATTCAGGGCCTCAGTGTGCTCGGAGCCTCACAGCTAGTAAGTAACCACTCAGAGTTCAAATTTCACATGCCCGTCTCCACCCTGTTGCTGTTCCTCTCTTCCACACAGCCTACGACACAGAGGTACAGAGCCCTGGGCTCCAGGCTGGGTCCTCGGTCCTGGTGCAGGCAAGGTACCACATCATGCCTGGGTTGCGGGCTCTCAGCTGGGACAAGTGTCACGGTTGGCTGCGCTGGTCCTGGGAGAACATTCTGCTGCTGGGGTTGGTGAACTGTCTCCACCTGGTCTTACCTAGACTTCAGCAGAGAAGGGCCCTATCCTGTGGGACTCGGTTCAGGGGGCTTCTCCTAGAAGAGGCCTCCATGGACTCTCAACATGAAGAAGCCCCAGGCTCTCTCTCCATTCCTCACCCTGCTCTACTTTCCTCAGAGCACTCACCTGAAATGCTCTTACTCATTTATTCATCCATAACTGCCTTCCTCCTCGCCTGGAAAAGACCACCATGTGTGTCCTCTTCCCCTTGGATTCCCAGCGCCCGTGTCAGCCAGGGCTCAAGCAGAGCGGGCGCTCACCACACACCTGGCGCGCCCGTGAACTGGGGTGGTGGAGTCTGACCACTCGCCCTCTTGCCCACTCCACCTTTCCTCTCCGTGGCCACCACCTCGGAGCCACTTTGCTGTACAACTGCTGTAGGAGAAATGACATCTTGGCCAGATGTCTTCTGACAGCTTAGGTCAGATTTCACTATCCCCAACCTGGTGGAGGGGCTCTAACCTGGCTGAGCAGGCCCTGAGCCACCCCCCTCGGTGAGGGCCTGCACCCCAACTCTGCCAGGAACTGCACTCAGCTCACCCACCACCTCTCAGGCATCAGGGAAGCAACAACAGTTCTGCCTTACACAAACATCACAGCCAGGTTCCCAAAAGCCAGACCTTTGTCATGAGACACAGGCCTGCAGGGCCCAGAGCTGGACCCATTGCTTGGAGGCCACAGGACAAGGGGCAGGGAAAAGGCTCTCGGCTACCTGTGCACCATGCACCGATCACCCGGCTCACTACACTCACTCCTTTACCACAGGATTGAATGTTCCCTTTAACAACCTTGCAGGAGGGCCAGATGATCAATAAAACATGGAATCAGATGTATGCTGGGCTTCTCAGATGAGAGGGACCATGGTCAGCCAGATTCACGGCCATATTGCTTGCCCGTGCAAGTCAAATCGCTTTGTCTTAGAGACTTTTATGTGGGTGTGAGGTTTAGGGTTTACAGAAATAAACACAGCTCATCTCATAGCCCTATTATAGGATTTTCTCTATAGAAGCACAGCCTCTGTACAGGCCTAGAATGTTTTGACAGCTCAGGGAGATGCTCAGGAAAACCTGTGGCTAGAGCATGCCCATGAGATGCTAATCACACAGCTCCCCACACCCTCACCAGGAGGCCTGAACCACCACCCTGCCCTCGGGACCAGCTGCATGAAGCTCATTTATGAACCGACCTTGTCCTCCTGCTCTGATGCTGGAAAATGAGATGATTAATTCATTTCCATCACCACACTGCCCATAAGTCACGCCCGAAGGGGCTTTTTTTTCTTTTGGAGTTTCCAATGACAAAGATTTCATTATCCTGAGCAATAATTTTTAACCAGTGCAATGCAAGCTTTCACCCTACCTGGATTAGGCCCATATGTGAGAAGGCACCGCAGGGAGCTGCGGTGGGGGAGGGGGGTGGTTTCTTACCTCTCCCCCACCCCTGCCCTTTTTCTCTGGGTGGGGGCTAACTTTCCTCCTTCTCGGCCAGCCTCCTTCTGAGCCAACCCATCAAATCTCATGGTCTCTGTGTGCCCCCACTGTGAGGAACCCTTCCTCCCAAGAGAGCCACCAGGCCCAGGCATTCCACTCATTCTGCCTGCCCCTCCCTCCCTGCACCAAACCCTCTTCCCCTGAACATCAGAGCCAAAGGGCACAGAATCATCAGCATTATCATCAAATGGGAGCCAAAGGGTTTTCCTTTTAAGCAGCAAAGCAGTTTCAAGACCACTACTAGACAGATGATAACCATCTGTCTAAAAGGTTGGCTCACCTCCTCCAGGCCACATCTTCTGCCCTGTCAGTTTTCACACTGAGGCCTTATTTCTCCAGACCAGAAGGCTAAAGTTACAGGAAACAGTCAGAACCTAAAGAGAGCTCTGGAGACCCTCAACAGCAGCTAACCAGCCTGAGTCCTCTGCTCGTTGCCCTCATGGAAAAGGACAGTTTTCTCTGGGGATTTCCGTCAGGCCTGACTTAGCCTGGGAAGACCAGGAGCCCTGCTGAGAAGGACTTACCCTGGAGCAAGACTTGGGTGCCTCTGGCATCCCACTGCCCAACCCAGACCAGGTCCCAACCTCATGTGGCTCCCACCCTCACCTGCCACTCTGAATTTCCTGTAAGTGATGCTGCTGCCACTAGGCCAGGCACAGGCTTGGTTCAGACAACTTGTGGCAGGCCTAAAGGGAAATCTTGGTGTCAGATTTGAGAAAGCATACCTCCATTTAAATAGCAACTACTATTTAATGAATACCAACCAAGCACAAAAGACAGTCATGTAGTAAGTATTTTACTTCTTCATAGATCAGATTGCACAGCAGATACTGCATTTTTTGAGCTATGAAAATGGTGGCTTCCTATGACTGACCTATACCCAAGCACGGGAGACCAAACACCAAGGAAAAGGCCTTGTTGTTCACTTCCAGGAGCCCAGGAGGCTGTAGCAGAGAGCCGAAGTGGTGCTGTGCGTGGAGGAGTAGCAACCCCAGAGGCTTCAAGACAACCTGGAAGGGGGAGCAGTGAGTCCTCCCAGAGGAACGAGTGTGACACAGGAAGCTGGTGGGGCCACCTACTGAACCTGGAAGCCCAAGCTGAAGATCTGGACTTCATAGCAGTCACCAGTCAGTCACAAGAGAGGCATCTGGAGGATGTCTGCTTCCTCACGTTCTTAGCTACCATTGCTACATATTGACATCTGCCTCAAAATACAGTAAAGTGTATGTGGGGCAAGCACAGAGAAGGAAACCACAGCTCAGAGATGTGTGCCTGCTGGGGAGCCTCCAGGTCACCCCTGGCCCAGAACAGCCCTGTGCCACCCCCCACTCCAGCCCCACTACAAGGCAAACCCCAAATCACTGTGTCACAGCCTCCCACCCACCTCGTGTCCTAAATGTGGACTTGCAGGTGACCAGCTGCAGACAGATGATGATACAAGTACATGCCAAGGTGCTGGGCGATTTGTAGGAAGTGGCAGTATTTTTTAAATTACAAGACTTTTCCTTAGAGGTAAAATTTATGTAATGTAAACCATTTTAAAGTACATAATTTAGGAAAAAAAGTACATAATTTAGTATATTTATGCAATAGTATATTTAATTTAGTATATTTACACAATTGTGTACACAGATACACAATTTTATACATCTGCTACCTCTACCCAGGTCCAGAATAGTTTTAGTCACCCATAAAGGAAACCCCGCATTCACTAAGTCACTCAATTCTCTACCTTCTAGCCCCTCCCAGTCGCCTATTTGCTACTGCTATGGATTTACCTGTCTGGATGTTTCATATAAACAAAATCACACAACAAGCACCTGGCTTCCTTTGCTTAGCATGTTTGGACATTTATCCACGCTATAGTATATACTGAAATTCTATTCCTTTTCTTTTTGTACCAGGGATTGAACTCGGGACCTTGTGCTTATGAGACAGGTGGCAGAACCACTGAGCTAAATCCCCAGCCCTCTATTCCTTTTTATAGTGGGATAATATTTTATTGTATGTATTTAGCAAATTTTGTTTATCCATTCATCTGCTGATGGAATTTGTTTCCACTTTTAACTACTGCAAACAGCACTACTATAAATAAATAGCACTTCTATATGCATGTACTACACAACTATTTGAGTCTCTGCCTTCAATTCTTTGGGGCATATAACCAGGAGTACAAATGCTAGGTCATATAGAATTCTATATATACTTTTTGAGTAACAGCCAATTTTTTTGCATGGAGCTGCCTCCTTTTACATACCTAAAAGTGGTGGGAGATTTATCTGATGGTTTTGTGTGATGTGGATCAGGTGGGAGAGGCCAAACTGGGGCTCCTACCTGGCATTCCCATGGTACCCTAGTTCTCCCCCAGCCCAGGGCCCAGCACAAGTGGTCAGAGGCGGCCCTCAAGAGTCTAGGTGAGAAGGAAGGGGATGCGGGGAGGGAGACAAAGAACAGAGAGGAGGTCACGATCCTGCTCTGGGTCATAGTCCTAAGACACAAGAGCCAATCACCAAGACTACAAGGGCTTCCTCACTTAGGTTCCTGCTATTGACAGCAGGCTGGCGGCTGGATGCCTCTCCAGATCCCCTTACCGGATATGGGGCTGCAACCTGAAATGAGGAAAACGAAGGAATGAGGGAATGTGCTGTAAATCACTTATTGGCAGCCTGCTGCCTCCCAGCCACACCCAATTGGTGTGAGATGCTGCAGCGGCTCAGAATTTCCACGCTGGCCTGCACCAGGGTTTCCCCTGGGCACTAATATCCTGACCGGAGAACTGAAACCATGTGCGGAGAACACCGCAGGGGCCTGACTCATCCTGTCCTGCAGCCAAGGGCATCACCTCTGAGTCTCTCCTGGCATCGGGCCCGCCAGTCCCAGGCCTGGAGAAAACCTTCTTCCCTTCATGCCTGCATTTTCCTGTTTTCAAAATGACAATGAATTCAGGCTCCCTAGCACATTCCAGATGCATCTTTGATTCATGGAACTTTCCCACAGTCCTGGCTTTCCTCACCTGGTCCCAGTGAGAAAACTGAGAAACAAAGAAAAAAAGCGACCAGTTCTGGGAAGCCCTCTGGACAGGGTGTCTAAGGTCATGACAGCAGCCAGGTTCCCAAGGCCAGGCATCCTGCCAGCCCTGGGCTGGGCCAGGTGGAAACAGGAATGGGGCTGCGCAGGAATGCCTAGGTACCCAGCACAACAGGAATTCCTTTAAATGTGCAGTATGAATATATCCCTCTCAAAACAAACCCAGATAGAAACCAAACATAAAAAAGCAAAAGGATGTGTCTGCCTGCTTTCTGAAAGAATCCTTCAGGACGTCTTTGATCGCTGTTCTGAACAGAACTGTCTCCACCTCTTTCTGCAGCTGTGTGTGCCATGTGAAGCAGCAATTAATGTAAATAAGCCCTGCTTCACCCGAGGAGATTCTCTCAGTTCCTGCTGTTTGCTAAGCCACCAAGGCCAACCCTGCTTAGGACACTGGGAACAGAAAGAGGAAGAGCGTGAGAGCAGGGTTGAAAAATCCCACAGTTCACAGAAGAGTCAGGCTAACATGGAGAGACAGAGGCGATAAGAGCCTTGTGTATCCCCAGGGAGTCCTTCTCACTTCTGGGAAACCTCAGTTTCCTCCTCTCCATAGCAAGGACATCAGACCAATGATCTCTGAGTCTCTCCAGCTACAATATTCTAGGCTTTGGGTGTTCACGATACTCAAGACAGGCCAGTCCTACCCTAAGCCATATACAAGTCCCCCTCCTACTCTGAGGAGCGATGATGTTGATGAACCCCACACGGAGACTGCTCGGTTCCTCATTTCATCTCTCTTCTTTGATTCCAGGGTCCATGCAAATAGCTCCCTTTTAAGTGCAGGAGAAACATCATCCACCATCTGAATAGCATTTTGGATGGTGTCCAAAAGATTGTTATAATGAAGTAAAAGATTAACATCTTCACCTATGACACCTGTTTACCGGATATATGAGTTACCACAGCTTTGCTGTGAGGTGACATGTTCCCACTGGGCTGGGGAAGCTGGCTATCTTTCCTCACTGGGCAGCAGGTCAGCCTGTGATTCTTCAGACTTACTTCAGACTTACTTCAAACTAGTATCCCCAAACTCAAACTTCCTAATCAGATTCCTTTCATTACTACCCCCTAGTATAGTGCTGGGCACACAGAAGGCGCTTAATAAATGTGTATAGACTTATTTCCAAGAGGAAAAAACAACCAGCATTCAGTTACCTGTGTTTGCCAAACAAATCACCCACAACTCGGTGGATTAAAACGATTATTTCTTGTGAATCTGTGGGTTGATGGGGCTCACCTGGGTGGTTCGGCTGGGCTATCATTGAGCAACTGGATTCATGCAGGAACATGGCCAAGGCTGGACAATACCTGAAATGGTCTCTCATCCTCAGGGTCTTTCTTCCATGGCTCCACATTATTGAGTGGCCTAAGCCTGGACTTCCTTATAAGGATGGTGGTTGGGTTCCGAGAAGGACTGTTTTGAGAAAGCAGGCCCAAGGTGCAACACTTATTAAAACTCTGATTGGCTCATGCTTGTGAATGTCCCATTGGTCAAAGCCACATGTCCACATGGCCAGCCCATCAATGTGGGAAGGGACACATAAAAGTGTGAACTCTGGGAGATGTGGCACACTGAACACCACCAATGCAGTAATCTACTACAGCTGGTGAATCCCTCCTCTCCCCATGGGAAGCCATGACACCCTGGGCCACCCTCCTCTCTCCCCAGAGCTAGGAGACAGGAAGGTTTCTCAGCAGAGAGCCATCTCCCAGAGGCCAGGGAGTCAAGTCAGCCACTCTTGAGGTGAGGAGAACTTTCCTCGAGTCACCTCATGGTAAGGCCCAAAAGTAACAAAAAGCATGCCTGATGTCTTCTCAGATCCTTGGGGTGTGGATGGGACTTCCACTTGCACTCACCCACTCACTGAAAACAGTGTCTGCATGCTGCTGTTATGAAACATTCCTGGACAGAAGCGATCCTTTGTTAACGAGGTAGGAGAGGAACCTATGAATTCTGCCTTGCAATCTCCTCAGCCATGGAAACACCTCTCCCTCTCAGAGAAGCAAACGTGTCCTGCGGTGATGAACAGCATGGTCCCTGACAGCAGATGGCTTGGGTTCACATCCAAGCTCTGCTCCACACCAGCTCTACAGACTTGGGCACCTGCCCAACCTTCCCTCACTGAATTTTCATCAGGATCCCCTGTTCACACCCACCAGTGGTACAGGCATGACAGTCCCGTCAGGCAACACAGGAGAGTCCTGCTGGGTGGCACCTACAAGATGCCCAAAGTGACAGTCGTGCATGAACAGCCCTGTCCTGAACATGTGAAGTCACAGTCCATGTGAAGCACTCAAATACAGCCACTCATGAAATAAGCACCAGGCAAACACTTGCTATCATTCATGATGAATCCATAAAAAACTTTTTTCAAACTACAAAAACTAAAAGTAGCAAAAACCAAACTGATCTTGCAAATCTGAAAAAAGGAATAAACTAAAAAGGGGGGCTCACTCCCACAATCTCATCCTATAAAGAGTATCCTATTAACCACTTGACATGTGTTTTTCTATAAAATACATATACATTATCTCTTCTTTACCAAAAATTCTCAATCTACTCTTTACTGTTTGTAGCCTGCCAATTTAAACTTGATATAGCAAAAATACTGGCCATTTGTATTACTCTCCAATTTGCTTTTTCTGTCTGCATGTATTTTGCTGTATAAAACATCCCTTACTACAGGACATTACAGAATTTGTGATTTCTCATAAATGTAAGCAGAACTGTGATGAATATACTCATCCACATCCGTTATATTCTCAACAAATTCCTAGAAAAAGAAATTCTGGGCTCACAGGGAATGCCTAGCTTTAGGGCTGACTGATTCCGGTATCGCTGGACTGGCCTGGAGAGGCATGTACCTGGGAGGCACAGTAGGAAGGAACGCATACGTGTGCTCCATGTCCGGTCAGCCATGGGACTGCCTTCTCACCAGGGACTTAACAGTGCCAGCCTCCAAGGCCAGAGACATCCTGTTGTGGTGCAGCCTCCCCTCCTACACCCTCTCTGCACACAAGATCTCATTATGCCTCCCAGATCCACACACCTGCTCTGATGACTGTATCTCTGCCTGACAGTCCCACAAGGTCCTCTCAGCTCCTCCTAATTCAGCCTCCTTGTCCGCTTCCCATAACCTGTCTGGGAAAGTGGCCCCAGGCTTTCAAGTCTGGCTCTACATCTGCTAGCCATCACACAGCCTGGCTGTGGACAAAAGACACAGCCTTCTTGAGCTGCAAACTGGGACTGTAATGTGGCCATCTCAGGAATGGAGGATTCTGTGAGGTGACGGAGGTCCTGGGGCTTAGAGTTAATGCTCAGTAATGGTAATAAGAGCAATTTTGAGTGTGATGTTTATTCTTCACCCAGCGCTCCAACTGAGAAACTCACAGCCAACTTCTTTCCTCATCCCAAGCTCTCTGCTCTTCCACATACCCAGGCAGTGAGCCACATAAATGGCCCCTGAACTATTCCTGCTGCCCTGTTCCTTGCATGCACACATCAGCCAATGGTCTCCTAGTTCCCTCCTCACCCGGAGCCAGCACACAGCAAATGCCTGGAAAACCACGTGAGCAAACAGTACATTGGGTCCCAACACCGAGGAGCTGTGCGACGACAGCAAATCACCTCCTCTCTCCAGACCCTGCTTCCTCACCTGGAAAAGCCTTTCTAAGGCCATCCCAGCTGGAACCGCCGTGATCCACCCCCCACCCCCAGGGAACCCAGGAGCCTGGCTGCATAACTCAGGCAGGCTGATTTGAGTGGGAGAGGAATGAGATAACACCTACTAGATGACCTCTTTTTATCTCCTAAACCATCAAACTCTCCCTGAGATTTCTGGACTACCGTCCCTTGGCTGGCTCAGAAATTTATTAGTTCTACCAATATTTTCTTTGTAGTTCTATAAAGCAAGCTCAAACTCAGTGAGCACTGCCTATGCAAAGACCTTAAACCACATGTTTATTTTCCTGAGCTATAAAAAGTTTATAGGGAACTGGACTGCTTGTCCAGCATCATGCTCAGAATTGCTACTACATACCCCAGGAAGACAGAGGGCTCTGTGTCAGCCTAGAGAAGGGGGGGTGGAGAGGAAGTAGGTGGGAGATAGCTGTCCAGCCCTCCAGAAAAGGGCACAGGGCATGGGACAGGATAACACAGTTGCAAATCCAGAGAAGGGGAGACAGATGGAGGAGACTGAAGCCTAACTACTCCATGCAGCAAAGCCATGTGGTCAGAATGCTGAAAGACATGGTTCTGCGCTTCAGGTCTCTCTCTTGTCAAAGCGTCTTTGAGGACACTGAGTCAGCAGAAGCACTGGGACTGGCCCTGGCTGAAGCCCCCCGCCCTCTTCTAATATAATCCCTCCTAGAATATGGAGTTCTAGAGGCCAGAACAAAGTACCCAAGAGAGACACCTTTGTTCTGATGCCCTCAGGTTGCCCACTGATCCCAGCCCATCCATTTTACTCATCTCCAACTACCCCAATACTTCACAAGAATGAGGCCAGGATGTCATTCAGAACATGGATCCCCTGACAGGTTTATCCACCAGCATGACATTTCTGGAATCCCTGATTTAGACGAGTCTCTGAGACTAGAGTACTTCCTCTTAGAACACAGGTTCTGGTTTTCCAGCTGAGGCCAAGACCTTCAAGGGCACATCTTGGTTGGCTACTGAGCCCAGCATGTACCCCTGGCCAAGGCACCGTAAAGCTGGCTATGTCTGGGTCCTTGATTCCCCAGCCCACTTCCTACTGTGCACCATCCAGGACCTCCAGGGGGTCACATCACAAGAGGAAGGGAGTAAAAAGAGGTGTGTGAAGACCCTTGGTCTCCAGCACTAGGTGAGGGTGAGTGCTAGATGGAGGTCACTCAGTTACATCCAAGGTCTCTTCAACCCTGAAGTCCTATGACTCTTTAGTCAAAAGAAGAAAACATAAATAAATAAAGGACCCATTTGCTCCGAGAAGTGATTCCCAGCCTTCACAAGTATAACACCTAATCTCTACTGCAAACATTTCATAATGCTCTTTCACTATCCTGAAAATGAAAAATAATCCACACTCATGCTTTAGAGGATGAACACGAACCTCATAAGCCTTTGGAAGTTAAATCGGACAATACTGACAAAGGGCATCTCACACCCCAAAGCACAAAGCGAGAGCTCCCTCGTTTTATTCTGTGGTAATACCAATCGCCTGAGTTCCCTGAGCCCACCTGAGGCACAGACACCTGAATGGGCCCTCACCGTCTCCGGCCCCAAGAAAGTGGCGGCCTAGGCCGAAGCCCCATGCGAGATGAGGCTGGGTGGGTTCTCCACCTACAGACCCCAAAGGGACACCCACCCAGGGCTCCCTTCCTGGGGAATCACGGGAAATTGCGCAGGAACAGGAAACACAGGGCCTCCCACGCCTGCGAGCAACTGCAAGGAGCCTCTGGGGTCCCTGCATGGGGGTGACTGGCTTCCCCCCACTCACCTGCCGTAGCATCACAACCTCATGCCAGGGTGGAGCCTCAAGGATAGCATCGTACTTCGGCTGGATCCTGCGGCCCCCACCTGCTGAGAGACACCACGCAGGGCTTTAGGAGAGGGCATAAGCACCTGGGAGCATCTGCGCATGCCCACACACCCTTGTTACCCTCACGCACACCCCTCCCACCTGTGCGCGCCTGAGCGCCTGCCTCATAGTACTTGCCACGTGCGTCCTTATGTGCTCCGCCCACGTACGCCCCACTCCTGAGCGTGCCCCACAACCTTCCGCCTGCCTGTGTACGGCCCACCTGGGTGCGTCGTGGTGTTCACCTGCGGGTGTTCTCGGGGCCTCGGCGTGCTCCGTTCCTGCTCAGCTGAGAGCGCCTGGCTCAACTCCCGTTGGGGCCCCGCTTCCCTGCGGCACCCATGGAAGAACCGAGATGCTGGGCTGGGAGAGAACACAGCTGACCACTTGCGGAGTTCGGAGTTAAAACCAGTTTTTCTCCTGGGAGAATTTCTTTCAGCCGCTGCATGTGGCCTTCACCCTCTGCAGTGTTCAGAGCCGGGCGGCTGTTACTCAGCACACCTCAGATTTCAGGGGCTGTATCATCCCTTACAGAGAGGGGCGCTGTGAGTTCCCAAAGCTCTAGAGTCCTGGCCAAATAACCAGCCACGTGCACAGAATCATGCATTTGACGTTTCATGTTTTATCTTAAAAACTTTTAAAGGTTGCTTCATAACACATCCGCGTTTCTCGTCCTATAAAAATGTTTGAAAGGTGTAACACTTGAGCAAAGGTGGCTCTCAGGGCGCCTTTCTATAACCAGGCACAGACTCTGTCTCCAGGCAGCCTACGGCCAGGGGCTCTGGAGCCTTCTGTGTCCAGACCCTGTCCAGGGGCGCCCAGGGACCTCCACCCCAAAATAACATTTTAAATGGATGAAGTAAAACACACAAGAACATAGAGAAATACAGCTGTATCAAACTATAACACTTTTCTTAAACTTAGTTTCGGATATATTACAGGCTTTTTAAAGATAGCTTTTTAAAAAACCAGCTCACCTATTTTTACTGGTATGTTTTCACTACATGATAATTACCCATTCCCATTTCTCCAAGTCTTGACCCAGGTGCTCCTAGAGTCACTTCCAGGCTCACATGGTACCTTCTTTTGCTGCAGAAGAGGGGAAGAAGGTCCCTCATATTAGGAGAGGGACTCTAGGTACCATGGCGCTGAAAGAGAAGTGCCTGAGACCAGCGAGCACCTTTCAAACCCCCCGAAGTCAGGCGCTCAGCCCTCTCAGTCACATCTTGCAGCATTCTGACTATCAAGAAGGATCTATATGCAAATTTCAGAACCTGCCTGTTGGTTCTCTTTGCAAAGAGTTAGAATGGTGGCATGGGAGGAAATCCAGAGAGACAGGCTAATGGGTGTAGAAGACTGCTAATGGGACCTTCAGGTCCCCAGGCTGTCAGCCCTGTCTCCCTTAAGCACAAATTTGGAGTTCCAATTCAGCGAGGTGGAGTTGTGTCTCATTTGTTGATTTGAGGGAAGAAAAAAAACCAAATCACTTTTCTTTTGGAGGCTTTGTATTTTAAGAAAATCAATATTTTAACCATTCATGTATTCAGTGAAGGTGAGGGTTTGTTTTCATGCACTAGGTTGAGGGGAAGTTAGGAACAATTTTCATCATATGCTAGAAATTATTTCTTTGCATTTGGCTCCATACAGCATGCATTTGGAAATAAGAATGACACCGCTTGTGAACAGGAGTGTATTTTTTTTTACAACTTCTGTTACTGTTTAATTTTTCAACAACTTTTTTTCTCCTGAAGATGAAATATCTACTTTTTAAAAGAAAACCAGGGGCTGGGGATTTAGCTCAGTGGTTCTGGCGCCTGCCACACAAGCACAAGGTCCCGAGTTTGATCCCTGGTACCAAAAAAAAAGAAGAAGAAAAAGAAAAGAAAAGCTGAAAATTATAATCAGAATGCACCTGGGATGTCTGACTTTAAAGTTTAGGGGTCAAAACATAGCCCCCCAGTGTTGTCTCAAGGGCACTGCACATGGACCCAGTATATTGAGTGTATCAACCTGTCTCTCCCTTTAGGTCCCCTCCCCTGTATGTCCAGGAAATCTCAGATGTCAATCTTGCTGTTCTCAACAGAATCTAGATATGTTAAGAATTACAGAGTCCCTCCACATATGGCTACTGACTAGACTCGAAGCACCTAGTCACTTGTGAGTCTTGAGCTCTGGTTATTGTCACTCAACTGGCTTTATTTCAGATTTACTGCACCCTCACATCCCGGGACTATAACCTGGGATTTGGCTCTATCCTGACTAATGTTGCCGTGAAATCTCAGGGAAGAGAGGTTGGGATCTTGTTTTAGTTTCTCCCAGAAGGCTCTTGAACTCCTTATGTAAATTTGCTCACATCTATCCAGTAAGTTTCAAGTTAATTATACACAAACTGCCAAAGAAAATCAGCTGCTACTACTGGTCTATCACCTACTACTGGCCTACTGCTGCAAAACAAGCCACCCCATAACACACTGGCTTCGTGCAAGAACCACATATTTGCTCATGATTCTACAGTCTGGAGGCTGGACTGAGGAGGAATGAACAAAAGTCTTACTCAAATGCTTGGCCCTTCGGCTGCTGTGGCTGGAACAACATAGAGCAGTGACACCTGTGTCCCTAACGGAGAAGCCTGTCTCATATGGGCCTGTGCAAGAGTTCCAAAATGGCTGGAGCTTCCAGACCTCCCAGGGTCTCAGAGGTTCCAGAAGATCACTTCCCACAAAGTCAGCCCAGACTGCAGGGGAGAATAGAATCTCAGTGCCTGCAAGTATAGGAAGAATTGTCACTGGCTGTGGTTGCAGACCAGTCTTACCCTGGCCAATGCACCACAGATGACAACTGCATCCTACCCTGGTGGGTTTCATGACACTGGAAAGGGGGGCAAGGGCCTGAGCCCATGTGCGTCTGTGTGTGTGTGTGTGTGTGTGTGTGTGTGTGTGTGTGTGTGTAAGATGCAGGACAGTAGTGGGGCAAGCTGGGGTGAAGTGGGGGCAGAGTGGCTCCAAAACACCGGGCCTGCAGAGCCCTTCCCCACAAGCCAAGCTAAGCCAAGCTAAAACTGAAAGCAAACAAAAAAAAACTCCTCAGAGGCTGCAGAAATCTTTCCATGCAAGGTGAGTTATTGTCTCTAAGTAGTAAATAAAAATACAAGTTGGTCAGTTAACTCAGCCAGATCAAAGGCAGAAGGAGCCCTATATCTCTCTGGCCCCTTGCCAGATAAGGCCTGTAGTGAAGTGAGAAACACCCACAAGCAGATTGTGTGGCAGATCCATCTGTCATCTGTACAGATGCAATGCACATTGTCATTACTTGTTTAATGTGGATGATATAAACTTACTTCATAAACTGATAAAGTCTCAGTTGATGATTTTTTTTACCCACAGGCTGTATTGACCTTAAGACAGAAGAGGCCTAGATTGGAATTCTGCCCCCGTGGGTGTGTCTGGGGAGCACATGGCTGAGGTCATAGAAGCAAGTGTGACCAGAGGAACAAAGAGTAGCTGGAGGAACACAGCCTAAGGGACAAGGCAGCCATGTGAGGCCAACGTGAACCAGACAGGACAATCCCCTTCGGGAACAGAGGGTACCCAGAATTAGAGTCTGAGTTCAAATCTCTTGCTCTATTTTGTCACCTCTGAAGTACACATGGACTCATTTCTCATGTAAGGAGCTAGAAAGCAGAAGGGAAAGAGAAATGCATCACTACCAAGGTCTGGAACAGCACGGTTGTGGGAGCCTGAAGCCTTCCCAGATAACAAGAGAGGACTCTTCCCCTGGACTGTGGGCCAGAGCTAAGGGGATGTATTGGTCATTTTCTGGTCATCAGGACAAAATACCAGACACTTCCCGCTTAAAGGAGGAGAAGTTTATTTGGGCTCACAGTTTCACTGGATTCTGTCCATGGTCACCACCTCCAAGGCAGAAACCTAATGGCAGAACAGCTTGGTGGAGGAGAGCTGCTCACATCATGGCGGCCAGGAAGCAGAGGGAGAAGAGAGGAACCAGGATGAGAATGTGCCCTTCCAAGTGACCCACCCTTTCCAACCAGGGTCCACCTCCAAACATGAGACTTCTGAGGGACATTTGAGATCTAAACCATAACAGGAGACAGCTCCAAGAAATGTTTGGGGGACATTTGGCAGGAGCTCTGGGGATGAGAGCAGTAAGATATGAGTTCTTACTGTGAAGGAGGCCTCTGTGCTGCTAATTGGCTGGAGAGGGTGAGAAAACAGGGAGCCCAAGAGGACTTCTATTGACTCATTGTTCTTCGGTGTATGGATGTAAATCTCTATTCAGTATTTGAGATGCCACCAGCAAAGTGAGTAAGCCCTCTACACACTAGGGTCCCTGTGGTTCCCCAGGGGATCAAGGGATGCCACTGTAAACACCCTCCTGGGATGAGGAGATGGTGGAGGTACAACAGGATGCCCAATGTCCTGGTCCTCAGGTATCTCCAGTGCCCTCAGCACCTCATATGTCATCAGGTGGGTTGGAAATGCACGTGAACTCTAGCTCAGAGTAGCTGGGAAAATATATCTGAAGGGATGTCGTCATGGCTGACTCCCAACGTTTTCTACGAATTCAGTGGTTCGGAAATAACATGAGGTTGGAAGAAAAAATTCATCAATGGGCATGAACTTAGAACAAATATCTGCTGAACTTTCAGGTTGAGACTTATTTCTGCTGTGGGATCCTCTGAGTGCTTGTGGGCATTTTTTTGGTAAAGACTTTATGCTGCTCATTCAAATAAAAAATTTTTTTTAAAAACTGCCTCTGCCTTGGTCCTACCATACCAGGTTCTGAGACCTCCACTACTGCTATGTTCCAAGGTGCTTGTGGAGGTCATGATTTTCAAATCACTTTTGGATCCAGAGCCCGCACCCAGTGACATGCAGTATTTGCAGGTACATGGAGGTCCCCGGTGGTGATACCCGTCCTCCTCCCCTCCCCCCAGTTTCCATGAGCAAGAGAGAAACAAATCAACTCACATGGTTGGTTTTGAACTGAGCCAAACTGTGAACCCCAACCCAGCCCACACTGCTCTCTTCAACTAAAAGCCAAACCAAACCCAAGTGCTACTTTTCAAATGTTGCCACTAACCAAACCAAAGATTTTCCAAAAGCCCAGCAAAGCTGGTTTGAGGAAAAAAAAAATCACTGGATCTGTATAAATTTTTAAAAATGAAAATAAAAACCTGAACTGGAACAAAAACAAAACATAAAAGTGCTCTCCAAATTGGATGGCTATTTTACTTGGTTCAAATATCTGCTAAATATAAGGCCATAGTCTATGCCTATGCTGCAGAATTCAGCCAGAAAAAAATCTGTTTCTTGTAAGAATCTCTGTCTTCCAGGCAGTTACATGGCTTTTTGTGCTTCTAGTCATTCAGTCTTCTTCATTCTTCAGAAGTGATTTCCACCTTTGCTTCCATTGGGAAACTAAGGGCAAGAAGTGGGGAACTTGCCCTGGGCTAGCTGGGTCCCCGGGGCCGGGATGGATGTCTACACTGTACCACCCCTTGTGACAGAGACTGACTGTGACACTGAACAAGTGCTCTGTCATGGAGCAAGAGGCCCCTTAGCGGAAACCTTGGCACTCAGGAAGCGTTCCTCGTGTGGAACAGGAAATGGCATTTTTATTACTGAATCACTGCTGTGGGCTTTTAAATTAGGCAGCTCAGGAAATAGCATCTTAGGGTTTTGTGGCACATGTTTAAAATGGCTGATATCCTAAGGAGACCCCTTTGCTCCATGAGCAAGGCCACAGCCCTTCAAGAGTCGTCTCTATTCTGTGCTGCCCCACCTGCTCCCTCTGCCTGCTGTCTCCGGTGGCCACTCCTGGCCTCAGGAGGGAGGGCTGTGTTTTGGTTGTCCTTGCCTTTACCCTGATTGATACTGTTCAGATCTGCTCAGCTGTATCCAGCAACTTGTAGTAGCCCCTGCCATTCCCCAGGGACAGCTGAAGAGTGGTGCCAGATCCCTCGGCCATCCAGAGCCTCTGAATCAAGCTGTCCCTGAAGAACGCAAAGCTTGCCTCTAAAAAGTCTTCTCCAGAGCCACCCCCTGCGTGGAGATAATTGCTGTGCCTTAGTCACCTTGGATTCCTTGGGAAGCAGGTGGAAGAGGAGGCACAGAACTGGTCCTATGCCCAGGACATCCAGGAAAACCTGGGTGAAGAGGACAAGGCCCTGCCCTCACGCTCTTCAGGGCTTAGACCCATCATTGGGGACTAACGTCAGTGGGGCTTCATATGAACCCTGAATTTATGAGCATGGGCTAAATTGTTAAATGGCTCATAGCAACGCAAGCTTATTTCTTGCATAAATAATAGTTCTGCACAGCTGCTCAGAAAGGCAAGGTGATTTTCTTTGCTATTCTTCAGGATCCAGTCTCCTTCTGCCTGGTGGAGACTTTGATGATGTGCGTGTGCGTGAAGGGCTTGGGATGGGCTTGGGTGTCTGGGAGGGGTACTGAGGGGGAATGAGGAGTGCGCTGAGGGAAACAGGGTTAAGATCATGCATGAGCTTGAAGGCACAATGAGAACTTTGGATGCACTTCTGAATATGGTGGGAAGTCAGTGACATTTTTAGGAACAGCAACGACATGATCTGAATCTATTGATGAGCCCTGGAGCAGCTATGGTTTGGCGGTAAAGCAGAAAGAACAGCAAGTCGAGATGGTGAAGGCCACTCAGCAGGTGAGTGAGGTTGTCCTGAGGATGCTGGTGCCTGGAGAGGACAGGGCAGTGTGTGGATCAGGACACACAGGACTTCCTGATGGCTTTAAGAAACAAGCAAGAGGGCACCACTGAGAAGGAACCAGAGATTTCCAGTTTAAGAAGACTCCACTCCCCCTGGCTGAGAGAATACCAAGGCAGTAAGCAAAACGAAGAGTCCCGCTTTAGATGCATTAAGGACAAATTAGTAGATCAGCTAATGCTTTTGATTCTCTAGGAAGGACTATAGTTGCATGCGTGATGAAATATCCAAAGCACTTCATAGGGCATTAAATTCAGGACACACTGGAGTGATCTCCAGTCCTTTTCAGTTTGGTATCACTTTCAAAATACAATGTCCCACCTGGAAGGCAGGCTCCTCCTTCGAACAGGGAGGATGGCTGTGTGGTGCTGGTGGCTACAGGCTCCGGGCAGTTATGTAGGCGAGGGTAACACTGCAGGGCAGACTGGAGATCCAGGAGGCAGCAGCTGCTCGGGAAGACTGTAAAGCCACCCTGCAGATGAGCCACTAGCACAGGCTGCGGGTGGGTGAGGGCTGAGCCCTGGCCCAGGTGCCACTTTGGGGATGGGTCATCATCCTCATCTCCTCCGTTTCCATGTTTTGAGTCTAGAAAAGCCCCAAATGCCTTTGGGCTCCACACTCCCTTTCCTCGGTATGGAAGTCCCTACATATTTCAGGGAAATCTGTAACTGATTTGTGAGCAGTCTGCCTACCCTGGGGCAACTTTGTCACAAAGTATAGAATTTTCACATTCTTGTCAAAACCACTGATGTGTCCGCCCCGCACCCAGCACACTCCCGCCCCACCAATCAGGGCCTCTGCACCCCCATCTAACTGCTACAGGACGGATGCCAAACCCAGCGACTGGTTATCTCCGAAATAATTTCCATCTTCCACGGGGCCATGTGCTCCAGGGGAGCGGTGGGGAGAAGATACACTGTAAATTAGAACCGTTTATTTTCAGAAGCCGTGTTTTAGAAACTCGATAGCTGCCCCGTGTTCTTGATAACCGTGCTCCTTGGAGGCCAACCAGGAGGCTGGTTGATGCAGAGCCGGGTGCTCCCCAATGAGCCACTTGGATCCATCAGACAGCTCGGCCCCTTCCCTTGTATTTTGGGTTTATGGAAACCCCGAGTGCCTTTTGCCCCCACCCCGTTCCCTCTGGGTTGAAATTCTATGTATTTCAGAGAAATTTTATCCATCTGTTTCCGATTCATTTACCCTAACTCATCATGATATTTGTTTTGCGAGAGATATTCAACAAGTAAGAAGTTATTTTCACATTCTTTGAAGAGAAAGGCTCGTGTCTCCTCATATACAAAGGGAACATCTAGGCTGGTAAATGCACCTGGATCTCTGAACTGCAGTCCCGGGAGAAGCTACGGCTGTGAGAGGAGGGATTGGAACCTGGCTCCATGCCCCACCCCACTCCTACCCAATCCGAGCCACTGAGCAGGAGGGAGGGGACCCACTTATGTGGCATTCATGGGACCTGGGGAGAGAGGAAATCACCTGGGGTCATGTGGTCTTCCAGGGCCACCTCCTGAAGGTCACAGAAGTGGACACGCAGCAGAGGCGCTGGGGTGGCAGTGTGGGCAAAGGAGACAAGTGGGTCAATGATGCTAGCTGAGGGCCATCATAGGAGCTGACCCCAACTCCTCCCAGGAACCCCTGGCCTCATTTCGGAGTGGGCTTGGGCTGCCTTTTGTGGGTAGGGGGGTACTAGGTTGAACCCAGGATCTTCACACAGAGCTACATCTCAGCCCCTTTTTTATTTTAAGACAGGTTCTCACTAACTCTAAGTTGCCCAGGCTGGGCTTGAACTTTCAAACCTCCTGTCTCAGCCTCCTAGAATGCTGGGATTATAGGTGGGTAACACCAGACCCGGCTCTTTGGGCTGCTTCTCATAATGCATCCAGATGCCCCAACCTGGGGATAGCGGCAAAGGCATGAGGTAGGTGGGTATTTGTGCCACATACGGCCCCTCAGAGACAGGGCATGGTGGCCCCAGAGCACAGTTCTGGGCACAGCTGAAAAAGGTGGCCTCTGAAAGGGGAGGCACAGGAGCTCTGGGGTGGTCCCGGGTCAGAGTCTGAGTTTGGCCACCAGGAGCCCAGCTGTGAGGGGTATTGGCTCCTTTCCATGGTGGTTGTGGCTGCCTGTCCCTCCTGCCGACCCCCAGCCTTGTCCTGCCTCTGGCCACACCACAGCCCAGGCCGAGGGTCTGACCATCACCAGCATGCCCTTGGTAGTAGCGGCAGAGGCACTGGGCAGCAGCGGATGGGCCGAGCAGGCACCATCTGGGAATGATTAGAGGCCGACTCTCACCCGGGGCCTCTGTAAACCATCCATCAGGCTGGCCAGGAGGGAAAACACAACCTTCTTTCCCTTTTTATTTATTTATTCTCTGCTTTGTTTATAGTGACAGTGGTCACAGTTTCCCTGAAAGGAAATCACTGAAAATTACAGGGTGTTTGGTTGGGCTTTTTAAAAATTAATTTCCTCTATTTTTGCACGAATTTGATTTGCTCTCATTCCCATCCACTACCTCACGCTTCGTGAAAAATCTCTTTTGATTTGTTCTTAATGTGGAAAAAGTTGGCAGTTCCACAGGGCAGTTGGAAGAAATCCAAGGAGCACAAACCAGGTAGCACTTTCTGAGGCTGCCCAGCACCAGGAGCTCTAGGAAGCAAGGCCCAGGAGCCCTGGGCCTGCAGCCTTTTACTCAGCCTAACCTCCCCATTCCTCTGAGGTGAAGGTCATCACTTTGTTTCCTGGCCTCCTTGGCAGCTCCCTTCCATTTCCATTTCTAGACAAATTACCTCTCTGAAAGAATAACCCCACCGAAGGCCCACTCTTCCCACAAGCCTCAGTTTCCCTGTAGAGTGAGGTCTTGAGCATTATACCTCCTATGCACTGAGGTTTGAGCCAACTCTGAATTCAGCTCCTATCCATATCGTCTTACTTGTCCTGATAACAACCCAGGCTGGGGGGCGGAGGACAAGTGTTTTTACCCCCATTTTACAGATGAAGAAACTGAGGCTCTGAGAGCTTCGATTTTTATTTTATTAATTTTTTTTGAGACAGCATCACACTACTCAGTATGTAGCCCAGGCTAGCCTCAAACTCATGATCCTCCTGCCTCAGCCTCCCTGGTATGGTGGTACATGTTTGTAATCCCAGCACTCTGGGAGGCTGAGGCAGGAGGATAGAAAGTTCAAGCCCAGCCTGAGGAATTTAGGGACTTAGCAAGCTCCTGTCTCACAATTAAAATGGGCTGGGAATGCAGCTCAGTATAAAGGCTTTGAGTCCAATCCTCAGTACCAGAGTGGGGGGGCGGGGAGTCTGGAACTCAAGCCCACCTTTCTTGATTCTTAATGTTCATAACCACCATTGTTTTATTCTGTGCATTTTTCAGTAATAATACTGAACAGTTTTAGCATAATGGCATTCTGGAAGATTCTGTGACTTCAGTCTGGGTTTCCTTACCTGTGACACAGGGTCCCTAAGAACTTCCTTTTGTTAACTCAGTGGGTGCATTGTGCTTGCTTTATGCCTGGCACACTCCATGTGCTTTATCGTAACCCACTGCCTCACATCGACCCAAGAGGCAGGTGTCACCATGACCCACTTTGCCATATGAGACCACAGAGGTCTGGCAGATGAAGTAATTCACCCAAGGTCCCCCTGCACCTAGCCGTAGTAGAAACCACATGCAGATGTTGCCTGCCCAGCAGATGCCACTTAATGGCAGATCCTGCTTTGCAATGATGTTGTCTGAAGATGGCAGGTGGCGTGTGATGCAGGGAGGCACTCAGAGACCTGGGGCTGGAGCTAGGGTGCAGGTGGGCAAGGGGATGGAGTCAGGGCCTCGGCCCGGGGGCACACGGGGCATGTGGTGACCACAGGGCTGCCAGGATGGTCTGGAAATGGGTGTCATGAGCTTCAGGACAGCCTGGCGGTGGAGCTCAGAGCCCTACGTGTCAGATGGCTCTTCCCAGTTACCAGTTAAGGTTTCACTAAACAAAGGTTGAATTAGCAAATCTTCTGCAAGAAAAAGTGCATTTCTTTCACCTTTCTCCTATGTTAAAAATGCCACCCCCTAAAATAAATAAATAAATAATAAATACATAAATAAATAAGCCACCTTTGTCCTCCACACAGTTGCAGCCTGCAGCTTGGCTCCTTTCCCCAGCCTCTCCTCGTGTCCCTCAGAGACAAGTGGTGAGGAATCTTTGGCTTTCCTAGGAAATATTTTATTCCTAACCTTTCAATAGCATCTTCAACATGCAAAAGACAAATCCTGGCCTAAAAAGTCTAAGGTTAATCAGTCTTCCCTCCCTCCTAACAAAGGAAGGATCTGGAAAAGTTTATCCTCTGATGACCATCTCCATCTTCTGTGTGACTGTTTTCTAGGATATATATTTTTGTTCTCGCTCCCTTACTTCAAATCAGCTATCATTACTATTTTAAAATCAATAATTATTTAGTAGTAGTCAGTATTTACCAGCTTCTTTGCTCACCACATTATATTGGTTTGGTTTTTTTAATTCTTTTATTGGTACATTTTAGGTGTACAATACGTTTACATTTGTCATTGGCTGCTTGTACCTGTATATGATGTATCTTGGTTCTTATTTTTTCCCCATAACCTGTGCACCCTTCACCCCCTCCACCCTTCCCTATTTACATAGACTTCGTTTCCATTTTTTTTTCTTTTCTCATAACTTTTCCTTTCCTTTCTTCCCTTTCCCCTTTCCCTCCCACCACCCCTACACCTTTGGACCTTTTCCTATTTCAAATTATCAATTATTCATGTTAATCATTTTAATCCTTGTTTACACTTTCAGTTTCTCACACTAGAGAAACGATTCGGTATTTACACGTGTGTCCTATTTATTTTACTTAAGAATATGGCCTCAATATGCATCCATTTAGCTATAAATGACTCTAGTTTCTTGTTCTTTATGGCTGAGTAGTACTCCATTTTATTAAAAAAACACATCTTCTTTATCCAGTTTCCAGTTGATGGGCCCTTGGGCTGTTTCCAAACTATTACAAACTGTGCCACTATGAACATGGGTGCACATATATCGCTGTGGTATGATTCTTTCAATTCTTTGGGGAAGATACCCAGCAGGAGAATAGCTGGGTCAAATGAGACCTCCAGCCCTGGTTCTTTAAGGTACCTCCATACTGATTTCCACAGTGGTTGCACCAGTCTGCACTCCGACCAACAATGGAGAAGGGTTCCTTTCTCTCTACACCTCCGCCAACATTTGTTATTGGTTGATTTCTTGATAGCAGCCACTCTTTCTGGGGTGAGGTGGAATCTCAGTGTTGTTTTCATCTGCATCTCTCAAATGACCAGTGATGTTGAACATTTTTTCATATGTTTATTTGCTACTTTTACTTCTTTGTCTGAGAAATGTCTGTTCATTTCAGATGCCCATTTTTGAATTGGGTCTTTGAATTGGGGGGGGCCTGATTTTTTTCAGTTCTTTATATATTCTAGATAGTAGCCCTTTGTCTGAGGTACAGCTGCTAAAAATTTTTTCCCACATTGTAGGTTGTCTCTTAGCTCTGTTGGTGGTTTCTCTTGCAGTGCAGAAATTTTTAATAAGATGAGATCCCAGTTGTTGATTCTTTCTGCTAGTTCCTGTGCTACTGAGGTTTTGTTCATAAAGTCTTTCCCTATGCCAATGTCTTCAAGAGTTCTACCTAACTTATCTTCCAGCAAGTTTAGTGTTTCTGTCTTAATATTTAGATCTTTAATCCACTTCGATCTTAGTTTAGTGTATGGTGATAGATATGGGTGTAGTTTTAATCTCTGACAGGTTGAAATCCAGTTTTTCCAACACCATTTATTAAATAGGCTATCTTTCCTCCAATGAGGGTGGTTGGCTCCTTTGTCAAAGATGAGGTAGCTGAGTATGTCTGAAGTTGTTTCTGCATCTTCTAATCTATTCCACTGATCCTCAGGTCTGTTTCTTTGCCAGTACCGTGCTGTTTTTATCACAGTAGCTTTGTAGTATAGCTTCAAGTTGGGTATTCCGATACCCCCTGCCATGTCTCTGTTGCCCAGAATTGCTTTTGCTATTCTAGGACTCTTCTGGTTCCAAATGAATTTTTAGATTGTTTTCTCTAGTTCTGTGAAGTATATTGGTGGAATTTCAATCGACACTGCATTAAATCTATATAGCAGTTTGGGAAGTATGGCCATTTTCACTATATTGATTCTTCCTACCCAGGAACAAGGGATGTCTTTCCATTTTCTTATATCCCACTTTATATTGTTAGTAACAGAAAAATTGAGGTATCCAAGATTTAAGTATATACCATGGAAGAAAGTTAAAATTTTTTTCTAAAGTATATAAAGGAAACTCTAACTGGAAAAGATATTTTGTGTATTTAGATGGTGGGATGTAACATTATAAATATGAATTCTCAAAAAAAATTTTAAAAGGGGTGAATTCTCTCTTGCAATGACCTACAAATGCAATATAAACTTAATACTTGAAATTCATTGCATTTTGAGAAACAATGTGTTTATTTGAAAATTTAAGCATCTATAAAATTTATGTCAACAAAAGATCAAAAAAGAGAGATTTGCCTTACCAAACATTAACACATATTACAAAGAAATCAAAATGGGAAAAAAAATGGGATGTGAACAGGCAATTTACAGAAAAGGGGACTCAGGTAGCTAAACAAGCATTTGGAGAGATGCTCACATTCACCAAAAATCAGAGAAATGCAAATCAGATCAACACTATGTCCACCAACAGATGAATGGATAAAGAGAATGTAGTATTTATACACAATGAAGTACTACTCTGCCACAAAGAAGGATAAACTTGAGTCATTTGTAGGAAAATAGATGCACCTTGAGACCATAATGTTAAGTGACATAAGCCAGATACACAAGCTTAAGTATCATGTGGCTTCTCTTACATCAGAAACCCAAAGTATAAACAAAGAGCAAAATAAAAGATAGATAATAGGAAACAGAGAGCTAGATCTTTTGCAAATGGAAATAGAGCTAAGAGATGGAGGGAGAAGGGAGGGAGAAATGGGGGAGCAGACACAAAAAGAATTCAGATGTGTTACGTACATGATGAGTGTAGTCATTATGTACCACAAACACGTACTAATAAAAATAAAACTTTAAAAAACCACTACTGTATCACCCTGTACACTGGATGTCAGAATTGGAAGGCTGAGTAACATCAGGCTTGCATGGACTGGGGAAATTAGGAAATCTGTGTGTTGCTGGTAGCAGTGCAGATAGTTGTGCCCACACTGAGAAACAATCGGAAACACTGAAACAAGGGATACTTGCACCCTAAGCATCAGGAGTCCGAGTCCTGCCTCTGCAGCCTTGTGAATTCACCACCCAACCCATAAGGGCACACGTGTGTGAACTCAGCAACCACACGTCACTGTTTGTGGAAGTGGGAAGTGGAAGAAACCTTGTTGCAAGTAATAAAATGGGGAGAACGCACATTATTTAGTACTGTGTGGCAGAAAGCCTGGCGTGGCATGGATGTATGTTCAGAACAGGGTGTTTGGTGGGGAAAAAACCAAGAAGCAGAATGAGGCTCATAGGACAGTATTATTTATATAAAGTAAATATTTACACATTTAATATTATACTGTGTATTTATATGACTGTATACAAATTCAGGCATACTGGGGCAGCTGCCCACGGGAGAGAAGGGAGGCAGGAAAGGAGCACAAAAGGGAATCACCCCATCAAGGGCCTTGTACAGACATGGGACAGGTGCCTAGGCCTTGTACCGACATGGGACAGGTGTTGTGAATTGGACGTGATACTGCCCTGAGATCCGTGGAAAAGTGACAGTGAGAGAGACATCACTGTGTAGGGAGGAAAAGTCTATGCTCAGCATGTATTTTGAGGTTGCACAAAAGCACCTTTGGACTTATTTCTTTCCCTAGAGAGATTTGGGGAGCCTGGTGGGTCTCAGCACCTTAGGTTTGTGCTAACTGCGTCTCCAGCGTCGATTTCCACCTTGTCTTACAGAGCTAAGGCCTAAGGTAGTTTGAAAGTCAACTGGAAAACAATGCTTTGCTATGTATAAATATTTGTAAGAGAGGATCACCTTGAGAAGTTTTAACACCAAACATGCTGAAAGAAACTACAGAAAGAACTAGAAAACTTTGGTTTAAGGGTTGCTTAAAATTTGGGAGGGAAAACAACAAAAATAAGAAGCATCAGGTTAGATTTATGCATTTTTGTATTTTGAAAGTTTTATACATAACATTTTTGTCCTAGAGAAATTTTATTGCAAGATCTCTTCCTAAAACTTGTTGAGTTGCTTCTCTTGTATGGAATGATTCATACGCTAATTCATTTCATACTCCACAGAACCTGAGAATTGATATCATAACCCCACTTTATAGAAGAAAAAAATATAGAAGAATCCCACAAAGGGTGAGCGGCTTCCCAAGGGTCACAAGGCCAGAAAATGGAAGAGAAGGGTTTAACCCAGATCTGATCAGCCAGCTCCAAAGCGCCTGCTCTTTCTACTGCTATATACTGAAAGGCCTTTGAAACTGGGCATGATGGTGCATCCCAGTAATCCAGCAATATGGGATGCTGAAGCAGGAAGATCACAAGTTCAAGCCTAGCCTGGGCAACTGAGCAACTTTGGGAGAACTTGTGTCTAAATAAAAATTTTAAAAATGGGTGGGAATGTAGATCAGTATGAAGGCTCTGGATTCAACACACACACACACACACACACACACACACACACACACATAGGATTTGAATTTAAGGGCTTGCAAAGAGACCTGGTTTCAGCATTACCTTAGGATACACAGGATTCAGTGCATGTAAACAGAGCCATTCTGCATTTTAAGAGGAAAGGGATTCGGGCTGGGGATTTAGCTCAGTGGTTCTGCTGCCTGCCTTGCAAGCACAAGGTCCCAAGTTCAATCCCCGGTACCAAAAAAAAAAAAAAAAAAAAAGAGGAAAGGGATTTATACTATGAAGCAGTTGCTTGTAAAACCTCCTCGGAAAGGCTGGAGAGAGCGCTCTCTGGACCATCAGAAATGACTCTGGATTGCATAAAGTACCTGCCCATGGGGAAAGTGGGGACGTATGACATTCAGAGCCATCACAGGGGCCACTGAGTTCCACTCAGTAACTGAACCAAGAATCAAGAAACCAGGACAGGAAGCTGTCACTGTTACTAATATTGCTCCTAAACAGCCCAAAAGCATGAGACCCAGCACCTGCAATACTCTGTCCGCTGACACCAGCTGAGGCTATGTGGAGCAGCCCAGAGTTGTATTGGAAGCCCTAAGGTCATGCTATGAAAGTGAGAAAGTCAAGGAGCTAATGCTCAAAACTCAAGAGGATCTATTCCCTGCTTGAATCTTATCTAACCATCATCATACTTTATCACTCATCAGCAACATACCAAAAATGTAACCCCAGTCTCTTAATTTTCTGTTGCTGTTTTTTTGAAACAGATCTTTCTTTGTAGCCCAGGCTGGCCTCAAACACCCATCAATCCTCTTACCTCAGCTTCCCAAGTGCTAGGATGACAGGTGTGCACCACCAGTCTGGTTTATTATTCCCATTTTATGGGTGGAGTAATGAGAGCTCTGCCTGGTTAAATAACTCACCCGTTTACATCTCCATGCATATAGGACCCTGGATCCAAGCCTGGTGCTAGCCCTGTGTTGTTGCGTCTCTTATGCTTTTGAGCACCATGGTTGCCTCATGCAGACAGAACTGGGGGAGAGACATTTCTGGAGGAGAAAGCCCCTGAAGAGCAAGTGGGCAGTGTGGGGCTTCATCCCACCTCTGCCTGACTCAATATGAGACTTTCTCTGACCCACAGTTTCTTTACCTTCCTGAAAAGCAGGCAGCTTAGATGACTTTTAAAAGCCCTTCTAGCCATGCATGTGGGGCCAAGAAAACATCACACTCTATTTCACACTAAATTCCACCAAATTCCTCCTGCCCAGAACCCAGTGGCCACAGGGAAGAGCCCCCAGTTAACAGCTCTGTGGAGCCAGGGTGTGGACAAGCAGCTTCACAGGGCACCCGACCAAAAACATCCCCCAGGGCAAAGACCACCAGAGTGCTCTCCAAACCTGTGCAGAGTAGTGGCCACGATGGAAATCTGCAATTAGCTGTTTTAATCCCCAAAATAGCTGTGCTACAGTTGTATATAGTCATGTAGGAAAAGAGAAAACCAGGGGCCACTGCAGGAAGGTCAGGGGGAGCAGGAGACTGGGGCCTCCAAATGTCAATCTCCTATTTGAGTTGTGTGCGGTTGCAGATAATGTTCTGCTTTCCAGGGAGCTGACAGCCGGGATGAACGGCTGCTTAACCTGATTAGATATGCCTCAGCCACAGACACAGGGGCCACGACAGCTGCTCATTTGAGATGCATGCCACTGGCACCCGTCTGCAAGAAGAAAGGCTGGCCTCAAGCAGAGCAGCACATTCTTGGATGCAAACCTTATGGTTTCTGAGCAGCAAAAAAGGTTTGCAACAGCCTGAGGTTTCTTTACACTGAATATCCTTTGTTGAGGAGTGTTCAGAACAACAGGTAACTTTAGCACTTGATGGTAATCGCCACTTGTCATTCAGGACCTGGTAGTTGTGTACAGCACAGCCTTGCAGGAGCCCCATGGAAGGACAGAGGTGGGAGATAAAGGATCCCTCTGCATCCCTCACCTGCCCCTTCTAGACAGGAATCCAGAGCCTCCAAGTCCATCACAGGCCTGCCAGGGCTTTTGAATGCAAAACACGGGACATTGCAACAGGAACATCAGTATAGAGAACAGCAGCTGTTCCAGTCCCCCTGAAAGGACAGAGGTGCACACTGTACCCAGAGGTGCAGCAGAGACTTGACCTCTTCACAGAAACTGAGAGTCAATTGTCCTGGGAAGCTTTCACAGTTTCTTTTACAACTGGAACCTACTCAAGTACTGTTAACTACGAATCCTCAATCATACCGCTAATTTCTTTCTGAAGATGGACTTTTGCAAAGGTCTTTTCATAGGTCCCCTTGGCTCCCTGCTAGAGTTGGGATCTGGGATGGGACCCAAGCTCCATGAGGTCCAGGTGTGAGCCCCAGCTAGATAACATGGTACATGGGGGCACTTTAAGAAGTGAGACTAACAGGAGGTCCTCAGTAAACTGGGGGTGTGCCCTTGGAAGGGTGAGCGAGACTTCAGCACCTTCTTCTTCCTCTTGCTTTTTTTTTTTTTTTTGGTACTGGAGATTGAACTGGGGACCTTGCACTTGCAAGGCAGACACCAGGACCACTGAGCTAAATCCCCAGCCCCTTCCTCTTGTTTTCTGACAATGGTGTGAGCAGTTTTCATGACCTGCCTCACCACAGGCCCAAAGCCACGGACTGGACTCTCTGAATTTGTGAGCCACCATAATAACCCTTTTCTTTCTGTAATTTGACTCTCCTCATTATTTGTTACAGTAATGAGAAGCTGACTCATGCTCTCCCTCTCATCAGTGAAGAAAATGGACAGGATGTATGGATAGAAGGTCCAGCTTGGGTGCATGGAGCATCAGGATACCTCAGTTGGATGCATGGAAAGTCAAAGTGTCTACCTTGGGTTCAAATACCAGCTTAGCCTATTAATTGGAAATAATATGAATATCTCTTTATAGAGCTGTTGTGAGATTAAATGAGACGTGAAGTGTAAATCCCTCAGCAGAGGCCTGACTTCAACCACAGGCTCAGCAAATCTCAGCTGTCATTGTTACTCTCATTCATAATCCATCCTCTCCCCATCACCAGATTTTTCTTTGCTAGAACCCTCTCTGGTCACACCCCGGGTTAGGTTCCCCAGAAGATTATTCTGCCCTTTCTCACTTGTGTTATTAGAGATCTAAGTTCCTGGCTGGCAAGACTTGGAGCTAATTCACTTGTGCACTGTGAGCAGCACCACTCATGCAGAATGTGCTAATTATGCACCAACTGCAGCTCCATAACCCTCAAGATGCTCCAGAACCCTCTGCTGCTACCTAGGCTCCTATCTTTGTGTCTGGGTTTCTTTACTTGGACCCCAAATTTGCCTTGAATTTCTGCAGCCTCACATATCTGCTCATGCTATGTATATGTCTTACAACTGCATTCCTACCTCACCTCTCAAACTCTTCTTTATCCTTCAAAGCTGTCCTTAAATTATACTTTCTCAGTGACCCATTCCTAAATTCCACAGGCTTCTTGCTTCTCATCTCCTATAAAACTTGAGTTTAGTTCAAAAGTCAGGAAGCTTTTTGTTCTGCAAAGGGCCAGATAGTAAATACCTTGGCTTTATAGGCCATACAGTCTTTGTCCCTAGCATACAGCTCTACCAAAGCAGCCTTAATTATTACCTACACAAACAGGCATGTATGTTAGTCCTCTTTCTATTGCTGGGACAATATACCTGACATACACAACTTAAAGAAAGAGAGGTTTATTTTGGCTCACGGTTTCAGAGGTCTCAGTCCATGGTCACCTGGACCCAAGGCAGAAACATCATGGCAGAGGGGGAATAATGGGGGAAAGTTGCTCACCTCATGGCAGTCAGGAAGCAGAGAATGAGGGAAAGAGCCCAAGAAAAGTTAGACCCTTCAAATTGGCCCCCAGTGACTTATTTCCTCCAACTAGGCCTCACCTAAACTCCATTCAGCTGTGAAATCCCCATCGGTTAATCCATGGATGGGTGGCATCCTCACAATCTGATCATGTCTCTAGGCATCCCTTAATATGATCAAGTTGATGATCAAGATTAACCGTCACAGCATGGCTACATGCTAGTAACAGTTTATTTATAAAAACAAGTGGTGGGTTACATTTGGCCAACCTCTCCTCTAGTGCCTGGTGGCTTTGATCATAAGCTGACTTTATATTGCTGTGATTCAAGGCCAAATCTCCTCTCAACTTCAAGCGTGAAACTTTCTTGGGGACAAAACATTTTTCTGTTGCAATCACTCACGAGAAGCACACAGAAATTACATAATGGATACTTGGAGAAGGAGGAAAAGAGCAAGGAGTAAGAGGACTTGGGGCGAGGGTGGAAGAGGCAAACAGAGAAAAACACAGAGGGGCTGAGATTGCAAGAGGGTCAGAAAGAAAAAGAAGTACAGAGATAGAGACAAGACAGATAAGATTAGGGGAGCAGAGAGGCCAGAGAGCCCACAGCAGAATCTGCCCAGCACCAAGGTGTGGACAGGGGGAGAGCAGGGCCCGGGGCTAGTTGAGCCCTCACCATTGCAGTGTCAAGTCCGGACGCATACCTCCAAATGGCTCTGAAGAGGTGACTAAGTCAACATGAGACTGTTAGGTAGGCCCTAATCCGATTTGACCGGTGTCATAAGAAGAGGAAATTTGGTCACCCAGAAAGACAGCAGAGGTGGGCAAACAGAGACAGCCAGGTGCTGACGCAGCGAAAAGCCATTTGCACACCAGAGAAAAAGGTGCTTGGAGAAACAAGATCCGCCAACACCTTGATCCTGAACTTCTGGCCTCTAGAAATAGGAGGAAATAAGCTTCTGTGGCTTAAGCCACCCAGTCTGACTAACACCCACAGGAAGGCCAATTAGGAAAGCAGAGGAGGAAGGCCCCATACCTGCTAGGATTTCAGAAACTGTGCCTTTTATTTCTCAAACAGCATCGCTTTCTGTAGGCATTAGAGTCTTACTGGTGGGAGGGGAGGAAAGGGGAGAGTTAGGAATGGATTTGGTTTTCAGAACCTGGGTTTCAGGTGTGTAGCTCCAGGCCTGCATTTCTAAATACCATCAAATCCTCATGACGGTGCCCAGCACTGTCCTGGTCAGTGGCTCCACCGTTTTCCAGAAACATTTCTTGCATGTCCACTCAGACTTAATCACCTAAATACCTGCCATTTCACCTGGACTTCTGGAGGGTTTTGTTTGCTTTGTAGAGTTTCAGGAAAGCATTTGATTTTTTTACCCTTGTAAAACCTCCAGTTGGGTGAAATAATTTTATTTTCCCCTCTAGGTTTATTTTGTTTAGCAAAGCCCATTAGAACTCGCTTCACTTTTACATTTTTCTTCAGTCTGCTTGCAAAGTGTATTAACACAGTGGTTGAATTTCAATGGTTTGGATGGTTTTCAATGACTTCTGTGTTTTTATTCCCAATTCCTCAAATACTGGTTGCTATCTTAGGTGACCAGGTGACAGAGTTAATTATTAAATAGTGTTTTCACTGGGTAAAGACTTAAATGTGCAAATCAAAGTTGGAAACTTGATGTTCCTATAGATATTAGTTCAACTTGTGTACCAAGAAATCCAGCAGCCAATATCTCCTCTCTGCAGTAAGTGACTTGAGGACCTCATAAACCTGGCAAAAATTTTCCCATTCTGTAGGTTATCTCTTCACTCTGCTGGTGGTTTCCTACTTTGTACAGAAGCTTTTCAATTTGATATAACTCTGTTCATTGATTTTCAATAGTATTTCTTGTCCAATTGGGGTTCTGTTCACAAAGTCCTTGTCTATGCCTATGACTTCAAGAGTTTTACCTCTTCTATCTTCCAGTGGGTTAAGTATTTCTATTTTACTATTTGGATCTTTGAACCATTTTGATTTTAATTCAGTACATGGTGAGAGATATAGGTCTAGACTTAATCTTTTGCATGTATATTCTCAAAACACTAGAAATAGAAATTTCATTCGATGTAGCTATTCCCCTACTAGGAATCTCCCTGAAAGTATTAAAGACATCACATTGTAGGGGTACTTGCATACCCATGTTTATAGCAGCACAACTCATAATAGCTAAATCTTGCAAGTGGCCTATCTATCCATCAACAGATGAATAAATAAAGAAAATGCGCTATCTACACACAATGGTGTACTACTGTGCTATGAAGAAGGATAAATTTGAGTCATTTATAGAAAAATGGATGCACCTTGAAACCATAATGTAAAGTGAAATAACTCAGACACAAAATCTTAAATATCGCATGTTTCTCTCTTTTTTTTTTTGGTACTGGGGATCGAACTCTGATCCTTGCACTTGCGCAGCAGGCGGTGAAACCACTGAGCTAAATCCCCGGCCCTGCATGTTTCTCTTACACGAGGAATCCAAAGTATAAAGAAACTAAACAGCAAAATAAAAGATAATAGGAAACAGGGAGAGAGATGCTTTGCAAATGGGAAGAGGACCAAGACAGGGAGGCAGAGGGGAGAGGGAAAGAAGAACTAAGATGTGTTATATACAGGTACCAACTCCCCAGAATGAATGGAATCATTATATATCACAAACACGTACTAATAAAAATATTTTAAATCACAAAACTAAGGCCTTGGGCCCATGCTGTGCCTCTGGCCCAGAGGGGAACCTCTGCTAGTTTGGTCACCAAAGCCCCCTGAAAAGCCCAAGACAATTGGACCTCTCTGGGTCCCATTTTTGGAAAGTGGGAGTTTTCATTTTTGTATAACTTTGAGATGTTCACACCAGACTTCCAGACTTCGTGGTCTTGTAACGGTGCTGTGATGTTAGGTCCTGTTTTTTGTTATCACTCGGATTACGAAGATAAAGAAACCAAGAGTTTATTGAAAGCCGCCTCATACGTCAGTTCTCTTTTGGGACTGTACCTGGCCCACCAAGAGCTCAGCAGTGGAGTCGCTCGGGGCAGGAGTGGCCTCTTTCACTCTCTTTATGTCCCCTCCCTTCTTGGTCCCCAGTAACATCAGAAACAACATCAGTGTGCTGTGATTCTCAGTGGTAATTGTGATTTAACACAATGTTAACCAAAATGAGCAAGAACCTTAACTGTGGAGTTTCAGGGATCAGTGATCCAAAAAAGCAGTATGGTAGAGGTGTTTGTTTTTTTACCTTGAACTTTCCCAAAGACACTGCCCAAAATCATACCAGTGGAGGATGGAGCACCATCCAGCATCTCCAGAGGACAGCTCCGGGTGGGGTGGGCTGTGGGACAGGCTGGAGATGCTCTCTGTGGCCACACAGGTCACCTCCTGGAAAGGAGGTGAAGGCACTGGTCAAGAACCAGGAGATTCTCCCAGAGAGATTCTACCAGCTTCGGGGTCCCTGAGGCTCAACCTTAGTGTAGAAACCAAGTATTTATACACACACTTCCCGTTAAGAGAAATGCCTCTGACATTTTGTCATCAAAAGGGACTTCTGCCCACCATAAGCATTCATTCCAAATTAGGCTGACTCCTGGCCAGGTTGTCCCCTGATCAATTTGGGAAGCTGCCCTATCCTACCCTGCAGGGAGCCAAAGGACAGCACACCATCCTCGGCCTGGGGCAGACCCCATGCGCCCAGCCCAGTCCTGGGCCCAGCAGCAGCTCTGGCATCTGTAGCCCCATGATTTAGTGAAGGCGTTGGGGATTATCATGCTGGGAACCCACCCACCTCTGCCAGGCCACTGTGAATGAGGCCTTCTGTTTGGCTCCCTCTCCCTCCAGGTTTCTTGGAGCCAGAACTAAGAGAAAAGACACAGCAAGAGGCAATTTGGGGCCAGGGTCTAATATTTGAATATTACATGATGAAATAGTGGCCAATCAAGTCTGTTATTTTTGTCACTTTCTTTTCTCTCTTCCTCCCACTTCAGCTCACCCCACTGTCATCCTCACCCATCCTGCTGAGCCCTGTGGTGCCCTCGCTGCTGACCCAACAGTGGTAACTAGATGGTAGGTGAGTCACAGCTCAGTCACCAAAACAGAACACATCATCTGCTGCTATCCCCCATGAATGGCCACCAGAAAGAGCCTGGCAGCCAGGGGCTGGGGCCAACTCCTGAGCTCCCTGAGCCGGGCAGATTTAGCGTCCCACTTGCACAGAATCCCTTCTTGATCCAACTTAAGTTTCTGAGGGAAATCTAATGAGGAAAGGACTTAAGGTTTGGTGGTATTTTGAGGTCTAACAAGCATTCATCCATAAGAGAAAAAGCAAATGGTGGCCTAGATACCCAGATGCTTTCGAGTGACATCTTGAGGCAAATATTCAATGCCGGCAAGGTGCAGGATGAGGTCCCCTCTTTGATTCTTTTTCTGGCTGCCCTCAAAGCCCTCAGCTGCCTTTGGAGGAAGGCACTGATGATTCTCATGATTTTTAGTCATCTCCTCACAGCCGTCTGGAAGAAGCCTCAGGTTGGACTTCACAGTTCAGGCCTTTGTTTCACATACATTCCAGGCAGGCCGCAAATTCTACCTCGGATTAAAATCTTCTCTGGCATCAACTCTCTTTACCTGTCTGCACTATGAGGAAGTGTTTTCTTTTCGAGATAGACAGCATCTGGATTCTCTGAAGACTAAAAGCACGAGAGGGAAAACAAAAGGTGAGTGGCCGGGAGGGTCAGAGGGAAGAGGATGAGAAGAGGGAAGGAGCCTTTGTTGAGTCGGGAACCATTAAGAAGGGTTGGGCAAGACAGCCTTCAACAAAGTAGCTCTTTGTGGCTGTAAAATACTATTCTGGATGGAGTCCACCACAAACCACAGAACACCCAACCAAGAGGCCCTTGAAAGGAAGGAAACATGAACCCTGAACTTTTGGTGTCACCCTGCAGGCAGTGGCTGCTGGTGTGACAGGCACCCGCCAGGCCACTGGGGAACCCCAGGGAGATGCGTCCTTGTGCCTCAGGGGAACCTTGGGCTCTGCCTTTGGGGCCCCTTATGTCCAGGGTGAGGATGAGTATGGCTGGGTGCAGCTGCCCACTGTGGCTTAGATTTCTCGTGATTGCTACCGATGAAGTTGACTGGACTGTGGTGTCGCATAACCAAGATTGGTTGGCCATTCCGGAAATCTGAAGGTAAAAATAGCTGCACACCCGCCAGTCCCTGGCCAGGGCCACCATGCTGGACAGGAACAGTGGGCTGGAAAGTGCTGAGTTTCATGATCTTCTCTTCTTTCCGGTGGTGGGAGCTTCTCAGAACAAGAAGATCTGGGCTTTGCTTTCCCCTAAAACTTTCTCGGTGTTTCCCGGCCCCGCTGAGTCAGTGTCCTGGAGCTTGAGGAAGCCTGCGCTCCAGGAGAGCAGCTGGGTCTGAGTGCGGGGGCACCAGGAGTGAGCCCGTGTGGGCCCAGTGGCTGGGAGGTCACCACAAAGAGCACCCACTGCTTCCTGGCCTCCCTCGGCCCCACATCCCGTCACCAAGGATTCCAAAGTAGACTCCTCGGGCCAAAGCCTCCTCCTGGCTCCGTTGTACAGCCTCATGATGGTTCTGCCTGTGTTCCCCCCAGCAAACATCTTCACCCTGCGTTCTTCCTCCTCTGTCTCAGTAGGAGGCTGGTAAAGCACCAACCCCATGGTCCAGTCCTCTCCCCTGGCCGCCCTCCCAACACATGGCTCCACCTAATCTTAACCCTGCACCCTCTGTGCCGTATTTCCCACATTTTTATGGTAAATGTTCATTGCACAAACGTTATGGGATCCGCCCCCTCCCCAACATAAGAAATGTAACCTGCCCACAGGTGGCCCAAAGAAGCTGCATTAACTCCAAATGGAAGAAAGACACATTGGGACCAAAAGGACGTCTAAATTCTAGTTTTCAGAGAAGAGGTCTTTGATTTCTTTGTTAGGTTGATTCCTAGACATTTCAGTTTTTTGGATGCTATTGTGAAAGGAATTGTTTGCTCTATTTCTCTCTCAGTGAGTCTGTTGTTTGTGTAGGGAAAGCTATTGATTTTTGTGTGTTGACCTTGTAACCAGCTACTTGACTGAATTTGGTTATTATGTCTAGAAGACTTTTGGTGGAGTTCTTTGATTTCTTTCATTAGGTTGATTCCT
>NW_004624754.1:15322014-15463692 GCF_000247695.1 Heterocephalus glaber
TTTTGTGTGTTGACCTTGTAACCAGCTACTTGACTGAATTTGGTTATTATGTCTAGAAGACTTTTGGTGGAGTTCTTGGGGTCTTCTATATAGAGTATCCTGTCATCTGCAAATAATGACAATTTGACTTCTTCATTTCCTATCTTTAGTCCTTTTATTTCTTTCTCTTGTCTAATTGTTGTGGCTAATGCTTCCAAAACTATATTGAACAGGAGTGGTGATAGTGGACATTCTTGTCTTGTTCCTGATTTTAGTGGGAAGGATTTCAGTCTTTGACCATTTAGTATGATACTGGCTGTTGGTTTTTCATAGATGGCTTTTATCAGATTGCAGTAGAGACCTTCTATTCCAATTTTTTTGTAGGGTTTTTATCATAAATGTGTGTTGGATTTTGTCAAATGTTTTTTCTGCATCTATTGAGATGATCATATGGTGGTGGAAGGGAGTCTTCCTATTGCAATGCTCATGGGGTGGTTTCCCTGGGCTGACAAAAGTGAGGTGGTGCCAGCCCTTTGATGTGCCAAGTTAATAACTTGATGGGAATAATTTTAATCACTATGTTAATCTTTCAAATAAAAGGTATTTTTGAAAACAATGCATTACTGAATACAGCTGGTTGAGTTTCAAGCTTTGTTAGACTTTGCCAAATACAATTTATCATTCTCTTCATTGCAATCATTCAGAACTGGATTTTTAAAATATCTACTATTTGCATGCAAATAGCGTGTGTGAGTGCATACTTACTGCTACACTGGCCTGTGAGCTTTCTTTGAAAGGAACCGATTTATCCAGTTCTTCTCCAACACCCAGTAAGTGCTTCTGACATGTTTACTGAATTGGACAGGATTGCACAGATTAAAGATTCTTGTGGGAAATCTTGTTTACATTATTAATTGTCTTGGCTAGTTCTTTTCTTCTAGATAGCAATAAGATGCACTTCCTTTCCAGCCCCTTACCAAATCCAAAATTCTACCTTAGGGAGGGTCCGTCATCTCCCAGAAAGCCTGTGTCTGGATGTGTCCTATGGGCTCTTTCTTTCTTCCCAGTGTTCCCAGGAAAAGCTCAAACTGCAGGCTTCCCCCACCTGTGGAACACAATGCCTTCCCCCACCATGGTCCACTGATGCCCAGAGTCCCCACCTTGCATGCTGGCTGTAAGCTGGACATTGTGCATGCTCCATCCTGAGGGGAGAGTGATGCTGAGACGGATCGCCTGGTACGGGGCTAGGGGACAGTGCTCGGTACATCATGGGCTTCGGCACCAGGTCCACCCAATTCAAATCATAGCTCTGGTACTTTCCAGTATGTGACATTGGTTAATTCAGCTACTCTCTTTTTCTGTAAAAGACAAATCTATCTTATCTGTAAGAGTGCTGAAAGGACTAGAAATGAAATATGCAACATGGCTTTACAGTACCTGGTGACTATTTATTGGAGGAAAAACTTTATATATGTGCTTTGCTCACCATGAGTGAGTCACCCCTCTTCACAAAGGTTGATGCTTTCAGTCCCAGGCCAAGAAGCAGCTGAAGAATCCAGAAGCCAAATCCAACTTGCAGTGGCAGATCTTGGCCAGAGGTGGGAGAAGGACAGTAGTAGTACAGTAGTTGACACGAAGTGGCACCCCCTTTGTACCAAGCACTGGGCCAAGCACTTTGCAGGAAACATTTCATTTAATCCTCGCAATGCCCCTTTTACAGATGAAAAAAGTAAGGAGCAGGGAAGACAAGTCACCCAGCTGGCCAGAGTCAGGTGCTTCCAGAAAAGGATGGGTTCCTGGGATGTTCAGCCTCTGGAGGTTGCCCTTTCCTTGAGCCCCTAGTTGGGGTCCAATACAGAGCTGCAGATCTGCAGTTCAAGGCAAGAACGAGCCGTCTTTATGTGCGCAGCCCAGCCCAGAGTGAACACAGCCACACTTCCGCTGAGGAAACCGAGGCCTGTGGGGGTTAAAGAAAAGCTTCATCCCTTCCTGTGACTGCTCAGCACGGAGCAGGGACCAGCTAGATCCTGCCGGGGGCGGGGGAACCAGCCTCTTCCCTAAGCCGGCAGCATCCTCCACCTGACTCACGCTAACAAGCTTGGGGACGGGGTGGGAGGAAGATGATGGACAAAACTAGTACAGAAAAAACCCGATTGGAACATTTAGCTTCACTCGGGACCAGCTGCAAACTACACCTCTGCCTGCCAAGCCCACACTGTCATCCCGTTGCTGAGCCCCTTCTTAGTCATCGTCTGTCCCTCCAGAGGGGCTTGTAAGACAATTACAAAAATTCAGTGATAGTCTCTCCCAATTTTATATCTCTCAGCTTTTATTTCCCAGATTTTGCAGAATTTGCCCTCATTAAACATCCAAGTCCATGCTTCTATTAGTCCTGAGCCCAAGCCACCCTGAAGGGCCCCTCAAGCATATGTCAGTGTCTCCCTCTGCCTGATTCTATTATGCAGATCAAAGACCCAGGGCCGAATCCTGGGGTTCCTATGGGCATCATGGAGATCAAAAGGCCCTTGCATCACAATCCATCACAGCTGGGCGCCTGGTGTGGTGGGCAACATGGAAGTTAGTCAAGGTGAGTCTTTGCTTAAATTCTCTCTCTCAACCCTCTCCATGCAGCCCCTGCAGAGCACAAGTACACGCACACTCGTGTGCACACTCTCTCTGGTGTACAGAGTGCTCGGCGATGGGGACTAAGGACCTGTTTCCTTGCAACACGGGTCCTACCCTTCTGAGTTCAGAACATGGTGAGAACTGAGGCCGATGGTCAGAGGTGTGGGCCGGAAGCCCCCAGTGTCTTCAGCATCACGGAGAACCTCAGCTTCTCTCCACCTCAGTCCCCTCAACACATAACCCTGAATCCCTTTGAGGCCAGACCTAGAGGAGAGGGCTGTAATTTTCCCTCTGAGTTCCACTCACCACACCCTGAACTTGACCTTATATAGTTTGGTTCTGCAGTACTGGGGACTGAATCCAGGGTCCTGCTCACTGAGCTACGTTTCCAGAGGTTTTTTTACTTTTTGAGACAGGTCTTGCTAAAGAACCCAGGCTGGGCTTGAATTTGTAATCAATCCTCCTGCCTCAGCCCCCCAGAGTGCTGGGATGACAGGCATGTGCCACCAAGCCTAGCTGAACTTGTTTTTAAACAGACCCCAGAAGTATTTCTTCTTTGTCACCTCTGTTTAACTGAAGGGTATCCTAAGGTTGCAGGGTAACCAAAAATTGTTACCATTTGTGGCTACTTAATTGCTTAATGACCTGCTCAAACAACAATACACACAGAAATACTGAATACTAGTATTGATGTCACAATGTCACTTAAATTCCAAATTTTCAGTTTTAGGGTCCATCAAAACAGCATCATGAGCCAGGTACCTATAATCCCAGTACTCTAGAAGGCTGAGGCAGGAGGGTTGCAAGTCTGAGCCCAGACTGGGCAATTTAGCAACACCTTATCTCAAAATTAAAAACAAAGCAAAACAAAAAAACCAGCATCCTGCTCCTTTGTTGACCTTATTATAAGCCTTTATAAAATATACCACTTTTAGTGATTGCATTGTCTTTTGACAGACCTACTGAGAAGACACAAAGACCACTGGAACCATGTTTTTCTAGATTCTTCCAGCACTGGAGCTCTATGACCCCTGACTCCTTGTGGTGCCTGTATGGTTGGCATAGGATATGGAACAGGTATGGGGGAAACTAGCTCCATACACAGGGAGGAGGTTGAAGGGCAGGTGCCCCCTGAACGTTTGAGGAGAGGTATGAACAGACACTGTAGGCCTATGAGGGCAGACAGGGGCATCCCTTCCTCCTTCCCCGTATTCTGGTGCAGATGCACACACGGGTACCAATCACCCATCCCGCAGGGCTTGGAAATCCCAGGGACGGGTTCAATCCCTCTTGCAGCTTCTGGCTTTGTGTTGGAGGAAAATGACTGTCCTCTTAAACATGTGCCTGCAGCCCACAAGCTGCCTCATGTGGCTGTAGCAGTGGCTCCAGCTGCCCCTGAACCCGGGTGATCAGCTGGGATTCTGGCCTGAGGACCCAGGGAGCTGGTTTCCAGCCAATCCTCCTCTCCAGGAACCAGTGTGTTTCCGAGCTCTTCCTGTCTGCTCACAGGTGTCTGGGCAGTCACCAGCCTTTAAGTCCCAGGTTAAGACGATTCCCCAGCCCGACCTCTGGGTTCACAGAGTGGGCAGGGATATGCTGGGAGTCACACAGCCAAGGAGAGAGAAGGCACACTCACATTTAAGCCCGGATTCCAAGGAACTGTCTAGGAGTGATCTCAGTTCACATGAATGTGCATGAATTTTTGTTTTTCTGTTTATGGGTTTTGTTTTGGTTTTTGTTTTATTGAGACAAGTTCTCACTCTGTAATTCAGGCTGGCCTTGGACTCACTATGTACTCCAGGCTGGCTTTGAACTCACAGAAATCCTCCTGCCTCCCGAGTGCTGGGACTACAGGTGTGTGCCCCATGCCTGGCGTATGCTTTTGATTTTTTGAGACAAAGTCTCGCTATGTAATTCAGGCTGGCCTTGAACTCAAGGGGATCCTCCTTACAGGCACTATGCTTGGCTTGTGCAGGAGTTTAACGAGCAGGAAGAGGAGCAGGGGCAGGCTGGTGGCGATTGCCCTGTGGACTGTCCCCCTCCAAAGCCCTTCCATGGAGCCTGGAGGGGCCCTGCTCCTGGCCAGCTGCTTGGAGAGGAGACGGGGCAGGGTAAGCCTCAATGTTGGGGGAGACAGGACTGCAAGTGCTGTGCATCAGAGCCCGGGCCCCAGAATGCTCATCACTGGGGGCCATTGTGCTCTGAGCCAGGCCACCTGCCCATGCTGTGGATGACCACTCTGCTGCTCACCTTCTCCGTGACCAGCTGATATCCTGTCCCTCTTGGGTCTGGGTTTGCTCTTTGCTAACAAGAGAGGAAACATAACTAAAACAGCATGAAGCCACCACCGTGTCTCCAAAGCCATCTGCCGCCATAAAGCTCTTAGCCAGAGCTGGAAGGCACAGCCAGACACCCCCAGCCCCAGGCCAGTGACGTCTGTGTCCCATCGTGCCACCAGGCAGCATCTGGAGGGTATCTCACCCAGTCTTCACAGGGCACCCACCGTGTATAGGATGTGGGGTGCAGGGTGCTGGGTCCTAAGTACACATTGTGCCATTTACCAAGTCCCAGGCTCAGGAGCTTAGATAGCACCTGGAGCCCCATAGCCAGTAAGAGGCCACAGTGGAATGCAGCCTCTGTCTCCCCAAATCCATGAGCTTCCTGCTGAAAAATGCAACCTGAGTCACAGCAGGTGCTTGGGAAAAGCACTGAGACCATGAATGGGCACAGTGAGTCTCCACCAGGCAGGGAGACACACACAGCGGGCATTCATGGCCCAGTGGACAGAAACCGTGGGCATCCGTGAGACAGTGGCTTATGCTGTAGAAAAGGATGTTGAGGTCCCAGGAAGAATGTGGAGGTAACAACACAGGCAGCAAGTGGAAAGCCAGCTCTCCTGGCCAGGGAGGACTCAGCGGGGAGGAGTTTCTTTTGTCCTCTCTGCCTGCCAAGCAAGGCAACCCCTCCTGCTCCTGTCATCCAGTGTGGAGGCACCTCGTCCAAAGGCCACCCGGGCTTCATCTGAGAAGGAGAGGCCAGCCCAGGGCCCGGCTGTTCCCACGACCCTGTTGGTCCTTAGGAGACACCGGGATCAGCAGCCGGAGGGGCCCGGCCCTGCCTCCAAGGGGCCTGATGCTCAGGTGGGTGCCGACAGCCAGCTTAGCCCAGACTCATCTCCGAACTGCAGCTTGAGCTGAGGGGCCAGCATGAACTGTCTCTGAGCCTCCTCCGGGGGCAGGCTTGGCATCCCTGAGGTTGCTAAATGGCTCACAGATTGTCCTGCGTGCTGCTGCAGGAGTCAGGGGAAGAGTAGGACTGTCTGCCGCCTCTTCCTGGGAGCCCCTCTGCAGTGCGTCAGGATGTCATCAGCAAGGCCACATTAGAAGGCTTGGAGATGACATTTTCAGAACTGGAGCGTGACGGATGTGAGGGTGTGTGGGAGTCTAAGCCATGAACATATCAAAACCCTCCCTCCTGCCACCAGGGTGGGAGGCAGGGATGAATGAACGTTTCGAGCAACATGCTCACCTCCCAGTCCTGGACGAGGTGAGTTTCTCTCTCAACATCCCAGGCGCCCCATCCTCCAGCATGAAGGGAACCTGTGATCTAAGAGCCACCTCGGAGAGGCTCACCTGGAGCCCAGCCTCCTATGCCCCCCCCAGGCCTCTGTTCTCCTCCACACACCCAGGATGCTGTCCCTCCTGCCCTCGCCCCTCTCCTCACCATCCTCCCTCACTGGATATGTCTGTAGCTTCCACGTGGCCTGGCTCAAGAACGTCATCAGACTGGCGAGGTCTGGCCAGGCCTTGGGCCTCGTGTGCTGGCCTTGAGTATCACTGTCATCAGCAAGCACTGCGGCCACCTTCGCACACCCAGGATGCTGTCTTTTCAGTGTAGGCCCTATGAGTCCGTCTGGACCACCAACCAGAGTGCTGAAAGCTGGAGGGACAATTGCACATGGCCACATCCTGGGCTGGGTGACATTTCCCTGTCTGGGTCTCTCAAGAGTCAGAGTGAAGAGATGTCATCGTAGGAACCATTGTCTTTCTCCAGAACAACAGAGCAGGCTGGGTTGACAGAGCCAGCCACAGCCCTCGCCTGCCCTCCTGAGACAGTGCAGGCTCCAGGGGCTCAGGGCTCTGCCTCTGCTCCCACCTTCCTTCAAGGGGGTCTCAGTTTCCCCTCCCTCCCAGGCCTGAGGCAATAGCCAGGAAAAACTTACTGCTCCTGTTCCCTTAACCATTTTCTAAGTTTTATGAGAAACGCTGTGGTTATGATTCAATCCCAGACAATGACAAAGAAATAGAATATTGCTTTGTTCAAGAAACAGAATGATAAAGGCCAGATTGTGTTCTTTTTATTTAAATTCTCTCCCTTGCTTAAATTGGTGTCTACCATCTATTGATCATAATTCATAGTGGGAGAACCTATTCTTGTATGGCATTGTCGCTATTAAAAAATACAACCACTTGTATGGCAGCAAATTAAAATATAAATCAATGTGTAAGACCTCAAATTTAAAACCAGATTGTCTTTTATTCCTACATAAACTGGGCTATAAATGATATAAAACTATTTAGTAAGCTAAAGAAACCGTGCTGCAAACCAATCACTAAACCAATCACTGATTTCCAAATCACTTGTGAAATTTTAGAGATTGTTGCTACAATCTTTTCTTAGTTTACACAGCTGTCACTGGTCAAATCATAAACACATCAGATAATTTTCATCTAGAGAACTGTATCAGACACTTCCAAAGACTCTCCTTATAAGTTAGTAATCATTAGTGGCTTTCCGTGTGAGAAGGCAGATATTGTTTATGATGCCGAATCCTCCCTCAGTTCCTGCCCCCCAGTAACAAACCTTTTAATAGTGCTTATCACATTTTTATATTCCACATCTTCATTACTGAAGGAGTCACACAAAATTATTTATTGGAATATCACACTTAATTGGCCTAAGTTTATTAAGTTTTTAAATTTTCAAACCTAAATATCATTTATCCATCCTTCTGGTATCAGTACACTAAAAGATCATGAACATTCATTATATTTTTCATTTTTTTCATTATTAAACAATAAACACATTTTCTTTCTTTTAAAAATAATCTATAATCCTTTTCTCAGAACAGAGATTCTTTTTTTACTGTCTCAGATAACAACATACAGCAGGGCAGGGCCGGGGATTTAGCTCAGTGGTTTCGCCGCCTGCTGCGCAAGCGCAAGGACCCAAGTTCAATCCCGGGTACCAAAAAAAAATATATATATATATATATATACAGCAAATCAGCAGGATCTCAGCAGGAAGTAGATGGAGCTCACTGTGGGCGATTTGAAGGGAGTGGTAGGGGACTCTTTGCTGAGGGGCGTGCAGGGTGTGGGGAATTGACAAAGGACACTGCAAGACCCAGGACTTGTCACTGTCCAGAGCCATTCCTCAATCTAGACCTAACGTTCAGAGTCACCAGGCTGGAGAGGGCAGCCCAGGGCCCTTTGTCAGAGGAAGGAAGCCTCCAAGGAATGCCCTGGGACAAGGACTTTGACCTCTTGCCCTGCTCCCCTGGAAACTCTGGCTGGTGCCCAGAGACAGGCAGAGTTCCAGGGGTCACTGCTGAACCTGGAGGGACAGTGGGAGAGCAGAGCCAGCCAGGTGGAGAGAGGGCTGGAAGGATGAGCCCGGGACATGGTCCATTTCTCCATCGCTGTAATGTCTCCCGCTTCCCTTCCAGAGTTTCTTCTGTTTAATTTGTTATGCTCAGTCACTATAATTGTCCCCGCATTAGCCATCCCAAAACTTTCTTTCATGTAAAGCTAAAGAAAAATCATTATTTTTGTCAGGTGTCACTTCTTACAGTAGTCTCTAGAAATAAAATTTATTTTCAAAATGTCCAACTATTGCCATTTTTATTATTTTTGCTAAATATCCAATAGTTGACACAATTTCCAACCTGCTTCTACAGCTCTTAGGCGGCAGGCTGGTTCTAGAGCCTGAATATCCTTCCAGTTTCCATAAATTAAAGTTGAAACTCTTCAAATATGTCATTTAATCCCTTCCAAGCTTTTGTCTGGATAAGGGTGGTACACAGAGTTTGTGGAGGGAGGATTTAAAGGGATATGCTGTATATCACTCACTGAGTCTTTCAAAGTCACTCAACACAGTGACAGACTGTGTCAAACTAAAGCACCTGGAAATTTTTCCAAAATTTTTGGTTGCAACCTCAGATTTTTCCTTACAACATTCCACCTATACTCTAGGTAAAAATTTCACTAAGATTTTCATACAACAATTTCACAGTGAAAAATTAGTCTTTGATTATTGATAAACTTCGCTGTATTACTTCAGATAGTACTTTCAGTTCCCTAAGACCAACAAAATCCATTAAACTATCTTCAAAGTCTTAAATTTCGTATGTAACACTTTAATGTGAAACAGTTGAAACTTTGTCAGTAATGGTTGACATTTTATTGCCTTGATATATAAGTTTTCCAAAAGCCAATTTTCGTATCCTGGTAGGTAAATGTTTTGTAACAAGCAGAACCATAAATCTAGGCCGTAATATTTTCACATTGAAGTTTATTAAATATTTCATATCTGAGAATACTCAGTTGTTTTTAACTAACCACTTGATAGTGCTATAAAGTCTAGTAGCACTTTCAAAATGTTTATTTGTTCATTGGGGGGTTTTTTTAGAAATATTGATGGTTTCAAAAGCTGTTTTATGTAAGATTGATTCACAATCATCGTTTATTTTTTTCTTACTGATGACTGCAAGCTTTTGTCTGGACTAAAATAGATTGCTAAGTATTTAGAAGTCTTGACTTTTAATGATGTAGTTTTTGAGCATTATTTGCATCCTGTATTTACATTATTAGCAAAAACTGGCCATGTTTTGGCTTAAAAATCAAGCTGTAAATTGTTTTTCATTCTAGAAATACTATAAATTAGTCTATTTTGTACCAATACTTTTATACCATTGCCAGACATTCTATTTGGGTTTGTTGCATTTAACAGTTATGATATTTAGAAACACACCTCAACTTTTATGTTTCTTCATTCTGTGTGTGCAGGCTCTTTGGGTTTTAAGAGAGGATGTTTCACTAATGGAACTGGCAAGATGGTGGACTGAGTGAAAGAAAATCGAAGAAGCGAACTATTCACAGTGATCGAGAGGCAGAATGCTTGGATATAATTGCTAATTTACATACTAAACTGGGTAGCTGAGCCCCACCGTGTTGCTTTCTGGATTTTAAAAACTTGAAAACATTTGAGGGGCATTGAAAACCTCCGGTGGTGGTGGTGGGATTTCTGTGGGAGGCTCAAGGAGCCAAAAGCATCGGAAGCCTCGGTGCACTTGCAAGGTGGCTGGTGAGCTGGGACTTGACTGCCAGAAGTGGCCCTGTTGAGGTAACTCAGAGCAGACAGATGGTTCCAAGCCAAATTCGAAGGTGGAAGTGAATTCATGGGTGGAGCCAGAATGGAGGTTTGTAGAGCGAGGGTGATGTCACCATCCAGCAGAGTCGGTTCTGCCTTTCTGGTCTAAGCTCTCAGTGCAGCCTGGGCTTCCAGAGTCAAAAAGAGGGGTTGGAGCCACACACAGGGACTGGAGAGCCTGGGGTTGACTTCCTGCTTCCAGCCCTGGAGACAGCCACTGTCTCTCAGGCAGGGGACCCTAGGAGACAGAGGTGGTGGCAGACCTGTGGCAGAGGAGCTTCTGCCTTGTCTCCCAGGGTGGACAGATCTAGCAGCCTTAGCCAATGACAGCCCTGTGGATCTGGAAGAAAGACTCACCTTTCCCTTGTAGGGGACAAGGGGGTGACACGGCCTCCTGTGACTGCTCCTGGGAAGTGGAACCTCATTGGTGTGAGACCTGCTGGCAGGTTGAGATGTTCTCTGACAAGGGGCTGATGGGAAGCATAAAATGCAAAGGGAGAAGCCCCAGGTACTTAGGAGACATCCACTCATAATAAAAAGGGCTGGGGGTGCACCTCAGTGGTAGCGATTGCTTAACATGCTGGAGGCCCTGGATTCCAGCCCTGAGTTCCATCCCCAGTGCTGAAAACCAAAAAAGTAAGCAGAGAGGGGCCCTCAGTGCTGCACCTCTGGTGAGAGAGGTGGGGCTGGCCAGGCTGGATTAGGAGCCAGCTGGGGTAGAGGCTGCCACCCACTCCCTGCTGAGCCCCCAGCTGGCTGGTTTAGACCCCACTTAAGAAAGTATGGAGTCTGAGGGTCTAAAGCTTCAGCAAGTCACAGGGTGATCCTCAGGCCTGAGATCAGAGAAGGGAGCCGCTGGGTCACACAATTTGCATCGACTTAAAAGAGCAGCTGTTCACACTGGGGCCTGCCTGGGAGGGGCTGGGGTCAGAGACAGGAGATAGAGATCAGCTGAGGACTGGGAGCCTCCAGGGCACAGGCAACCAGTGGGAGCCTGAGTGTGAATAACTGTCCCCACCCCAAGATTATGGGGATATGGGGGCAGGGAACACAGCTAGGAACCACAGTTTCCATACAAATAAGGGGTAGCTCTCTGACAGCCAGGCACCCTCTGGATCTCCTCACCTGGCCCCCCGATAAGTGCAGGGCCTGGGCAGGTGCTGGGGAAGCAATGGTCCCGAGAGGGAGGGGTCCTGGGACCCAGATGGACAGTTCCTGTGGCATCCAGGGGCTCAAGGGCCAGACGCCCTCCACCCAGCCATGGGGGACAGGACCTTGGCAGGAAGCTGTGGAATTGGTTGGGGCTCTGGGTACCTTCCTCTCCTCTCCTCTCTCTCTCTCTCTCTCTCTCTCTCTCGGCCTCACATTTCTCAACCCCAAATGAGGACACCAGTCCACTTCAGGGGCATGGCATGTTCATGACACAGAGCAGGGGCACCAGCCTGTGGGCACAGGTCTTTGCCCTGGATGGCTACCCAGAGCAGAAGTCACCTTGAGCTCGGCTTGGAAGGCCCTAAACTGAAGCTGAGATATCACAGCATTTGTGTCATTTGTCCCTGCAGCAGTGAGCAGTGTAACTCTCCTCCAAAGGATGCAGCTGGTCTTGCATGATGCTTACCCCTCCTGGGGAAGACATGACAGCTGCTCTCAAGCCTGTGCGTCTGCACCGTTGGCCTGGACACCAGGCTGATACGCAAAGGGCAGCCAGCGGTGGACTGACTTTCTGCAGAGGCTGTGGTGTGGATGGCATGGGAGACTCTGGGAGACTCTGGGACCCTCAAGGTCAGGGTAATGACACCAGTGGGCCTCAGCCCTTGCTCACACAAGGCTCTCTGATGTCACTTCGAGAGATCTGGCTGCAGGAGGTGGCTGACTCAGCCAGGGTCTTATGGGATTTGAAGCCAGGCTCCAGAGTGTCTAGGATTGGGGTGGAGACCTCACACTGACAGAACAGCCCCCATTCTGCCCCAGGTCCCTGGTGGGGACCCCAATACCAGAGAACCTAGGGGGCTGCAATGACAGGATCTGAACCCTACACGCCAGGACCCCCACTCTGACTCCACTGCTCCCCTCCGACCCCACTGACCCTCAGACACCTGTGGGCCCTCAGGGCATGGTCCCCTGGTCTGATCCAGGCCCAGTCTCTGCCCTGAGGGCCTTGCTCTCCAAGGACCAGCAGCACAGAGGGGCTGGAGTCCTGCTCCTCTCTGAGGCCCCCAGGGAGACATCTGGGGCAGTGGTCAGGTTCGGGCTGGGCGCTGAATCCTGGCTTAGCTTAAGCCTCACCACCACCTCACCCAGCTCTCAGTCGGCCTTGAGGGCTGGCAGAGCTCAAGGGTTAGGCGCTTTCTGATTTCTCCAGCCCTGGTGAAGCCCTCACCCCTGTAACCAGTCAGCATCCTCCCCAGGGCTGTGCCTCTGGCTGTGATCGGTGTGAACTAAAGGTTCCAGGAGAACCCTGCGTTCCTCCTGGGCAGCTGTTCTTGTACTCTGGAGTTATCTTAAAAACTGAAAAATAGCTGAGTGCAGGCAGGGTGCATGCCTATCATCCTGGCTACTCAGGAGGCTGAGGCAGGAGGATTGCAAGTTTGAGGGTGGCCTGAGCAACTTAGCAAGACTGTTTCCAAATACGTTTTTTTAAAAGAGGGCTGGGGATGTGGTTCTGTGGTTGAGCACTTACCTAACCTACACAAGACCTGGGTTCCATCCCCAGCACCACAGAAAACCCAGCCCCTTCCCTCAAGGTTGGGAACTCTATAGGGACCCATCAGGACGGCAAGCAGAAGTAAGCAGAAGTCTCGACCGTGGGCAGAGACCAGGCTCCACACACAACAGTGCTGGCCTGGCCTCCGGCTGTCCTGGCCGCCTGGCCCAAATCCTTCCAGGTCCCTACAGACCACCTCACGTGCCCAGGGCTCCATGCAGGTTTTGAGTAAGCGAAGAAAGAACGAACGCAGAAACTGTACACAGCAAAAGACAACGCACTGGCCGGGCATAGTATCATAGGCCTATCATCCCAGCACTCTGAGAGGCTGAGGCAGGAGCATCACAAGTTGAGTCCAGCCTGGGTAACTTAGTGACTTAGTGAGTCCCTGTCTCAAAATAAAAAATAAGCAAGGGCCAAGGATGCAGCTCAGGGCAAAGGCCCTGGGTTCAATGCCCAGTAACGAAAAACAAAAAAGACATGGTGCTTTGGACTGTGGTGATGGCAATCCGAATCCTGCTGTGGGGCAGGCACAGGCAGTCTTTAAACACTACCTGTGGGTCCCCCCTTGGTACCCACCTCAGGCTTGGACCTGCTACACCTCCTCCCGGGCCCTGGGGACAGTGCTAGAGGTCTGGGAGGCAGCCCCCGGGAGCCAGGTCCTGCCTGGTCAGGCCTCCCTGTCGGGCCCTGGCCCGTGACCCTGCCCTGGGGCCTCCTGGGGATTTCTCCACAGCGGAAGTAGGTTCAGAGCCGGGGAGAAGTGGGTGACTCAGGCCAAGGGTGGAAGGAAGAAGGCTGGGATGCAGGCCAGGCGCCTCCGGGCTGGATTAGGACTCAGACCTCTGACAATGGGCCTGGCGACAGGTTCACTTCCGAGGCCTGGTCAGGCCCAGGCTCGTGGTGCCCAGGGCTGATTCACCTTCCTGGCGCCATGGTGGTTCCCGAAGGCACCTGTCCTAGGGTTTCCAGCATGGGGAGCTCCAGGAGTGGGGGCAGCGGCGCTGAGAACCCCACCGAGCTGAGTACAGTGCTCGGAGTGGGCTCCCGCCTCCTCTCTTCTGTACCCGCCTCTTACAGCTGTGGAGGAAGCTCTGAGTACACAGAGTGCCTGTGGCCTCCCCAGGAGTCGAGTTGAGGGGTCTGAGAGAACGGGGTCTCCTCCCAGGTTCCCCAGCCTCAGTATCACCTACCCTTCCTGTCCCCAGCCCTTGTTAACTCTTGAATTTGCCCCTCTTCTCTGCTGTGCCTGCCACCTGAGTCTGATCCAGGGCCATCTGCTCTAGGGAGACCCCGTGGAGGACCCCCTCTTCCCCACATGCCACTGGGTCCACTCTGCTCTGCCCCCAACCCCTGCCCCAGCCCTCCTGTGCCTGTTCTTCACTGGACAATCTGAGTTTTCAATTCTACAATGGTGGGATGAATTGTGTGGAGAGCAGGTAGAACACTTTGTATGGAAATACAGTTGTACACTGCACAAATCCAGGGCACAGGAGACATCTACACAGATTAGCATGTGACTGGATGCCTGGAATTGTGCAGTACACACCCTGCACAACCACACATGTTAGCCCACTGTGTTTTCAGCTCCTGAAACAGAACCTGGCATTTGGCAGGTGCTCAGTGAGTATCGGTTGAATGAACACAGTTTGAAGCTGCTTAAACTAGGAGGATCACATTCGCATTCCTTGAATCTCACTGGGCTCCAAACATAATCAAAAGATCCTAGACCATTAGAGATGTAATGACAATTCTTCAAACACAAATATTGTTGTTGGCATTTGATCCATTAGCAGCAATAATACACATCCATCCTCTTTAATCCCCAACACAGTCAGAGGTTTACTGCACCCAGCCATTGTTTCCTTGTTACAAAGGAGGAGATTGTTCCCGGGGCAAAACCCAGATACCAGGATGTGGTGGAAGAGCCTCCCCCTCTCATAGTGTGGGATGTGGATGTGAAGTCTGGAACTACTGCAGCTTCTGTGTCACCATCTGGGAAATCAGGCTGATATGAAGCCATCTCTCCAACCCCTACCAAAAGGGCAGAGGTAAACAGATCACAAGAAATGGAAACAGCCCTGATCAAACCACTCCTGAAGGTCGAACCACTCCTCGAATTCTGATTATATTTTCTAGTAATTATTCCCTTACTATTCAAATCTGTTTTGAGCTGAATCATCTATGAATTGCATTAGAAATGATCCCACCGGCAGTCCGCCTGGGTTTGTTTCTCCTCACTTGGCCCCAGTTACAAGTAGCTGCTGCTGATAGTGGAGAAAGAGGTGGAGGAGGGAGCTGAGTTGCAGGGGACCAGAGTGAGGGCAGGGGCCTGCTGACGGGCATCCCATCATTGGTGCCTCTGTTTTCAGTTCCTTTTGCTTAATCAGAGAAAACCAGCCCTGCACTTTCAAGATCCCTCCTGAGCAGGCTCTGTCACTGTCAGGAAGAAAGCACTCAAAAGGCACTCAAAAGGGGAAGGGGGCAGAACAGCTTCCTCAGTGCAGGGACACAAATTACCCTCTCTGTGTTCTCCTGCCTCAGAGTCTGTGTCGTCTTCCTGGAGTTTGGCAGCCAGGGTTCCCCAAGTGTTCCCAGCCTGGCCACTGGTCTTCTCCCTCCAAGGACACAGATGTTTGGCCTTCTTTCCACCCAGCCACCCTTCTCCAGGAACCTCTGGTCCTAGAATAGTGGTGGGTGAGTTAAAACCTCCCCCAACTGTAGCTGTGTGGCCTGAGTCATGATTCCTAGCCTCTCTGAGACTTGATGTCTTCTTCCCTGAGTGGGGGTAGCCCTGTCACCAGGCAGTGGTCCTATTAAGTAAGAAAATATGTACCGAAGCACCAACCCTGACGTGTAGTAGGAGGTGGAACAATATGGAAAGAAAAGGCTGAATCTGTGCAGCTCAGGGAAGGACGGATCCTATTCCAGTGTCGACACTGGCTGGCTGGCCTGGAGAGGGCTTCCTCACAGCGCACTCAGGAGACTGAGGGGTGCTGGGGGGCCCAGGATGCAAGCCAAGGTGCTCCAGGACCTGGACAAAGCAGACTGCAAAAATACCCCGCCACGCCCAGCGCAGATTCGGCAGGAACCCACAGGTGCGATGCGGGGGAACAAAACACTGGGGCTCCGAGGTCCCCAGAGTGCTCACTGCCCCCTTCCACGTGGCATGTGGGGCCCCACGTGGTGTGCAGCCTGGGATGTCAGTGAAGCCTGGATTCGGGAGGGCAAGGACGCTAGAGACCCCGGATGACTGCAGGCCAGAAGGTACAAGCAGGGCCTTGCTGGGGCCTGGGCTGGCCTGTACCACACACACAGCTGGGCTCTGCGGTGGCCCTTTACTCCGCCTCACCTTCACCTTCTTCTTCTCTTCCCACCTGCCTTCAGCTCCAGCCTCACCCCAAGGGACAGAAGGGGAGGCAGGCTCAGTGTCCAGCTTCAACCCTGCTGTCCCCTTCCTTCCACGTGACAGGGACTCAGGATTTCCCTCGGTACTCTACACCCCTCATCTACAATAGTGTGGTTGTCATGACATCTTCCACTATCACGAGGCTCCAAAAAAGGACTAGCAGCCTGTAATCCTGCAGTCTAGGGGGATGAGGCAGAAGGGATCAATAGTTTGAGACTAAGGCCGGGGATTTAGCTCAGTGGTTCCAGCGCCTGCCTCAAAAACGTAAAGTCTGGAGTTCGATCCCCAGTACCAAAAAAAGTAATTAAAATTAAAATTAAAAAAAAATAGCTTGAGACCAGCCAGACAACTTAGTGACTTAGCATTACCCTGTCTCAAAATTTAAATTGTTTTTTAAAAGCTTGAGGATATAGCTCAGTGTGAAGGTCTTGGATTCAATTTCCAGTATACCCCAGAAAAAAAGGAACTAGGTGTGGAAAGAGTGCATGGTAAATGGCAGAGGGCTTCTGCCACCACCTGCTGCTTTCCTGTCCCGCAAGGCCCAGCTTCATGCCCACTTTGCCTGCCAGCCCAACCTGGGCTCAGGTCTTTTGGATTCACTCTCAGCATCCTTGGAAATGGCCTTCGAAGGCTGCTAAATCTCATCACTTCCAGGTGACTTGATATTTAGAAGCAACCACAACCACCCAAATGAAGTCAATCTCAGTGAATTAAGTGAGGAATCAAACTGGGGAACAGAACTTTTTGGTTCGTAATGAGGAGGGATGGAGTGGTTTATTTTTGTTTCCGATGTGGCCCACACAAATGGGCTCTGAAGACAAATCCAAAAGAGACACCACAGGCACTTGAGCAGTGACAGCCTCCCTGGAAGGGACAGAGCTTTCCAGAGGAGTGTCTCTGAGTCCTCGTCTGTTTGCTGAAAAAACACAGTCGTTATTTTATAATCATGTCTTGCATAAACAGCAGCTTTTCTCTCCTGGCTGTGCAACTGGCCTGTATACACAGTGTTCCCTCAATTTATTTTGAGCAAATGACTGTACTCAACAAGCAAGGGCCTATAAAGACAGAATATCCATATTTGAAACTTTAAATTAAGTCAAACTCACGGAGAAGTTAATCGGATGCATATTTAATCCTTCGCATGGTTGTTGCTCTGCGGCTTGGTAATAAGACATAAACGTCCTTTGCCTAATTTTGGCACAACCAAATTGAGCGTTTGGGACATGGGCTGGGAGGGAGGGACAGAGGGGCCGGCTCTCCGGTCCTCTCCTCTGCCCACCCACCCAGCAGGCCTCCTGGCACATGAGGCCCCAGGCTCCAGCCGAGGCTGCTACCACGGACAGAGGCCGAGCCGAAGCACTGAGAACAGGGCTCTGGAAGCAGGCCTCTGTCTCCAGGAAGAAGAACCAGTTGGAGGTTGGAAGGTGTTTCCTGGGCTTGGGCGGCGGGTGGCTCCCACGCTGCAGGCTGTGGAATCCAGAAGGGATAAGGCTGCCTCTCTTCACAGTGGCCTGGCTGCTACCACCCTCCCACCTCGGCAGGCCCTGAGATTCGACGACCAGGCTCCTTGGGCATAGCGGGTGCTCTGTAAAATAAGTCGTGGTCCCTTTTTCCCTCTGTCCCTAGAGAAGCCAAGAGGCTACAGATATTACGCAAAGGACAGGCCACTCAGTGAGGGAATAGGCAGGATCAGGACGCTGCATGGCCATCTGTCCTAGGAGCCTTGCAAGGTCCTAGAGGGCAGTGGAGGCAGCTTCGAGAGCTGCTCCCCTCTCCTCCATACCCTGCTTCCAGCAGAGAATTCCTCGCCCCGGAAGGAGGCAGTGGGTGCTTTCTAGCAGCAAAGGAAAGCAGACTCCCTTGAGACATCAAGTTGCCTTGGCTAAGTGGCAGGTGGGCAGCAGATAAGCTGGGATATGGGGCCACTGAGGTGCAGGAGGGAGGGGCAGCTGGGAAGGAGGTCCCGCTGGGGAGGCACCTGCAGGGAAACCAGGTCTCTGTGCTTCCTAAAGCTGTGGGGCTAGGGTGCCACCTCCGATGGCTGAGCTATTTCTACTCACCCCACAGGGGTGCGCTTGGTTTGAGGGGCTGACCAAGGGCAGGTGCTGGGCCATGAGTTGGGGCTTAGAGAAGTTGGGGCTCAGTAGGACCCATCCCGCAAGGTGCTACGTGGAGGCCCGGGACGTGGGGCTGGGGGCCGCGTAGCCTGTCACTTGTCTGACGTTACCCAGGTGGGCGGTGGGCGGTGGGCAGTGGGCAGTGGGAGTGGGTGGGGAGAGGTATCCAGTTTATTAATGCGAACGCTCCTTTCCCTGGAGACAGGTAGAAAGAGGAAGAGAAAAGCAGCAAGGTTCTCTGCCCCCAGGAGGCATTTCACAGGCCCAAAGCCGACCATGACTCATTCGTTACTGTGAGGAGAAACGCGATGAAAACAACAGAACAGTCCAGACACAAGCATTCTTCTAATGCCTTCCATTCCCCAAGCACATGTTTTCAACCAGATCCCTTTGGCTTCCCAGAGTGTCTGAATTTTCGACTTTCATGAGTGATTAGAGAGAAGAGTTCTGAGCCCTATGGAACAGGCAGCAGTCAACAAAGTTGCTTAAGGATCAGGGCCCTGGGGCGCAGCCCCTCTTGTCCAAGCAGGGACCTGCCCTGCCCTGCCTCCCTCTCCACATCCCGCCACTGCTCCCTCGAACCTTCCCTGGTCACTTCCTTCTCTTCATCTGGCCCCCTCCCTCATCTACAAGGCTCTGCTCTCAAAGCTCCCACCGGAGCCAAGCCGACCACTCCGCCTAGGTCCTCTGGGACACCCAGCACGCTCACCTGGCCTTCTGCATGGCTTAACCAATTCCTTCTAAAAGAAACAGTGGTTCCGGGTTCCGGGTTCCGGGCACGATGAAGGAGGTGTTCTTTTTGCTTTCTCTCTTTCATTTTTTTTTGAGCCACATCTTCTCCTGTACCCAGCCCTTTCTGTGGCTCTCCTCCTCCCCCAGATGCTTGCTCTGGCCTGGAGGAAGAGGTTTTTGCTATCTGACACCTCCTAAAAGTGAATTTTGGCAAACAGGAGCTGAAATCCATTCCAGCCAGGGCTGGGGCAGAGCACCTGGGCGGGTCCTCACACCCAGGGGACCAGGGCACAAAAGCCAGGCCTCTCGTGCAAAACACGGCCATGGCTTCCCGCTCGACCTGCTCAGCACCTCTGCTCTTTGAACATGGAAAGCAATTAAAGCCTTTGGTGCTAAAGCCAGCTGGCAGGAGCAAGCAGAGGAGCCCTGGCTGGCTGGGGAAGCATGAGAGGATTCAGACAGGGCTTGTCCCCTGCCCCTTCCATGCCAGGCTGCAACCATCCCCACAGCCCCAAGGTGTCCAGGCCAATTTAAGACTGTCTGCAACCAACAGGGGAGATTGTCAAGGTGTCTTAAACAGGCCTCAATGGAGATGCCCCCTCCCTGTACTGCCGGGCAGGCTCTGCTCTTCCTCAGAACATTTTCTATGGCTCACATGTGGGACGGTGTCATCTGCCCCATACAAACCAGCAAACGCCTTGTCGAAAAGAAACAGCTCCTACAGAGCCATGGAGTACCTCATGGCAGAGAAAAACAGTAGAGAAAGCACTGGTGGATGAAAGGAGGGTCATGCAGTTTGATAAAGCTGCTGAATGGTCAGCAGGAAGCAGTGCAGAGCAAGAGCAGTTGCCCAGCGTGCAGACTGCACAAGCACACACAGAGCCACACACAGTGCCACCCCTGGTCACGGCCCACGCTTGCTCACTCACACGCAAACTTGTGCGAGAGTACCCCCGCCGTTGTATGAAGGAGTTCGGTATTATCTGATCCATATTCCACTGTGCATATTACATAGTTCATATTTTTAAAAATGTCCTCTAGGTGTAAATCATTAGGGAACAAAGGAAAATAAACTGCCGTTTCTTCCGCTGAGAAGAGTTCTGTTGCTGAGGTCGGTCTTCTCCCCCAGCCGCCATGTTCTTCAGTGCAGGGTTGTGTTGCTTCCGAAAAGGACCCTGGGATGGGGTGGAGGCCCAGGTTCCTTTCCTTCCTGCTCCCCCACAAGCCTGGCCCCCCTCTATCAACCTATTTTCTGCTCTCCAGGAGGCCTGATGGTCCCCGGGCTCCTTGAACATTGGTTGGTTGAGAGTCCAAGAGGACCAGAAGCTCCGGTCACCTGGCAGTTTACCCTCTGCACCCTTTGCTCCCTGGGTCACAGGGTGGCACGGACCCTGGATGGGCACAGCCTGGGAGCACGGCTGGGTGGCTCAGGGCAGGACCATCTAGACTGTTTCTGAGCTTTCTTATTGATCTTGCTCAAGCGTCCTGCACGTGGAATGGGGAGAGGATGGAGGCGGGAGCTCAATCCCTTTCTGGCTAAGCGCTGAACTTTTCTTTGGCTCCAGATGCATATTCCAAACGCGAGGGTTTACGTATAGACATATCTATTTGCAGATAATTTGTCTGAGCCCTTATGATCCTGTAATTGGGTTAAATACTGCTGTGTAGGCAGCAGCATTCCAAAGCCATTGCCCAATCCTCGCAAGGCACCCGGGCCCCTCCCTCTGCAGGCCTGTTGGAAGGGAAAGGTAGAAACATGAATCAAGGCAAGGAGAATATGCTTCTTTCTTGGAATGAGCTATTTAAGGAACAAGCCAGATGTGCAAACAGACATTTTCCCCTTGCTTTTTAAAGACCGTGTGTGTGTGTGTGTGTGTGTGTGTGTATGTGTATCAGAGAAAGAAAGAGGCTAAAGGCTGAAATGCACCCCTCTCCCCTCCCCTGGATGGTGCCTCCCCTTTCAGTACGAGCCACTGGCTGGTGGCCATGCCCCTGAGCCCCTTGCCCATGACCCAAGACTTGGGTCTTAGCTCCCTCACAAGGCCCCCACAATGTCCTTCCCCACTGTCGTGGTCTGCAGGTCAGACACAGCCCTTCTAGGCCTCCCCACTCTGTGCCTATGAGTGTCCCCAGTGGCCCGGACTCAAGTTTTACGGCCCCACCTAGCACAGGGACATCAGTTTCACCTTCCCAGGTTCTGCCCCAGAGAATGCACTCTGTGTTATTCTAATTGCTTTTCAGAAATCTTCCTAACACATATTGTGTTTTCCTGCCCTAAGAATTCTGCACATTGCTTTAGGCATCACTTAACTGAAGGCATAAAATGAAGTAAAACTCAGGTGGCCCTGCTGCCCTGCTGGGCTTGGCGGGCGCGGCCGCACTTACTGTGGAAGACCTGACAGTGCCAGAAGCTGTTGTCTCCCAGGGAGAGGCCTTGGGCTCCTGGGGGCATGGGGAGAAGAAATGAGGGGAGCCCTTTGACACTTCCCTTCCGCCTCCACTGCCCTTCCACACCCTCAGCTTTGCTTGCTGGGGTCACGGCAGCCTCCAGGTAAGCCTGGCTTTCAGCTTCTACCCTCCCTTCTCTCCCTTCCTGATGTTTTTGGCCAGAATAACTTTTCCAAAATGCATGAGGTGTGGTCAAACAATGTGGTGAGTGTTTATAGTTTTTTAAAATTTCTTACCGTAGGGGCCGGGATGTAGCTCGGTGGCACTGTGCCTGCCTCGAAAGTGCAAGGTCATGAGTTTGATCCCCGATACAAAATAATTAATAAATAGATTTCTTACAGTAAAGGACACATCGCCATGAATCTGCCCTCAAAATCCTCCCCCTCGCCTCCAACATTTATCCCATTGTCCTTGCCGCTTTCTGAAGCAGTTCTAAAGTCCTCTTTCATGATTGTCATTAGTTGCACTGTTGTGGCTGCCTCAGTGTCGTGAATGGATTCACAACACTGACCTTCTGGGGTCATTTTGACTTTGGGGAAGAGCCAGAAGTCGCAAGGTCCCAGATCTGGTGACCAAGTGGACAAAGACAGCATCATAAATGTTTATGAGTCTGCTTTTCCATTGGATGGCACCGGGAGCAGCACTCACATTTTTTATCATACCTCAAAGACATTCACGAAAGAGAACTTCAGAACTGCTTCAGAAAACGGCAAGGACAATGGGATAAGTGTGTTCAAAGTGAGAGGCGTATTTTGAGGGAGATTCATGGCAATATGTTTTTTACTGTAATAATTTTTAAAATTTAAATGCACGCTGTTTTTTTTTATCCACCCTCGTGAATCACCTATGTCTGCCCCCTACTTGAAGGCTTCGGAATTCCCTGTAGCTCTGAGAACAGTTTGGAGTGCTGGGCTCACTGCTGAAAGCATCCTCGCCTACCTCCCCATCCTGAGCAGCCCCTCGGGCCCCAAGCAGTCAGAGCAGAGGTCCAGTATCCCCTTCCACTCCGCTTTGTCTTCCTCTTGGGTTCAGCCCAGCACCTGTGCTGTGCACCTTCATTCGTGGGGCCCATTTCACTCCACTAAGTCCTTCCTGTTTGCCCAGCTAGACCTCCCAAAGCCTGGCCTGTTTCCCCCACCCCATGGCCCCGAACCCAGAGCAGCAGGAATGAGCAGCTGCAATCGGCCCTCCAGCCTTGAGACCCCATGTCCTCAAGAGCCCCAGAGACTGCAGGGTTGAGCACTCATTCATCTCCACTGGACTCCAACACTGTCTTTCTGCTGGTTTGGCTGTCAGTCTGTCCTTACCTTTCACCGTGGACCCACGTGTCTTATTTAGGCACAATCATTGGGCGAGGGCCTCCCTGTCTTAAAAATTAAATTTCAGGGCTCTGAGCTGTTTTCCTCACCAAGCAGGAATCTTGTTCCCTACCTTTTTCTCCATGGCTTTGTCCCCAACCATGAGGGTAGCAGGATTTTGGACAAGTGGTGGGGACGGCTGTGTGAAGTGTGTGTGAAATACTACATGTAGATTTGGGGTACTGGGGGACAGCCGGATTGCTTCATGGGCTCATTTGATTAAGAATAACTTTAATTCCTGGAACCTGCTTTGAAAGCTTGCATCTGTGCAAATATCAAGTGCCTTGGTGTCAAATTAAAACCACAAAAAGAGAGGTTTTGCTTAACCTGGAGGATGACGCTTTCTTGCAGGAGGGCTGAAAGGGGAGGCCGAGTGGGGCCACCACTGTGGAGTCTGTGTCCCAGGAAGCGCCACTCCTTGGACATGAGGGTCCCTGGCCTGTTTCCCACAGGCAAGCCCTGTCTGCATCAGCATCTGGCTAACAGCATGGGACACCCACTGAGGAAGGCACCTGTGTGTGCCAGAGGCCCAGCTCGGGATCCATGTGAGAGAAGTATAAGGGCTCCCACCACTACGCTCCCGGAAACTTGGGGCTCAGAGGAGAGGTGGCACCATGGGCACACAGGGGGCAGGGTGCCAGGCAGAGTGGCTCTGCGGACTCCAGGTTGCTCAATGGATAACGTGCAAGCAAAGAGGGGTGGAACTGCTAGGTGAGCAGCTGGGACCTCCATATTCTCCTGCCTGGGCTGGGTGATTCTTCATCTTTTGTGGGGTGGGGAGGCTATCCTACAGCACACCTGGCCTCCCCCTGTTAGATGCCTCTTGGACGACAAAAAAAATATCTCCAGACAGTGTCAAGGGACCCCAGGAGCAAAATGGCCCTCAGTTTGGAACTGCTATACATTAAACAAGGTTTAAGAGACATATTGACTGGGATGGGGATTTAGCTCAGTGGCGCTGCATCTGCCTGGCAAGTGCAAGGTCCTGAGTTCGATCCCTGATATTGCAGAAAAAAAAAAGATGTATTGACCAATCACAATGCATGAACCTTATGTGAATCTAAATTAAGCAAAGTGTTTAAAAAAGAAACATTCATGAGATGAACACAGAGCTGTATTTGATGCTATTGAAGGATTTAAATTCTTAGATGACAGCATCATAAGTCTCTTAAAATTTCCTTATCACAATTGGAGCTTTGCATCCAAGTAATCCAGAATGGGGCAGAGAATGGAAAAAGAAGAAATAGCATTAGTTTGTGAGTTAGAAGTAATCAATGGGTGATGGATGGGGCTTATTATTCCTAGTCTCTGTACTTTCATTTTTCACACAAAAACATGTAAAAGAAAAAAAGAGTAAAAAGAGGGAAACAATAGTTAGAATTCTGAAGCTGGAGCATATTCTTCTCCCTAAGAACCACTGTCACTGGCTCACACCTTTCCCAAATCAACCCTTCTGGAACCCTGTGTCGGTGGCACTTAACACCCTAAAAAGCTTAAACTGTGCAAAGAAAACTCACATTGGCTGATGCTCACTCTTGAGAATCTCCATGTCAGTGTTGTCTGTGTGGCCCATCCTGCCCAGGCAATTAGTTCGGTCTGTGATGGGCTCTGGCAGGAAGAGGTGGCAGCCACAGTGGCTTTAGCAGCAGGCACCTTGAATGAATGAGCTAGTGAATGGGTACAGTGCAAGGTCGTCCGCTGTGGGAGCAGTGTGGTAATAAATAAGGCATGCTCCCTCCTCAGAGGAGAGCTGTCTACTGGGGGCTCGAGATGTTTAAACGACTAACGTGAAAATAATTCAGAATGAAGTAAATGCCACAAAGACTCTAGGCCATGAGACAGGGCATGGCCAATTTCAAGGAATGAAGAGAGCAAAGTTCCAGCTAAAACCTTGGGGACTGATCTCAGAAAGAGTGGGACGAATTCTTCTGACATCCAGTTGCTTTTTTTTTTTTTTTTTTTAATTTTTTTGATTCTTTTGAGTTGTGAAGTCATGAAAACCGCCCCATTCTAATAGATTCACTGGGGCACTTGGCTGGCTACAAAGGGGGAAAGTCTGTTTACATTAAAAAGGAAAAGAAAAAAAACAGTTGAACTACTGAAAAAAAACCAAAAATCAGAAAAAGCTGTTGATGCCTTAATAGGCACGTTAGCGGCTTCAGAGGATCTGAGTCACGCCTTTTCTCAGTATGTCTTCCCATGTCAAAACCCACCACCTCAAAGGAAGCGGAAGACAGTCATAGAGACCATGCTTGAGACAGCCACATGTGGATGGTGCCAATGCGTTAGCTCATTGCCCCGGGCTCAGAGTCCTTTCAGGAAATTGATTTTCCTTGGATAAAGTCACTTCCCCTCTCTGCACCTCAGTCTCTTCCACTGTAAGATGAAGCAGTTGGATGACATCAAGCATGGCAAATTTGTGGTACACTTGCCACTCCTTACTCTCCATGCCCATGGCAGACATTGCTAATTGATCTCGGCAGACACTGCTAATTGATCTCAGCATCTTTCCCCACCAAGCCAAGTACACTCAACAGGGGATTCCAGGCACCCGCAATCCATCCGAGGGAACTGATGACATTCCAGTCTACTTAACATCTCTGGCCTCCAATATCCCAGAATTCTGTGTATGAAAAACCTTAGACAAGAATACATCAATGAGCCTACTTGCCTCAGTCCAGCCCTGTATGTTTTCCCCAACCCAAAGTTTAAAGAAGACTGGAAGTTCCTAAAGAGACACATTGTCAGGGAAAGTGGGTCAGTTTCAGTGTCTATTGGCAGCCAAGCTGGCTGTGAGGACCAGGTCCTCTACTACAACTGTGGCAGGTACTCTCACCTACAGGGCAACCTGGCTGTGTGCAGCTGCTGAGAGGCCTTCCTCTTGACAAAGCTGGTGTCATGCAAACACTTAATAAAATCCCACCGCTCTCCGGCCTTGGCAGTGGCTTCTTGCCAATGACCCAGGGCTACTGGTTTGACTGTGGCCCACAGCTGGCCTACTCAGACTACGGAGACAGAAAGGTTTCCTCACTCTCAGTCAGCTCCAATGGGATGCAGGCCTGTGGATGTGCCTGCTTCTACCAGAGCCCTGGTGCACTAGGCTGACAGCCCCAACAGGGTGAAGGATGGAGCTACTATGTCCCAGCCGCCAGATCACACTGTTTACAGAGAGAACCGATTCTGAACTTACTCCTGGAAGCACTTCTGTAATCACTGCCTGGGCTTTCTGGGGAGATGGCAGATTTCTCCAAGCAGATATTTTCAAAGAACGGGTGCCTGAATTTTCAGCTGGTGAAAAATACAATGTTCAAGCAATGCGTGGTCCACTGGAAACAGGTGCAACTTGAAAAGGACGTTGGGTGTTGGGAAAACACCACTGTGTTTTCCTGATCTGTGAAAAGAAAATTTCTGTATATATTTCTGAATTAAGCACAAGCCAATTATCTTTTTTGGGAGGTTGGGGGGTAAGACAGGGTCTTACTATGTAATCAAGGCTGGACTTGAATTCATTAAGTAGCCCAGGTTGGCCTTGATCTTGCAGCAATCCTCCTGCCCCAGCCTCCTGAGTGCTGGGATGACAGATGTGTGTTACCACACCCAGCTTAAAAACTATCTTAGGGCCGGGGATGTAGCCCAGTGGCACCGAGCCTGCCTGGCAAGCTTAAGCTCCTGAGTTTGATCTCTGGTATCCCCTCAAGAAACTATCTCAAAATACAATTTTATATAACTGAAGAAAAGTCTTGCTAATTTTACCTAAAATTTCACCATTAATCTCAGGACAACTGACTGCAGGGCCCGAACAGGGACTGTCTCCCAGTGGGACCTCTGAGAGCCCAGAGACATGTGTTTTCTGTTTCCAACTTTGACATGAGAAACTCACAAATTTTGCTCAAGTGATTTACCAAGCTAAGACCTGAGGATGTTTTAAAAACAATATTAACAGCTGTTAGATTTTTTTTAAAATGGCAGAACATTTGCTTTTGGTCACTATACTTTCTTTGGGGGTGGTCACCATAATGTTTCCCTCCAAGTGTGGCAGTCATGACTAGAAAAAAGTCAAGGGTGATTGCTGTGTGGATTAGCAGATTTGGAGAAACTGAAAATGGAGATTTTAATACAAGTAGTATCTGAGTGGTCTGATGGACAGGTATTGTTCCTATTAATAAATACCTCCTAGTACATTGGCTTTCCTGATCTTAGCCACTTTTGTTGGTTTAGAGTTGGACTTATACAGGAAGTAAATGGAGGGAAGTAATTTTGTGTAATTGGAAGAAAGCAGGAGTAATTATAATGCAAGGCACTTACATTTATTTCTTAGTGAGCTGGATTCTCCTGAACCTGTGCTATTATATGAAAACTTCCATACATTTTCCCCATACTTTGCTTTCCAAAAGAGCCTATTTAATACTCAGATGCTGTCAGGTATGATGGGGCACACCGGTAATCCTCACTTGGGAGGCTGAGGCAGGAGGATCACTGTGAGTTCAAGGCCAGCCTATACTAGTGAGACCCTGTCTCAAACATACAAACAAATATTCAAATGCTGAGCTCTGGTTTAGACAAGATAAATATGTCAAGGGAGGGTGAAGGAATAAAGTTTAGTCCTAAGCCTTTAAAAATTAAGAACTTTACTTCATGGACTCAAAGTTAGAATTTCTCAGTCTGTCTTTGAACAATGCCCGAAATCCATAGCAACCACTGCCATATTAGTTATCCTGGATATACTAAAACAAAGAAGCTAGATGGCAGTTTAATAACTAACCGGTACATTCTGTGCATATAATGAATTTTTATCTTCTATAAATTGTGTTTAGGACATGGATTGGGAAATGCGGCCTGTGTTTACTTCCTTGCATGAAAGCTACCTCTTAAGTACAGTGGCTGCCAGCAGCAGGATGTTAAATTGTGGTTTATATACTTTTTTGCATTGTAAATAGTCTTGGTTGTACATTGTTGGTGTAATAAAAACAGAATCTTTGTATATCAAAAATCATGTAGTTTGTATAAAATGTGGGAGGGATTTATTTACAATGTGTTATAATTTTGTAAGGCCAACTATGTACAAGTTTTAAAAATTGCTATCATGTTTGTCTGTTTATACATCTGATAAGTATTAAATCATAACTTGGTAAGAAAAATCCTAATTCAAACTTGTTTTCCCTGACTTTCAGGTTACTGAAAACTTTTGATTTCATTCATTTAAAAAAACAGAATAGCAGATCTATAAAATATGTGGTAAACTGTGCTGCACATATGGTATTATATACAATATAGTAGCCAATGTTTTGAATTACTGAAGTTTCTAGAAACAAAAACACAATACATCAATAGGGGAAAACCCAAGCACATGATTACTTCCACTTCACACATTGTCGTCAATAAGGAAAGGTTACAGAGAATCTGCTGCCCCTGCTGAGTTGTGATGGGGTGGGGAGTTGGGCAGAGGCACAGCCACCCACCTCCTCCCGCCCACAACTTGAGAGGCTTTGATTGAAGAATTCCAAAGGGGAGCCAGGCCCCGTCCATCAGCAGGGCTGGGAGAGGGATCATGGCCAGCCAGGCTGCAGGAGTTGATGCAGAGTCAGGACTCACTTCCCAAGAGCAGGATACGAGCCGGACCTTGCAGGAGAAGCAGAGCAGACAAAGCAGCCAGATGAGCCAGGGTCACCCTGAAATCGGGCCCCTGCCCCAGCCCATCCACTGCACTCACAAGCCATGGAAGCCCCTTCTCCTCCACGGTTTGCCTTGTGCAGGGCTCCAGTCCTAACCCACCTTTCTGGTGGTGCAGTGCTTCCAACCATGAGGAGAGGGAATTAAGCTCGAGGAATCGACATCACAAAGGAATGCAGCGAAGGGGTTTATTGCTGTGTGAGCTCCAGGTGCCGCTGGCCACCTAGGCTATGCTCCCCAAGGAGCACGCACACCGGGGGAACCAGAGCCCCTGATCTCCACAACCTCCAGGCAGGAAGGGGTCCAGGGGTCTGCAGGCTGCCTCTGTTACCTGGATTTTCTGTTTGCTTTCAAAGGGACGATGACCAAACTTCACTCTAGAAATAGGGCTGGCTGAGGCCGAACCTGCACCTGAAAAGTCTGCTCTGGCTGTGTGGGTAATGGAAGAATGTGAGCTGGTAGACAGGAAAAGGCACAATTCGATGCATGCAGAGGGAAATGGCCATTGATCTACGACTGACCGCTGAATGGGAGTCACTTGGGAGTGCGCAGTATCAGCTGTAGGAGCCGTATTAGAGGATCTTGTGCCTCTCTGGGTCTGATCATGGCTCAGCTGAACAACACACCGGTGCCTATCTCTGCACAGTGGGTGGGCTTCGGTGCCCGCTGGCCAGAGTCTGCACTGTGAACTTCGAGATAACCCCAGGCCTTCAACTGTCCCATCAGTCAGATCCTGCAGCCCATATGTCAGCTCCTTGCTCTCGTCTTAAATCTCTACTCAACAAGTTTGCTGGACTCGTATGGAAGCCACAAATTATCCCAATGCTCATCAATAGTTGAATGGATTATAAACTGCAGTTCAGTCACTTTGGGGAATACTATATAGCAATGAAAACGAGCAAACCACAGCTGTACACAGGAAATAAGTAAACATGATCCAGGATGCAGAAGTCAGGGGAGGGGCTCTCTTTGGGGACTAGGACTGGAAGGTAGGGTGAGAGGGCTGCTGGGTCCTGGTAGTGTCCTGTTTCTTGCTTTGGGTGATAGTTTCTTGGGGTGGTCAATTTATGAAAACGTGTCGTTTGTTCACTAAGGACTTGTTTCCTTTAGGCACAATTATGGATCAATAAAAAGTTTTAAGATTGATTTTTTTTTTTACATAAATCCTGTGTGATTCCATTTGTATGAAATCCAGAATAGGCGAATCCACAGACACAAGCGGCCTGGAGTGTCTGGCTGGGGCGGGGAGGGGAGGGGAGGGGAGGGAAGGGGCTTCCTGATGACTGCGAGGTCTCTTTCTGGGCGATGAAAATGTCTGGGAATGGGATAGCGGCAGTGGTCACACAACACTGCAAATGCACTACATGCGCTGGGGTTTTGCTTTAAAATGGTTATTGGTTAATTTTATGTCGTGTGAATTTTACCTAAAATATTACCCCCTCCCCCGAGGATGGGCCACCCCCTCTAAGAACCACCTCTGTTGCTGCGCCTCCTGCAGGTGGGCAGCTGTGCCTTCCCCAACTCCCAAGCCCACCCCGCTCCAGCTGTGGGAGCCCCACAAAACGGGGGCTTCCTGGGATGATGGCCAGTAGCCGCTGCCATGAACCCAACTCCCAACTCAGCCCACGGCTCTTCCTGGGGGTCCCGGGGAACACAGCTGGGTTTGCAGCGGGCTGAGCGTCATCCCCCGGCCATCTCCACATGGCCACAGAGCACAGGGCTTCCGGGGCCTTCAGCTCCATCCGGCCCCATCCTAGCAGGGCTCGATCTCCAGAGCTCCCCGCCACCGTGCCCCACACACGGTTATCCCTTTCCTAGCAGGAATGTTTAGGTTCGAGAACGAGTTCCAAAATATATATAATTCCTTGTGCTGAGTAAGGGCTCCCGCCCGGGCTCCGCAGCTGCTGGGGCTGCTGCTTTCTCCAGGAATTCGATCGGCCCGGCACTGCCAGACGCCCGCAGGCCGGGCCCTCAGTGTCCACATTCTGCACCCTGTGTTTCTAGGGTCACGTGACTCCGGCGTACAAATCTGCCCCTGGCTGCACCTTGCATAGCAGTGGCGCAGCAGGGTGTGTTTATTTTTTTAAGGTGCTGTTAAGAATAAATTTAATAAAAGAAAGGCGGAGAGAGAGAATAAGAGACTGAGATTATGTTTAATTTGAACGATGGAGGAAAAGATGTGAACAGAGGGCTGAGAGATCCTGGTGTTCTGGCTGTGTGTGTGTGTGTGTGTGTGTGTGTACACACAGGCAAATGTGTGTTCCTCCTCTATAACTTCAAGGCAGCTTTGTTAATTGAAGTGCGATTTTCCAGACCGTTGTGCTCTGATGTGGCTTCATTTACACTGTGCTGTGCCCCCCTTTAAACGCACGCGGTACGTAAATGAAACCAACCGAGCTACTTCAATTAGTCAGAGCAAGGGCAGCAATGAACTCTAAATGAACATTTTCATGACTTTTCTCCCCTTTCCTTCCCTTTGCCAGGTAGTTAATGAGCTTCTGAATGAAGCTGGCCTCTGTCTGTGGGAGCAGAAGGCCCGGGCTCTGGAATGCAGGCCGTGTCAGCGGAGAGGGCGCCAGGCAGAGGAAAGCTTGGCAGCAGGTGGCTGCCTTTCCCGGTGACGCTGTGGGAGAGGTATGCCACGGGGGACCTTGTGACCTACGCCAAACCCAGGAACATTCCTGACCCAGTTCTGTCCCACCTGCGGCCCAGAGGACCTGGTTGGGAGGTGCCCAGCTGGGTTCTGGCTCTCTGCACTGTGTGTAATGGTTCTGACAACATCTTGGATGTCTGTCCCCCACATCCTGGAAAGACTGGGCTGGTCACGGGGACCAGGAGGTGGCTGTAGAGAGAGGTGGGGCCCCTACACCGAGCCATCCCATTTCTCCTCAAGGTACTGTGTCAGAGTTCTGGCACACCCCTGACCCCTTCGAAGATCCTGGAGGCTCTGTTGAGCAGGGAAGGGGTCAGCGTCCTGAAGCCAGGGGGAGCAAAAGCCAGGGTTCAGCCAGCGCCGCACAAGACCTGCGGAGCCGGGAGGGAACCCAGCCCCATTGGCTGGATGAAGAGCCGCCTGCACCGCCCAGGTGCGACTTATACCCTTGGCCAGTTACTCTCCGAGGAGAGGGGACACTACCCACGCACCCAGAGGGCACTCAGCCACTCTAACCAATGGCTTGGACAGAGCTGCAACTCTGAATCCGGGTTGTGACTCTGTGAGCGACTGACACTGGCGCCACCTGGCGTCCTCCGGAACCACTGCAGGCAGTTTGGGCTTCTGGCTTCCAGCTGCTCCTCAGGACCCAGCAGGGCTCTGGGAGACAGATGGGGTCTTCCGTCCTCAGAGGGCCCTGGCAGTGTCAGGGGTGTGTTAGACGGACAGAGCACATGGGGAGAGGTAGATGGACAGATGACCGACAGGGGGATGTGTGCGCAGACCTGGGGATAACAGACCCAGTAGGAGCAGACTGGGTTCTGCTGGACTTCATCGCTAGCTGTATGAGCCCAGCGAAGTCACCTTCATTCCTCTGAGTCTCAGTTTCTTTACTTGTAAAATAAGGGCAAAGGCGTCCACACCAGAGGATGATGGGAGACTTAAAATGAGAAGAGTTCCACCAAGCTCTTGAAAACCTGAGGGCATCTGATGAAAGTCAGCTCCTTCTCTCTAAGGAGACTTTGATAACAGTACAGGGGATTGGAGGTGGTGACACACTGAAAGCCATCTTTGTTTTTTGCATCACTTTCCTCCAAGGCCCTCCCTCTCTGGAGTGTGGCTGGGAGAGAGGCTGGGCTCCATGCAGTGACCCTGACCACGCGTTCATGGAAGGGGCCCGGACAGGATTCCATCCCAAACCGTGTACAAAGCGGTCCACGTGCTATGACACAAACCACTGTTGACTACGCATGAGGACGGTTCTCCAGAGCCAGTGTGCCCAGCAGGAACAACCTCCCTCCACAGAGCCCCTCACCTGTGTCACACCTTGGTGTTCCAGGGACATCGCCTCTGCACCCCAGCAGCTGTCAGCAGCACCTGTGAGGCTGAGGACATCGGACTCAGGAGTCACAGGTTTCTAGAAGCAGAAGGACCCCACAGCTCCTAGTCCTGTCTGTCCTCTTCCTACCTCCCCGCTGCCCCTCAAAGCTGATGATCTCTTAGGGGTCTCCCTGAGCCAAGCAGGATCCGCCCTCCCTGCTGTCCTAAGCCCAGGCATAAATCATGTCTGGGTTCTGCCTGCGGGTCACTGGTCAGGCTTCCAGCTGTCTTCTGCGTAGCTCCCGGCATGTGGCTATATTAAGAATGTGAACCGTAACATTAACACTTTAAAAATCCAAAAAGAAAGAAAGAAATATCCCTAAAGAGACTACCATCAGGTCCAGCCAAGGGTCATAAATCAATGTCAGTAAATTTATAAACAGTTCATAAATGTAAGTGCTTTTCATGGGGCTGTTTGTTATTGTGTCAGCTGCAGAGAGGTAGGGGTATGGGAGGCTGTGCGTTCATTCTGTCCTCCACCCTCGGCCGAGCAAGTGGCCCTAGTCACAGAGGGACTAGGAATGGACCAGCCTCAGTTGAACATGGGCATCCACAGAGCCTTGCAGGAATTGTGAGAGAGCCAGCCCGGAGCACAGGCGAGCTTGAACTTGAGCTGAGGGTTTGAAGACATTTACGAAAAAGTTCAACAACAACTGTGAATTTTTCTCCCATGGTTACTTTTCTAAATATTCTGCTCTTTGGAGCTCTGGTGGGAGCTGGGCTGAGGTGAGTTGCCAAAGGGGAATACAATAAAGCAAAAGAGGTCCTCAGACTCAGTCCCCCTGTAACTCTGATGGCACCCCAAGTACACCCCTCACCTCCACTGGCCAACTCCAGGACCCAAAGCACAGTGCCATCCACACCCAGTGACACTCGCTGTAAATCTGAGGGCAGTGACAAGCCAGCAAGCCTGGGTTTTATCCACAGAGAGGAGGGTGGATGCCGGCCATGTCCCCGACCGCTGCCCTCTGTCACTCGGTTTCACAGAAGCACTGCTTGGCTGGAAGCTTGCAGAGCAGGTCTTGAACAGAGCTTCTCACCCTCTGTCCATGGGGACTGGAATCACCACCTTCACTTCCATGGCCCTTCTTTTCCTTTCTTCCCTGTTACCCTCTCTTCATACTCACGCTGCCTCCACAGCTCCAAACCGAGTCCCTGTGCGTGGAGACTCATGTGCCTGCCTCCTTGGGGAAGGAATGAGGTGGGGTTTCCGCCCTTTTTCCCCAAGAGGACCAGTTTGTGGGGTTCTAGCTCGGGCTCTGTGCAGGCGCCCCATGGTGCCCCATGGGAGCGCAGGTAGTTGACTGGTAAAAGCAAATGTGTCCATATGTTGACCCCCACCCTCTGCCACTCATGTGGCTGTCACACTTTACAAACTGCAGGCCCATGGACTCCACTGGAGTGGCACAGGATGACATCAGCTGCCTCAATCCAATCCCTTCCCTAGCATCTCCTGCCTCCATCTCTGTACATCTCCAAGCATGAGTGACTATAGTTCTACACACAAAGTGGTCTTCTTTGAGTGGGCTTTTAAAAATGCACTTTCCCATTTATTAGAAAAGGTTGTTCTGTAACCTTGTCCTCCACTTCCTGGGAGACCCTGGGCACGGTACCCTCTTCAAGAGGGTTCGATGTGGCCACCTTAGGCAGGCACAGCCCCCCATGAGAAACCCCTCCACCAAATGCACCTTTCCAGCCTGGTGTGAAACAGGGATTTCATTTATTTGGCAAGTCAGTATTAAATATGTCAGATATAGGAAGTTAAGTGTAATGGGCCCAATTCCACACTCGGTTCCATATGCGTAAATCCCGCTGACAGAGAACAGAGCACAGCTGGGGCAGCAAAAATGAGGACCCCAGTCTGTAGGAGGAAATTGTGCCCGTGATGGATCTTAGCTGACATTCTAATGGACATCGAGGCAAAACCTGTACAGGGGAAAGGGTCCTGAAGTTCCTGGGTTTCATTTTACATTTCTAAGCTATAGGGGTTTTCACATTCTTCTGCCTTCATCCTCAGGGCTTTAGTGACTTTGTTTGTTCAGATCCTAATTCCTTGTAAATAGCTCCCATTTCTCTTCAGAGCCTTTGTTTTAGTTCAACTTTACTTTTCCAAGGTCACTGAGCATTTAGCCAATGAACAAGTAAATAGTTCAGAGCCTACATTTGTGAAATATTTTTACTGGGACTAACTAACCACTGAGATAGCATTTCAAGTGTTGCTACTCAGACCCTGGACCAGCGGCATCAGCATTCCCTACAAGTTTGTGAGAAAGGCAGGGCCCTCTGGGCATATTATGTGCATGCAGCCCTGGATTAGAGGATGTTGGATGGGACCCCGTTTTTGAAGCACCATCTTAAAAACAGCAGGAACTCATTACCAGGGGCCTTAAAAATGTTGATGTGCAAAGTTTATCCAAGAGACTGTGACGTACCTGCCATCTGGGAAGAGACAGGGACATTGTATTTACTTAGAGTTCCCCAGGTACTACTGTGCAGCCAGGACCAGAGGCCCTGGGATAAGACATCGCTTCTCTTTGGGAAAAGCAGGATTTTCGGGTCCACCGGCTATGGAATTGTCATGCTGGGCCTGCGGGTGATACAGAAATGGGTACCCCTGTTGTCCTCTGGGGACTTGGAATTCAGTGAGGAAAAATGAGGTTCTTCTGAGGTAAAGTCAGACCCCAAGGCTCAGAGCCACCCAGCGTGGAGGACCTCTGGTATCTTCCAGTGGTGTCACCGAATACCACTGCCTGGGTTTTCCTATCAGCACGACTGACATTTACAGTCGGGAGAATCTCCGTGGGGGGCTGCCCTGTGTGTCGAAGGGCATGTAGGCAGCTTCCCTGGCCTCTGCCCACCAGATGCCAGTAGTGTCCCAGCTGTAACAATTAAAAATTTGTCCAGGCTTTGCCAAGTGTCCTTTGGGGGTGGCTTTGGTTGAGCCCATAGGATAGGACAACTGAGAAGGTAGTGGTGGCCCTTGGAATGGATGTGGAAGTGCACTGAGATGTGCTGTTTAGAAGTCATTTGCACAACAGCATGAACAGTCACCATAAGAAGACTTGTGTGTGTGCACATGCGTGTGCATGCAAGGATTGTGCCCAGACAGTTGAAGTACAGCTTCCCTCTAGCTGATGGGTGCTTGAGCTACTTATCCCAGCTCTCTGCCTCTTCCTATCCACCCTGGACAACAATTGTAAGCTCTGTATGCCTCTGTTTCTCCACGTGTAAAAGAGCCTAGCAGTGCCTGTCTCAGTGGATTGTCATGAAGGTCAGGTCAGTCACCCTGTGCTGGCCAAGCCTGGTGCACAGCAAGCACTCCTCGGATGACTGCAACCTTTCCTGGCTCTGAGGAGGCAAGTGAGAGGTGGGAGTGAAGACAAATGGAGTTTTCATTGCTGCGTGTTCGCTGGGATCTTCTGTAACAGAATTAGATTGCATTATGCCAAATGTGTAAGAAGGCACGCACACCAAAGAGAGAAATGTTCTAGTTTAGCCTTCCTCATCTTGGCAAATGAACTCTTTGTTCTGGAATAATTTTAGATTCACCAAAAAAATCTGCGAAGATAGCGCAGTGTTCCTGAGCGCCTTTCAACCAGTGTCAGCTTCTCCTCACATCCCTGCCTTACATTTCTGTGGTGCGATCGTCAAACTGAGAAAACACGGGCACGTTGCTAACCGCCAGCCCTCATCTGGATTTCACTAGATTTGTTTGCTGACGTCTTCCTTCTGTTCCCAGATCCCATCCAGAATATCACGTTACGTTTAGTCATCGTGTCTCTCTCTTGGCTGTGATGGTCCCTCTGTCGGTCTTTGCTTTTATGACCTTGACACTGTGGAAGGGTAATGACCAGGTGTTTTGCAAAATGTCCCTCGGTTTGAAGTGATGTTTTCTTGGGATTGGTCTGGGAGGAGAACTGCAGAGGTATAAGGCCACACGGGGTACTGCTGTCACTGTGACTTACCACCGGTGACAACGCCCTAATTACCAGGCTGCAGGAGGGTCAGCCAGGTTTCTCCACTGCAAGATGAGCCCCTCCCTCCTCACCGAGCTCTGCCTTGGGAACAACCCTCTGTGGGCAGTCTGAGCTCAAAGGAGGAGAGTCGGGCAGAGCCCCTCCTCCAGGAGGGACTGGAGTATGATGCAGGACAACTCTGCAGCTTTGTCTCTTCTCCCATCACTCATTCATTCCATCATGTGTTTATACCAGCATGGATCGTGGGTGTTTCTGTTAAACTTTGCCTTATGATCTCAAACTGTGTTACTTATTTTGTTGTCAATGACCCACCTCATTTTATGTTGTGAAGGGGGAGGCTGATGGATGGAGCAGGGGCTTCAACAGGGGGTTGGGTGGTGCACTTGGCCTCCTGGGGTCTTGGGGGATCTCTGTGGAAGGCTGTGGCTGGTGGGAGGAGCTGCTGAGTGGGGTCCCAGGCCCCCCAGGTCAGGGGCTCCAGAGAAACAGAAAGTGTGTGTGTGTGTGTGTGTGTGTGTGTGTGTGTGTGTGTGTGTGAGACAGACCCCAGTTCATGGGGTCACAGAGACTGGCAAGTTCTAGGATCTGCAGTCAGCCAGCTGAAGACCGATAGTACACGTTTCAGACTGCTTGAGACACCAGAAGATTCGCTCATATCCAAAAGTCAGAAAAGACCAGCTCTAAGCACTCAGGCAGCAGAGCTCCTCCTTGGCTATTCAGGCCCCAGTTGATTGGGCAAGGCCCCCTCAATGTGCTTCACTCAGTCTCCCGATTCAAATGTTCCTCTCACCTAGAATAGCCCCTCAGTCACACCCACGCTAATGTTTGGCCAAATATCCAAGACTCCCCGTGGTCCACACAAACTGACACATACATCGGCAATGAACACAGAGTCCAGGACGCTGGGGATCACTCCAGAGACCACTGCTCATGGTGGGGCCAGGGGCTGGAACAGAAGGTGAGGAGGACCCCAAGGGTGAGAGACAGACGAGGGGGTCTAGATAAGTTCAAGGCACATCTCCTGGGTATAATCCTGGGAAATCAAGGTCATGATTGGTTGAGAGAGGGATACGGAGACCCAGGTCTTCCACAGGACCACAAATGAGATTGTCCGGTCTGTTGGACTCTGCACTATTTGAGGGAGGCAGGTCGAATCCCCAGGTCTTGGGGTAGGGGGTCAAACGTGGTGTGAAATGTGCATGATTAATGGCTGTGATGTTGATGCGGTACAGCAGCCACCTGTCTGGTGCAGGGAGTCATATCCCCTTCCAAGTCGGGTGCCCCAGGTGTGGAAGGCCCTTTGTTCCCTTCCTGGGCTTGGCCTCCCAGCACATGGGGTCTCAGGCCACTCCACCCCCACTGCTCCAGAGGGGAGGGAAAGGCAGGGAGGCAAGGGAGAGGTCTTGAATACCAGGAGCAGGCTGCCTCTGGGAGTCACAGGCGCAGCAGCAGTTCCCTCCCAGCACAGCCCAGGGCATGGGATCTGGGGTCTTCTCTATCAGAGTTGCCTCCCCCTGTGCTCCTCCATTCCTCTGGCCTCACAGCAGGTCTGGGGTTGCTTTGCTCAGTGTTCTCCAGGGAGACAGGCACTGGGTGCAGGAGGAATGCTTGCTAAGCATTACAATGTCACCCCTTCTTGCTTTCATCAATTAAGAGGCAGAAAGGACAGCTCAACAAAAGCTCTGTGGCTCCTGGGCATGTGCCAGGACCGAGTCTGTCTGCAGGGTTAAATGAGGCAGTACAGGAAAAAAACCACCATTCTTAACTGAGTTCTTCAAGTACTCTTCAGCGACAGAAGAAGGTGGGAGATTTTCTATTAATGGGTTTGGTCAGGTGAGGGGCTGGCCCTGGGATCCAGGGGACCTGGTCAAGGTCACAGCTGCATCCCCTTGAAGGGTCCCCTCCAGCTAAGCAGGATAGCTTCCCGCGGGGTCCAGCCAGTCAGGGCAGGAATAACTCCCAGTGGAAGAAGAGGTGAGTCAAAGACAGACTGCATGCAGAAATGGGAGAGTACCCAAGACCGCAGCCCCCTTTGACTGCTGCCCACGCCAAGGGGCAGCCTTCCTGGAAGCTGGAATGCTCTGGCCAGGAAACTGGAAAAACAATGCCAGCACAACCACATGCAGATCCTGGGACTCAGACTATCGAGGAGGAAGTGGAGGAGGGGCGAGAAAGGCTGGGAAGAGCTGTGTGCGCAGCCACAGCCCAGCTTCCGGAAGCCGTGGGTGGCACAGGAGTGGGACAGGGCTCGGTCCAGGGGAACCGCACTCCTGTGGTTTAATCATAAGCCCAATGCAGGGGCTTCCCCTACCCAATGGTCCTGGGGACAGAAGGGGAAGGGGGTGCTGCCCACCCATAGGCTCTGCCTAGGGCCTCCAGGGGACCTGGGAGACACTGCCACTGCCCTTCAGGAGCCTGAGTGTCCCCTTAAAGAGTATGCCTGGCTCCAGGAGTCCCATAGAGTGGGAACCACAGTGTGGCCTGGGCTACAATCTGTGAAGGTGTCATCTACACCCTTGTCCCCCTGTTACAGATGAGTAGACTCAGAAATAGCTGGGCATGGGCATGGGGATGGGGATCGGGCGAGGACAACTCAACCCTGGGGAGTAACTGACATGTGCTTGATGCCCTGCAGAGCCTGTGCAGTCCCTACCTGGGCACACACCCACAGGTCCCATCCGGTGTGCTGGCCTTGCACTTCCTTCACTTCGTCTTCCTGAGGACACCTGCTGTCAGTGTCCCTGGGACCGTCTGCACCCAAGGACCGAGACTCCATCTGTGCAGGGCCTGACAGCAGCAAATGTGGGAATGGCAGGTGTCACTACAGTCTGAAAACAGGGCTGAAGCACACTGTCCCTGTGCAGTGTAGGGAGGCAGCAGATGAAGCCCAGCAGGGCAGACCCGACACCCACTCCTCCAACTCGGTCATTCCGAGGGGCTTGAGTGGGACAGCAGGAAGCAGCGCTGATGCCCAGGGCCTCTGGACACTGATTCCAGGCCTCTGATGCTCACAGGTCGTGTGACATCGCTAAGCCCCAGTCTTCCCGCCTCTTGGCACATTTGTCAATAAATGGCAACTCTGACGACCAGGTGTAATTCTAGGATTCCCACATTACAATTGAGTTAAGGATTCAATTCACCTATAATTAGACATGGTTTCTTTTGGCTAAAGGTTTTGAAGGAAGACTTGGAAAATTGTCATAGCGTTTCAAAATACAGTAGTAGGCATGCTAAAAGAGAAAGTAAAAATGCCCATGGGGAAGAAGCAAAGGAGTTAGGGGTTTCACTTTCTTTAGATCCAGACTTGACAGTGATTCTCCAGCTAGGCCACAGAACCTTTTTGTAGGACTCAAAGGCATTCTTCCTATTTTTGCACGGTCTGGATTCTCCTTCCTCTGCCATACTGAATTTGGCTCTGAGGGTTATGAGTAGCATTAGTAGGGCCCCAGCAGAAAGAGGTGTGTGTGTGTGTGTGTGTGTGTGTGCACATCCACCAGAGAATCAGGAGACGATTAGGCAGATGGCCTGACCTAGAGGTGTCTGGCTTCCCAATGCGCTGGTACCACTTTCTGCACCGCAGCCACTACTGCAGTAGAGAACTTTGTCCAGACAGACCAAGTAATGTTGGGAAGTAGGCACAGTGGGTGGTCTGAAGGCATCCAGCAGGAACACGACAGTAGGGGGGGAAGGAAAGGAAAAATTAGATCCAATAAAGGAAAAAATTCCAAATGGTGACTTCGTTCTATTTGGCTGCAGTATTAACCCTCCAGGGAACATGGTGGGACTTGAGTCATTAAACCTTGGCTGGGAAAAGTCCTGAAGGATGTACAGGAGACAAAGCTGGAGTTTGGATTAGTCTGGTGGAGGGACTGAAAGACCCAATAGGTGACTCGAATCTGCATGGCTCTGACTCACCCGACAGTCCCCTGTGCTGTCAGATCCCACAGGGGGCCAGCCTGGGCCGGGTGGTGGAGGGGCCTCAACACATGTGAATCAGTCTGCATGCAGAGGGTCTGTTTTCCAAGCTCTCACTGCCTCCTGTCCTCAAACTGACTGGGATGTTTGGAAAGTTAGCGTGTTCACGCTCATAATAAATTTCACATTTCTTGCAGAGTTTGTTTTATAGGGGGAAAACAGAAGCAGAGGAAGGATATTCGTTTGAGCTTGCAGGAAATAATCTTTCGAATTAGAAGTCTGCCACACATTTCAGATTTTTCCAATAGTGCTGAAGTTCACTGCCATCCTATGCGTGTGCGTGTTTTAAAAATAAAAACACACTACTATTTGTTATTTGTTTTTCCTAGAACTTGTACCAGTTGAAGTATAAGTTCTGTGAAATGAGGCTGTTTTGTGTGATCGATATTTGGTTACATGGCATTTTTGAGTGGTTTGATTATAATTGTTTGCAGCCATGAACCATCACCATATACTTGGTATGAACCAAATATTTTCATTCAGTGTCATTCACCTGTGGCACAATCCTGGGTAAATAGATGATGCTCAATAACTGCCTGTTGTCTGATTTGGGAAGCGGCCTAAAGTAATGACACTTCCAAAGACCATGTAGGGAGCAAACCAGTGGGTGATTAAATCCAAGCCACTTTTTAAGAAAACACTTTGCTTTTCAGTTCAGATCACAGGAACTCAAAGTGGGAAGAAAACGCCCTGGTGTTTACACTGAGAAACCTGGGTATGAATGCTACTCTTCCCATGACCCCAGAAGGGACTTCAGCAATGTCCCACCAGCCTGCCCCACATTAGCTTTTGAACCTGTGAAACAGGGCACATGTCACTGAAAGACCTTTCAAGATGACCCGAGCCAAAGACATCATCTGATTATAAGCTTGTGACAGTGCCGATTTATAGCTTGCACTGCTCCCAAAATCCTGACCCAAAGAAACTGTAAGGCAGCTCATGCATTATTTTTTTTTTTTTTTGGTACCAGGGATCAAACTCAGGACCTTGCACTTGCCAGACAGGCATGGTGCCACTGAGCTAAATCCCCGGCCCAGCATTGTTTAAAGCCACTGCATTCTGGGGAAATTTGTGAAGCAGCAATGACACCTCTACAATGACTTTCCATCATCTCCAGAGGAACCTTGGAGTTCGTGCTGCTCAGGAATGTCTCAGGGTCTCAGCCCCAAGTGCAGCTGGGGAGGGGTTCCCAGTACCAGAACCCACACCCAGTTGATTTTCCCAAACAGACAAGGAATCCAGTAGCTGGACATTACCAATGTGAAACTGACCCTGGGACCAGACTTTCAGTTCCTTCAACCCTAGTTTTCCCTGTGGTAAGTAGAGGAGCCTTCTTATCTCTGCAGTTACCGGAAGTGTAAATTATACTGCCCAGGGGTCTCAGATGGGAAAAGCATCCTAAACCACTCAAAAGGCTCAGTTTCAAAGTCATGGCTGGTATATCCCCCAGAGAAATGCCCTATGGAGATCAGGGCTCCCAGAGGCAATGGTCCAAAGAGGCCTGGATCTGTTTCTCCCACTCACAGTCCTCCCTCTGAGCCTTGCCCAGTCCTGCCCTGGCCCCTGCCCTGACCTGCACAATGGGTGGATTCCCCAACAGACAGACTTTCAATTCCTTTGTAGCTGCAGGATGCTGCCAGCCTAGGAAGCCAGGATGTGAGCAGGACGAAGAGAAGACAGGATTGCGACCATCTGGGAGTTTCCACCCCAGAGAAGAGGCCCAGTTGCTGCAGACTCCAACAGACAGCAGGCAACTTCATGTTAAATCAGGATGGGGACTGAATTCAGGTACAGTTGCAGAATCTGAGGCCCCCAGAGGGAGTCGAGAATCATTTCTTCAGCTCCCTTAAAGGACAGAGCTGTTAGTTGAATGGTTTTGTCCTCCTGAAATGAATATGTTGATGCCTAATCCTGATGTGATGGTACTTGCAGGTGGAGAATTGGGAAGGTAAAGAGGGTGGAAGCCTCCTGAATGGGATACGTGTCCTCACACTAATCCATCAATCAATCACTCAATCTGTCCCTCTTTCTTCACCCTGTAAGAATGGAATGAGAAGGCAGCCATCTGCCAACCAGGAAAGCACCCTCACCAGATATGCAACTTGCCAGAACCTTGATATTGAACTTCTAACCTCCAGAATCATAAGAAAACAATTTCTGCTGCTTAAGCTGCCTTGTTTAAGTACCTGGTTACAGTAGCCTGAACTAAGACAGAAGCTATAGGTGTCCCAATTTTTAGTGTCAAGCAAGGGAATCCATTTCGGCTCATTTAAGGAAGTAGCTGAGTTTAATCAAGACTATTGGAGAGCCTATAAAATGGCCAGGAGGGCCAGGCTCCAATGCCATTAGCCATAGACAGTGCCCAGCCACAGAGGAGCTTCCTGGAGAAGACCCCACTGTCACTCAGCACTAAGATGCTCTGCACTGCAAACAGAAGCTCAACCCCTTCCCTGTCCTCAGAGCCCAGTGTCTCTGTGTCCCCTGATGTGGCACCACCTCAAACCTAATTCCATGAGGACATGTCGCATCCAACACATGGCAGAGGGGTGGAGAGAGGTGAGCTTTCTAGCCCTCCCTTCAGCCTGCCTTTCTGCACCAGTTAGCGAAGTTGTTCTCTTCCCAGCTAACTGGTGCAGAAAGGTGGGTTGACCGCTGGAGGGGGAGGCAAAACAACATGTCTTGAGCCCTCCCGTCGCGAGATGCCTGTCGCCTGGCTGTCTGCTCCCCTTCCTCCTGCCCGCACCAAGTCCTGCTTGGTGTCTTGGAAGCAGTGAGCTTCGGCTGGCGGCTGGCAGGGAGCACCCTGCTCTCTCTCCATAGCCGTCTGTCTTCTCATTTTCCCCTTTCCACCCAGTGAATGCATTTCTCTTCAGCTGCAAGTGCCAACATACCTCGAATTTGCTGGCAATAAGTCCGTCTTCTGTGTTAGTTTTGGAATCCATCAGGAGCTTGTCCTATTTCTCTTCCATCTGGGGTAGGAACATGCCAACCAGGATTTCTCCGGATTTTTTTTAACCCTGGGCTGCAAACCAAGGGCGTGTGTGTCTCATCTTGGGGTCCCTCTCTCAAAGGGGCAGCTGGGCTATCAGACCTGCTAGGTGGAGCCCCGACTTGTGACCTCTGTGAACTTAGTGCTCAGAAGCCAGGTTATTACAGGACATTTGAGCTTCCACTGGAAATGGGTTATATATATTCTTGGCAGGCATCAGGACAGGCTGTGAAAATTCTAAGGAGTGGAGGTTTGTTTTAACCTACTCAAGGCCATCTGGGCAGGTGGAGGCGGGGAATAATGGGAAAAACAGGCTAGAGATGGGAAGTGTCCGAGAGTGGCAGGTGGAACCCCAGGGCCATATTCCTGACTCCAGTCCTGCCTCCTGGTAGCTGCTGTATAAAAACTTCCTGCATAAGATGCTGGATAAAATGCAGGAAAAACCAATGCCTTGTGACATGTGGATTTCACTTTATTAGGCAGATTCATCAGCAAGTGTTAATCTTGAGCCCCCCACGTCTCCCTCCCAGTCTTCCTGGCCATTTTCACCCTGCTGTCCCCTTCTGCAAAAGCAGTGAGTCCTGCCCTTGGCATGTCCCCCAGCTGCTGTCTCAACTTCTGCTCAGGCCTCTGGTCCCTTTTGCACACCTCAGACAGACTCAGGGCATCTTTCTAAAGACAAACTGCTGAAGGTGCCATCCTGGACTGGACCCAGGAACAGAAAGCCCCAGGATAAAAAGCAGAGAAATCTGACCAGTCTGATGTCTAGTAAATAATGACAGATCAATGTTAACCTTTTAGTGTGCTACACGGGCCCTATGTGTGCAACATGTCAGCAGCAGAGGACACTAGGTGAGGGCATTGTCATGATCCAGTTTGTGCTGCTGTGACTGAGTAGCAGAGACTGGGTGATTTATGAAGAGCAGACATTCTTTTTTTTTTTTTTTTAAATTAAATTCTTTTACTGGTACATTGTAGGTATACAACACAATTACATTTCTCATTAGGAACTTGTATCTTTACATGATGCATCTTGGTTCTTATTTTTTCCCCATTCCTAGCCCTCCCTTCACCCCCTCCACCCTTCCCTATTTACAAAGACTTTATTTCCATTTTTTCCATTTCTCATCATTTTTCCTTTCCCTTCTTTCCTTTCCCCTGCCCCTCCCACTACCCCTACCCCTTTGGACCTTTTCTTCCTATTTTACATTATCGATTATTCATTCTAATCATTGGTACATTTTAGGTATACAATATAATGACATCCATCATTGGAAATTTGCACCTTTACATAGTCTCTCTTGGTTCTTATTTTTCACCCTTGCCCAGCCCTCCCTTCAACCCCTCCAGTCCTCCCTATTTACAAAGATTTTGTTCCTATTTTTCCATTTTCTCATATTAATTCCATTCCCTTCTATCCTTTCCCCTAGCCCTCCCACTTCCTTCCCCTTTGCCCCTTTTCTTCCTATTTCACATTACCTATTATACATTTAGTCCTTATTTGCACTTTCGGTTTCTCACACTAGAGAAACTATTTGGTATTTACACGTGTGTCCTATTTATTTCACTTAAGAGTATGGCCTCAATATGCATCCACTTAGCTATAAATGTCTCTAATTTCTTATTTTTTATGGCTGAGTAGTACTCCATTTTATTTTAAAAAACCACATTTTCTTTATCCAATCTCCAGTTGATGGGCATTTGGGCTGTTTCCAAGTTTTAGCTATTACAAACTGTGCAGAGCAGACATTCTTTTTCTTGCAGACCTGGAGGCTAGAACGTTCACCATCAAGGCGCCAGCATGTGGCATGGGTCTTCTTACTACATCCCCGTGTGGCAGGACTCTGTGCTCCTGTGACAGCAGAGCAGGAGGGCGAGCCCTCATAGGGGCCCTCATACGCAGGCCCTCATGTGGGGGCTTTAATCCCTGCAGGAGGACAGAGCCTCATCACCCAAGCACCTCCCACCCCAGCTCTGCTTTGGGCTAAGAAGCCAACACAGGTATTTGGGAGGCTGGTTAAACCATGTGCCAGGTATAGAGGGAACCTGGGAAATCTGGGACATCTGGCCACCCTAGGCCCACACGTGGCTCTTTGTGTGGTAAAGATAAAGCACAGTTCCCCAGACTGGTACTCTACCTCATACCCCACCCCCATGTCTCTAGCACAGAGCTCCCGCCATCCCCTGGACCCCCTCCTACCACCTGCACCCCCTGAGTGTCCTTTCCTGTGGCCTTCGCCCATGCAGTTTCTCTCCCTCTTTGTCCCCCAACAAACACAGTATTCCTGCTTCCAGGGCAGAGCCGCTTCCATCTCCTCTAGAAACCCTTCTTCACTCCATGCCTTGAAAACTTATGTCCACATGAAAACCTGCACCTGGATTTTCTGCAGTGCTGGGGATTGAACCTAGGGTTATGCGTATGCTGGGCAAGTGCTCTACCCCTGAGCTACATCCCTAGCCCTCTCATACAGATGTTGATGACAGCTTTATTAATCATCACCAGAAGTTGGAAGCAACCAAGATGCCCTTCAGTAGGTGAAAAGATCAATACATCCAGACCCTGGAATAGTATCCAGCACTAAAAATACGTGACGACTCATCGAGCCATGAAGAGACCCAGAGGAACCTTAAATGCATGTGCTAATGAAAGAAGGCGATCTGAAAAAGCTATATTCTGTCTGCTCCCAACTAGGATATTCTAGAAAAGGCTAAACTATGGAGAAGGGAAAAAGATCGGTGGTTGTCAAAAGTTGTGTGAGGGGGTGGATGGATAGGCAGAACACAGGGTTTTTACAGCAGCAAAACTACTTTATATTATAATGGTGGACATACATCATTCTACATTCGTCAAACCCCATAGAAATGCACACCACCAAGAGTGGAGAACAGAACAACTGGCCAGCTTTTCTGTAAAAGAGCAGGTAGTGAACATTTTGCCTGGTGAAAGGTGTGGTCTCTGCCACACTACACAGCTCTGTGGATGTAGTGCAGGGGCAGCTGTGGGCCACACATGAACGAACAGACATGGCCGTGTTCCCATAAAACTTTATTCCACGACGTGCATTGGCTCGATGTGCATAACCATTCCCTTACCGATGGACACGTATGTCACTCAATATTTCCCTAGAACAGAGTGTCCTGTGCACACATCTTCATGCCTCTGTGCGAGGATTTCTAGGGAGTAGGATTGGGTGAAAATGTTGAAGGGTACGCACACTGATACCTGCTGAGGACACAAGCTCATCCTGAGAGAGGGTTTCGGGGTGGGGGGAAGCCTAGGACTTCCAGCCTCAAGAACTGGGAAGAACACACTACTGTTGTTTATAAGCCAAAAGAAGAAAAGATGCGCTGTCCCCATCTATGTGATAAAATGCAGATCACACACTAACCCTTTCATAGAATATTCCCCCCAAATCATGCATATTACATTACACATGTTAATATTTAAGCATGTGCATCAATAGGCAAAGATGTGAGAGCATGGTTAGCATGGTTTCCAGTGAGAGGGGAACAGCATTGGAGAGAAAAGGATAGATGAAGGGAGATAAAATATTTTATTCTTTATACCTGTGATTTTTCCTAAGTACTGTATATATGTATATATGTGTATATACATACGATCTTTCTTATTACTTGCGGTGGTTACATCCTATGAAGTCACTCTAGAAACTGGCTTTTCCTTCCGGGGGAAATGCAAGGTTGGGTGAGTGTGAACCTCTGGCCATCGCATTTAACTGACCAGGAGTGACCTGGATTAGCATGACTCTGGGTGAGCGTGGTGGCCGAGTCACAGCCTCCTGTGGCTGGGAGCACAGTCAGCTTTCAGTGCTGGGCGTGGGTGTCACTTTAAGCAGTGAAGTTCACCAACAAAAATGTGACACTGAACAGACGGCAGAAAGGACACTTGTGTGTAGTGAGAGAGCCAGAGTAGAAAGCAGAGCATCACCTTGCCTGTCTTCAGCTGGGGATGTGCCCACTGAATGGTGACTCAGATTTTCACTGCTCTGTCCAGGTCTGAGAATGGCCAGGGAAGCACTGTGTGCATTGGTTCAGGGGTGCAAATAAATCTTAGTGAAGAGGCAAATTCACCAGCATAGGATTGTTAAATACGGAGGGTCAACTGGAAGTGTTGTGTGTGTGTTTTATTGTATGTAGCCATGCATTGTTTTTACACACGATCAATAAAAGTATGTTTATGGTTTGCCCTTGTGCATAGAGTTGCCCCCAGTGTCTATCTTCAGGGCCACGTGCAGAGAGCGCCTCTGACCAATGGCTCTGACAGGCAGACAAGGTGATGTTTACATACATGCATGGGGGACAACCTTGCTCCATCCAGCAAGGTAGGGGCCACGGCAAAGCAGAGAACGTGCTGAGACTCATGGCCCCGTCCTGCTGACAACTGACCTCTCGGGTCTCCAAACAGCTGCTTCCCAGGGACCGGCAATGCCCCATAGTCTTCTAAGAGGTGACACACATGCAGTCAGGCCGGTGGTGAAGACTGGGTCTCCTGCAATCCACCTTCCATTTCTTCATTCATTCATGCCACTCATTCATTCATGGCATTCACTTTTGCTATTCATATATTTCCACCATTCATTGTTGCAGAGTGTAGAGTGTTCATTCTCCTTTTACATTCACTCCATCTCCCTTTATGGGGCAGGTTTGAGAGGCACAATGTCTCCTTCCATTGGCATCACTTTCCAAGGCCAAGTTGGAGTAGCCACCACCACATGGCCAGCAGAGTGGACATGGGCTCTTGGCAGGGTTGTGACAGTCCGGGTGGGATCCTGGATTCCGGATGTCGTAAAGTCTCCACCTTCCCACCCAGCTCCCCAACCAGAGTTGCTGACCCAGCCTGACACCCAGGCCCAGTGTGGCTGATGGGAAGGAGCCCTGTGGGGGGCCAGATGGGAGGAGTCTGTGGCCCCCACGGAGGACTGTAGGCATAGGCAGTGTGGTCTACCGCTGGCCAGCCCCTGCAAACACCTCCCCTACAGTAGTGACGGTGTCAATTCAGCAGCACACAGCATCCCATGATGCCCATTCGCCTACTGTCTGATGTTGGTACTGACATCTCGGGCCTGCCACCCCAAGGGGCTCTGAGAGTCCCATGAGTGGACTGTGTCTTCATCACCGGGCCCCTCTGGCCTACAGAGCCACTGAATGGAATGGGGCTGTCAGAATCCTTCATTAGGAGCACCTTAGATCTGTGTTCAGTGACACAGGAAGAGGAGCCTTGCCCACCTGGGGCCCACGTGGAATGAACTCTATGTGGAATGAGCTCGTACCGGTCACGACACAAGGGACTCAGAGGTGTGGTTCTTAGTGCCGGGCAGCCCGCCCCAGCCCCAGCTGGCACAAAGCACTGCTGCCCTCTTGTGGTGAGCAGAGGGGAGCTCCAGTTCGTGACCAGTTGGGGTCCCTGGTAAGGCCTGGGCCACGCATCTGGAGGACAGTTCCCTTAGGCCCAGTCCCTGTGGCCTGGTCAGATTGCACCTCACTGGCCTCCCACTCCATCCCACTTGTGTATGAAGTAGTCCCTGGTTGTGCCAGGCTTGGGGACAGCTGTATCACTCCTCAGAAAGTGTGGCCTCCGTGGGGCAGTTGAGACGCTATGCCTGGAATAGGTCTGGAGGTTCGGGCCTCTGTCACCATCCTTTGAGAATCCTCATCGGTCTAACTTGGGAAGCAGGGAAACCTGGAGAGAACAGTGGCTGTGTGGTGTGATGGTGGAGGACTGAGTACACACCCAAGGCCAGCGGGACCGTGCGGGTCAGGCCTGGGAGAGGGAGCCTGTGTGTGTGTGAATATGTGGGTGCGCTGGTTGTGTGTGCATTTCTATGTTCTTTCCATACAATAAGAGTCAGGCTTCAGGCATGACCTAGAAGAGGAAGGAAGGAACAGCAGGCACCTGGGGCTGCAACACTCACCCGTGTCTTCCTGGCTCCTCAGCAGACCCTGCTCCTTCTAGAATCCATGAGTGCTGATGGATCCCTGCCATGCCCCTGCCCCTGACACATCCCAGACCCTCCTGTCTCTGGCACACAGCCAGGCTTTACCAGATGAGTGTCACTGACCAGTGCCCCTGCCCACAGCCAATCAGGATACGGGCTTGCTGTGGGTTCCTACTCATGAGTCCAGGAAGTCCAGACCCCAGTGTACTAAGCAATTGGGCAAGTTCATCCTTCACACTTGGCATCTATGCTCTCTTCCAAGGGCATGCAGGATTACTGTGCCTGTTTTTGTTTTGTTTTCCGGTACCAGAAATCGAGCTCAGGACTGCACTTGCCAGGCAGGCGCAGCACCACTGAGCTACATCCTGAGCCCTACTGTGCCCATTTTACAGCATCTTGATCGAACTGAACCTGAAGCCCCGGCTAAGGGCCACTGTGAAGTAAGAAAGCAGAAGGCTTATTGTTTAAACCCATGTGTGTTGACTTTTCTCTTGTCCCAAAGCATCCTACTGGTCACAAGTGGATGGACATACTTTCCCCTACTTCTGCTATTGGACTCCTCACCTTCCTTCAGACCATCAGAGCCAAGTCAGCACACTTTGAAAGGGCCAGGGCAGACTAAACACGTCCTCTGACCACCACAAATGTCTCTTGTGGTGTCTTAAGACTTGAAAAACTGCCGGGCTCTGTGGCTTAGCTCGGTCCTGCTTCCCATTAGGATAAACACATCCCTCAGTGGAGAAACCCATGAACCGTTCCAGAAATATCCTGCCCACCAGAGAAAATACACTTGATTTCACAGACTTCCCACAGTCATATCATTATCATATAATCTCTTTTATCCGCCCCATTCCTCTGCCTGGAACTGAAATTGCATCTTTAAAATGGCTAAATAGCAGTTTGGGGATCTTCAAGGATACCATCCTTGATTCCGAGCTGGGAAAGTCAATGTCAAAAGCCCAACTTGAGAGAAGCCTGCAGGGGGTGGGAGGGGCATGTCCATGCAATTGCTCTTCTGTGAAATACATGACTGTGGACTCACTTTCAATGTCCAGAGTCCAGCAGTCAACTTTCAGATCAACACCACTGGTTCCACAGGCTTTGCTGGGCCCGGGTGGTGATACTGACTTCCTCTTCCTGCTCTGGCTTCCAGGCCACACGCAGGTGTCATGACCCCAGGTCTCCAGGAGAAGTCTGCGGCAAGACACAAAGAGAAGAGGATGGAGGAAGGTGGGGTGAGGGCTGCTCTGTCCCAGAGACACAGGCCGTGGGGGTGCTGCACACAGGGTACTGGGGGCTGAAGACTTCAGGGCTCACTGCTTGGGTGCTGGGCAAGCTTGTCTTACACAGCCCTGTCTCTGAACTAAGCTGAGAACCAGGGGCTTGCCCCACCACCTCCTGCCTCAGTGCCCTGCCAGGTGGGACCTTCATTGCTCCTCCTCAGCTATGAGCCTGCACCAGATCTTCTCCTGTCCAAGGGATCTCCTCTGGCCCAGCTCCCAGGGAGGTGCTCTGTGACCCGAGAAAGCTGGTAGCAGGAGGGTGTGGTGGAGGGGAGAACCTGGGTCCTAATGCCACTGGCATCAAGGGGACCCCTGCTCCTGTTCAGAGATGAGGAAACTGAGGCAGAAGGTGGCCAGCTGGAGTCCCGCCTAGGCCTGGCCTGTTCTGCAGCCTACCCTGCTTGGCCCTTGCGAGGTGACTCTGACCTTACACTTTGGCTCCCTTAAAGCCACAGGGGAGGGGAGGCAGATAACCCAAGAATCCCACAACAGGCAGGACTGGGCAGGGTGGGCAACAATAGGCCTAAAATTCAGCCTGATCACTCCCTGCCAGTTGCTCCTGGCCACCAATGCTGGGCAGCACTGGCCATCTGGGAGGAAGGCCAATCTGGAATTTCCTGGAAAAGTGAGAAATCCCCAAGCTCATGGAACCATTAGGAGCATCCCCACTTTCTACACTTCGGTCTCCTGTTGTTATTTCTCTTCTAAGGTGGCAATGACTGCTCCGCCTGGCCTCTCAGCAGACCCACCCTGGCTCTCTGCATCTCCGGAGAGGCCCTTGATTCTTTCCTTCCCTGTCCTTACCCTCCTGACACACACATGTGCACAGATACACACATTCACACAGAGCAGTCAGGTCCTTTCATAACCAAAATATCTGAGCATATATCATCATATTTTCTACTAGATTTCTGAAGTATTCAAAAACAAGTCAGCCAAGTAGAGTGGCCCATGCCTATAATCCTCCTACTTGGGAGGCTGAGGCAGGAGGATCACAAGTTTGAGGCCAGCCTGGGTTACAAAGTGAGTTCAAGGCCAGCCTAAAATACATAGCAAGACTTTGTCACAAAAAACCCTAAAAAATAATAATTAAAAAAATAAGATAAAGGCCTAGGGGTGCAGCTCAGTAGTAGAGCACTTGCCACCGCCCTGGTTCCTATGCCAACACCACCAAAACAAAAAGCTCTCCTATCTCTACACTTTGGCTTGAGGAAAATTTCCCTCATCACAGCAAGGAAACAGGAGCAGAACGGATGGGCTTCCGAGGGCCACGTTTCAAGGGGAGGTGGTTCCCTGCAGGTCCTGGGGTGCAGAGGGTGGGGTGGTCCTTGGCTCCACGTGGCTAAGTGTGCACACGAGTGTGTATGCCCAGGCACTCAGAAGCTCCAACACCCCTCATCCGGTCAGAATCAGGCAGCAGGAAACCTGCATTTAATTGCAAACGTTGTAAAAATAATCTCACAGAAGATGAAGCTAGCAGTGAAACTATGCCTCCTTGACTCAGGGCCTGCGTGCAGGACATCTTTCTACTGAAATGCTTATAAAGCTATAAACTAAGTCGGAATTTCTTCAAGAACATGTCTTCTCTCATGAGAGTAATTTTACTTCTAAGAGTGTTTCCAGTCTTTTCTGGGAAAAGGAGATGGGGGTGGAGAAGGGGGATTTGTAGGGCGAGGAGGGGGCTGGCAGGCCAGCCTTAGATGTGTCTTAAAGATATCTTTGTTTTTAATTATCCATGTCCTGGACAACTGAAATCCACCTCTCCTTGGAGTCTGAAATGCAGATAAAATGTTCTACATTACAGCCATCTCCCTACCTCCCAGACGGGCCTGTCCCCATTGGAAGATTATTTATTGCTTCTCAGCCACCTTTCACGCCACTGAATGATTCTCCATGCTTCGGGGAGAAAATAGCCCAGCAAGATTCAGTCCGACTTCCCAGAGAGCCTGGCTCCGTCCTTGCTCTTCCCAGGAGCTCTTGGGGCTGGACAACCAGTCACACTCTGCCCTCTGGGATGGCTCCATGTTCCTGGCTTCCGTGTCCCTGCTTCTGGGAAAGGCCCAGAGAGTCCCCTGGCCACAGGGCTGCCTTGGGTCTCACCACCGTCCTTGCGAAGAAGGGAAAAACAAACTGCTTTTAGAAGCGTGCTGAGAAGGCGCTCGGTCTGCATGCACCACCTCCTTTCCAGCTCCCTCCTGCAGGGAAACCCAGTAGGTGGTCACCCTGGTGGACTTTCAAAGCAGACTTGGCCTAAGTGGGCTGATGCCAGCCTTTCCTGGCTCCACACCCAGGTCCAAAATAAATTCACACCTCCTCATTTCTGTCTCATTAATCAGTCCGTCCCAGGGAAAAACACTCCGGCCAGCTCTGGCCAGTTGGCTGCAACCACAGAACACAGATTTGCAGAGATTTTAAAATTAATTTGACTTCCTGCTCATATTTTCAATTTTGCTTCTGTTACCAGAATGCAACAGGGCTGCACCTCTGGAAAGGAAAACTGTGAAGTCTATAGTTAGACCTTTTCTTTCCTGTCAGAAAATTAGGATTCCACTGCCCACCACTGAGATTCAGGGAGGAGGGACCCCAACCCCATCCTCCTTCAGGTCTAATTCCAATCCCACCATCCCCACCCCCTGGCCGGACTGGAACTCTCAGGCCTGCCTGACTCCAGGCCCAGGCTCAGCAGTGCCCAGGGTGCCCTGAGGCCTGCGCTTCCCCAAGACCGGCAGGGTTTCCCTGGCCTTGGGATTGGGGCAGCCCCTGTGTTGTCACTATCCTGGGATGTCCCTCCTCCCCACTCGTTTCCAGGCTCTTCCGCCTTTCATCTGCCTCCTCCTTCTGCTCTTGAGGAAAAGAAAAAACTTTAAAACAGAACAGGAAGCCAGGCGTGGTGGCACATGACTGTAATCCTAACACTCGGAAGGCTGAGGCAGAATTGCTGTGAGTTCAAGGCCAGCCTGAAGTACAAAGCAAGACCCTGTCCCAAAAAATAAAACAAACATGGCCAGGGATTTAACTCAGTGGTGCCACCGCTTGCCTTGCAAGCAGAAGGTCCTGAGTTCGATCCCGGGTACCAAAAAAAGAAACAAAAAACAAAAAGCCAGAGCAGGAAAAGTGTTTATAAAAAAAGTTTTTTAATCCTAAGGATCAAACCCAGGGCCTTGTGCATGCTAAGCAAGCACTGTACCACTGAGCTACACCCTCAGCACCTACAAAGAATTTTAAGATGTTTCCTACTTTGACCAAGTGCTAGGCACTGTCTTAGCACTTTACATTAATTCACTGAACACTCACAGCAGCCTGTCGGGTGGATGCTTCCATGGTCTCACTGAGGCACACAGAGGCAGAGGTCACCCAGCCAGGAAGTGGGAGAGTTGGGAACACAGGCAGCTCCTAATAATCACACTATTCTGCTTTTCTAGTGAGCAATATTTGCTAGTGGGAAAAAAAGTAGCTTTTATCATTTTTACAAGAGCAATATTATGTTCCTTATCAAGAAGTCAGTTATCTGATAATCTCAACTATTGAGACCTCAACAAAGAACTGAAAAAAATAGGTGGGTAGCTTCCAGAGGGTAAAGCAGGTATCATGAAATTCAAACTCAGACTCCTGGAGAAAGGCTCTTAGGAGCCCAAGGTCCAGTAACTCGTACTTTATGGCAAAAGCTTGATGCTTGGGGTGAGGGGTGGTTTTCTAGGCACAGCCAATTAAAACCAACAAATTAGAAATGAATCTCAATCTTAAAGCAATGCATAAGTCAAACATCAAACCACACCCAGCACCATAGCGCCCAGCACAGGTAATATTGGTGATGAATTTAAAATTAGCATTGGGAAAAGCTTAGTTTATCCTTATAACTAAAAAATAAGCAGAATACAAAATTGTATTTCCAGTAGAACTACACATAAAAGAAACCAACCAAACTCAAAACTATGAAGAAAGAGATGAAGCGGGAATCTACCAAGCTGTGATATTACCAAGATGTCATGGACGGTTTTGTTTTCTTTCTCTACTTTGTTATTTCTGCTTTTCAAATCTTTTTTGAGAGGAGCATTTTATATTGAAAAGCTCCAAATAAACTTTAAAAAGAGAAATAAGGAAAGAGGAAGAGAAAGAAAGAAAAGGAAAGGGGGGATAGAGGTTCACCCAAGTCAGGTGCAGGCCGGGGAGTGATGGGGAGGAGAGGAAGAGAAACTGAAATTCATGCTCAAGAATCCAAAGCGCATCTCAGTCTCGGGAGCCATTTCCTGGGAACACAAATGATCTACACATCGATCACCCTCCTCTGATCATATCTGTATATAAGCCACTGGCAATCAGATCAACAATTACAGTTCATGACGTATCTACCTCTTTCCAGCCTGCACTGTGAGACAGCATGAGGGAAGTACCTGTTTCTCAGTTTACCCGTGAGGACCCAAGGTGCCACAGTGGATGCGCTACAGGGTCAAGGTTTGCCGCCGCCACTGCTGCTGACACCCAGTCAAAGAGGCCACGAAGGAAGGAGTGAAAAGTAAACATGTTTGCATTTCAAATTGTTAAAATAAATGAAAACGTCTTCTTTTTTTAAAGGATAAGTTTCAAGTGTGAGAAAAAGCTATGTTACTGGCACAGCTTCTGAGGCTGATAATGAGGAAACTCCAGTTCAATTCTTAGTCTTCCATGTGTGCACCCCAGGCGGATCTAAGAAAGGCCTGAGGTCCAGTGTCCTGGGGTCATGGGTTATGGCTTCCATCGCCCTCTTCTGCCCATGGGGATATTGGAAACAAAGAAGGAAGAGAGGGCAGAGGAGCAGAAGAGGAGGTTCTGTGGCCCCTGGGCCACAGCTCTACTGCACAACCTCGGCTCTACCCGGTACCAGTGAGGCCATCACTGCCTCGGGGAGGATCCTGAAGCTAAGTCAGTCTGGAAGGAGCCAGTGTGCAGGGAGCTAAGCCTGGGGCAGATGCATTTTGGTGGAGAAGAGCGGAGGTGCAGCCGGAAGAGTTGCCTGTCAGGCTCCCCTTCGAGGCACCACTGGTTTGAAATACAGTTGTTTTCCAACACCATAACTTTCACCTCTGAAAGGCGCCTTTGCCATCATCCAGATCTGCTCCAATTTCCTTATTTTACACAGGACGAAACCAAGTCCCCAAGAGGGAATTGATTTACTTGGGGTCCCATTGCACGTTTGTGGCCAAGCCTAAACCAGAAATCACTCTCCTAGATTCTTGCTGGGTCAAATTCATTTTGACAGCTGGAACTGAACGCCATCCCGCATAGAATGGGCTGCGCTCAGTTTCCAAAGACCCTTGGTGCTGCCACCTAGGAGGAAAGGCAACCTGAAAACCCTCCATGCTGTGGTTCCGGGGCCGCATCCCCCTGCCCTTTCCATCCAGGATGGGTTAAGATAAGGGTCTTAGAAACAACCACCCTGTAAAACCCAAACCAGAACAGACCTCGGCCCTGCACTAACCCCAATCTGCACCCGACCCAAATACCAAGCTTTTTCCTGAACCACAAAAGGAACTCAAGTCTTCTAAAAAAATTCCTAGTGAGGCTTTCTGAACCGGAACCAGATGGTCAGGCTTTCCAGGCAGCTGAAGCAGAACAGGATGTGAGGATTGCCATGTCCTGACTCTGAGGAGTCTCAGCTCCGGGCTTTCTGTGTGCTGTGGGGAGGGGGAGATGGAGTGGGCTGGGAAAGAGGCCTCTCTCCTGGGAGAAAGGGGAAGTTCGTGCCAGTTGCCGGGTGGATGGCAATGTCTCCCATGTTGGTGTAAATAGTGAGCTGTACTCTGTGCTACACAAATGACAGTTAGGAAGACCATGCTGGAAGAAAAAGAGCGTGAAGTCCAAGCATGCCACAGGGCAGTATTTTAGCCATTTGCCAAAATGTTCTGGGGAAGGGGCACCTTAGTAGGTTATGCCAGCTGTTGGGGTGGGAAGCCCAGAAATGCCAACAGTAAAGCAAGGCCACACTGTCATTCATCTTTCATTTTCCAATTCAGGTTCCCTTTCCTCCCTCCACTGAACACACTTGATTGCTCCATGCCCTCCCTCGATGGAAATTATCTCCCCTCTGATCTGGCACAGAAGCAGAGCATGGTGGTGGTGCAGGCCTGTAACCTCAGCACTCTGGGAGTTCAAGCTCAGCCTGAGCATCTTAATGGCTTAGTGAGACTTTGTCTTAAAACAAAACATAAAAATAGAAAAAGGTTGAGGAATGTAGCTCCAAGCAAAGGTTTGGGGTTCAATCCCTAGTACCACAGACAAAAAGAGAAAAAGAAAAAGAAGGAAAAGAAAAAGGAGACAGAGGAAGAGAAGAAGAGGAAAAAGGGTCATGCTTCTCTAGGACACAGAATCATTTCTACTCTCATTGTGATCGTTGGTCCTAGGAGGCACTTCAGGAAGTCTCCTGTCTGACTTTCCCTGGCTCCCTGGCCCCGCCCTCCTGCAGCCCAGCGTTTGACTGCCACACGATCCATGTTTATGTCTCGGGGGAGCAGTTTTGCCTCTGTGGATGGGCTGAAGAGAAGCCATAAATCCACTACAATCAGATATGAATTCGTAGGGACAGCCCATGCATTTGTGCTATTTTGAGAAGACAACGTGGTTTTTATTGGATTTATAGAGGGATCGAGCTCCCCATAGCTCCAGGATTGTAGGGGGTCAGTGAAGATGAGATGACCCCTTTGTGAGACCTCTGATGCCCGTGTTGAGCCTCTGGAAGTTGGCCACACTTTCACTCTGTCCCTCTCCCTGTGTCCCAATCAATGATAATATCAGTAGCTGCCACCATCTTTCGAGGACTTGTTGGGTGCCAGGCTGTGCTCTAGTATTTGCCCTGTGACAAATGAAGAACGGACAGCTCGAAGAGGAAGAGGTCTTGGGTCACAAAGCCGCTCAGTTTAGGGCTGGGTTCCCAACCCAGGCTTTACTTTGGAGTCCTCATAGCACTTCCTCCAGGAAGTTCATAGGACTCAAATAGTGCCCCTAGCATGGTAGGAGCATCCAATTAAGAACCCCAAGAATCCCACCTGCATAAAGCATATGTATGGGTGTATGACAAGAGATGGATGGATAAGTGGATGGAACCATCAGTTGATGGATGGATGGCTAGATGGATAAGTGGGTAGGTGGATAGCAGATAGGAGGGGGCCTGTGCCTTTAGCTTCTTATACATGTTTATCTTCCACTTCAGAGGTGTGCCATGGACTGAATTACACTGATACACCTTGTTTTACAGAATAAATTCAAACAAGAAATCTTTACTCTGTTATGGGTTGAATTATGTCCTCTTCTCACATTAGCACAGTGATGTCTTAACCCCCAGAACTTCCAGAATATGAACCTGTTTGGCAATGGGGGGCACTGAAGATGTGATTAGTTGAGATCATACTAGAGTAGGTGAACCCCTAATCCAACATGACCGGTGTTCTTATAAAAAGGGGAAACTTAGACACACACAAAGAATGATGCAAGCACAGATCTGCAAGCCAAGGAACACCAAGGATTGCCGACCAACCGACCTAGGAGAGAGGAATGGCACATGTCCTCCTGCCGCAGCCCTCAGGAGGGGCCAATCCTGCCAATGCCTTGATCCTCCTGCCCTTTGAGCCCCCAGAACTGAGTCCTACATTTCCACCGCTGATGCTACCTGCTTATAGTTCTGTGTTAATGTGGCCAAGTAGAAGAATCCACTTCCCTCAAAAGAAGCCCAAAGGTGTGAAAAGGTGTGTATGAGCCGAACTCCAGGTTCCACCCCATGCACCAAACCCCACCCTCAAACTCCATTAATCACCCGCAGAATGGAGATGCACAAGCCAGACATGGTGGGCCTGACAGGAAATTGAGTCTGAATTGATTGATTTTGCTCAGCACATGGCTTGGTTTTCATCAAACTTTTGTTGAATTTTGTACACTGCCTCTTAACTCAAACCACTGCTCTCTTGAGGTTTGCATTGGCTATTTACTTGTTTACTTCCAAAGGATAATTGACCAACTCAGAAGCCAAGCTCTAGAAATCTGGCTGGAACACACCTTCTCTGGTTTCTCAATTTAGGACTGAGCAGCCCTGGGGCCTCAACTGATCCACAAATAAAAGTCTCCCTGCGGGCAAAGAAAGGGAGCTGAGGACAAGACCCTGGCCAAGCCGGCCTGCAGCCCAGCCAGGAGACCAGATGGACAATGAGTGTCTCACAGTGGGAGGTCTGCACAATGACAATGGGCAAGCACACCAGGGCCATCACAGCCACCACCAACCGCAAGACATGGGAGGAAGAAGTTTGGGGAAGTTGAGAGGATGAGAATGGACAAAACGTGCAGGAGCTTTCGATGCAGGCTTTGCCCAAGTCAAGAGGAACTTGAAACTCAAGTTCCCAGCTCACAGCTACATTTAGAGCTGGAGTTGTAAGTGGGTTTGGAGGCTGGCCAAATTGCCTATCTTTCGAGCTCAAGGCTCTGGATATATTTGGAGCCGAAACACAGCCTTTCCAAACAGAGGAACCAAAACCAGAAGAATCAGCTGAGTTGGGTCCCTTCCTAATCATTAAAGTCCTTGGACCCCGAAGAAGCATGTCCTTCTCCTGTCATGAGTGCTTCAGGTGTTTGCCCTTCTGTTTTTGCCCCCATTCAGGAGCCAGGCCCTGGTCCAGGGGTTGCCCAGCACTTCCGAGCACCAGGCCCTGGCTGTATTCATGAGGGCACTGTAACCTGCCCTGGCCTGGCCCTTAGGACTTCACACAGGGACAAAACTACCCACAGGGCAAAGCAACAAGCCCACACCTGCAGGATGGAGCCAGAGGAAAGGTCGGCACAGGTGCAGAAGGTTCCCTAGGTAGTAACAGCAGGCACACCTATCTGCTCCCCCAGCTGGCAGAATGTGTCCACAAGATGGGGAAATCTTCAGCAAAGAACACTGAAATCTGTTCTGTGGATGCGGTTGCTACTGATGTGCCAGTTTTCAGTGCTGGTGACATTCATTTGAGAATATTCAGATAAACTGACTAAATGAAGTGGAGCCAATAGGTGGGGGCGTTGATGCTAACACTGGCCAGAGGGGGACTGCAAGGGTGACTACGTATGGCATGTGATGTGACCTTCCACCAAGCTCTCCCTGGCCCTCAGAAGTGAGGCCTCTGCCACCCAAAGCCCAGGCTCCTCCAGAATAGCCACCTAGCAGGGGCTGGGTGCCAGCATTGCCCCCATCTCCTACTTCAGCATCTGCAGGAACACACTAAGGCCCCAAGGAAGTCACCCAGCGAAGCCAGAAGCTCAGACCTATGGAGGCAAATGGATTCTGAGCTTAGAGGTGGCCCATCCCCGACCCATCCCCGCTGCAGTTAGCAGCAGTCAATCCTGCAGGCTACTATTTTGGGGTGCACAAGCTCGGGGTGCAGTCAGGGCCACACTGATCTTCAGTTCACCGTGGGTTCTGGACCCTGAGGAATCAGGGAGGACAGGAGGGAGCGAAAGGAAGCCCAGAGTGCCCTCTGCATGGCAGGGCCATGGGCATGGCCGCTTCTTCTTCTTCTCTGGGTAGGGCCAACTCATCAATCCACCCGAGGGCCCTGAGTAAGCAGAGGATTAAGAAAAAAATGGGTATTCTGCATCCGCACTTCCTTCCCTATAGAAAAAGAGCTGGGTTCTATGACTTGTAGAGTCTTTCCCATTCCCAAAGTTCTTTATTTTTTAGTTTATAACCAACAGAAATTTCTCATAGCTGTGGAGCCTGGGAAGTCTAAGATCAGGTGCTGGCAGGTTCGTGTCCAGGGCCTACTTTCTCACCCGTGGTTCCAGTACATCTGCACGTGGTGGAGGGCCCACATTTCTGTTCTATTTCTGTTCAAGGGAAGTTTGTGGCTTTCTCTGGAACCAGGTGCCCATTCACCAGGTACCACAGCTGCATCAGTGGCTCTACATCCTCTCTATGAGGATGTAAAACAAGACAGCAAGCCAGGTGTGAAGGCTTACACCTGTAATCCCAGCAGTCTAGGAGGCTGAGGCAGGAGGATCACAAGCCCAACCTGACCTCCCAACTAGGAAACTCATTTGCTTAGCAAGACCTTGACTCAAAGTAAAAAATAAAAGTCCTGAGGGTGTGAGCTCAGTGTGAAGGCTCTGCAAAATAAAACAAAAACCAAAAATAAACAAGGTAACAGTTGTATTAAATAGGCTAGCTCTGGTAGCATCAGGAAAGAGTTCCATTTCCCTCACTGCTGCTCTCTTCAACCACAGACTCTCAGACCCTAGGTGTTTGTTCTACTTTCTAATGGGGAGAGAGAAAGTGTCTCATTTTCAATTATTATAAAGTCTGGGAAGATCTAGATCAAAACATCAATTTCTCTTTAATTCAGACTCTATCTCCCTTCCCCTCTCCCCCAGAGCCTCAGCAGTAAAAGACAACAGGGACAGCATTGTCTAGCATTGTCACCTTTACAGAAAGCAAGATGGGTTGGGTGTGTTCTGCCACTTTTGGTTGAGTCATGCGTGGTGATAACCCACAAATCTCAGTGGCCGAAGTATCCATTTTCCTACTCTATGCACCTGCCGGTGCCTAAACTAGCTCTGCTCCCCATGTCTGTACTCTCTGGGACCCAAGCTGAAGGAGCAATCCCAACTGGAACCCACCATGTCTGTAGCAGAGGGACAGTTGCAATGGCCAAACCTGACAATGGCTTTAAAAAGTTCCACTCAGATGTAGTCTGCCCCACTTCCTGCTCATGTTTCATTGGCCAAAGCAAGTCACATGGCCATGCCCAACAAGGGAGCCAGGAAGTAAACTTCCCCAAAGGGGGCACTGGATGCCACATGAGAACAGGTAGGAGGGCATATTCCTTCTAGAGACAAGTGACAAATTCCTAGGAACAATAAGATCTTTTGCCATAGGTAATCTTTAATAATTTCCCAAATAGTCACCATTTCATCCGAGCCTAGTTAGTTAACATGAGGTAAACTACAGTTTATCTTACAATAATCAGGTTTGAGATTGTGTCTACCTTCAACATTATAAAGTGGTCCTCATTCCTGATTTATGTCTTGGGGGCTGTCCTGAGAAAGACTTCTCAGGTTGGACTGTCACAGACGTGTTTCCCTAGTTTCTATTTCCAAAAGACACAGTTCTCATCTTGTTCCCAAGTTCTTGGACCTGTATGTCCCTCAATGCTGACATTTAGCTCAGGAAAGAGAATGTGGGGAGAAGGTCCAATGTGTTACTCCTGACCTGTCCTGTAGTACGTGCTCAGCTGGTCCTCCAGAGAGTAACAGGGACTGGGTGTGGTTATTACTGCCGATGTCCCGGAGGGCCTGGTAACAAGAAGCCCTGAGCTCTGATTTCAACAGGAAGAGATGTGTTGCATAGTGATTGAACAAATGTCCTGATTTGCGGGGGTTTAGGAATGGGACAGGCAGACTCTTTAGGTGGCCTCTGTGACTGCCACCTCCTAGTGTTCGTATCCTTGTGTGACCCCACCCCTAGAACATGAGACCCGTGATTGGCTTTAACCAGTAGAATGTGGCCAGCATGATGGGCACTGCAACTCCATGTCTGTGGTGCATGATCCTGGTGCAGAAGACCATGACAGCTGTCTTGATGGAGACTCTTATGCCTTCCCTGGCTTGGAAGAGGCAACAGCCATCTCGCACCTACTCAGCAGCAAACTGCAACCTCTGCTCCCACAGCTGCAAGGAGCCCATCTTTGGCTGGACACAGTCCTGAGGGCCACCTTGATTGCAGCCTTGAGAGGCCTTGCAGAGGCTCCCCCAAGCCAAGCCCCAACTCCTGACCCACAGAAACCAAGATGCTAAGCATGTGGCAGTTTGTTATGTGGTGACAGAAAACTCATATGGCAGTGTAGCTCTGCGGGTTCCTCCCCCAGAGCTGTTCACACTGAACACCAAGAACTGGGCTCCCGGGCAGACTGACTCACCTGCAGCCACAGCTCTCCAGGTCACAGCCAGGACGACAATGTCCCTTCCTGCCTTCTTGCTTGATAAACTGGCAATCACAAGAAGAGCTCCCTGTCTGGGGTGGTGTGAGCCCACATCTCTGCAGGGATTCTGGGACTTTGTGGTCTAAGAAAGCTGTGCATTCAGCCTGTTGTACCTGGGGACAGAAGACTCCATCTAACCAATCTTAGGTCCCCCCTCCCCAACTCCTCAGACTGAGGAAACTTAGTGGGAAGCTACCCCAATTAACCATTCCCAGGGTACTAATCAATTGCCTAATGTTCATACCACCCAGCAGCAGGGGCAGGTGGCTTTGCTTTCCCAGCTCAGCAGGTGGGAAAATCCCCGCAGATAAAAAACTACTAAAAACTCAGTAACATTTTCACTTGATGTTACAGCATCTATAAAAATTAATGTATTACGTTATGTTGGGGCTCAAGAAAAGATTCCATTGATATTCATGGTATCAGAATTGACCATTTGTAAAGCTGGCAGAGAAACTTTGAAGTGGAATGAGTATGGCTATGTTCCAATAAAACTTTATTGATAAATACAGATGGCGGCCCAGATCGGACCTAAGGGTCCTATATTTTTGCTGACTCCTGCTGTTAAAAGTTCTCCTCTAGGGCTGGGGATTTAACTCAGTGGTTTCGCTGCCCACTGTGCAAGCACAAGGACCCGAGTTTGATCTCCGGCACCAAAAAAAAAAAGTTCTCCTCTAGTGTCATGTCCTTTTGAAGTCTTGCTAGATCCAATCTGGTGACTTCTGCCTATATCTTATTGGCCCAAACCATATTTCATGATCACACATACTGGCCACAAAAAAACCTGGGATGTGGAGTTTTTAGAAGAATACTGAATAAACAAACCCATGGTTAATCAGAGTGTGAAGAAAGAGAGGGAGGGAAATAGATTGGATGACTCCTAGGCAATAAGGAGTGTACTTACTCTACAGACTTGGGCAGCGTGATACTCACCCTGGATGTCCCCACACCCACCACAGTGCTGGACTTGTGGTATTGAGGAGGAGGAAGAAGAGGAGAAGGATGGTAACAACTACTGAAGGCTTCAAGCTGAGCCAAGTGCTGGGCTAATCAGTTTCCCTTTACTTGCTTACCTAACCCCCAAACACCCAGGATGGTACCGGTCCCATTATTTTTCCAGGTTGACAAACTGTGGAGATTGTAGTTAAACCACTTGCCCAGAGTCACTGATAGGAGATGGATGGCCAGGATTCAAACCTGCATCTGTCTGACCTTAGGCCAGCACTCAAAGCTGCCAATGGCTAGGATATGTTTATGGAAAGACTGAGGCTGGAGCAGCCTTGGCAGCCTTCCACTCTGGTGGCTGTGATAGCTACTGTTGCTTACTCCAGCTAAAATGAGCTTCCCTGTGGCTTCCTGCTCAACCCAGCACCGGGTCCAATTACTGTCCTCTCCAATTTCTCTCTCCCCAGTTATGCTGATCCATACTTTCTGAAAGACAAATCAAGACACATTTGTCTAGCACTAGGCTGACACGTGGTCTCCCAACACAGCAGGCTGTTTGAAATCAACACTTTCCTGGAAATTCTGGGACACGGGCCACCCTAGGGTGCCTCTGACCCGGGGAAGTGGGCTCCACTCAGCCCAGACACAGGGCCAGAACCACCCTCTGACTTTCATGTTCACTGAATACTGAGAAGATGCAGGGTGGCTGGGGACATTTTAGAAATTATGGAACCTAGAGATGTTTCTGCCTCAGACCAGAAGGACTGGCCATTAAAAATCTGGAAAACTTAGGTTATAAACTACATACAAGGCTAGCAGATAGGACCCTGCTTCACTGAGGCTGAGATTCCCTGAGAATCAAACGACGAGAACATTGTAAGTACCATGTGGGTTTGCGTTTGCCACCCAGGCTGGGTTCTGTCTGAAGAGCCAGGAAGGAAGCCCACAGAGACCAGTTCAAAGAGGAGCCAGCAGAATGCATGGTGGGTTTCGACTTGCTCCACTTGCTGATCCTGGGTGAGGGAGAGAGACAGGACCATGACCACTGCCATTGCTCTGTCAGTGTCCTCCTCCCTAGGGACAAGCTCTCTTCTGCCTCAGCATGCTCTGGGGGCCTCCATATTGCCCCATGAAGCCAGGCCTCCTCCTGGAAGACACCAGGGCATGTGCCTTCTCCCAAGAAGCCCCTTCCACAGTCTCAGCTGTCCTCATCCCCAGGCACAGGTGTAACCTTGCACTTATACCTATTTGCTGGCTGGGGAAACAGAGTCACAAGAGACCAACTGGTACCCCATGGTTGCCCAGAGGAAGGGCCGGAAAAATAAGGCCTGGATGCCCTCTCTCCACATATAGGACCTCATCTGGCGCTAAGTGAGAAGACTTCATATGCAGAGCAGGCACTGTGAGGGTGATGTGTCTGGCGGCTCCCAGGCCCAGCACAGCCCTCCGTGCACGGACTGAGCAGAACATTGACTCCAGGCCTCACCTGTCCTCAAGGCCTCCCCTCACCATGTCACCTCCCTGGGACACTCGCAGATTCCCCCAGGGACACGGACCTCAGAGCTCCTGCCCACCCTGTTCCTTTGCAGAAAATAATAAGAAAACAGGGCCCTGGAGGAAGGGAGGCCATGTTGACTGATTCAGAGAGCACCGTTTCTGTCTGTAGGTTGGAAGAGGATTATCATTCTCAGAGAGCTGCCAGGAGGGGTCAAGGAACAGAGGTGATCAGTGATCAAACCCTGCCAGGAGCCCCGGGGCAGAAATAAGAAGTAGTTGAAGAGTCCTGGAGATCTGGGCCATCACACACACAGGGACAGCCCAGGAAGCCAGGATTGGGTCTCCATGGCAAATCCTCCTTGGGGAGGGTTTATTTCCAGCCTCCATAGAAACTGTGTCCATGGATGGAGGCTGTAGAGCAAGCATGGAGTCTGCGTCTGGCGCACCCCGGGTTCGAATCCCAGCTCCATGACACACTCGCAAGATATGGAGTTGCTTACTGTTACCTCTCACACCAACATGAACAGCCACTGCTCCTTAAGCACTGCCAACACAACCCATATAAGGGTGGTATACATCTCAACCTTCTTCACACACACCCACCTTTTCTTTTTCAATGGCCTGGGGTTTGAACCCAACCAGAGCTGTTTCTTGCTACCCCTCCAAGAAACTGACACAAAGCACAGAGAACCGCCCCCCCCCCCCCGAGCACCTAGGGGATGAAAGCAATACATTTGTACAAAGTTGATGGAAATTTCAGAACCGGCTCCCAGGTTTTTCCTCTTACGTCCTGTCATGGGGCTTCCCGGAGGCTCCCTGAAAACCTCCCTCTCGTACTGGGAAGGGGAGGGCGCTCCCAGAAGTGCTTCTCCCATAGGCCCGGGCCACGGCCCCTGTGGTGTGCAGGGTACGCCCTGTGCCCACCTGTGGCTCCTCTTGGTCAAAAGCTTGACTTGGGCCCACTTGGTCTAACCCCTCTTGTCCTTCTATTCATGTTCCCAGGCCCTGTCCTAGCGCAGATGCACTTAGGATCGCTCCCTTTCTTCCTTCTCTCTCCACCTCTGCCCCAGCTATGTACTTCTCTTCCTCAACTGCCTAGATGAATCCTCCATACCAGGGTCGGCACCCCTGAAGAGGAGCTGGCAAATGGAGGTCATCGAACAACAGGCATGGACTGAGCAGAACGTTGAGTCCAGGCCTCACCTGTCCTCAAGGCCTCCCCTCACCACGTCACCTCCCTGGGACACTCGCAGATTCCCCCAAGGACCACGGAACTCAGAGCTCCTGCCCACCCTGTTCCTTATGGAAAATAATAAGAAAACAGTGCCCTGGAGGAACTGGCAGGTAGGGTTCCCTGACCTCACTGCCACCCTAACACCTACAAGTCCAGGAGAAAAGATCTGAGGTTCCAATCCCAATGTGCCCAGGTCCAACACCTGTGACAAGGTCAGGTACGAGAGTCCTCTATCTGTCCAGCCCACCTGTGTCAGATGTTAGATGTGGTTGGATGTGACCCACATGTATGTGAAGACTGCTCTCTATAGGAACCAAGGGATGTGAAAAGGAATGAGACACCACATGGTCACTGGAGGGCTACCTGGAGTGATCAGCTAGCACAAGACAATGACCTCTCAGCCCTTCCAAACTCAACATCCAAGGTACCTCATCACAACTCCAGGAGCACCCGACCTTAGGGACATCTCCAGAGGATGCCACCAACATGGAATGGTTGCCATGAGGCCCTGCCACCGTGCCACCTGGATGCACCACTGAGGGGGCCCACTTCACCCCACAGGAAACAAAGTAGCAAAGGAGAAAAGCATGATCCTTCCCTCTTTGGACATCCACGGATTTCAATAAGCTGCCCTCTGACTATAGCCCCAATTCATCCATTTTACTACAAACACATGAGCTGCTTATTTTCCCTAACAAGACTGTGAGCTCCCCAACAGCACTTTGACACAGCTCATTTGTTGTCCAAGTGAGGGGCTTCCTGAGATGAAAAAGCAGGAACTATTAAGAATTACACCAAAAAAAAAAAGAGAGAAAGAATTATACCAGGTGTTGGCCAGAGCTGCTTCAGACTAGGAGGGCATGTAGTTGGTTCCCCAATTTATGTTCCTTCTGTTTTCCTGGGAACACAGCATGAGCTTTGCCCAGAAGACATATTGAGAAATATTGCGAGTAAATATTTTTTTATTTCTTGACAGATTTCCTTCCCTCTCATCCAAGTACAGAAACAATCATTGTTTCTGCAAGTGTCCTACTTCCTGGCACAAAAGGAAGAAGTAGCCTCGTTAGTCATTGAATTCGTTTCCCTGATAGAGAAAAACTATATCTCTGGTTCCTTTACCAATCAAAGCACATAGGCAAATGAAGAGGAAAGCACCCGGCCTGCCCTGCACCTTGGCAGCTCATAGAGGATCATCAGGCATTGTCCCTGAGGCTGGGTTCTGTTAGGGGCCATGGGAGCAGGATTTCCAGTCCCTCAAAGGACATGTAGAATAATGGGACAACACTGGCAGGTGTGAACAATTAATTCCATGAAATTTTGGACCAGTGCCTTCCCTAGAGTCCACACTCAGTTGGCCAAGACAGTGGTCACTGGGAGGGGGACTTTCTGCCTCAACTCATGACAGTTTCTCTGGGCTCCTCCCACTAACAACTTCCTCCATTTGCCTTCTCTCCCGGTGGAAGCCACAGGTATTTCCCTGTTCCTGCCTCTGTGTCAGAGACACCTGTCTTCTATCGCATGCCTTTATCACACCAGCTCCCTCACAAAATGCTGCCCGGGTTCCATGCCTGCTCATGGGTAAAGCAAGTTGCTCTGTCTAGCTAGCTATTTCCTTTTGGCAGAAGCATTCTTGACCCCAACACATGTCTCCTACAAGAAGGATTTCTATTTCTGGCCAGTGGGTAGTTGGGCATTTTGGAGCTCTTAAAATTACATCCTGCGTAAGTGGACACTTCTCTGCTGGCCCACAAAAACAGGGAGGACTCAGGCCAAACCCACCAGTAGTTGAAAAGTGGCATCCTGGGGCAATGAGCCGTGTTCTCTGGTTTTGCTTGTGACTTGCTCACAGCCGAAAGTCTTGAAAATAGACCTACTGCCATCCCTGTGGCTGGCATCTGTGTCATTGTTCCTGCCACCAAGCCCATCGGAAATGACAGGCACCGCACAAAGCAGTGGAAGGGGACAGGCACCAGTCGGGGTCCTGGAGGGTTTTCCTTGGGGGTTGGGGGGTTGGTGCATAGGCCTGTTTGTGGGTATCAGGTTCCCTGGAAAGTCTAGAATGGACAGGGGGAGAAGAGATGCAGCAGAAACGGCTAGGTATCTCCAAAAACCAGTGGCTGAGGGCAAGGATGGGCTCTCCTCTCATCTTTTTCTCATTGGCTGTCTCCACAGCTGTTTTTATTTTGCCAAATGTCCCGGAATTAGAATGCTGATTAGAATTCGAGGCTCAATTTGAAGCTTCAAACAGGACTTTCTCTCTCTAATTAGGGGACTGCATCTCATCAGCCACTCAGGCAGGAACACATGGCTCCCACGTGCCTGACTGCTTGACCCTGGCCCAATGCTCTCTGCAGCCCTGACACAAGACCCCTCAGCTGGTCCCCATGCCCTGCCCCAGATCTTCCTGGTCGCTGTCCCTTCCTCAGACCTGTCCAGGGAGAAGTCACACTTGGGCATGTGGATGTCCCAGGCACTCGGTCATACACTTCCTGTTCACCATCACATTTAACCTCCAGGACCCAAACAGAGAGAAAGCTAATGTTCTGGTCACCCCAATAGCCCTCATGAGAGGGACATTCGTTACAATCTCTAGCTCCAAAGCTACACTCAGCTCCAAGCCCTTTGTTCTCCCATCCCCCAGCTGAAACTTAACTATGAACCTTTTCAACCCATAAGTCTGGTGCTCTGGTAACTAAAAAGCCAGCGAGTTAGTAAATGCTAAATTTTCATAATTAACATTGGTTTTCAATAGTGGCGTCCAGGCCCCAGGGTCAGACTACAGACCTGGGTGTCCTCAGAGCTCTTGCAAGGGACTTATGAGCTCCATTCCTTGGCACTAGGGTGACCTGAAAGCGCCCTTAAGCAAAGGTGAGCATCCCAAGCTGTTCTCCGGCCAGGGCCACATGCTCTTAGCCAGGTAGTGTGGGCCGCAGGGACACGAGGAGTCAGGCACATCCTCCCAGCCCTGCAAGTGGACCCTCTGCCTGCACTCCCTGGCTCCCATCTCCGCCTGGGTTCTCATTCCCTTTCCAGCACATTCCAGTCCCAGCCTTGAAGTTTGCTACATTGTTTTCTTTATAATAGCAAGGGTCTTCTAAGCACAAAAGCCCAGAACATTGACTACCTCTGGGATGTGTGAGGAGGGCTTCCAGGGTGCTGGGAGATGTCGATGTCTTGGCCCAGTGGGGCTAGGTGGGCACTGGTCTTGTGATGCTCACCAAGCTGGTCGTATGTGCACCTGCAGGCATCTCTGTATGTGTGAGTGACTGTGAAACTGAAGATGTCGCCCCCATGGAAGAGGTGCCCATCTCAAAAGGGGGCAGGAGGCAATGCCTGTCCATCTTCCCCTCTCCTGTCCCTTCCTCCTGCCAGTCTCTCTTGCTTTAGTGCACATTAGTAGCACAAAACACTGAGATTCATTTTGGTATCCTGGTGCATGCATATAACTTATTTTGACTATTTTCATTCCCATTGCCCTGTCTCCCTTTCCTCCTTGTTCCCCCAGCCCCATCCTCATACCTGAAGGTCTGCCTTCCAGTTTCTGTCCTTTCTGCTTTCTGTGCCACTGCACCTGCTCCTACACAGACAGCCTCCTGCCCTCCCTCCCTCCCTCCGTCCTCCCTCCTCTTTCTTCTCCACCCTGCTCCCCCATTTCTCCTGCTCCAGCCTCACACCCTGCCCTTGCCCCTCTGGTTCCTCTTCCTCCCCCACTGCCTGCAGGCCTCCTGGCAAACCCACAACCTTCTGCCATCTCTGTTCTTTCTATCTTTGTCCAAGGCTGCTGGCTTTCGGTTCTGGATACACAGATGGTGTTTTCTCTTCCCCACCTCCAAGGCCCCCTCCCTCGTCTCTCTTTCTAGGTGATGGTGACAGACCCTCCCTTCCCCAAAATCCCAACCCAAAGGCCAGATGAGGCCGAGGCAGGGAGCTTTGGTCAGAGGAAGAAGAGGGGGTCACAGGGCCCTCGTTGCTGCTGACACTAGGAACAGCTAACCCTGCTTTGGATTGGGAAGTGTTCCCATCTCCCAAGGGCCTTCCGTCCCTAAAAAGGACTAGAACCAAGAGGCCTCAAAGCCCCAGGCAGATGGAAAATCCAGTTACAGTGAGTCCTGAATAGGAAGACCCAATGAAGGGAGGAAGGGAGGAAGGGAGGAAGGGAGGAAGGGAGGAAAGAAAGAAAGAAAGAAAGAAAGAAAGAAAGAAAGAAAGAAAGAAAGAAAGAAAGAAAGAAAGAAAGAAAGGGAGAGAGAGAAAGGAAAAGAAAGAAAAAGAAAAGAAAAGAAAGAAACAAACAAAGAGAGAGAGAAAGAAAGAAAAAGAGAAAAAGAAGAGAAGGATGTCCATGTTTCCTCGATGTTTTAATTTAATAAATTGCTAACATGTTTTTTGAACTCGGTTATCTGACTGTAAATTTCATATAGAAATGTAAGTAAGAATGGTCCAGACAACCCAGACACAAAGAAAGGAGGGGCTCTACCCTACCAGGCAGTGAACATGGTGGATGTTGTGAGGAGCTGTGATACTGGAACATAGATTAACACATGGCACCGGGCAGAAAGGACAGTCATGGGCCCAAATGACACAAGTTTGTGTTGTGATACAAGTGACATTTCAAACCATTGGTTAAAAACAATTATTCAATAGATGGTACTGGATTGTCTTGGTAGCAAGCTAGTTAAAAAATAAACTGGGAGGGCCGGGGATTTAGCTCAGTGGTGTCGCCGCCTGCTGCGCAGGCGCAAGAACTCAAGTTCAATCCCCGGTACCAAAAAATAAAAAAATAAAATAAATAAATAGAACAGAAAAAATCAAGCTGGGGATGGTGGCACACACCTGTAATACCAGCACTCAGGAGGCTGAGGCAGGAAGATTACTGCAAGTTTGACCCCATCCTGGGCTACATAGTGAGTTCAAGGCCAGCCTGAACTACATAGCAAGACCCTGTCTCAAAAAAGAAAACAAAACACAAATTAAAAATCAATAAATGATTTAGATAAAAGATAAAACAATAAAAATGCTAGAAAACAATATAGGAGAATTCTTTTAAAACCTTGGCATAGAAGGGGTCTTCCTAACTATAACAAGATATCAAGATTATAAAGGGAGAGACTGATCCAATCCATGATAATAAAAGACTTCTTCTGCATGGAACAATAACAACAGAAAACATCCTAAGAAAATTATTTTTAAAAACCAAATAAACATATCAAAATAGGAAGAATTTTTGCAACTCATCTCAACAAAGAGCTAATCTCTATAATAAATAAAAAGCTCCTACAAATGAAGAGGAAAAAGACTAGCAACAGTACAAAACTAGAAAAAGAAAGCCAGTGTGGCAGTTTTCATAAGAAAAGTGAGGGTGAAAATAATGTATGTCTCAATTAACTCACAAATTTCCAAATAGAATCTAGATGGAAATAATGAACGAATAACAATGGTTACCTATAAGGTACAATGGCAGTGGAACTGATTAGGACAGGTTAGGAGAGAGCCTGTTCACCAGCTGCAAATATTTTTTAATGTTTCAAACATAGACATATTATCAATTCAAAAAATAAATGTTAAACAGCACTAAAGAGAAAAACGGAACCAGCCCTTAAGTGGCTTAACCACGAAGAGTGTGGCTGGTCACAGGCCGGTCCTCAAGCGCAGCCAGGGACCGGGAGCCATGACACCTGGTCAGGACATGGGCAGCTCGGTCACAGCCCCCGTGGGAAGTCGCCTCCCGCTGTCTCTAGTTCTCTGCAAAGTCTCAAGGTGTCGTTGCCACTTGCCCTCCAACCCAGAGCTCGCTTAACCCCAGGCCCGGAGTCTCCAAAGATAGGTCACATGCTTCTGCCTCCCTGGACCTGGGGCCTCACCCAAGGTAGCCCTTAATCCCGAAAGGCCCCAGGTCTGCATGAGGCTAGGGAGATGCGGGGAAGGAGTCAAAGCCCTCCTTCTAACACCCCCTTCCTCCTGCCCTGCCTCCCTCCCTTTTCCCTTCCATCCTTCCTTCCTTCCAACTCAGCTCCACCTGGTTTCCCATCCATCTCTCCAGACCAAATGAGGACCTCTTCTTCTGCAACCTGGAGGCTCTGCGCAGCGCAAGCAGGCCAGGCACCTTTCTCCATCCCGCAGGGAAGGCATGGGCACCTTGCACCCCAGGGTAGCAGGAGCTGCAGGGAAAAAGGGGAGGAAGAGATGCTCCGGCTTTGAATGGCGTCAGCCCAGAAACAACACAGCATTCTGCTCACAGCCCAGGGACCCGAACCACCCTGTGCCCCACCTGCACCGCAGGAGGGAGGACGACAAGGATCACCCTCAGCTGCCCACCTGCTACACCCTTGCCTGTCCAGGACGTGCCCACCTGCCTTCACATCCTGGGGCCAGGAAGAGTCTTGGAACAACAGAGAAGGTCCAAGAAGCCCCCTGCTGGCCTTCCTCTGTCCATCCCCTGCCCGCCCTCTAGCCCTTACCTGGGGCATGACACCCCAAGGAGCCCACGCTGACAGGTGGGTGATCCCGACAAAGGGTGGGGACCACACTGTGGGCACCAGAGCCAGAGGAGCAGCCCGATCTCTTGGGCCTTGACCTCTGACTTGCCTGTGTTAGGGGAGGACTGGGTGGTCCCACTGTGGGGCCCAGGAAGCTTGGGGAGGAGAAGGTCTCTACCTAGGATGCCCCTGCTTTTCTGTCAAAGTCACTGTTCCATTTGGAGCCAACATGGCAGTGGGGACGGAAACATGTGGCAGGGAGAGAAAGTGTGGGCAATTTCAGTCCCCACTCCACCCCAGTGCCAGGCCTCACACCTGTTCCTCCCAGAATAACCAGGCCCAGAAGGGAATAGGTCGGGAAGGCAGCTCCTCCTGCAGATGATCTGGCACGACAGTAGCTTGTCACTGCTTGTGGTAGGAGTGCTCTCCCTCCACGCCCCAGGTTACCCTGCCGGTCCTCCTGTGGCCCGGCCCTGCAGCCTTCTGGTGGCCCAAGGGAAATACTCCAGCCCCACCCCACAGGAACATGGGAAATGCAGCTTCCTTCCCAAGACCCAGAGACTCCCGGGAGGTGTCTGTTCTCAGGGTTGCCCTCCAGTGGCCACTGGTCCCCTTCTACATCTCCCACGTGACCCCCACGGTCCTCCTCAGCATGGCAACCCTACGTAAGAAAGCTGTCCGGCCTCATTTGCAGAAGGGACAAGCTGTGTCCAGCAGGGCACAGTCCCCGGGGAGAGGACCTGCCAGGCTCAGGCTCAGACTTGCTCTCTACTTACCTCAGGAATGGTCCTACACATAGTCTGCTCACATAAAGACAGGTGAGTAACTAACAGCTGCCGTGACTGCAACACTGACATAAACAGTCTCCTCCTGATGTGTTCTCTTCATGCTTCTGGTTCCAGACTCTTAAGACACAGGTTTGGTGGGGTATCCACACTTGTTGTGAGCACAAAACTGTTTCATCTCTTTCAAAATATGCATTCCGTGCCTAGCCTTGGCACCTTGCATGTGGCAGCAACCATAGTTACTGACAGGAAGTCAGGGAAAGAATTTTGCACTTCTAAAGTGATCCTGATGATCAAGGCTCAGAAGAGGAGGTTTTACAAGAAAAGAGAAAGTCGTTCTAATTGTACCGAGCCTATTGGATGATTTAGAGTAGCAAGACATCTGCGGTGTTCGTGTTTCAGTCATTTATTATCTCTGGGGTGTGAGTGCTGCTCAGGAGAGGTTGAGAGCATGGTGCTGTGCTTCATCTGCTCGGCAGTCAGTGATGTCTACCAGGTGATGTAGTGCTGGAGAACCACAAGCGATGCATTTGTCTGCCCCCCCAGCCCTCAACTGGCCCACACATGCATGCACACACGGCGCACACAGCACACACACACGCACTCCATCCTCCCGCTCGAAAGCTCCCGGGCACACACATTACCCGCAAAGGCGCACAGCCTGTAAGGAATGAATCTTCTGAAAGCAGCATGGATTCAGACACAGCAGATCCTACTGTCTCCGTGAGTTTGGGAGCATTAGTACATTTAAAGAAATGATAGAGGCTTTGAACTACTTACTGACAATCCTGAGAATTTTACAGCTTTTCCTACTTTTTGTCATGTTAATTTCCTTTGCTCAGCGCCCACGACTCAGATAACGCTTGATCTTAAGGGAATGACTTTTCAAAGGATTCTTATATTTTCTATCTCTTCTGGACATGAACTGACATTTTTTATTTTTGACATTTGTATCAAAAGAGAAGTTGAGGGGCCGAGGATTTAGCTCAGTGGTTCTACCACCTGCCTCACAAGTGCAAGGTCCCAAATTAGATCCCAGGTACCAAAAACAGTGAGAGAGAAGTTGAGGAGATCTTCTGAACACCGATAACCCAATTGCGCTAGACTGGGGAAGGACTCAGTCACGTGTTCGGGGAGATGTTCAGGAGTACCTCTCCTGCAGCCAACCCAAGGGACCACAGCCTTGCCCTGTGACAGGCCACCTGCAGAGGACAACTCAATGTCAGAGGACATTCAAGGAAGTGCTAATCCATCGAGAGCGTGCTTACATATATTAATGATGTCTTTATAATTTGTTTCTATTAGGTAAACTTCAGAATCTACGTATATTGAATTACAGGCTTTCTGGGAGGTGTGAGAATTAGGAAACTTTTATTTTTGGAAGTGGGTGTGGTTCACTCTTTAGAGACCTAGAAAGATCTAACAGGCAGAAAAAGTGCTCATCAGCATGAAAAACGAAAACAGTGATTTTCTTCTTAGTGTGTAGAAGTTGTTTTACTGGCAATAATGAATGTTGGATTTCTATTTCAGCACACAAATATATGATTTACATTATGGATTCCACTCCCCAAATTAGAGCTTTGCTTTAGTAGATTTCTTGGCCATAAAGATTACTTCTCAAAAGACAAATGTTCATATTAGCTTAGTTTTTGGTTTAAATATGTTTATAAATAATGTAATAAATTTCTTTTGACTAAACACAGAAAACTAATATGTTGTACACTGAGAAGTTTTTATAGGCTTTGACTGGAGATCATTTTTGCAGAGACAGTATTTTACATGCTTCCAGTATTTGAAAAAGAATTAGTCAAGAAGAATTCATAGTTTAAATATTGATAAATTAATATCCAAACAATGTACTTGGCTGATTTAATAAGTTGAGGGAGGTGAGTGAAGTGGGAATTATAATGTGCAAATGAGTAGTGATCTCTACATTTGTTTTCAACATAAAACTGCTAACTCGTAACACATTACTTTGATATATGTATAAAGAAGTATTAGGGTTTATAAAGCTGCTGTTTGCTCTAAAAAGTTGTCATGTATTTTCTATATGTCATACCAATGCATTAAAACATTAATCTGCTAAAAACTTTTTAAAGAAATTTTCCGTGAAGCTGAGCATGGTGGCACACACCTGTCATTCCAGCACTCAGGAGGCTGAGGCAGGAGGATCACTATGAGTTTGAGGCCAGCCTGTGCTACATAGCGAGTTCAAGGCCAGCCTGAACTGCACAGCGTGACCCTGACTAGAAAAAAAAGAAAAGAAAGAAATTTTCTGTGAAATAATTTATCTAGACATCTTCCTTTTCTTGCGTCCTTTCAACCTTTACACACAACACAGAATCAACCAAACTTTTTGTCTAATCTGAAACCTGAATCCTAATTAATGGTAAAAATTTTAACTTTGTTGGCACATCACACCTTAAAAATGTTTGTATTATTCTGTAATTTAATTTCTAACTATACACATAAGCTTATAATTTAATGTCTTAATTGTAATGCTGTAACAAAAACTAGCACAGTTAGCATGAGTTCTAACAGCCAGTCCTCTCACTGTATGAAGGAGGATTGTTCTTTCCCATCGCTGGTGGGTCTGGAAGGACACATAAGTTCTTTGCAGGGTGGCAAGATCTCAGATGCTGGGAGTTGTTTTGTTTTTTAATTCCTCTGGTATGTAGAAACATCAAATATGGATTTCTTTTGTTGGAAAGAATCAGAGTCCACAGCTCTAAATCTCTTTCTGAGAAAACCCAGGTTTGAAAATGACTCCCTGTGAGTGGATCGATGGCTTAGTGTGAGGGCCTCAGTTTTCTTATTGATGAGATGGAATTGACAACTAGCTTCTCTTATCTGTATCAATTAGCTGCTAGGAGGCCCACTATGGCCATCTCTATAGGGGTGACCCCGGAGTGACCCAGTCCCCACAGCCCTGGGGAAAGGTAGAGATGGAGATCAGAGCTGTTGTTCCTTCTCAGCCTCTCAGGACCTGTGTGACCAGTCTGTCCCCACATTCTGGTTTATGAAATGGGAATTTGGTCTCTCCTGTCACCTTCATAGGACACTCATAGTTGGAAAGACAAAATGACCACATCTACAAAGGCAATTTCTTACCAAAAACAAAAATAAGAGTAGAAGAGAAGTCCACTGTAATGACATCACGAGTGTCCAAGGATGAAATGGCTTCTTACAAAGCTCTGAGATTCCAGGGTCCAGCAGGGCAGGGTGGTGCATGCCTGCAATCCCAGCTCTCTGGGAGGCTAAGGCAGGAAGATCACAAGTTTAAACCCCACCTGGCAATTTAACAAAACTCTGTCTCAAAATAAAGAGGGCTGGGGATGTAGCTCAGTGTAAAGGTCCTGGGTTTAATCCCCAATACGACCAAAAAAAAAAAAAGAGAGAGAGAGAGAGATTCCAGAGTCCATGTAACCCACAGGGAGCCAGGACTTGGCCCCAAAGGCTTCTGGAATAGGATGGTAGGAGTTAAAGCGGGATTTTCTTTTCTTCACTACAGCCTGACACCTCAGATGTCTGAACCTTCTCCCTACTCTTCTCAGCTATAAGCTTACCTGTTCACTCAGGAGCAATGTGGCTTAAAGGGGACACCGAGGTGCTTAGAGTTTTAAATTAACCATTCAATTCTTTTTCTTTTAATGTTTATTATGCAGCCCAGAATACACCATTTTTAAAATTTTTTCAAGCATTTTTATTGAAGTCAGATCGACAGAATTTTGTTAAAATAACCTTTTAAAGGCAAGCAGAGGTAGTAGAGAAGGCTATTTTCTATGTTTCTTGTGTCTGATGGTGACAGATAGCGCTTAATGTGTTCTGCTGACCATAATGGGTGTGTGTGACTGTGGGTAGGTGTGCACCAGGCACAGTTAGTTGATCCATGCATTTCATGAGCAGATGACAAACCACAGGAAAGAGAAGGCAAGATGAACAGGTAGGGAACTTAGCTGGAAAGATGAACAAAACCACACAGCATCTCTCCAGGGGACTGGAGTGGAGCCATGTTCCCACCCACACGTGTCTGTGCCTGGTTCCAGGGAGCTGAATGGGGCACCCCAGGGGGCATCCGGACCCACCCTCAGGCCTTGAGAGTGCTTCGATCATTGTGTGACTCATCCTGGTTGCTTCATCTAAAGTTAGCAGATTCTTTGGCAGTAAACAGTGGATTAATTTGTATTCTTAAGGAATACAATAAATCAGTCTCAAACTTATAAAATACCTTACAGGCCACCTAATGTGGCTGCTCCTAATTTTAAAGGATGGAGAAATTGTATCCCAGAAAATGGAAATCTCTTGACCAGAGTCACACTGCTGGCAGAAACAAGCATCAAACCCAGGTGTCTCATCACTATGCCTAGGTCTCCTGTCACTGCACAAGTGGAACTACCCAGGACCACAGACTTGATTTTCACCACAACCTGTGGGCTTTTGCAATCTCCAACCAGGGCTCCCCACCACCCCGTGGGGTCTGATGTAGCCTTGCCTCACACGGTGACTGCAGCAACACCAGCCCATTGGTTGCTCTGCCATAGAGTCCAAGTCTCCCATTGTTAATCATCTCTTAAAAGAGTTTAACATCTGCTGCAGGGAAATTTACTGGCCTCAAGTTACCAGCTATAATTTTGGTCATTGGGGGGAAATAATGATGAGATAGTCGTCACTTTCCAAATGTTGCAGGAATCGGACTCAGATCAAGAAAGCTCTCAATAAATCAGCTCTAAAACGGCATCCCTTTCTGGCCTTGCTGTTTAGAATGTTACAGCTCTGAATCAGTGTCTGGCCTGGAGAAAGCATCCAACTCACAGCCTCTAGATTTTCATAATAGCTGCCATTGTTCAAAGAGGGATTCATAACTCTCCGTGGACTCCAGCCAACAGGCCTGAGCCAGACCCAGTATTTATGTGTGTTTGGATGGACTAAGTGCTCCAGAGTTGTCCTTTCAACATGGGAGCTACCCAGACCTCCACGCCATGGTCTTGCCTGTGGACATCACTTTACACTAAGCCCTCCCTGCTGACAAGTGATTACAAGTCTTCTTTGGCCCTTGACTTACGCAGGGCTGGTCAGGATCATTGTACATCATGTCAGAGGTCATTAATAGTAAAAGCAACAGCTCACTCTTACGAAGCATTTGCTGTGGGCCAAGAACCATTCCACTGATTCGTGCAAACTTCATAACAACTCTGAGGGAGGTACTACTATTATCTTCATTTTACACATGGGGAAACTGAGGCACAGAGCAGAGAAGTAACTAGCTCAAGATCATGTATATGGAAATCAGAAAAACAGGGATTTGAACTCAAGAAGTCTGGATCAAGAGATCCTCTTCTGAGGGGGAACATTTATTGATTTATAATTCACCTACCACAAAATGCACCATCAACTATACTATTCCAGTGTTTTCACTGTGGTCACAGTCATGCAATTAACATCACTAGCCAATTCCAGAACATTTTTATCACCTCCAAAAAGAAATCCTGTACATCTGCAGACCTTCTCCTCCCTACCCTGGCCATCAGTAGTCTCCCCTATTCTCTATGTATTCACCTCTGCTGGACATTTCATATAAATGGAAGGCTGCAATCTGTGACCTCTTATGTCTGGCTTCCTTCACTTAGCATGGAGTTTTCAAGTCTCATCCATGTTGTCCTATGTATCTGTACTTCCTTTTTATAGCCAAAATTGTATGGCAATACCATATTTGGTTATCCATTCATCATTTGACGGGCATTTGGATGCCTTCCACTTTTTGCCTATTATGAATAACATTGCTATGAACATTCTTACAGAGGTTTTTTTGTGTAGACATGTTTTCCTTTCCCTTAGGTGTATACCTCGGAGTAGAGTTACTGGGTCACAGGTTGACTCTGTGTTGAACTTTTTGGGGGAAGTGCCAAACTTTTTAAAAAGGCTGTTCCAATTTACATTCCCACTGGCAATGCCTAAGGGGTCCAATTTTTCCATATCCGTAGTACTTATGAATTTTCCACTGTTTTGATTATAACCATCATAGTGGAACAAAGTGGTATCTCATTGTGGTCTTGGATCCACGATTTGTCAATGGTTAATAATGTTAAACATTTTTCATGTGTTTATTGATCATTTGTACATGTACAGTAAGCCCTCGACTTCTGAACATTCAAGTGGTGAACTTTCATAGATATGAATGGACCTCACATTATGAACATTCGTAGATGCAAATAAATCGAAGAAGTAGCTCACAGGTCTGCCAGACATTGTCATAGTTATGCTGCTCTGTGCTTACTATACAGTGTGATAGTATACAGCAGTACAGTGCTCAGTACGAGCCCAGGACGTCCGGAAGCAAGAGGAAAAGCAGTGATGTGGAGGGGACTGCTAGGAAGTGCAAAGCAATATGCATTGTATATTTGTGTGGAAGGTGTATAAGGCTCACTTTGCCGGACTTACAAACAAATCCAATTTATGAATGTTCTCCCAGAATAGAACTCCTTCCTTTGCCCATTAAAAATGCTTATTGTTCTTGTTAATTTGTAAAGGTTTTATTCATATAAGGATATAAGCCCCTTATCAAATAAATAATTTGCAAATATTTTCCTTTATCTTAGGAGTTGTCTTTCCGATTTCTTCATGGAGTCCTTTGAAGCACAAACATTTTATATTTTGTGAGGTCCAATTTATCTATTTTTCTTCTTTTGCACTTAGCATTGTATCTGAGAAGACTTTCCCCAACTCAAGACCATGAAGATTTGCTCATGTTTTGCTTAAGAGTTCCAAAGTTTTAGGTTTTATATTTCCATCTCTAACCCATTAATTTTTGATACGGTGTGAGATAGAGATTCAACTTTACTATTTTTGCTTATAGATAGATGTCCGGTTTTCATAGCACCATTTGTTGAACATATTCCTTCCTCATTGACTCCTTGGCACCTCAGAGGCCTTTCTTAACTGACACTCAATTTCCTGTTGTGACCAGATCCGTTTATAAAAAGGGCCCTGAGAAGGGCTGACAAGCCAGGCAGTGGGGTGAATCTCCTCAGGGACCTTCTTTTCCATAACAGTTCAAGGTTGTCAAACAAGAATTCTGTAAACTCCCAAACTTGGTCACAAGTCAGCAAGAGGTTCTGAGCATCTGGCCTGGATACAGGAGCCAGGGTTGGATGTGGAGGCTGAGAGGGTGGGATTCGCTCAAGGACATCAAATAAATAGGGTCACTCCAGAGGGCACAGTATAGAGGCAAAGCTCTGGGGCCAAGAGTAGATTGCATGGATTCATCAGTTAATCTAGGACTGTTGCTGGGGTTAGGTACATAGCTAGCAGCGCCAGGGAGGGTGGCTGGAGTTGGTGCTGAAGCCCAGGCACCCTAAAGCCAAACCTCCATGCAATTTTATCTCTGTGAGGGTCTGGACTCCTCTCTGCTGAGTACCAGGCAGAAACACGTGACCATCTGAAAACAGCTGGGCACAGCAGCTTTGTCAGCCCAGCACCAAGGCTCTGCTCCTGGCCCTCAACATTGAGGCAAATATCTGGGGGCCTCCACCCATTCAGTGGGCACCACCAGGGCTGTGCAGGTGTGAACAAAGCCACACAGGTCCAGGACTGAAGATGCCAAGCAGGTCCAGTTGACCATCTCTATTTCCAAAGCTCGTCCTCCGGAGTTGTTCCCCAGCAGACTACTTGGGAACCCCAGTACTCAGGGATATTAAAAGCCATGAAGGGAGGTGGGACATTTTGGGTTCCGTAGAACGAGACAGACTTGGTGAGTGCAGAGCTTCTCAGAGCCCTTCATAGGTTCCTCCGTGCTGTGAACTCCAGGAAGGCAGGTGGTGTCCTCAGTGTTTTGGATCTAGAAGTCTGTGTTATGCAGCATCTCACAGGCTTCCTGTGCTAGGGTGTGGTCCTAGGGAAGGCTGGTGTAGATGGACAGCAATGTTGGGAGCTAGAATATTCTTCAGCCTTGAATGTGGGCTTGAAGGGATGGACAGCATGAGATTGTATGACTGACGGTCACACGAGCTCCCTGTGGCTCTTTGTAACTTACATGTACACTTTTGCCTCCCTGCCTGGCCCCTGGAATGGACACTGTGGGCGGAGGATCTTCCGAGCTCTCCATGCTGTTGACTTCACCTCCAGAAGGCACGAGGTGGCTCTCCGAAGGACAGCTTTAGGACATTAGTTATTTCTTCTTCCCAAGTAAGGAGCAGGGTCCCCAGACAGCCACGAAGCATAACAGGCCCACAACAAGATCAGACCCCAGGGTGTTTCAGACCAAGGCTGGTACAAAGGTGCCCTATCCCCCACACGTGGGGCTTCATTGCCCAGGGGTGGGACGAACAGTCCTGGAGCAATGTCTCAAGCCAGCAGCTCCTCTTTCTGGAGTACACGAAGGTGCATGTACCAGGAGTAAGTCTCCGACTGTGTCCTAGGCAGCAGTCTCTCTCACTTACAATGCAGCCTATGTGTGCCAGAATCTACAGGGTGAGGTCAGAATTTCCCACCTGAGAATCCTCAGCTGTGTCCCCAAGACTTAAGAAAAACATCCCAGCCTACTTTCTCTGACAAGCTTTGGAAAAACTGAACTGGGACTGGGCTGCAGGAAGCTCACGAGCTAAGTCCAAGGTCGGGGCTGGGAAGAAGCACAGGAGAACATCTCCTCCCAGCTCCTCCTCCTGCTGCTGCGCCTCTGCTGGGCTCCGGGGTTCTCAGCCACCTCCAGTAGCTCCTCCTTCCAGTGTGGCTTGGGTGAGAATTATGGAATTGCTATTATTACCCAGCCCAGTGTCCCAGGCTTGAAAGCTGCTGTCCTGGCAGCTGCAGCCCAAAGGGGAGCCAACTGCAATGACAATAAAACAAAGTCCTTGGCAGCAGAAGGCCTCTGTCTGTGTGCTGGGGCTGACAAATGGGGGATGGAGCCAACCCTGACTCCAGCTCTTTGGGAAGTCCTGGCGCTGGCCCATCACCTCCCCGGTGTCCGATTCCAAAGGCATTTTTCAGCCCAGCTGGGAAGGCCGTGACAGTGCAACACGGCTCCCTCCTTCAACCATGAAGGATAAATCTCCCAGCCTTGGCCATCCATCTGTCTTCTGGAAGATGAGGCCATAGGCTTGCTCTGACTTGGCTGGATTTGTCAATCAACCAACTAAACAGCATTTAGAGAGCAGCACTATGCATCAAGGCATTGCTCAAAAGTCAAGCACCCAGTACGATTTTCAGAAGTGCCTACTGTGTGTGTCAGGCTCTGTGCTAGGGGCTGGTGCTGCCTCCATCAAGGAGACGAAGAAAGCCCTGCCTTCAGGGGGCTTAGACTGCACTGTTGGGAGGGAGATCAGAAACAGAATAAATGAGTGAGGTGGTGAATTAGAAGGTATCAAGGAGCGCAGGAGGGGTTTGATCAGAGTCTGGGGCCAGGAGCCCAGGAGGCTGAGGTGGGTTTGAAGTGAGTGCACAGGGAAGGATTCCCTAGAAGGTGATATTTGAACCAAGGCTTGAAAGACCCCAAGTGGTCTGCTCCCTGGAACCACCCCATTGTCTGAAACTTGGGGAGATGCCTAAGACAGGCAGGACTTGAGCTGAGGCAGCCATGAAGTAAGTGTATGACCGGGCACAGGAGAGGAGAGGGGACTTCCGGGGGAATGGCAGGGCTGGGTATGAGTGGCACAATCACAGAAGAGGGGCACCTGGGGTGGGTGGGAGTTGAGCCCCTGGGACTCTCCCTCCTCCTCAGGGTCCTGCTGAGAAACACTGAGCTCTCTTCACTGTTCCCCTGACACCAGACACCAGACCCTGTGAGAAGCTCTCAACCCAGCCTGCTGGTCACTGTCACTGCAGTTTAATCATGGAGATTCCTCCATCCTGTTCTGGATCTTCAACTCAGATCCTGTGTGTTGAAAGCTGTCCAGATGGTTCCAAAGCCCTCTCAGATTTGGGGTTCCTCGTCTGGCCCTCTGCTGTCACACTTATGCCTGAATTCCTCGGTGGGATCCCAGGGAACAGGAGAGGGACAGCAGGGTCTGTGCCCACCGGGTGGAATGATGGGTTCGTGGGCCCAGCTCTGCCACGAGCCTGCGAACCCTTTGAGGGCACAGATGTGTCCACAGGCTGACTCCTCCAGTCCTGCAGTCATGGCTTCCTGAGGTCCTGAGGAAATGCCACGGGACACGCCATCTGGGTGCTCAGCAGAATTGATCAAACAAGCGTGGTGGAAGTTTTCCCAGTAGTACCAGAACTGCAGGCTGGGGCTGATGCCCAGAGAGAAGGGGACATTCCCTTTGCAGGTCTTTGCACACATAGGGGCTCTCACATCTGTCACTGCCCTTTAGCTGCCCCGATGCTTCCTGTGTGGCCCAGTGTGCTGGCCAGAGCTGGGCAGGGAGGGTCAATGTCTTCAGCAGCCACTGCTCTCCTAGACCCCAGGAGACCCAGCTCCCTGACTGCCTTCTGTGGGTCCCCAAAGTGCCCACCCTGCCTCACCCTGGCCCTTCCCATCACCCTCATCCTCCTACACCCGGAGACTCCCTCAAGCTCAGGGGAAACAGTCAGAAAAGCAGCAGCCCTGGTGGCCGGAGCTGCCAGCAGAAAGGGTCATGGGGTGGGTTTGGGGCTTCTTCCCTCTCCAGACTTTGGGGACCCTCAGGTGTGCATCCTGGGGAGCGCTGGGGGCCTTGAAGACCCTGCTCCTGGGCAAGGTGAAGGGCACAGTCCTGAGGAGAGAGACCCCACTGACACACCCTGGAGCAGAAGGGGATTTATTAGCAGAGGCTTCGGGAGAGCCAGGCCCCGGGTTACACTGTGGGACTTTTACTAGTGTCCCGGGTTTACTAGCGTGGCCATAAATCAGGTTCTCTGCAATGCCCATCACAAGAGAGAGGAACGCATGTGCTTGCTCTACGTGGCCTCATGTGACCAGGACTGTCCCCAGCAAGGCCACCACACTGCACCCCACATCACTGCCCCTGGGCTGGGCCCCCACCTGCTGAACGGAAATGTCATCCAACTCAGACCTACACACATCACTCTGGAGTCTCTCCGGGAAATAATATTTTCTCAGCCAATTTTATCCTCCCAGGCCTGGGGACCTACAAATCTCCTGTGTGGCCTTGACCCTGTTTCTAATATATCCGTGAAGAAATACACCCAAGGTTAAAGTGAGTCTCTTGGTGCAACACTGGCAGGTGACTTTTGTTAACTTCTTTATACTTCCTGGGTTGTCTGCATTTTTTGAAAAAATTAAAACGTGTTACTTTTATAATCAGAAAAAAATGTTACTTTTAAAAACAAGAGAAATCAGAAATGATTATGGGGAAATACACATATATTCATATTATTTATAAAAATATTTTTTAAAACTGTAAAAGATCTAAATGTGTAACAAGTCACTCACATTCCCAGAATATCAATCAGTGCCTTGAACAAATGGGGAAAAGTTTAAAAAAAAAAAAAGCGGGCTGGGGATTTAGCTCAGTGGTTCCACCGCCTGCTTCGAAAGTGCAAGGTCCCAAGATCAATCCCTGGTACCAAAAAAAAAAAAAGCGAAAGCACGCCATTTTGTATGCACATACTGATTGATAGTATATAAAAAGTACACATAAGAAAAGTGCCTAGTAACTAGGCATGGTGAGGCACACCTGTAATCAGCACTCAGGAGGCTGAGACAGGAGGATCTCCACAAACTCAAGGCTAGCCTGGACTACACAGTGAGTTTAAGACCAGCCTGAACTACATCCTGAGACCCTGTCTCAAACAAACAAACAAACAAACAAAAAAGTGACTAGAAATATTATTGCTGCATTAAAGTGTGAGCTTCTGGAATATTTTCTTTTTCTCTTCTCTTTTCCAGTTCTGCTCAATGTGGTCATACCATTCTTTTGTAATTCTTAAGTGGTTGAAAAGAGAAAGCATAAGTGGGGTCTGGAGTCCTGCCCCCTTCCCCTCCCCAGTACCATACATGTGTTCTTGTCCCATATCGAACCAGGGCCCCAGGTGCTGCGCTAGGCTCCTTTCCTGAGTGACAATCAGGAGCAATCAGCTCACCAGTGAACATTGTATGGAGTTTCTGACTTTGAAGCCAAGTAATGAGACTCGGTCCCTGAGCAGGCGTTCAAGGGTTCAACGCGGCCTCCCATTCACCCCGCCAACCTAGCCCCCAGGTAGGTGATGGCAGGTGGCCCCAGTGGGCACTGGTTTATGGAGCAGGATGGAGAGGTGGGTGTCCTGCCTGCCCAGCCACAAATGTAAGGGTCCTACTCCAGCCTCTGCCTGGGAACCCTCCTGACTCGGCAGCCTAGTGAACGGCCATTCCTCCAGCTCGGCACTGGGGACAACTCCAGACAGGGTGCTGGGGACTCTGGGGATCCGAGTGGCTCTGCGTTCAGAGGTGTTTCTTTCCAATATGAGGTCCCCAATGGCTAACCAGGAGCCACCATGCTACCCCGTACCACCTTCCCCAGCTCAGCCTGCAGCTACTCCTCTGCCTGCAAGGCCCCCCAGGACCAAGGACCCATCCTTCTCTCCCATCCTGAGTGTTTAAAAGTGACTTGACCTTCTCCAGGAAAGGATCCCTCAAGCCCAGCAGAGAGGTGTGCTTTGCTAGATTTGGCTTTGGAGGGTTTGGTGGGTCTGTCCTGACCTGGTGGGGTGAGGCAGGTGACCCTCCCCCTCCTGACCCCAGTAATCAGCCTCAATGGGTCTTGCAGCTTTCAGAACTACAAGGGCACTTAGTTTTGGTTTTTAAAGAAAAACAGAAAACAAAAAAGCCTCTTGCCTTGCAGCTGTGCACCCTTGGTGGCTGCACAGACTCTGGAAGTGAGAGGCCAGGAAGATGCGCTGGTCACTGGGGTATGTTTAAGGTTTAACAGTAGAGGACAGAGCCAGGCTTTGCAGGAGGGGACCTGGGCCAGGGCAGGGGGCTTCAGATCTGTTCTCATCCCCACTGCAAATTACAAGCCTGCTTTTTAGAATTTCCTGTCGCAGAACAATGTTATTCATTCAATTCCAAAGCAAACACTGGGCTGTGATCCTCCACATTTCAGGAGAACAGACTATCCTCACTGTTCCGGGTCTTACCTGTCAGGCGCCTGATTAAATCCATATATCTTCCAGGCAGCCATCAGCAGCCTCCATGCAGCACAAAGAGGGTCGGGCCCTGGTTCCCGCATCCCCGCAAGTACAGGGGCAGCTCCTCAGTGCCAGCCCTGAGCACGCGGAATGCCCCGGTGGACGGGCAGAGCAACAGAGGGCTGTCTGTGTGCCCAGGGTAGCAGCCTGGGCCTGGCCCCTGGGCCACGGAGGCAGATCAGAAGGCTGAGGACCCACAGGGCACCAAGAGGGGGCAGGAGGGAAAGGGGGAGTTCAAACCGCCTTCAAAGTGATAGATGTTTGTTCCCGAGGGGAGCTGATGTGAGGAGAAACACAAGCCTGGGGCAGTAAATCATGCGATCAATGTCGGTGCTAAGAATATGGAAGCCCATTTCCTTTCTCCTCTGGGAAGACCACTTAATTAAGAGATCTCCGGGTACTGGGCTCTCCTCATAAATTTTAGAGAGCTGTAAAACTTAGAGTGTGTGTGTGTGTGTGTGTGTGTGTGTGTGTGTGTGTGTGCGCGCGCGCCCGCATACTCAGGGTGGGCAGAGAAGAGCATATTAGGAGCTCTGCCTAGAGTGGCACTCACACCACAACCCACCTCAGCCCTTTCTGTGCCTCAGTTTCCCCACACTGGATATGGCAGTACCAAGTCAGCCTTTCAGGCCTCAGCTTTCAGATCAGCATCAGGACCCCAGGTTGGAAAGTGCAGGGGACTATGCAGAAGGACTTTAATCCGCTTGCCTGTGTTGAGAGGGTGCCGCACCCCCAGATGACAGTAGCAGATGTCAGTAGCACAGCTACCAGCCTTCCGACCTGACCCCACGGCTGCTGCACTTTCTCTGAAGCCTGTGGCTGGAAGCTAAAGTTTCCCGCTGTCCTGGAGGAGTATTCAGTTTCCCTCGTCCAGTCTGGTCCTCGTCCAGCAGAGCTGTTTCCCACTAGCTTATCTGATGGTGGGCATCACGGAAGCAGCTCATCACCTATCGTCCTGCACAGCTGTGAAGCTTAGCACTTGGGGAACCATGACAGGGGCTGCGAAGGAGCTGGGGAGCCCACACAGGAAGCAGGAGAGGAAGAAGCAGGAAGGCAAGGCAGGACTTTGGATTCCTCCCTATTGTCCCCCGTGCTCTCGAAGCCTGGGTACCCCAGCACCCTGTGACCGGAAAGGCCATGTGTTCCACACTGCACAGGGGAGTGCTCACCACAGAAAGGTGATGCGGCCCATGCTGTGGATGTCACGTGGCCAAATGCAAGAAGCCTGGGTCTCGAGCCCACACCTTCCAGGTTCTCACCACGCTGGGTCAGGCAGGGGAGGTAGCACCTGAACAGCAACAGCATAGAAGGACTGAGTACATCTCCTTGTTCATTTTAAGTCTGTCAAGGGTGCTGCTAGACATCACGTGACAGATGGAGATTGCTCTGCCTGCTACAGCTCCGTGCCCCAGACCCAGGGTGCATCCATGATGGTGACACCAGGTGTCGGGGCTGGGTTGGACCCGACTGCTTCACAGTTCTGGCCCTAGGTTGTGTTTGGTGGCTGTCAGGCCCAGGAGTCAGGTTTTACCACACGCTAGTGCTGTCCTTCTAGAAAAGGGCATAGCCTTCTAGGGAAACAACTGCGGGCTGGGCCCCCACCTGCAGGAAACACAAAGGATCCCAAGAATGGAGACCAGAACACAGAAAGGATTCTGAGTGTCCCAAATACTTCAGGCCCCAGGCACACACTGCTTAGGCCCAGGTTTCATCAGTTGAGATGTTTTTTTCTCTTACCTGTTTTTTCTATATTAAATATAATAAATGTGCATTGTTTGTGTAATGCATAAAATGTTTTTACAAGAAGATTCACAGGGCACATAAGACCCCTATTTATTTTCTGTGCCAAAGTGACTCTGGGCCATTATAAGACACATGACACAAAAATTCCTTTTACAAGACAAATCCCCCTGAAGATCACTGTGCTAAGGTTCAGTGAACAATGAAATGCCTCATGTGTGTGTCAGGTACCGTGATAAGTGCTAGTGACACAGACAGAAGCAAATCACTTCCCTTGACCCCCACCCACACAGCTGCAGGCAAAGCTGTCGTGTTCTTTGCACCTTCTGCCTCCAGACTGCTGGTGACCAGACACCTGCTGTGCTGTGACTTTGGGGAGCCCTTTCTCCTCTCTGGACCTCAGCTTCCCATATCCCTCCAAGGCTGGGGGACCCTATCGAATCCTCGCAGGTCCTTGGGCTATGTGGGCCTATGACCTAGCCTCTCTTCCCCACCCCCTGCCCCTGTTGCATGCCTGAGGTCACCCAAACATCCCCCCAGTTCTCTGCGCCAGTGCATGGCCAGCTGTCAGGGCTGGCGTGGCCTCAGGCTGGGCCCAGGAAGTGAGGGTGGCCTGTAGCCCCTCCCTCCTCACCTGCCCCAACCCACCATGCGGGCCAGAGTGGGGGAGGGAGGCAAACCCTAGGTGAAGCGCAACATAGAAAAGATCCGCAACACTCCCACCTCAAAGGAAGTACGATCAGAGGACAAGGAGGAGGGTAGCCCAGACCCAACATGGGGTCTTCACTGGATTGAGAAGCAGGCTGTGAAGTTTGCACTGAACACCAGCCCCTGGTTGCTATATCTAAACGAGAGAGGGTAGATGTCTGCCCTGAGCTACTGTTTTGTCTCCTAATCTGCAGCCAAGTGCCCCTTCGAGTTTAGGGCCTTGCTCAAGTTCAATGTGGCCACCTATGCAGGTGCCAGCCCTGCAGGGGAGGGAGGCTGACGCTGTCACGCAGCTTCCCCAGGGCATGGTATGGCTGCCTCACTGGCCTCCAGATGGTGACCGCCACCCCGAGCCCCTGATGGTCAGCTCAGGGCTCTACACCTCTTGCTCTGCAGGCTTCAGAGGCCCCCTGAAAACCTTTGGGGCAGCCAGCGCCACACCTCCTTCCGATCCCAAGGGAAACCACCAAGCCACATCAAAACACTTGCAAGGGATATTTAAGTTTCCGGTGGCCCAGCTGTTCTCTGGAGACCAGGCGCCTGGTTGACGTTCCGCAGCTCAGTATACCACAGACAGCCCAGGATGTGCCTGTGGTCTCCATGTACTTACGTGCACTGTTTCCTTTCACACTCTGATGTGACCCAGCCAGGAAGGTAAATAAATGTGACCCTGCACAGGGGCCAGAGTGGTCTTCCTGGAAGCAGGAGTTTAGCCCCCACTGCACCAAATTCAGGGTCACAGACCTGCTCTAGGCCAATGTGTGAGCCCATGTTGGGGTCTTCTGCCCCCTGCCCACATCTAATCTGCAGCTCCCTGATCTTTGTCCACACGAAAAAAGGCCCTTCCTACCCTCAGAGAACGGAAGAGCTCAGAGGCCTAGTTGGCACAGGATGTCCTTTCTCAGAGGCCCCCTTGACTCAGTCACTTTGTGTAGGAAGGTGGACACAAGGTTGTCATGACTTCTGGCTATTTGTGAGAAACTGAAAATCTGGATTTTTGAGAAGCAAAATATCCAGATTTTTAAAAACAGTGTGTCCATTTGAAGCATTTGATGGACATGAATAACCCAGTAATTTAAGTCACTCAAGAAATCCTACAAAATAGATACTGTGATTGTCCTGGTTTTAAATTGAGGAAACTGAGGCATGGAGAGGTTAAAGGGCGAGTCTAAAGTGACATAAGTAGAAACAAATAGGGGAAGAGTGAAGCACAGGAAGGGTTAAAGGAGGAACTATCGTCCCTTGTGTTGAATAAAAGGAGACAGAGCCAATTTTTCTACCATAACAGTAAATTGGCCCAAATTAAGCCAATACCCAGTTCTTATTGCTTCTGCAAAGAATTAATAAACCATGACATCTTCTGAAAGGGGGGAAGGCCAGCCGCTTAAAGAGATGTCAGAAAGCTTTTTACAGGGTTGGAGATGTTCCATCTTAGCAAGAAAAATGATTATGCCACAAACACGCAGGGAAGAAATCTGCCCGCCACCAGGAGACAGGCCCCGCAGTAGCCGTATTAATGGCTGCGGCCTCCCAGAGAACACTCCGGAATATTTTCAGTTTATATTTTGCAGATGGTGTGCCAAGTCATTCCCTCATTCTGCCTATTAGATGGTTAGTTTCCTTTTTCTAGTTAAAGGATTAACTAGAATTATCGGTAATCACGAGTTTCCCCCACAGGACAGGTTGAAGGAAATTAATGGAAACTGCAGAACTGGGGACCTGGGGTAGTGCCACAAAAGGAATTCCTGACTGGGAGACTCGTCCCTGGTGTGGGCTGCCAGTGGGTGGGATTAGAGAGCCCCCTCGGAATCCAGGCAGAGCTGAGATGTCTACTGGCCCTGGCTTGGCAAAGGCGGAAGGGAAGCTGGTTAAATATTTTACTGTGAGCGTTTTAAAAATGGTTCAGGCTGACCTTGCAATTCCAGATGAGGACACTGTGAGCCCCAGCTGGGCAGTGACTAGGTAAGAGCTGTACCGATAAGTATCAGTGACTTTGAGACTCAGGGCCCAGCCATGGCTTCCCGACTTTGATCTGGTCTTGCTTCTAGAGATGAGACCCCAGAGTGTCGATCTAGACCAGTGGTGGCAAACCTACGGCACGCGTGCGGCCGAGGGCTGTTTGTATTATTGAAAGCTCTAAAAGGTTCGCCATCACTGGTCTAGACCATGGAACACTGGCTGTGAATGACAATACATTGTCTTTTTAAGAGTCTATCCCCAGTCAACAATGGGGGTGAATGCCTCAAGGATGGAGACCATGACTTCCTTATCTTTGTCCCTGTGCCCTCTACATGGCCTGACACAAGGAGGTAGGGTAAAGACTCCACTTTGAATATCTGAGGCTTAGCTGCCTTGTACACAGTCCTTTCAAAGGGCCGATACCGGGCCCCAGTGTACCGGGAGGACATTGTAGAGCACTCAGAGCAGGGATGAAACCTGAGCTCTGGGAGTGACATCAACTATGGCGAGGAGTGTTTATGAACTCCAGCCCACGGGCCGATGGAGCATGCTTTACACTATTCATTATGTCCAAAAGCATTCATCATCCTCTCCTGCTAGCTTCAACAAGTCCATAACAAATAGTCAAAGATTAATAACAACCTAAAGTTAATTCCTAAGAAAGCACACAGCCGGGACACTTGGGTCCAGAACACACACCCCATTCATCATGCATCATCATTCACAGCTGTATCATTCAGTAGGCAGCTAGGGCTGTGGATAGAATGTTCTGAAATCTTTGGGGACACAAAGGCAAAGAAGGCTCAGCCCCTGCCCTCAAAGAACTTGAGAGAAATGAGACTCTGGTCAACATTGCCACCAAACAAGGCAGGAGGGACCTCAGGAGAGCTGGTTGGGTTGGACAAAGACTTGGGTTTCATGCAGATTCCACCCCAAGCAGCTCGGCCAACACCCCTGGCACACACCCATGGTCACACCACAGTCACCTGTTATTCCCTGAGGAGACCCTGGGGGCCCTCACCCCATCCCTCTTCATGTCCTGCTATGGAATAGTATTTGCACACATAACCTCTAAGGTTTAAGTGAAAACAAGAGCCACAAAATGCTCCCCAGAAGACACCCTGGAGCCTGTGTGTCGAGAGGGAGCACAGGACTTGTTGCTGTCAGGGGAGTGGGCCGATAATGTGGTGGCAGGTGGCATCCCACGTCCAGGGCCATGGTTGACAGGCACATCTGTAAGGTACAGCATGAGAACATAGAAAAGAACTGGATTCAAATCCAGAGTCCACCACTTCCTAGTAGTATTCAGCAAGTTGCTTGGCCTGGGCTTCCCTAATTGCACAATGGGGTTACAGAGCATATTCGCTCCCCAAGGCTCGTGGAATCACTTAATAAAATCACGTGGACAGAGCCCCTGGCACAGCCAGAGCGGGTGCTCTGTGGATCCGTCCTTCCCCACCCCCTCTTGCCCCTTTGTAGGATGGGTATTTGAGTTCCGCATACCCAGGAGAGTGTGGGCACCTTCCCGGGTTTTCTGGCTTTGAGTAGACATTCCAACCATCCTGTGTAGGTTTGCACTTTGAATCCTGTGTGATGGCCACTTTCTCTCTGCCCCTCAGATGGGTAATGCTGAACTCTGTCTCCCAGAATTCTCTGTGGGACTGAGCCCACAGGTGCTACCTGGTAGCTCCTGGGGTGACATGCCTGTCACTGGCTCCCATCCTTTCCCCATCTCCCTCCCCCACTCCCCAGCCGGTGTTTCCTGGGCCATCTGTCAAATAGACCCTGTGCAGCCATGAGCCTAGCTGAGGGTTTGCCTGAGACTGTGCCCCTGAGGGGCAGAGAGGCTGGGCCATTTACCCTCAAATTATGGAGGCTGCTCCTGAGCAGAGTGTTGGGAGCAATGCTACATAATTCTAGGGAAAAATCATTTGAGGAGGCCTAGTTCTCCTGCCTACAGGCCGGCAATAACGCTCCAAGACATACTTCCATTTTGGCCTCAGGTCACAAGGGAGATCTCAATGATCCCATGATGCTGTAAAGCTCCAGGACAAGACCACACCTGTGGGAGACGCCCTGGGAGGAACCAAATCTTCATCTGTGTAGTTCCTGGGAGGAACTAAATCTTCATCTGCATAGTTCCTCATTGTTCTTAGATTTCCACCGCCCCCACCCAGTCTTTTGTTACACCTTGTTCATCCCAATATGATACTGAAATCTACATTATTCATTTGTTACATTTGTTTCTTTGGATGGACTAAATAAAAGGTGCTGCAAGCTAGGGCTTCTTGTCTTTGCTGCCCAGAGCAGCACTGATCAGACCCAAAGCTCAGCTTCTTAGTCTCATTTGTCTACCTTTCCTGTAATTCGCCGTGTGCTGCCGTGGCTCGCAGGAGACCAGGACTCACTGCAGAGGTTCTGGTAACGTCCCCTTCCCCTGTTCCCTACAGCAGAGGACTCCTGGGAGTCTTTGATCTGCTCTGCAAACAAGCAAGAAAAAACCTCACACTCTTAGCCACATGTGCTTTTAGCAGGAAGTGGTAGCATCCTCTCAGCATGTACTGATGTGAGGACCAAAAGGTCCAAATGGGCACCAACAGCACCTGCTATATATATTCCCCTCACACAGAATTCCTTCTTAATTTTATTTTTTTTCCAGTTCTAGGGATTGAATTGGGGTTTCACTCATGCTAAGCAAGCATTCCACCAATAAGCTATACTCCAAGACCCAGAGTCTCTTCTTCTCAAAACTATTTTACCTTGAGTTTTTGGTAGCTTTTGGGCTCTCTTTGTATGAAATTCCTATCTGTGTTTCTTCACAGTCTTCTGAAATCTCTCAGCTCCCATGAGTATGTAGAATGACCTCCTGGTGGCCATTACATGGAGGTGAGCCTAATATGGATTGCAATAGTAAAAGCCATTAGAACAGCATCTTTTCTCATATTTCTCTCTTACTATGACTTGGGGCCGGTGACTTGGCCCTCTCTGGCCTCCGGCAATGTCAGGAGGGTTGCTATGGTGGCCACCAAGTGCCCCACTGAGATTTTTATGTCAGCCACCACCCCAAACACTTGCTGCCACAAGGAGCACATGGCATGCATTCCCCAAGACTGGGGGACTAAACAGCACACTGCTCCATGTCCCAGGCCCTTTCCACTCCTCCGTCTGGTAGAACAAAGAGAGCTGCCCTCCAATCAGGGATACAGTGAAGCCCGCAAGACTGCCAGGCAAGATGGCGACCAGCAGAAGTTGAGCCGAAGCACACCGAGTTCTAGAACAGGAAGCTCAGGGAAAATGGCAGCCAGATCTGTATGGGGAGAACCCCAGACATCACAAAATCCATCCTGCTGCCTTTTGGCAAGACTATGGTTAACACAGGCTATTTTTAAAGATCTACAAAGAACTAGACAACCTGTGGCCCTCCCACTGTAAACTACCAACCCAAAAAGTCAGAGAGAGCAAGTGAATATGGAAAGAAGCAATTGCCTGTAGTTGTAAGCCAAAATATCCTCGTCTCAGCTAAAAGATCCAGGACATGGGTTTCACCCAGGGCCCTAGGAACCATCGACCTTTCCTCTACAGGCCCAGGGGCTGCCCAGAGCCCCAACCCCTCCTCTCCCTCCTCTGGCTCCAGGCTCATTGGAGATGGTGAACAGCTGTTTGCTATTCTGAGTGGAGGAGCCTTTCATATACTCGACAACATGTTAAATCATCCCTTAATGATGGCTGAGAAGACTCGTTACAGCCACCACATGGATAAAAAGGCTGGGCCAAAGGCACTGGTGTTAAATTCATCTGCAGACGTGCAGGTATGGGGTAGAACTTGAACAAGTAGAATAGTCCTGTTTTAAACACTTTAGCTTCAGGCAAACAGACTGTGTAAAATCCTAAATCTCTTTAAAAGACTAAAATATTACCAGTAGCCTAGTTTGGGGTGATGGGAAGATGAGTGGATTTTATTTCTATGGATTTCCTAATTATCTACCAGGAACATGATTAGTTTTTATATCCAGGAAAAAACAAGGGATGTTATGCTTTCAAACATATGTGGGTTTTATAAGCAGGTTATGACTTTATCCCCTCTGAGACTTTAATGCAATACTGCTTGTGGGATGGTGGTGAGACAGAAATAGGAAAAATACGTGGCTAAAGGAGAAAAGTTGAGAAGGAGGCTACAGAGATTTCCCTAGCAAGCAGCTAGTGCATAACAGCCACGGCACACGTTGGGGAAATGGCCCATATGTCTTAAACTCAGACTTTCCATTTCGTTCAAGAAACAGTAGTTGGCAGGTAGACCAGAGCTTTCAAAGGAGCGGCAAGTTAGAGCTCTGTTTATTCTCAATGCTGAGTTTAAAAAGGTCTTTGGCCTTGGAGTATGCATGGCTGAGGTTTTAAGGGGATGCACACACGTGCTTGGGACAAAAGAATTCCCCAAACATAGATGCATTCACCAGGAAATAGTATTCACCTAGGGACATCACAATAACAGCGTTTCATGAAAAAAGCGAGCCATAGAGTACTTTTTCTTAGTACAGGTTTGCTCCACGTGCATTTTACAATCGTTGTGGGAAGTTGGCACATGTATGTAATACAGCTTGTTTCCTTTTAAACCCCCTTCCCTCCCCTTCTAATCCCCCACTCCCTTTTCATTCTTGATATTATTCTTAGTTCATTTTTATGTCATTGTTACTGGGTGTCGTAATGACCAGCAGTACTTTCCAGTCTGTTACTGTCCCATACAAAGATTTGGTTTAACTTTTATCTTATGGCAAAAAAAAAAGTGCTCAAGGAGACAAGGTGCCCTGAAGGAGAGAGAGAAGCTTCGCCCTGCACACAGGATGAGCCAGTGCAAAACTAAGAAAGCAGCAGAGTCCATCTCTGCCATCTTTTATATCATCTCCCTGACATTAGCTCCAAGCCGTTGCATCAAAACCCACCTGATCGCGTGCCGGAAGATTGGTATCAGGTGCAGGGCGCAGCCAGCTCTCGTGTCAGAGGATTGGTATCAGGTGGTGGGCTCAGGGCTGCTGCTCTGCACCCGTGGTTACCATGGCTCTGCAATTGACAGGTGGCGCCCAACTGCCCCAGCCACAGTGCCAGGCCCTGGTTTCCTGCCTCACTGTGAAAACTTTGTAGAGATGCAGGCTCAAAAAAATCAAAATAGTTACTGTTTTGAGCGAGTTGAATTATAGATAAGCTTCTTCAGAAAAATCTCAATGCAACTGTTGGCTTTCTAGAATTTTTTTATCTGGTATTTTGTTATGAAAATGGTGAAACATATAGCGAATTTCACGGTAACCACTAAGTTACCTCCACAGCTTCAGTTTGTAAACTCTTTCCAGCTTCTACGATAGCACAGTTGACAATCAACATATGTAGATTATAAAATCTAATTATCAACAAACAACTTGGAAGTCTGAGCTTCACTTTTTTTTGGCAGTGTTGGGGATCAAACCTGTGGCTGCAACACACACCAGGCAAGCACCCTACCACTGAGCTACCCCGGCAGCCCTCATTCTATGAATAATATATCTCAATGTTTCCCCACAGTCCTATCAAGGGGCATTGGAGCCTCCTTTTTTCCTGTGTGGAACAAAACTGTCAGATACAATCTCCAAGTGTAGACATCCAAGAGCTTTTCTAGGACCTAGGTTGGTCAGGATCCTACAGCTAAATTCTTAATGAGAAGGAAAAGAAAAGGAATCGGCAAAAGGTGAAGAGTGTTCGCATTTTTCTTCTATGCAAGGGAAGCCTGGGGCATAGGATTACTCACACACACACACAACAAAAAAGGCAGATAAAAGAGGGACAGAGCCTGGGTACAGAAAGATCAAAAGTCTACGTTCTTCCTCCACAAGGCACAGTTTAAAAAGAAGACAGAGTAAGAGTAAACAAATGTCTTTGCATAAAACTGCAAGCTAAGAAAGAAAGAAAGAGAGAGAGAGAAAGAAGGAGAGAGAAAGAAGAAGGCCAGGGTGTTAGCTCAAGGGTTCTGCCACTTGCCTTGAGCCAGGCGGCGTAACCACTGAGCTAAATCCCTGGCACTTGCCACTTGCCTCGAAAGCACAAGGTCCCAAGTTCGATCCCCGGTACCAAAAAAAAAGAAAGAGCGGGAGGGAGGGAGAGAGAGAAAGAAGAAAGAAAGAAAGAAAGAAAGAAAGAGGGAAGGACAGCCCAAAGCTAATTCTTTCACATAATTTGGAGATTCTAAGGCGATGTTTTCCAGTATCAAGAAGTCAGCATTACAAAAGACAACTTGAATTCTCAGAACATTTCCCTGCACTTTCCATTTCACTTGCTTCCATCTTGAAAACAAATAAATGCCATGCTGTGATCTTTTCCCTTTTTTGCTGGAGGGAGGCTTGTCTTGGAGTTGAAGTAATAATGACAAGGTATTTCAACTCCTCTGGATTGGTAATCAGCAGCATATGATCCTGGAAGGAGGAATAAGGCTATCAATGACAGATTGTGACGTTGGCTAACTAAGGAATCATGTTAATCACATCATTTATCCTACTAGGCTCCTGGTAGGCTCCTTTGCATTAGCTCTGCTGCAGCCTTGATGAAATCTGTTTTATTTTGAGCATCTTGGAGTAATAGAGGGAATCTGGTTACCCACATCTTGGCAGGTCAGGAAAGAAATCGAGAGATGGACCTGAACAACTTTGGAGTAGATGGCTCATGGACAAACTGGGTGGCACAGTGGGAGATGCCTGGGAGTCTGCTGCACTTATTTTAACAGATAAGACAGAGGAGTGGGGTGGATTTTAGTACTCTCCTTAATGGATCAGGACCCACAGCTGGCCTCTGGCTACAGGCAGAGGAAGAGCTTCCAGGGACTGGGCTCCTTGCCTTGACAATGTAAGGAGACCAGCCGTCCTTGGAGTGGTGGGATCTGGAGCTTGGAATTTGATGATGGAAGAATGCGGCTTTATCAAGCTGAAACACAAGGAGATATACTGTTTGTTTTGGCTGGCACGAAGTGGGACCTTCTAAGTACTATTCTCCATAGCCAAGGACTGGCCTGCCTGTCTCATTCCTCGGGACAGGCCAGTAGGGTGGATGGAGTGGTCACTCAGGCTTCTTGGTAGCAAGAGACAGAAGCTAATTCTGGGTAGTTTCAAGAGAAAAGCAATTTGCCAGGGGAGTAATGGACATCTCCGAGAATAATGGGGAATGTTCAGAAATGCACTGGAGCTGGAGGAAGCCGGATCTGATTGCAGATCATAAGCAGTTAATGGCATCATGGAGCATGGCATATGACCGGTGTTGCTGGTAACAAAAATGCTCCACCATCCCTGTTTTCCATAGCATGTCCCAGATTCACAGTTTTGGGTGAAGAGTGGGCTCTGGTGAAGCCAGGTTATTTGCCAGTGCCCTGGGCTAGCAGGGGTCAGGCAGCCCAGCAGAGCAAACAAAGGCTTTCTTACTCTGAAGCAGCCCTGCTTACCACCAAGACCACTGGGAGAAGCTGCGGGAGGGACTGGCAGATGCCAGGCACAGGTGAGAGCCTTTGAGAGCAGGCGTTATCATTACCCCTACTGACAGATGACATGCTCTGGCATTTCCTGTCGCTGAGGCATCATGACTGTTGGGACTTCTCAAAATTTCTGTCTGCATTAGGCCAGCTCTAACGAGGAGGAACTCAGACGCCCCCAAATTAGAATGAAGCCGTGAGTCAACTGTAATCACTAACATTTTACGGTGCTTTTGGAAGTGGATTAATCCCCTTGTTTCACTTGACCAGAAAAAAAAAATCCTAGCATCGACTGCAAATGGTGGAGAAGACAGATATTCTTGTCCTGCTTGGCATATCAAAACCAAAGCCAAGTGACTGCAGTGACTTATTTGTGAGTAGAGACAAATGCCTGGTTACATTGGCCACAGTTTCTTGCTAATTACTTGGCATGATGACGCAATGAACGTGTTAGCCCCGCTTCTCAAACTTTAATGTGCATACTCATCGACTGGAAATCTTTTTTATAGTGAAAATTCTGACACAGCAAGACCAGAGTGAGGTTCAAATCTGCAAGTTTTTGTTTTGTTTTGTTTTGTTTCGCGGTACCAAGGATCGAACTCAGGACTTTGTGCTTGCGAGGCAGACACAGTGCCACTGAGCTAATTCTCCAGCCCCTAAAATCTGCATTTCTAATCAGCTCTTGGGGTGTCGATGCTGCAGACCTGGGGACCACACTTTGATGGTAAGAATTTAGAGGATGAGTCCTGAGGACTTTGAGCAAACAAATCTCAATCTGTATCACATGCCTGCAGTATTTAATAACCTGATGAAGAATTACAATATAGGTGAATATATCTTTCCGTGTTTTGATCTTTCTTGGGCTTTAAGGAGGTGATTTGAGGGAGAAAAGGTGCTGCGCACACGAAGTGAGTCCTGTTGACTATTCTGCACACACGGTGGGGGACAGGATAGATAGCTCAGAGAGGTGGCCGGATTTTGAAATGCCCCCCTATGCTCAGAAATCTGCCCATCATTAAAACAGGAATTTCGCCCAGGGATTTAGCTCAGTGGTTCCACCGCCTGCCTCGCAAGTGCAAGGTGCCAAGTTCGATCCCCCATACCAAATAAATAAATAAATAAATAAATAAATAAAACAGGAATTTCACAGATAATATATCTCAGCATGCAGCCCAAGGAATTCGCAAGCAGTTCTCTCATTTCAAAAGTAGCTGTCCTGAATGCTGTATAAACACCCGCTATCCCGGCATGGAGAAATACACAAGGAAGAGGGAGAAAATCAACAAAAACCTCTCAGGGAGGAATGGAAGGCACACAACTCCAAGGGCCACAGCGAGAGAAGTCAGCAAGGCCATGGGCCCAGCTGGAGGTGCAGTGTCCCGGCCTGGCAGGAAGCAGCCCTCAGAGAGCAGGCAGAGTGGAAAAGGTAAATGAACAGACTGGGACAGTCAGGGAGAGGATTAAAACAACTGAAAACCCCTAAGAAAACAAAGCAGTGGGGTTAATAAAACAACTGTCTGTCTCCTTGGAAAAGTAAGCAAAGGGAAGAAGCAAAGGAGAACCAGATGCAGGGTCTGCCAGGCCCCAGCCGCTGTGGCAGAGTCGGGAGGAGAGGGAGGCAGGCGGCCGTGCAGGGCACAAGCTGCAGTTTGGATTAGCAGAGAGGACCAGGCACAGGCCAGCCCTCCACAGACACGGTTGGGGACGATTATTAGAAAGCTCTTTTTGTGGTTTGTTTTGTTGCTGAGTTCCAAGCTGAAGCTGTCTGTATACTTGTCTGTTTTGGAGCCTGAGAAAATAGCATCAATTTCACCAAAATCCTTGAGCTTTTTAGAAAGAAAGAGAGAAAGAACCTTCCTAAGCTTCGATCTTTTTTTTTTTTAAGTATGAGTTTCTTTTGGTATTACTCAGCATTGGTTTGTTTTTCTCCTCTTTCTCTGTCCAGAATGCCTTGTGCTTACACATCAAAGTAAGAAAACATGGGTGGAAATTTTTAAGTCCTTAAATGGTGGCCTTGGAGGGACAGGGGCGAGCTGGCCTCACCATCTAGTCAGATGTTGGTCTCTGCAACGTTACCTGGTGCCCCACACGCCCCTGCCTCCGGGAGCTCCTTCCCTCTGTCCCCATGTCCTTCCTTTCCTGGGAGTGTGAAAAGGCCCGCTCTCCTCTTGGTGGCCCACCTCTGCCCTCCCGATTCTCACCCACGCGCCATGGGCACCGCTCTCTTGTATCCCGTACTTCTCATTCCCTGTTTAGAAAATGGTCACCAGCCACTGAGAAGATGTTTAATGGCTCCCAGGCTCTGTAGCTGTGGGTCACACTGATGGATGTGATTGGCCATCAAACGTCAGGTCTTATCTGAAGGGGTCAAGGGGCCACAGGCCCCCACATGGCCCGTGAGGGGTTCCCCATCTAACTCCCACTTGCCCACTTCACTAGGTCCCTCCCAAGCCTCTCCCCATAACATTTCTCTGGCCTAAGTGCTTCTCCCAAAATGTGTTGGAAACTTAACCTCCAGCGCAATAGCCTTGGGGGTGCCAAGGTCATGAGGGGGCCCCCTTATGAGGGGGTAAACAACAGGATGAAAAGGCCTGAGGGAGGGAGAGGGGTCCCTCTGCCATTATCTCTGCCATGTGAGGGGCAACATTTCTCCCTGCCAGAGGACACGGTGTCCCAGGTGCCATCCCAGCAGCAGAAAGCAGCCCTTGCCAGACACCAGAGCCTTGATGTGATGTGGGACCTCCCAACCTCTGAAAGGATGAGAAATGCATTCCTGAGCTTTGTAAGCCCCCAGCCTGTGCTGTTTTGTTACAGCAACACAAACAGACTGAACTCCAAGGCCCGCATGATATGTACATGTACCCTAATCCCCAAGGTCACCTCAGAAGGCAGCTCTCCCAGCCAGTCTCTATGGCCCAACCCCTGCAGATGAGACCTGGAAGCCAGGGTGACTTGGGAAACCCAGAGCTCACCTCATGGGAGACCCACCAGTGTGCCAGAACTCCACTGTGTGTGTGCCTTGGGCAGCCTGTGTTGCAATGGCATGGCTATTTAAATCACACAGTCATGTCTACACTGTCTGTCTAGCACCCACATCCCTCAAGAATCCTCTCCTGCCCCTAGAACCTGCAGATGTCTCCTATCCACAGACTCCTACAGCTCACACAGCAAACCTGTTTTTAAATAAAGTTTTATTGAAACACTCCCATGCTCTTTCCTTTACGCATTGTCTGTGGCTGATTTGGTGGACACATCAGAGGCCAAAGACCAAACTCTTTCCTACCTGGCTCTTTGTGAGAAGAATTCTCCCATCCCTTGAGAAAGACTTATAAGCTATCAAAACACTGGGTCAACATGCTTTTCTCTTCAGATTGAAGCAACCATGACATATATTGCTTCCCAGAACTGGAAGTCCAGTAGGCCAGGGGTCAGCACTGGCAGATTGAGCCTCCCAATCCAGCAACAGTGCTGACCCCATCCTAATATCATTTTCCCGCATGACCTTGAGATGGCTGCCAGCACGCTTGGAGCGACTTGCTTCCTGCTTTATATCCAGCGATGGGGTGGGACTGGCTTCTCTTTTCCAGAAGCCCCCGTAAACCTCCCCTTGACTTTCATGGGCCCTGACTGGTCTATACATGCCTCACACAAAGCTAGTGCCTGGTAGGGGGGATAGAATTAGCAACTACCTGTTTCTAGAACTGAAACCTTCAGAAAGTACCTCCTCCAGTCTTCACTTCCCAGTCAACTGTGCTTTGAAACATTTCAAATCAAAAGCCAAATAGAAAATTAAACACGAAGGATACTGGCAAATATTATATCGCCTGTTCTTTGTGACATGATGGAAACTGTTTTGAACCTTCCCTTAGTGCTGATCACAAACATACACAGGCTCTGCCCTCAGAATCACACATGAAATGACCCAGCTCTACCTTCTCCACATACTACAGGTTTACATTCCAAATAAAAATATCTAATGCCTATGAAGTTCAGAACTTTTAATTTACTAAAAGATAGAGCTTTCTCTCAAGATTTTCATTGCTAGAGCATTAAAACAGGGTCCTTCTCCCCATACCCCAGAGAACTGAAATCCCAAAAAGCTTGGACAATCATTTAAGGTCGTAGGAAAATGCCTCCTACGTCTATGAGGGTGGTGGTGTCTGGTTGAACACTACTGATTAGCTTAGATTTTCCCAAGGTTTCTGGAATGTTATTTCATCAAAGGAAGGAAGGAGAAAGGAAGGAAGGAAGGAAGGAAGGAAGGAAGGAAGGAAGGAAGGAAGGAAGGAAGGAAGGACCCTTTGCTCCCTGCGTTATATGAAGACACACGGAAATGGCTTTAAACTGCTGTGACTTCCCATTGCTCCACTGAAGTCATGACTGGCTGTGAAAGCTCTGTCTGTGGCAAGGTCGGCAAGGCCTGGACAAGAGGTCCACTCCCAGGGCAGCAAGAAGCCACAGTAGCAAGCTCCAGACAGATACATGGCGGCCCTTGCCAGAATGTGTCAATGAGGGGCTAGAAGTTCACAGTAAGCAGCTTTTGAGGGGGAGTGCATCTCCCCACCTTTCAGGGTGCAGGGCCAGCAGGGCTCAGGCCCTGGCTACCTCTTCTCCACACACTGGAGGAGGGAGCAGAGCCAGGCTGCTTCATACAGCGCCTACCTGTCTGTCAATGCCAGGCCAGGAGAATTATGGCTAGGGACCCCACCGTGATCCTCATCCAGGGAAAGGACGCATGCCTGCCTCAAAGAATCACTCCCTCTCCCAGCGAGGCCGTATGTCTGCCACCCTGTGGGGCCCCTGCTCCAGGGAGGGAGAAGAGTCCTATTAAATTATGTCACTTTGATATAAGAGCCTCTGTCTAAAAACTCTGTGTTGAATCATAGTGTGCTCAGCTTGAGCAATATGGAGGTAGGCGGCTGTGTCCCCTGGGTAGGTCAGTCCAGGGCTCGGCTCCTGCCCTACGATGACATCGCTGCTGATGTAAATAATGAGCATGATTTATTCATCCAAGCTCCATATTCCAGGCAGGAGCAGTCTACGGGGCTGACTACCTGCAAATTGCAAAGGGGAAAGCTTACAGTGCTGATTTATGGGGCAAGCAAAAGCTGCCTTTCTATACCAAAAACAATGAGCGTCGCCTGGGGCGGGGTCTGCTCTTACCAAGGCCACATCCACCTCTCAAGCCCATGCTGCTGCAGGGAAATGAGACACAGGGTCACTTTGGGGTCCTCCCAGTACACAGTGCTTGCCAGGATCCCCTCATCGCTGGTGCCAGGGTACACCTTGGGACGTTCCCATCACAGACACTCCACCCAGCAAAATCTGTCACCCCTAACACCACCCGCGTCATCAGCAGCATTGTCCTTGCCTACCCCATCACCTGCCGCCACCAGGGTCATCCTTACCGTCAGCCCCAGGCGTCATTGCGAATGTCACTGCCACCACCATCAAACCAGCAAGACTGTGGAACCATGAAGGTGGCAGTGACCTCCTGACCATACCCCCCTGACCTTCTGGTGCCCGCCCCTTGCTATCAGCTGGGGCCATCAACTCCATCTGGACTCTCAGTGTCCCTGATACACAAAAGGCACAGCTGAGTCAGGAGCCTTTCTCCTTAGGGATTACCAAGATTATGCCAATCTGCCCATTCTCATTCCCAATGCCCCACCTCAATGTCACCACCTCACCATGACCACTGTCCTCATTGTCACCATCAACTCTAATGTCACCCTGACCACTAGCTAGGAAGTTACACCAGGTGCTATGCTAGGTACTGTGGAGAAAATGTCAGATTCCTAGATTCTAGAAGAATGGCCTCCAAAGATACTTTTCAGAGAAGTCCAGGAGCTGTGTGGTATTGAGGAAGGAAACATGTCCCTTGTCACTCAAATTGGGGCCATGCTGTACGCTGACAATGCAGTGGACAATGAGCCCGTTTTCCACAGGACATGTTTGGAGAAGTGTGGCTCTAAAGGCCTAGACGTACACGGGTCACAGTGACACAAGTGTGGAGGCACCCATGGGCCATCAGTCTGAACCCTTCCCAGGGGGAGACCTGTGCCTCCATCTTGTCCCACAGCTGTGGTCCTCCCTGGGTCCCAGAAGACAGGGTGCTCACTGTTCACCTGGTGAGCTCTGAGTGTCCTGGCCACTAGTGCTGCCCACTCAAGCTCCCCTCCCATCCCACAGCTCTAGATGTGAATTTTCTGGGGCAAGAAACAACTCAAGGACATCTTACTGGCACCTGAGGCCTCCCATGGCCTTCCTCACAGCCCTCCATAGAGGAGAGAGACTTTCAGTCCCAACTCCAAGACAGGAGGCCCAGAGAGGGGCGAGGAACCCTGGGCCAGTGACTGGGGCTTCCCTACCTCCATCCACCGCAGTCCCAGCCCCAGCACCAGGCCAGGGATGGCACTGGTCCAGCGGAAAGGAAAGAAGTAGGTGCCCAGAGATCTTCCTAAAGCTAAGTGCTTTCCCCTCAGAGAGTGTCCTGATACTGTCCTTCCTGCTTTGGGAAGAAATGATCCTTAAACAGGACTGATTCCAGATGGCGTGTGTCTCTTTCCTACAGCTGCCAAACAAAGATAAACTGGGAGGCTTCACAGTTCTGGAGGCAGAAATTCGCACTCCCTCTGAACCCTTCCTTGCTTCTCCGCAGCATCTGATAGGGCGGGAAACCCTTGCCACTCCTCGGGGCGTGGCTGTGTCACTCTGGCCCTGCCTGTCACACGGCCTTCTCCCGTGCCTGCATCTTGACTTCTTACAAGGACACCAGTCATATGGGATCCAGAGCCCATGCCAGTCCAGCCCGGCCCCCTCCTTAACCAATTCATCTGCCAGGACCCTAATTCCAAATAAGATGGCACCCACAGGTACCAGGCATTAAAGCGCCAATCCATCCTCTTGGGAGGACAGACTCTAACCCGTAAGAGTGAGGTTTTTCCTAATGTCCTTAGCAGGGCTGGGGATGTAGCTCAGTGGTGTCGCTGCCTGCCTTGTAAGCGAAAGGTCCTGAGTTCAATCCCTGGTACCAAAAAAAGAAAAAAAAGAAAACCTAATGTCCTTAGCAGACAAAAGACAAAGTTGGTGGCCCTTAAGCCAAGTCAAGACGCTTGTTAGCTTCACGTCTGTCTCTGCTGTTGTTTCACAAGTGAGGGAAAGCCTACCACCTAGCCGGGGGATGGCACAGCACTTCCTGCCATGCACAAGGCCCTGGGCTCCATCTCCAGGACCAGATGTTTTTTTTTAAATCCCACCACCTAGAACCATCAGGAGAAGTGTTCCCTGAGGTACCACCTCCCCAGCCTGGCCCCAGCCACATCCCACACATCTGGGGTCCACACTGCCCTGTGCTGTCAGGGACTGCTGAGGGAGCCAGGTTCTCTCCTCCCAGGTGCACAGGAAACACAACTTTGGAGACAAAGGTGACCGACACCGTGTGCTCCTCATTCCTCCCCCAGCCCTAGGCTCTGCGTCGTGCAAAAGCCCCGAGGTTTGAGCTCAACTGGCCCTGGGTTCAAATACAGCCTCTGCTATTACCAGCTGTGTGACCTGGGCAGTGTCATGCTGGGAGGGACAGGCAGGAAAACTGTCTCTTACTTCGTGGACCAAGATGCAGTTCCCAGAGCCTGTGGTTGGACCTTCAGTGTCCCCAAGGCCCCGAGAGTGGTAAAAGCCTTGGCCCTCTCTAGCTTGGGCTATGAGTCAAAATTAACCTTTTCTCTTTATACATTGGCTATCTAGATATTTGATACAGTGACAGAAATCTGACACACACACCCCTCAAGGACACATCACTGCCCCAGTTCTGGGGCTGCCCTCAGCACACAGTCCCCAGCTGCTGCTCTTTTCGGACCTGCTCGGCACAAAGGGCCATCTCTCACCTGCAGCCCAGCCTTCCCAGGACAGATTGCTTCCGTTTCTGAGGCCAAGGGAGTGTACACAGCCTGCTGTCCACCCAATGTGGCTGCCCTGCTGGGTAATTCTTGTTCACCACGCCCCACGAGGCTGATGAGGTTTGTGGGTCCTATGTCACAGTTCGATGTCACCTCTGCATAGCCCCCTTCCCTCCTACCCTCCCCCAGATGTTCACCCCCAACGAGAATCCTGTACCCCAAACTCCATCTCAGCACCTGCTGGAGAGAAACCAACCTGTGGCAAACAGCAAGAGTTAGAGTTCATGACCCACAGGCAGCCGGCAGCACGCAAGACACATGGTCATCACTTCTCTCTGTGCCTCAGTGGGGATAAACAGAAGGTTGGCGGTGGGCCATTTGGGTCCCCAAAGGGCCAGGAGAGGCCAAGGATTCCTCCAGGCCACATTCCTGGAGAGGCTGGGCAGGAGGGCACAAAGACACCAGGGCCCCATGATGAAAGGGACGGGAATGGGTTCCAGTGGCCAGAAACACTGAAACTCGGCCCGGTGCGTGGCAGTCGGGGATGAGTTGAAATCTAGACGCAGAGTTAATTTTTTCCAGCTCCTTCAGCTCTGCAGATTTCTGCTTTCTGCCCAGGAGCACAGCGCTGCTCGGCTTTGAGGAGCTCTGCCTATAATAATACCCCCAGCTGTTATTCTTTGCAGTGTGATGTGGAAAATTACCTGGATGAGGTTTCACTGCACACAGGAGGGAGTGAAGTGTCAGAGAGAGCTGCAGGACCTCTGAGCTCAGGGAGAAATATAACACATTCTTGGGGCACAGAAAGGGAATAAAAGCCTGGGTCTTTTAAAAGACCTGGGGCCTGGTGCCGAAGGCTCCTTGGTGTGGGAAGCCAAGATTCAATATCTCCAACCTGCACTCCTTGAAGGCGGTTTCTATCCAGGGCACAGCAGCATGCCAGGTGCCCAGGAGGAAGCACAGCAGACAGGAGCACGATCTTCATGGCCAGGCAGCTCCAATCCAGCCTCAGCTCTGCCACCTAGCAGCTGTGTGACCTCAGGCAAGTTACATAATCTCTCTGAGCCTTCTCTGGCTATCCTTGTGTTCTTTATCGTGTTACTCCCACCAGGAAGAGTTACGATCACTGGACAAAATGATGCACCTGTCTTGAAACAAGCACAGTGGATGCTCCACCCCCTGGAATTCTCCAGAATTAGTGGCAGCTGCCTGGGGCAGTCACGGTGGGCTTTCCGCAGGAGGCAGAACTATATTTCGGGCTTAGAGGGCAGACTCCGAAAGGGCTGGGAAGAGGGAGGGAGCAGGGCTGTAACATGCGTGTAGGAAAGCAGAGGCAGGCATGGGTGTGGGATGATCATGCAGACAAGACCCGGGAGCAACATGGATGTAGGTTCTGCTCTCTGGCCCTGGAATCCGGGTGAGCCACGAAGTCCGGGCGAGGGAAGAGAAGTGATCAGTCAAGGTGAATCAGGGTCCTGCCAGGGAAACAGAGGCCCCTAGGAACATCAAGGCAAGCATGCAGCTGAGCTCCCAGCCCAGCCAGGGAAGAGGAGGAAGAGGAACCTGGGGCCACATGGGCTTCAGGACTCGCCCAGGATGCCAGCCCAGGCCCCTCAGGGAGGTGAGGACCAGGTCAATCTGGGCTCCTCCAACCTAGGAACTCATGTCACCACCCACGGCCTCACTCCAGGACCCAGCGCCTCTGGAGGAGGCCAGCCCTGAGTGCCCCACACCCTGGAGCGCCCCATACTGTCTGCCAGCACCATTGTTCTCGGGACCAAATGCATTCCATATGGAGGCCTGGCAGAGACAGCGAGGGTGTGAGGAACCCTCTGCCTCCCTCTGCACCCCCAGAACAATGCCCTTGGTCTGCCACGTGCTCCCTGCAGAGCCAAATTTCAGCTGAAGGTGGAGTCCCCCAGCCTCAGTGCCTCACCTCTGCGGCCTGGTTGCCCTTGAGCAACCCCATCTCTTACTCCCCAGATCACCCCAGAACCCGGCAAAGCAGATTCCTTCCCTAAAGGGAAAAGAACCTCAAACTTGTAGGGCTGAAGCCCAAGCAGAGGCAGGTGAGACATGAGCCCCCCTGGGGGCTGAATGAACAGTAGCCGCACCAGACAGGCCCCAAGACGGAGCCAGGGTCCCAGGGACCAGGGGGAAGTGCAGGGAACCACCCACACATCCACTGCCCCCCTCAGAGCCCAGCCGGAGAGACTCAGTGCAGTCTGTCTCGGCAGTGGCACGCTCGGTTATCTGGACGCCAAGGCTTCAATGCAAGCAGAGCAAGGCAGGACTGAGCAAGGGGAGTGGGGCCCTGCTCCCAGGGTGCCACTATTTAAAGGGACTAAGCTGCTGGCAGGAGGGAGGGTGGCAGGAGACAGCCCTCAACTCTCACCCTCAGCCCTGGCCCAAATGTCCCTGCGTGAACTCCTCCTTGTGGTCGGCTGCTCGGGGTCCCCCCAAGTAGGGCCAGGCAGAAAGCAGGCCCCTTGGAGCCAGCTCTACGAGCAGCTGGTGTCCCAGTGCTGAGCAAGACATAGGTCCCGTGTCACAGAGACAAGGGTGGTCACGGCTGCACCAAAGCCAATAATGGCCCATCTGGGGCTCTGAGAGGTGAATTTGTCTGTGCTCAGGGCTGAAGGCCGGATTCCAAGACCTGACATTGGAAGTTGGCTCTAAAGGAGCCCAGAGCTCAGGGTGGAGGAGGCAGGTCGGAGTCTCACACCACCCCTGTCCTGAACGCTCAAATTATCACAGGGCCAGTGCAGGAAGGAGGCTGGATCTGGAAATCTTGAGATGTGCAGGAAGAAGTTCTCTCAGAAAGGTGGGTGGGGACCGTAGCAGGAGAGCCTTCTTTGACTTTGTTTTTGGGCAAAAGGGAGGCCTTTTTTTTTTCCAGCAGGGGACATCAGTATCACGTTTCTTTTCTGGGAAAATAATCAGAGTGGCAGAGTTAGAGGGAAAGCTGAGAAGCCAGGTAGAGGGCCGAAAGGAGGCCAGAGAGGGCTAAGAATATAAAGACGCTCAGAGCACGCTGATTGTTGGCTTGGATGCGGTTGCACCCAGATAAACCCCTGCAAGTTGCAAATGTCACCAGTGGAAACTGCGTCCACATACCTAACCCACAAGACACTCCACCTCAGGACCACGGGGTGCCTGGCTGCCACTGAGAATATGGGGTTGCATGTCAGTAGCCAGGAAAAGATGAGAATTCAAAACATAAAGTTCAGCGTCTACTGAATTTGTGCGGCTTTTACACCATTGAAGGTTGAAAAATCACAAACCAAACCATCATAAGTGGGGAACAGTCCAGACTCTGCCTTTCAAGCTGAAGGAGCAAGAGAAACAGCAGGAGAGAAAGGCCTTCAAAGTGACCTCCTGCCTCTGTCTCCCAGAGCAGCTATAAAAGCATTCACTGGCCTGCTGTCAGCCAGGCCAGACCCTCTGTCCAGAGGGTCCTGGAGGGGAGGTATAAAGACACAATCAGAAGGAACACTGAGCAGACAGGCTTTGCTGGGTCCCCCGCTGTCCCATAAGTCTGCAGGATGGGGCGCAGCAATGCATCAACTCTGCGTGACAATGCGTCTTCATGCCATGTCATGTGTGACCTATGTCAAACAACCATGTGCTTCTTCTCTTGTTAATCTGCCTTTTGTTGCAAGGGTCTCACCATAAACCTTACGATGGGTACAGACCTCACTTGTCTCCCCTCCAACCGTGGTCAGGGGAGGGTGTAGTACAGTATTCCAGGGTTGCTACAGATTGGCAGGTTTAGGAACTAGAAGCAGGGCAGAGGAAGCCCCAGCCTTGCCCTTCTAAACGGTTCTGCAAACTTTGGCAACTTGTTAGCCCCCGATTCTCCATTCTCCCTCTTTGGTAAGTGCCTACTCTGCAGCACTGTGGTAGGAACAACTCAATAATACTCCCAAAGTGCCTGATGCTCAGGACACACACAGCACCTTTCATTTCTGATTTCCTTTCTCTCACACAATGGGTTTTTGTCATTGCTGCTGTGGCCGAGGTCAGGGTCCAGAGGCCTCCAGAACACACTCAGTTCGGTAGGAGGACAGTCAAACTCCAGAGCGCTAAGGTAGGAAGAGCAGTGGGCCAGACGCTGGCAGCACAGAGAAGGGCGACCCCACTAGGGCGGAGGGGCTGAGCCGAGCCCAGCAGGGCACAGAGAGGGCGGCTCCCTGCCACTTCCTATCACCAAGTCTGGGAGTCAAGGACCATGAGGGCCCCAGAATGGGAAAGAACAAGAAAGGAAATTAGAGGTAAAATGTGAAGTTAATAAAAATACTTTATTCAATCAAACTCCAAAAGCAGCTGTGGCCCGGTGATGGCAGCCCGGGCGGCTTGCTGATTTTTCGCTCTGGTTAATTACCTAATGGCTTGCAGGGCTCCCCGCTGCTTTATGACTTGCACATTTTTTCTGCTGCTTCTTCCCCCACCCCACCTTCCTGATGGATTCTGTCCTCCTCCTGAGCCTGCCTCCCTCCAAGCCAGCTTGGCCCGACTGCTCTCCATCCAGGGGATTCAGGATTTGAGGTCAAGGATGGGAATGTTCTGGGCCCCCACCTGCTCGGAGTGACCTGACGACTTCAGTGAGCACAAAGAATGAGGGGTGTGGACCACTCTCCCCAAAAAGCCACCCAAAGAGGGTGGGGCAGGCATTGTTCCACCCACCCAGAGAATGAATGTGTCCCCACAACTAGCTGTGTGGTGGAGCACTAATGGGGACGGGTGTGGTGCATACAGGAGCCCAAAGGGTCAGCTCTCGCGCTGATGGGCACAGTTGCCAATGGCTTCCCAAAACTGCTGGTTGTGTTGGGTGTAGCAGGATGCACTGGCCCAGGGGAGGAGGAAGTAGGGGATGAAGTTGTTCCAGGAAGATAGCAGCTCTCCCAAAGGAACAAGACTGCATGCTCCTTTGGGGGGAAAGCAGGTCACCGTGGCAGGGGGTCAGGCCAGGGTAAAAGATTTTCAGGCAGTTTGCCCAAACCAAGCCCTGAGCTGGCAATGGGGACCGGGTCTAATGTGACATGTAGCCTGCAGAGATTTGGGTCCTGATCCTAAGAGCAGTGAGGGTAAGACATTGTCTTGGGTTTGACTTCTCTGAAGCAGAGCCTGAGACAAGGATTCGGCCGGTGGTTGCTATAGGAGGTCCCAGGAAGCCTCCGTGAGGAAGTAGGCTGGTAAGGCCTGGGAAGAATGAAACCAGTGCTGGGGTCAACCAACTCAGTGCCCTGGGGCCTCTGAGAGCCTGTAAAGGGGTCCTGTGTGTTGTCCCACAGGAGGACACTGCCAGCATATGCAGGGACAGAAGGTACTAGGGCTGTAGGCGAGGCACCAACAGTGTCCCCTAAGGCATACCCAAGTGGAGAGGTGGCTCTCATTACCACCCATGATACCAGGTAGCCCTAGGACGCTGAGAGGGAGGATGGAAACACCAGCGAGTGCCTGGGGCCAGAAAGGGCAGGCTAAGCAGACTTGGCAAATGAAGAGAATTCAGAGATGCAGGAAGTGAGAGAAGAAGGTCCAAACAGGAAGGAGAGTTGCTCCAAAGAGGCTTGGCTCCATGATGACACATATAAGATCTTCACAGAAAATACCACTCATGCTTTGTTCATGCTTCTGGAGACTGAGGCCCACCAAGAGTGCTGGCTGCTCAAACTTTGTTCCTGAGTTTCAAGAGCCCCAGGAACCCTGCTCCATGGAGGCCCCAACTGCCCACTCTGGGTGGCCTTCCAGTAGCCTCTCTCATCCACCCCACTAACACCCACCATGACACTTCCGATGCATCCAGGAGGCCTTGGGTTCAAGGGACATAGAAAATCTGACTATACTTGCTTAAATAATAGGATTGGTAACCTCCCATAACAAGAAGCCTAGAGGCAGGTAGCTGCTGGGTGGCTTAATTCAACCCCTTGGCGAGGACAAGACATCTTTATGATCTCTTAGCTTGTCTTTGTGGTCACCAGCTGGCTGCCACAAACCAAACCTTACATCTTCACACAACCATGCACCATCACAGGCAGGCTGGAGGGAAGAAGCATCTCCCTTCCTTCCCGGGCATGAATGAAACTAAGCTCTTTCCACGGATGGTAGAATCTGTGGGTGAAGAGCCCACAGGTACGGCTCACTATTTCGGTGCTCAGCCTAAACCGCTTGTCAAGGCAGAAGTTCTCAACATCTGCTGCCACATCTGAGTTTTAATCATCCAAACCCACCTCCTCTGAGTCTCAAACAATGTAGGGTTTGGAGTTAATATCAGTGAAGAAGTTCATAGTGTCCTTACCCACCGGCTTCATGATGGCTTCCACATCTGTAAAGAGACCAAGGGAGTTCCCTCTTCCGTGACTATGGGGATACATCAGATTATGCTGTCGAAGCACCAAGAACAATGGCTGGCTTCAAGTAAGTTCTCAAAAAATATCAGCCTGAAAAAAGTAGCGCCCTGGGTGGATGCCCTTAAGATCCTAAAGGAAAGAAAATAATACTTCACACACCCCCACCGCAAGGCATAAGGCCAGATTTCTCATATGCTAGGTCACTTAATCTGCTCAGCTGCCCCTACAGTTATACTCTACATTTTTGTCCCAATTGTTACCATTTTATAAATCAGGAAACTGAGGAACTGGAGACAACTGGCCTGGGATTTCTAAATGAGTCAGAGCTCTTTGGGTTACAAATGATCAAAGCCAGCCTAGACAACCTTCCACAAAAAAGGGACTCTTGATGGCTCGGAAAATACAACAAAGTTTTTAAAAACCAAACCACGTGTGGGAAAGGGAGGGAGCAGCCAAGCCTCAGACGCCACCAGCCCTCTCCCTCCACCTCAGGTCTTTGCTGTCACCTTAGAAGGCTTTCTGCACTTGGCAGGAAGGGTGTGTATGTCTGCCTAGTTCTCACACCGGCTTTGGTCTGCAGTTCTGGGTACCAAAGTCCCAGGAAAAGGCTCTGATTGGCTCTTCTTAGGACAGACACTCAAGCCTTAACCAATCAGCTGGCCAAGGGCATGGCCTATAAGCACCACAACTTCCCATGGGAAGCAGGTGGATGGAGGAGGGGTATGAGCCATCTCCAAAAGACAGACTGAGGGGCACTCCAGTGCCTCCTGGGAAGTAGATGAGTCTGGATTTGTGCCTGGGTCTCTCAGACTTGAGTGTCTGTGTGCCATGGAAGCCAGGGCTGCTCAGTCAGCCTCTCCGGAGAGTTAAAGCAACTCCTGCATGGGCGGTAGCACCTCGACTGCATCTGGCATCGGATGAAGGGCAGCTCTAGGCTGGGACCACGCTGCCCTTCTTCTGCCTCCTCATCATCCTTGTCACCACTTCCACCACCACCTTCTTCTTCATCTTTTCAGGAAACCCTGTCCTAGAAAGTAGGATTTTCTGGCTACTAGGGAATTTCTATGGGTAGTTATTTAGGTTACCAATTTTCTAAGCATAGGTATCATAGATTGTTGGAGCAAAATATAAGTTAGTTAAAGAATAAAATAAAGGAGAGGTAGTAGGAAATCTGAAAGCAATCTTTTTGGAGAAGGGGAAGGGGATCAGGGAGGAGTGAGAGTGGGATGGGTAAAGGGCTTGGAAAGGACCAAGGGGAAAAAATATACATATGCATAAATATATAATGGATATATTATGTATACTTACATATAATGATCCTGCTGTGGTGCCCCAGCTCACAAACTTAATTCATTCCACAGCTCTGGGGAAGATGGCCATGGTGGTGTTCATCACCAGATGCAGAGTTCCCAAATGGAAGCAACCCTTGGCCAAATGCTTCTGTTTGCAAACAGAAGCGTTCGAGAACTGAGGCATGACTGTGTGTGTCTGTCTGTATACATTCCCCAAAGCAATGTATCTATTATTTGTTACAAACATGCACCAATTAACAAAAAAAAACACAGAGCCCCTAAGCCCAGGTTCCTCCCCTGGAGCACAACCGGCTTCCTATGTGAGCATCAGATCACCTTCTCAGCCCCACCCTGTAGAAAGCGGGCTCAGACCACCAATACAGACTGGCGCACTCGGGCTCCCGCTCTTGCGGGGAGTGATAAACTGTCTGCCTGCCATGGACTCTGAACCAAGAGTCTCAAGTCTCTGAGCAGCACCCATGAGGCCGCACCGGGCTCCACTATCGGCTTGTGAGTGCGGTCAGGCAGTTCTCAGGAGAGAGAGGGGTCTCATCCTCCTCAGCCTTCAACGCTGTGTACCGATCCCTTCCTCACTCCTGTTGCAGTTCCTCCCTCCCCTACGTTTCCATCTCACCTGGCAAGACCACTGTTTACCTCTTCATTTCAGGCACCAGCCAATCTCCCCCTCATCCAGTCACAGCTCAGGCCCCTGTCTCCCCACCCCAAGTCCTCTTGCCATTTTGGGTCACTTCACAGACCACACCTGGTGGGCCCTGGCCCCTCAGTTGCTCCATCTCTTCCTTACCTCTGGATTACTCCCCTCCACACAGCCACACATCCCCTGGACACACCCTGGATGTTACCAGCACCAGCAACCACTGTACCTTAGAAAGCTCCAAAGCCAAACATCCCTCTCTGCTTTGATTATTCTTTTTCCACTCTAAGAATTCTAATTGAATTCAAATCTGTTATGCATGATTATAATTTCCTGTTCCCTGTAGATACTTTAATGTTAAAATACTTTAATATCTTTATTTCTTTAAACTTCGTCTGTGTCTAATAATGCCACTATCTAAAATCTAAGAATCTGTTACATCTGTGGTTCCTAATGGGATCTTATTTCCGTGGGTGTTTAGAAACCTTTGACTGTGTGCTGGTCATTATACTTGAAATATTATTTATAGAGGATATGTGTCCTGAAACCATTGTTCAGAACCCATATTAATCCAAAGTTAAGGCCTGACTTCATGGATTGGCCAGATAACACAAACTTGTGCTTCAAGACTGTAAGAACTGGTTCATTCCAGTTCACCACCAACTTTAAGGAAATAGTCTTAGGAAACGCAGCTTCTAGGGATGAAGGCCTCCTTGTAAACACTATAGTTTGTGCTGGTCTTGACTTTGATGTTGGTAGACAAAATAAAAGCTCAGATTTTCCAGCATGTCAGAGCCTATCTCGACGAATACAGATTGTCTGCTCACTTACCTATCTGGCTTCTTTCTTTTCCCTTCCATGTTGGCCTGGTAATTCCTTACACTTTTGTTGGCTCTTGTGATTATAAGACAGTATTTTTATACCTTACACAGCACTTGTTTTTCAGCAAGCAGTTTAGTCCAAATAATCAAACTTACCATTACTTGGGACCAAAGTGCTGATACTCCATTCTCTATCAGAGATCACCAGCCCTTCTAGCATCTTCCTCATTCACCTCAGGGCATCTGGTTGGTTTGTTGGTTTGTTTTGGTACCAGAGATCGAAGTCAGGACCTTGTGCTTGCGAGGCAGGCACGGTGCCACTGAGCTAAACCCCAGCCCCTCAACAGCATCTGTTTTTAACCTTATTGAGCTCCCCATCCCATCAGCCGCTCCATGTGCCTCAGTCTATCCGCAGCCCTGCCTTACACAAATTCTTACCTTCTGTGCACCCTTGTCTTTCCTTGTTTCTATCAGGAGAGACCAATCCTAGACAGAGCCAGCCTTCTTTGCCCCCATAGTCACCCTACTGAGTGCCCATGGGGAAACCCACTTCCCTCTCACTTTGATCCTGTTTCTCTTTCTGGATCCCTGGTGACCACTGACGACCCATCACCACCCAATGGACACCTCTGTGATACCAGGGGCCCCATGCCGCTTCTTGCCAGGTTGTCGTTGATTTCCCCTCTTGGGAACTCTCAGACAATGCTTCCCCTCCCCACCTCCCCACCTTGCTCCATGTCTACCAGCACAGCGACATCTGCATCTACTTTGTCTTTCTCTCTCCTCCGATGCACAGCCAGGTCCTCCTTCCTCCTGAGGCTCCTGCCCCCACCTGCTTCCGTCATCTTCCACCTTCTTAGCCACTTCACACCCATAACTGACCTTCATCCTTTCCCTTTGTCGTGTTTGTCCCCCATCACCTCATAAACACAATCAAGTCCTCCTCTTTTAAAAATAAGTTCTTTCTCCCAACTCTACAGTCCTTCCAAGGACATATTCCTGACCCTTCTCCCAGGATAGAGTGTTCATCCCTACAAATCCCCACTGAACCTCCAGATTCCGGGTCTGTTTTCTTGTCCTTAATTTTACCCTAGAAGACAGTGAGCTCCTGAAAAGCTGGAACCTTGTCTTAACCCCTACTAAACCCCCAATACCTGGCATGAAACTTGTGGAACGAGGGGTAGGACAGACCCAGGTCATTGTTCGGCCCATTGTTTCTGTGCATCGGTGTGCACCGGTTACCAGGGATTCAGCTGTGATGGAGCAGACCAGCAGCGGGCTAACTGCACAGAATTACTAATGTTTTGCGATCCTTTCCATCCATGGAATCCTGGCTTATTTAGTTAGTATCTAATTTGGGGGTTAATAAGCCTTTGTCTGAAGGTCTTGATTTCACAGAACTGGGTGGGGTCACCTTCCCAGACTCCCTGGGGCCCGGGGAGGGGGTTGAGGCGCTGTCTCTTTGGACAGCTCACAGGATCCCAGTCTGTGTGCATTACTCATTAGGCTTTATTTACCTTTTGTGGTGGCCTAGAAAAAGCCAAGCTTAATGAAGTGGTTACCAAAAGCCTTTAACATCATATTTTCCACAGAGTTCATGAAAATATTGACAGTGGACTTAACTGCCACATTGCATCTTTCAAAGAGATGAACACAAATTACACAGAGCATATTGATTTGATTTTTTTTTATGAAGCCTTGTGGCAAGCAGCCTGGGTGCTCTCATGGACAGCAGCAGGTTGGCCCTCCCACGGGTGGCAAGTGAGCCACCACTGTCCCTCTTGGGGTCTCGGTTTCCTTGCTGTAGATAAGAAGCTCTCAGGTTATGTCTGTGGCAGAAGGGAGCGAGGCTGTTCTCTAATTTCTAGGTCTCTGCTGGAAGGGAAGAGCTATGAAGAACTGTTTTATCTCTGAGTCACCAAAGATGAGGAAACATGGTAACAGTGCACAGAGCACAGTTCAGACTCTGGTGAGTCTTTCTGGTCCAAGCCCCCCTTGGTCCCCAGCCTGGCTGGTCCCAGAGCTCAGCTGCATGAATCTTCTCAGCTCTCCTTCTGTCCCCCAGGGTCATCCAGACACCTGGCCTGACAGCCTCCTGTGTCCCAGAACACAGGTTTCTGCAGCGTCCAGGCTGGGTCACCATAGTGACATCTTGGGGGCGGGAGGTGTCAAGCATCCCTGGACAAAGCACCCTGATACCCAAGCTCCACTTCAGACCAGTGGTATCTGAGTCTCTTGGGCTGGAGCGCAGGCCTTGAATCTTTGGCGATGTCCTAGGGGCCACTAGATATGAAAGTAGGGGGAGCAGCTAGCTTGAGGCCCAGTCCAGACTCCCCCAAGGGAGTGCAGCGTGGGCGGCAGGGGAGGCGGCCCTGGGGGAGGCAGCGTGCAGGTGGGCTGTGCTCTCCCCTCAGCACAAGGCCACCTCAAGGGCCTGAAGGCTGCCCATCATCGTCATCACATCATCCTCGAGCCAACCATGTCTCCTCCGCCTTTTCTTGCTCCTCCTCCTCCTCCTCCTCCTCCTCACGGTCACGGCCGTCATCACCGACCTGACGTCATCATGTGGGCCTTCTCCTCCCTTTCCTCCTCCTCCTCCTCATCCCTGTCCCCTTCCTTCTCCCATGCATCCTCCTCCTCCTCTGTCACCATCAGTACGGTCCCGTCACTGCCATCACCTGCAGCATGCCCAACCCATCCCATTTGAGTATGCGATTGGTCACTTGTGCCTCACTTACTGAGCCTCAGTTTCCTCATTTGAAAAAGAACAGCGGTAACGACACTGCATTTCTTCCCTCGCCTCTGTATCAGGAGTTGTTCTGATGCTGCCCAAGAGAAAGATAAGTCATCACCATCCCTGTTTTACACTGAAGGAAAATGAAGCACAGAAAGGTTAAGTAATCGGCCCCAAGTTACCCAGTTAGAAAGTGGTAGGAGCTGGGTGTCCGGTGGCGCACACTGTAATCCCAGCACACAGGAGGCTGAGGCAGGAGGACTGCAGCAAGTTCGAGGCCAGCCTGGGTACATAGTGAGTTCAAGGCCAGCCTGAACTACATAGTGAGACCCTGCCTCAAAGAAACTCCCACCCCAAACGTAGGAGAAGGCAGGTGCTAACTGTACCAATCTCACAGAGGGCTCAGGCTCACTCACTGAGATGCAATCAGCAAGCCCAGCATGGACCACTGGGACCTCAGGAAGTCACTGCCCCCGCCCCAGCCTTCTCCCCACCCCCCGCCTGCTACCTATCAGAGGAGCCTGGACTCCCAGGGCCAAGAGCTCACCCAGTGGGGCCGGTACCCCTGTCCCCAGTTCCCACCATGGGGCCCTCACTTCCTGGCCCACCCTGAACAGCCATATGCTAACAAGCACGTGAACTCCTGTCTGGGGCAGCACCAGACCTGTTTGAAGACTGAACAGGAGTTGGGGTCCTTGAATATCACCCAAGGGTCACATATGCCCCTCAAAAACGTGGGCTCTGGAGCCTGAATTTACTGCCCTGAGTCTCTGTGGACAGGGCACACACACTGTTCAGGCTGGGTGTCTCCTCCCACCGCCGTCCCCCTCTCTTGCAAAAGATGGAACCCAGTTTTATCCAAGTGGCAATATGTTTAGTCCCCAGGCATGACAACTGGCTCAACCAAAATCATACATTCATGGCCTCCGGGGGTGGACATGGCACGAGGCCCTGCCTGCTCCATTCGACATCAGAACTTGGGCCTGATCAAAGGTGAGGGCCTCGTGGGGAAGGGGGCTACCTCCTCACCCCACTTCCTGCTCTAGAAACGGATCCTCCAGGGCAAAGCCCAGGGGTCACAGACATACTGACCACACACCCAGAACCCTCACCAGAGCTCCTGCAGGACAAAGCAACAGGGGGATGGAGACCCCTGGGCCAGAGCCTCTGGGGACCAGCTGTGTGCTGGCTCCAACACTCACTGGGACTTCAGAGGCTCGGCTTCCATGCTGACAGTGGCGATCTTAGCAGCATCCCCTGCTCAGAGTGGGAGTCAAGCTGCATGTGTAGGGAGCCCCTAAACCCAGGCCAGATGACAGGAAGGATGACACGAGGCCTCCCTCTTTCTTCACATGAAATTTCACACAATTTCACACAAAATCAGTCAGCATCTTGAAGACATGAACCACCAAGTATTAGGACTTCTGTCCTTGAAGCCAAATGCACTCTCATTGATTCCTGTCCCTAGGAGCTGTCACCTTGTACTGTGTTTGATAAGGGTCAGCGGGGCTGATGCTGGGGATTCATATGGGTCAGTGTCATTTTTGGTGAGGGTCAACAGAGGCAGGATACCACAGTGCTACAAAGACAGAGAGGCCAGGCAGGGAAGAAGCCATTCCCACAGAGGAGTAAGTCCAGATGGTGGCCAGGGACAGCTGCCTGGCCAGGCAGGGCCTCACTCCCAGAGAAGCCAGCTCTGAGCAAGACCCTAGAGCTGTGCCCAGGGTGCAGCTGCAGGCAGGAGAGGTGACCAATAAGTCAGCATGCATATAGGGAAAACTGAGGCAGGGGGCATTGAATACTTGAGAGACCTCAACCAGATGCCATAGCAGATACGTAAGAAAGGGACACATTTGGAGGGTCGAGAAAGGCCATGAGGAGCTGCAGCAGGTGAGAAAGAATTCACCAGTGACAGAGTAGGGAGTGTGTCCCCAGCACTGGGAGAGCACAGAGGGCTCTGAAGCTGGAAAACACTTACTTCAGGAAGCCAGTGCTCCTGGGGCCTTGGGAGAAAAGGAGAGAGCTGAGGGTCAGAGGTGGCCACATGCTGGGGGCCACAGGAAATGCAGCTTGTGTCACGAAGGCAGTGGGAACCTACTGGACGGGTCTGCCAGGGAGCTGACAGCTAGTCCTGGGGTAGGAAGGAGGCAAAGGAGTCACTAAGGCTGAAAAACCAGGTGTCGCATCTCTGAATGCCACCCAGGGAATGATGCATAATGTCACTAAGACCCTCCAGAGGGCACAGGAACCGCAATGATTGGGCTGTGTTAAAGCTCTTCCTTTGCTCCGGAAAATCTTAGGAAAGTTTAAACTCTAACAAAAAAGAAAGGATGCCAGGGAATTTTAGGAGACTTTAAACAGCCTGCAAGATCAAAAACCACACTCAAATCCAACGCCCACACGTCTTCTGATGAATGTCAGCTGGAGAGCGACCCATGTTGAAGTCACACTAGAGAGGGGCTGGTCCAACATGAGGCAGTGTCCGCAGACATTGTGACACAAAGAGTGACAGGGGCCGCCTCTCCCGATCGGAAAAGCATGCAGACCCCTTCGCCTGTCTTGCATGAGAAGTTCAGTGAGAGTTTGAAGATCTTATAGCAAGATTTCTGGAAGCCGAGTAAAAGTGACCTTGAAAATAAACCACATGCTGCTGCTAATTAATCTTAGTTCCTGGCTCTTTCCAATCAGACCCTGAACTATAATCCATCTTCATTACACTTCTTTTAAAGCAAAAATAGTGCATTTCCGCAAGTCTAATTAAGGAAGGAACATTATAAGGCCTTGGGTCATAACTCTCTTTCTGTCAAAACTGTTTCTGTGCCTGTGTTTTACACACACACACACACACACACACACACACGTGCACGTCTGAAAAACTATGCATAGCCTGTTTTTTGGTAACTGCACGCAGGCGACTCAAGAGCTCAGGTTGGACAAGATGGCCAAGGGAGCCATCATGGGTAACTACCAGCCATTGGCTCAGCCCTCTCAAAGGTGCCCACCCTGCACATGTCCACTCCCACACTGCCACATACACACCTGTCGCACAGCCTGGGACTCAGGGAAGGGTTGTGTGGCCCCTTGCCCCAGGAGATGAGGTAGGATTTGTCCAAGATGGGCATGGCCATCAATGCTCTTTGATAGTGGTTGGTTTTAGGGTGGGATTTGAACCACTTCTTCTGACCAAGGAACCCAAAGGAAAGGTCTGCTGGGGGTTCTGGGAAAGGCAGACTCCCTCCCATGGTAAACAGGGAGGAGCCTGGATGCAGTTGGGCTGCAGGAGGGTGACACGTTTGTCTCTGCAGCAGCCAAAAAGGTGCAAAACTAGCAACCACAGAGAGGGAGGCTACCTACCATGCGCACCTGTGTGCTGGAGATGTGACCTGAGTTTCTTCTCTGAGAAGGAAGTGCTGGCATGAAACTCATCTCTGAGGGGCCATCTGGTTGTCATTGTCCTAGCTCCAAGAGCTTAATGCGGGATCCTGAGGAAAGGATGAGACAGGACCCATCTGAGTGGGACCTCACCTTGTGGATGGGTACAAGGTTGAGGCCAGGTTGGACATCTGGTGACAGGTGTTTTCCAGCTCAGGCTGGGTCCTTTCCAGCCACAAATTCCTCACCCTATCCCCCATGGTCCTGGATGAATCATGAGGTAGAGCTGAGCTTTCCCAATTGTCAGTGATCGGACAGTTGCTACAAGCCTCCTGCAGGTTTTATTTCTGTCACTCCATCAGCTTGTTGACCCTCTGTAGATTCTGGAAGTTTCCTCTCATCCATCCTCATTTACTGCTGCACTTACGGCCAGTCAGGCCCTGGAAGGGCCTCTCCGTCCAGCTGCAGCCCGATTAGCCAACAGCTACACATTGTGCAGAGAGATACACCAGCCATTGAATCACTGAATTTAACAATTTAACTATTTAACAATCATTCAGGTGGGTCCTGCTCATCACATACCCAGCTCAGGGCCAAGGCTTCTCTCTACGGTATGGACCAGTGCCAGGGGATTTAGCTCAGTGGTGCCACCGCCTGCCTGGGAAGTGCAAGGTTCCAAGTTCGATCGCCCGTATGAAAAAAATGGTATGGACCAGCCTTTCTCTCTAGCAGTCGCCATCACACACATGCATGCACGCTGTGAATGTTTGAGTCTTGCCAGGGAACCTCCAACAGGGGGAGGGGTCTGTTGAGTAGTCCAACCAGAGTGACTTGGAGGGACCTTCAAGATCAGCAGGACTAACCCCTCTCTCTATAGATGAGAAGCTAAATCCAAGGAGGAAAGGGTCTTGGCCAGAGTCCTAAAGCTCTGGGCTTAAAATAAGTGAAAACAAGCAAGTTCATAGTGGTGTTAAGGATGCTGGTTTCCTGTGTAGTAAAGTGGTGGGAACTACTTTGTACACTCTCCAAGGTCGAGATGTGTGGTGAGTGGAGGCTCACAGGGGACTGTGGACACCTCGTGGGTGGCTCACCAAAACTCCCCTCCTGTGGGGGACACAGCCAGACATTCCAAGGTGGGCCAAAGGTCACGTCTCTGCTACATGATCCTACCACTGTCCACAGCTGACCGACCACAGGAGGACACATGGCCTGAGGTGCCCCAGGCTCATTCTGCTTCCTAGGAATTTGACCTCTGGATCAACACACAGGGAATCACTGGGTCTGGGCTGTGCTCATGGGAGCCTAGGAGCAGAGGGTCCAGGAAGCCCTGCTGCAAAGCTGTCAGGACAACCCCAATTCAGTCCAAATCTTGGGTGTCCAAGCCCGTGGGATACAACATAATAAATTTCATTTTTTCTTTGCCTAAGCTAAGCAAAAGGATTTCTGTTGAATGCAACCAAAAGCAAAACAAGCCAAAAAAGCTTCACTAATAGGGCAACTCTGATGTGCCCAGGATGTCTGAGAGGTCCAGGAAGCTGAGCTAAGCTTTATGTCTCCCACTCCTGTTTACTGGGGCAAAATATGTTAAGTAAATGAATGAGACTTCAAAGCTTGAGCAACTTAACATTTTAAAGAACATACTGAGTTTTATTGAGACTATTTACCACTGTCCATAAATACTGTCCCAAAAGGGTGACATTTTTATCCAGAGGATGATGAAGCTTGGAGAAAGGACTGGAGAATGGATCACCTGCTCACGCTGCCAACCCCAGATTCTGGGTTCATTCGTTATCTCCTGCACCATAGATCCAAGAACTAGGGGACCGGGTCTTTAATCTTTATACAGCTACTTGTCTTGTAGCTTTAAGCAAGTGGCTTTGTCTCTCTGGAAACAATTTCATCCTCTATAAAATGTGAGTGTGGAAATAAATGACTCCTACATTCCCTCCTAACTATAACCCTCCCCCCATTCTATTAATCCAGTCATTAGAAACCTTTCTGTTTGTTCATGTTTGGGCACCGATTCCAAACTGGTCCTTCTAGAGCTGAGTGGGCTTTGTCTCAGACAGATGATTGGAACCAGCCTGGTAAGGCCTCTGCAGCTGCAGCCTCCAAGGTGGCCTGCAATGGGCTTTGCCATCCATGTTCCACACCCTCATGGAGTCCTCTCCTGAACTGAAACAGGGCTGATGTGTGTGACCAACAGAATATCATGGAAGCAAGGGTGTACTTCTAGGAAAGGCTCTATGGTTTCTTCCTTGGCCTCTTGGATCACTCACTCTGAGGAAAGCCAGCCACCATACTGTGACACAACGCCAAGGAAAGATTCCTGTGAAGGAAGGACTGAAGCCTCCCACCTTTAGCCAGTCTGTCTGCTCCATGAGGGAGCCATTTTGTAAGCAGAATCATGAGGAAGCCATCTTGGAAGTAGAATCTACCAATGACAGCAGCCCTAATCCACACTTTATAGCCTCTTTATGAGAGATCCCACATCAGAACCACCCAGCTTGGTTGGTCTCTCTCTCCCTCCCTCTCTCTCTCTCTCCCCTCCCTCCCTCAACCCACAGGAACTGTGAGAGATAGAAAATGCTTATTGTCAGTATAAGCCATTTAGCTTTGGGGTAATTCGTTACACAGCAAAAGATAGCTAATATCATCTCTGAAAAGATTATATTTGATATAAAATTAAAAAGAAGGGAGGGAAGGGGTGGCCTTGCAGACCATGCTCTTGGAGATATCTGTCCCCGGCTGTCCCTGGGTGGTTTTCCAGAGCCTTCTTTGCAAACCCCAGCCAGCAAATCTCAAGTCTTGGCTTCACAACCATTTTCTAGAAGTCCAAAGCCTGAACAGTAAGTTTCTGTGCTTTGCTTCCTGCACAAGTGTCCTCTTCCCATGGGGCTATGTAGATGGATGGGGATGGATGACTCACAAGAGAAAGTGGGGAGTGCCGACCAAGATCTCAGGAGAGGTACCAGCTCTCTGCTCTGGAACATCCGATTTAGAGCCTTGGAGATGATCCTGTCTAAGCCCCATGGGGCACAGAGGGATGGTGATGTTCAGGGTCCCATGGAAGATTGTTGACTGGGCTTGGGCTAGAGTCTGGACCCTGCACGGTCAGGTGATGAGATACACACTCAGCCTGGCATTGCTGGGTACGGCCATCTCCAGGAACCAGGTGAAGCTTGCTGCCTTCTCTTCGGTGTTCATTCCAGCATTCTATCATCTCACATTGCATCTCTGTAAGCATCTTTATGTCCTCCTCTGAAGTACAAGCTGTGTATTAGCATAGGCTTATTCTGTGTAACAAGCAACCCCCATACCTCAATGCCTTGACACATACATGCTCCTTTCTCTTCTGAAATCCCTCCCAAGAGGGAAGTGAGCTTTCCATGAGCCCAGGAGAAAAGACCCCACAGTGCTCGAATCCTGTAATATCTGCCACACCTGTAACTGAGCCAGTCTGCGCTGTGTGTATGACACTTAGCAGTCACCCAATACGTGCTAAACAGGCATGCCAACAAACACATAAGACCAACCAACATGGGTGTTTTTTCTCTCCTCTGCCTGTCTGATGGTACTCATTCCCCAGATGTCGGGGTCCCAAAGTGTGTGAAGAGTCCTAGACCGGGGACCATCCTGGCCATGGGGCTGCCCCAGATCATTTCCCTTGTCTGGGCTTCAGTTTTCCTACAGTAAAGCAACATTGCTGGACTAAAGTTTCTGCCAGCTCCAGTTTCCAGGGAGACATCACAAGGTGAGCTCCTGTTCCATCAGTGGGCCTGCAGCCTGAGCAGAACGAGAATCAGGACGTGCATTTAGGGAAGTGAGCTGAACTCTGTAAACTGTAGACTCCAACTAATTACCGTGATGACTCGGGAATTCCTTAAGAGAAGGACAAATGCATTCTTTGTCTTAAATGCCAGACATCAGTTGGAGGGGCCCTGAGAAGTTGGACAATCTCCTGACTGAGCCCTGGACACCAAGCTGGAGCACCGAGTGTTGGGCAGGACTTGGCACCAGAGGCAAGCAGGAGAAGGTGCCCAGGAGGAGTGGGCAGAGCACTGGACCTCAGTCTGTTGCTCTGCACTCACCCTGCTCCTGGACTTCCCAGTGAGCCACTGTCCCCTCATGGATCTTGTCTTTTCTCCTTCCAATACACCTTTGATCTGCTGCTTCTCTGACGCATCCTGCCCCATCCTCTGTATAGAACATCAAAAATCTGGACAAGCCCCCACCCTGGTGACAGTCACATTGCAGACGGGCGTGAGGGCTCCAGTGGAGGAAGATAGTGTGACACCATGGGGGTCTTGGAACTCAGATCTGGGCATGAGGTGCCTGGTGGTTATCTAAGTGGAAATGGAGAAGGCCCAGCATTCTGCCTCCACCCAGCTGCCAGGCCTGTATGGAGCAGCACAGCCTCTCCTGTCCACTGCAGGGCTGAGCAGTTTCCTCGAACTCTGACAGCTCACTGCTGGGGAGGACAGGAGGATGGAGATAAGAAGAGGATGGAGGCAGCCTCCGTCCAGACCCAGTGGGCCATTTGTCCTTATGACACACCCCTGGTGGCTCCATCTGAAGCTCAGCACCAAGGTGTTGTAAAAGGCTCGGAGTCAACGCAAGGCAGCTGGTTGAAGTGATTCCCAGCTTTTCATATGACTCATAAATTTGTTACACAGTGAGGAAATTCCCTGAAAGCTTTTTGGCAGTCTCCCCTAGTCTGACCAGTAGCTAAGAAACACAGAACCTTCCAGTTAAGAGAAGGAAAGAAAACACACGAGGCTTTGACTTGGGGCTTCATGGAGGGTCACTTGAAGAGCATTCTTTGCACTGAGCTCACAGCAGCCTTCCCAAGGAAGCAGGATTTACTGGGGGATCTGCCATCGCCAGCCATCTGTGGGTGGACCTGAGGGTGTCTGTGTGTCTATGCATCTGTGTGCATGCCACAGCCATCAAGCCCTGCCCAGGACAGGCAGAGAGGCCCCCAGGGCGGCCTCAGTGACTGCTGAGAAATGCTGTCAGCTGCACCCCCTTCCGGCTGAGCCAGGGCCACATCAGACCCTCCGTCCCATCATGGTCCTCGAAAGTGTATGGTCCGCTTCTGGGGCTCAGGCAACAGGGCAGAGAGGCAGAAAGGGAACCAGTCCTTCTCTTCACAGGGGCGGCCAAGCCTCACCAATGGCAGAAGCTGGAAGAGGGTCTCCTTGGTGCGTAGGAGGCAGCAGGCGTCGCTGGGGCACTGGGGACTTTCAGCTTCCTGTTCTGGGTACTGATCACCAGGTATGTTTGCTCTGTGCCAACCCATCATGGTTTCAATGGCCGAACTGAATGCTTCTTCTTTTTTTTCTTTTCATTCTTAGGCAAGTTTCAGGCTACCGGACACCTTGGCAGCACCGGATTCTGTCAACTGTCTCTCCCCTCGGCTTCCAGGACGAAGCTTCGTCTGTGATGGCTCTGCTTCTCTGTATGCAAGTCGAGCTTCAGGACAAAGCTGATTTATTTACTTTTCATTCACAGTGCTGGGGAGGAACCCAGGCCTCACACGTGCTGGGCAATTGCTCTTCCACTGAGCAACAGCCCAGCTCCAGAGGTTTATTTTTGAAAGTCACCTTTCCTACCAGAGTCTCAGTTTCCTCATCTGGAAAACAGGGTCAGTAAGAACCACCTCGTGGGGCGTGGTCAGGATGAGAGATGGGGACAGAAAGTGTCAGGCATGGCACCGTCACACAGTGCGCACAAAACAGCTTACACTGGTGACCAATCGTGTTCCCAGGGCCATCTCTGTGATACAACAGGAAGTCACCATGAACCACAACTCTCCTCCCCTGACCGCTCCTCCACACCCGACCATCAGCCCCAATGTGTCTGTAACTTGCTTGGTGTTTGTTTTCTTTTCACGGGTCAGAGTTTAAGAATGAGAACTACCAGGTCAGAGAGTAAAGCAAAACATGGATAAATGGAGTTACATTAAAACAGGCACGGTTGGCAGCCCAGGGATGCAGTGGGGGATGTGGATGAGAAGCACGAGGACCTGCTAGTGGGGTACACTGGGGGTCAAGATGTGGTGGGAAGAAACGGCCAGAAGGTGCTCAAAGGATGAGGGGTGAGGGAGAGGAAAAGTGGAGGAACAGGAGGTGGACAGGTGACCTTATGCCTCCTGATACGGGGTCTGGAAGGAAGGCCCTGGAATTCACAGTAGGTGTCTGGTTTTTTTCACTGTGGTAAAAACACATGCAGAGAATTTACCACTTAACCATTTTGGAGCGTACTGCTCTGCAGTGTTCATTCACGTTGCTATGCAACCAATGTCCAAGTGTTAACACAGCAAGGATTTACTGTTGCCCATGTTTTGGGATCAGCTGGGTGCTTCTCCGAGGCTCTGCCTGGACTCACTTGGCTGTGCTCAGCAGGAGAGTCAGCCAGGCTGGAAGGTCCAAGATGGCAGTTGGCACTGTCTGTCACCTCCATTCTCCTTCACCTCTCACCCTCCGACAAGGTAGACCAGCTTCCTCACAGGCCTGGCTTCTCCTGAGGCCCAGGCTCCAGAATGCTCATCAGGACACTTCTAACCCATCCTCTGGGTCAAAGCAAGTCATATGAGCAGCTGGAAGTCAGAGGAGAGGAAGCAGATTCCACTTCTTAACAGGAAGAGTTGCTATATTCAACAGGAGCGGCTCCCAACCCAAAGGGAACCATGACTCTTGAAGGAATTTCAACGACAGGTGGGAGAGATGGACCCAGGGATCTTGGAGTGGCCAGCAGGGTAGAAAGAGAACCAGGAGAAAGCTGGGTACTAGAAGTTGAGAAAGGGATTGACAGAATAACATGTGGCCGAGATAACAACTAACGTGTAATTTCACAAGAGAAGAAAAAAAGAATTGTAAGCGTGGTGATCAAAAAGACCCTAATGATCATGGGAAAAGGATTTTCACAGAGTGTGAAGAATAGACACCAAACTGCTCCAAAGGATGACCCGAAGGTGCTGAATCTGTCCTTGGAGACTCAGGGCACATCATGCCAGTGAGTGGACATGCTGTGGCAGGGCCTCAGTAAGAGGATGACACTTCCCATCACACACACAGAGCACAGCCATGGGACCTGCTTTGGGCAGAAGGCTGTGAAGGGCAGTGTTGTGTGTTCTATCTGGTCCCACAATTGTTCTCTTTTTCTCTTTCCCTTGAGAATGACATGTCCCAGATGGGAGCTGCTGCTTATCCTACATTCCACAAACAGTGAGTTGTGGGGACTGTTTGTTACACAGCACAACCAAGCCAAAGCTGACTAATAGGTATTCCATAAATGTTTGTTGAATTGCAACAATTCGAGAAAAAATGAGGGAGCCCAGATTTGGGAGGTCTTTGTTATGACTGTGGCAGCTGGTCTGGAGACCCCCATAGAAGGGACTACTTGCATTAGACCCTGAGTTGTGGGAGGGTTTACAGAGAAGGCCACTGGGGTGGTGTGCTAATGTCCTAATAATCAAGACCAGGCTCTCTCAGGTTCTTCTTTGTGTTATAAATTCTGCATAAGAACTTTCTGGATCCAGAATGCTTGTTTAATAGTATGCTTCAGTTCCCTTTTGAAATACGCTTCAAAAACCTGTCATGCCAAACAAGGCTGCATGTTAATGGCTTGGCCCTGCTTAGGCACAGGAGGTCCAAGTAAAATTGGACTCTCTCAGTAGAGAAAATAAAAAGGGAGCTGGGAAGAGTTCCATGTGCTCGCCTGAAAAATGCTTCTCTTTATGAGGCAGACATTGATGCAGTGAGCAGCTCATCACAGAAGCCAGCTCCTCGGAATGTGGGGGTGGGGAGCTGGAAGGAGGAGGCTGGCGGACAGGCTGGCATGGCGCTCGGTGGCTCTGAGTGGCAGGGGGACAAGGCACCCTGTGACCAGGTCTTGAGCCTGCCCAGCTACTCAGAGGGTGTACAAGGCCCTGGGTGAGCAGATTCGACAGGGGCGACTGTGTGTGTGTGTGTGTGTGTGTGTGTGTGTGTGTGTGTGTGTGTCCCCGTGCATACAGTTCAATTCAGCAGAGGAAGTGAAGGCAAATAGTTTAATCACAGCCCTCCCTGGAGGCAATTTGAAATCATTTTCTCATTAGGGGACTAACGTGCAGCATGACTAATGTTCAATCAGACGGTAGCTGCATTGCCCTCACCCCATGTTGCCCACTCTTGTGAGGGGCGCTGCTTCCTTCCTGCATCCTCCTCAGGCTGATGGGGGCAGGGATCTTTCAGGCACAAGTGTGAGATAAAGAAATGTGCCCCTCAGGGCTGAGGCAGACCCCATGAAGTGGGGGGCAGCATCACCTCCTGAGGGACCAGGATGCTCAGGCTCTGCACTGAAGTAGAGCTGGGACCCTCACTTCTCTCTTTGCTGCCCCACTCCACCACTCCTCACCTGCCTTCTTCCTCTTTCTGACTCCCCATCTGTCTGTCTCCCCTCAAGTCTCTTCCTCCTGATCTTTTCCTGTCTCTGCATCTCTCACTGTGTCTGCCCAAGGCCACATGGGCCTGCTAGCTGTGGTTCCTTCTCTGTGGTGAGTGTGAGTGTGTGTGTGTGTGTGTGTGTGTGTGTGTGTGTGTGAGTGACGGAGACAGAGAGACAGAGACAGAGAGGACAGAGAGGCAGAGAGAGACAGGGCTTTGCACCTAGAACTGAGATTTGTTTTGTTTTGCTTTTCTGAGACTGGGTCTCACTAGGTAGTTCAGGCTGTCCTTGAACTCATTATGTAGCCCAGTCACGCTCCTGTCTCAGCCTCCTGAATACTGAGACGACAGGTCTCCACCACCACACCCAGCTCAAGAACTGAGATTTTTTTGAGGAACCCCCCAAACATGAGGAGTCAACTTCTCAAAACTGTGGTCCAGGATGTTTGTAGTGAAAGGTCTCAAGAGATGTCCTAGAACTTTGCCACCCCAGCCCCATGGGCACCTCCTGGCACTGGACAAAGACACAGGATCTGAAGCCCTGCTGGGTGCTGCCAAATCAGAACTATGTTCTGTCAGGTCCCCTGGTGATTTGTGTGTGCGGTTTAAAGTCACTGCCCCATTTCAAAGGAGGCACCTGAGGCCTAGAGTGACCCACGTCACCCTGAATTAAAGGTCAGCGTGGCTCTAAACCCAGGACCCCGTGTGCGGTCACCAGTCCCCAGCGACCCTCAGCGTGCCTGGGGAAGATCTGGCTGGGCCAGAGTTGGGGGTCTGGCCAAGCCCTGGCTTGTGGAGGCCTTGGGCAGCGAGCCCCCCTGTGCCATCTGTGGCCAAGCTGTGTGGCTGGAAAGTGGGCAGGTGAGCCTGGCCCACCGACCCCAAACAGCAGCTGGGAGCAGCTCCTCCCAGCTCACACAGGTGTCTGCTGTGTGGCGCTGTTTACGGCAGCAGAACGCTGTACCTGCGGTAGACGTCATCAGGAGGCGATGGCCAGGAGCTGCAAGACTGGTGTGTTCCTGATCTGTCACCGAGGAAAGAAAAGCAGGGTTATGGAAAATATGCGTAGTACAATACCAGTCACATTAAAATAAAAACGCTCACCTCTGTGTTTATGTATGAAAAGAAAAGTCTAGAAGGTCATAGCTGCAACCACTAATTATAGCAAACAGGAAGATAATGGGGGGAACTGTGAGCAGAGAAGAGGCTACAGCTTCCTCAATATTGTTTTAAATCTTACTAAAATGATCAGTCCAAAATGAAACTGCCGGATGACCTTGTGATGTTACCACCAGTGAGTTTATCCAGGAGAAATAACACATCCAGAAAGCCACGCCTCCCTCTTCCATGGCTCCAACCTCCCAGGACCAAGACAAGGAGCCTGGGGACAGCGTGCCGCTCAAACTCAGCTCCCGGAGGGAGAGTGGCTGCTTGTGGGAGACTGATTTCCAAGGAAAGCGGCCCCCCTGGGCAACATCTGTCCCCAGTCAGAGGCAGGGAGCAAAGCTACCTGACATGCAGTCATCTTGAGTACAGTATTTCTGGACCACTTGGGCGGCTAGGAGCCCTGACACCCACCTCATACCTAGCAGCTGGTAGGGTTCATGTCAGGGTGGGGGACACCAGGCAAGAGCTACTGAAGGCTCAAGGGCACCAAAGACAAGCACCATACCGGGGAGCCAAGAGGCAGCCCTGGGGGATGAGGGCAGCCCCAGGCCCCTCTTCCTCTGCTTAGTGATACCCCAAAGTCAGCTCTGAACTCATCAAAGAAGTGGAATGTGTTAGTCAGCCTTCTGTTACTATGACAAATACCTGAGCTAAATCAACATGAAAAGGGTGTTATGGTTTAGTTCTGGGGTGTCTCCCAAAATCTGCATGTATGGAAGGTGATTGGATCACAGGGCCAATATAACTGACTTGCTGCTAGGAGGCGGGGCCTGGTTGGAGGTCGGGTACTGGGTGCTTTTCCTGGAAGAGTATCATCTCCCTCCCCAGCTCCTCCCTTCTTTCTCTGCTTTCTGTCCACCATGCCCTGAGCAGCTTTCCTCCACCCAGACCCTTCCGCCATGCCACTTCTGTGTGCAAGCCTGCTGAACAAGGACTCAAACTTCTGACACTGTGACCCAAAATAAACTGCTCCTCCTCTAAATTGCAGGGGTCCAATATGTTTTCCCAGTGACAAGAAAAGATGGTTAAGGCAAAGAGAAAAGTTTTCTTTGGGCTCATGGTTTTGAAGGTCTCAGTCCATGGTCAATTGGTCCTGTGGTGAGGGAGTACATCATGGCAGGGGTCCATGGCAGAGCAGAACTGCTCACCTCGTGACCGTGAAGAGCAAGAGAGAGAGACCAGGGTTCCATGTTTCCTTCCAACGCACTTCAATGATCAGAAGGCCTCCTACCAGGCCCCACCTCTTAAATTGCTGCCACCTCCCAAGAGCACCTTGCTGGCCCTTGGCCCTTTGACACATGGGCCTTTGGGAACATTTGAGACCAGGAGCAGAGAGACCAGAGGGTTCCCAAATCACACCACCAATGTGCCCCACCCACACCCAAATGAGGGGGTCGGGGAAGAGTTAGTGGCACCAAGCCAGAAAGCCAATGTGGAGACTTCGATGTCCACCAATGGCCTGGCACACAGTGGCTGCCAGGAAACAGCAGTGCACCCCCTTCCTCCTGCTGCCCCGAGATGATGCCTCCCTCCTACGTGTCAGTGCTGGGTGTGGACTCAAGCCCAGGGGTGGGAGAGCCCCTATCTCTCTGCCCAAAAGGCAGGTACAAGGGGCCCCTTCAAAGTCGTGGCCACATTCTCTACCTCATGCAGGCTGGCAGACAAAGTGGAAAATGATAAAATTATTCATTCACTGTTCACCTGAAGTTCATATGTAACTAGGCATCCTGTTCGGATGGATTTGTTTCATTTTGCTTATTTGTTTGGTTGGTTTTGCCACAGCTGGCTGATCTGACCTCAGAATGATCTAGGAGCAGAGGGCAGAGATGTCACCATCCCTCCCCTAGAAGGAGCACTCTGCTTACTTCCCAGAGCTGGAGAGGGAGAGCCAGGCACTGAGGGCCTCAGATTTCCAGATGGTCCTTTGCTCCCACACCAGTCACACCCCATCTGCCCCAGCGGCTCCTGGGGAGCTTTAAAGAGTACAAATGAGACTGGAGAGAAAGATGTGCAAGGACACGCTCCAGATGGATGGATGGGACTTCTCTAGTAGACTATGCTAGGAGGGGAAACTGAGGGCTGTGAGCGTCTGTCTCATGCTCCTTCCTATGCACTGCTTTTCTGATCCTAAAACTTAAAAAAAATGTACAAATGCAAGGAGGGGGCAGTGGGTACACTGGGGGAGTGGAATCCAACACAGGAAATGAGCTCCAGTCTACGGAGGGTCTCAGCCACCCACCCCAGGACCCCACAGTAGGGAAGTAACCAGACCTGCAAGTGGATTCCCTTCTGCACAGCCTGCACCAGCCACCCTCAGCAACAGCAGTGACACGGGGCAACTTGGACACAGGACACAGAGAAGGGAGAGGACCCCGAACTGAGCAGCGGTGCTCAGCCAGACACAAACTCCTGTGTAGTAAGGACTGGAGGAGACTGCACAATAGCACTCGATGGGACATCTGCTGCCATCAAAGGACAGCGCGACCGGGGTCTCCTTAATCTTCTCAATGAATGCACAGAGCGAAGAGCTTTTGAAATCAAAGTGAAGATACATGAGTCTCACCCCAGTGGGCTAAGCCAGGATCAGGGGAGGTTAGGAAAGTTAGGAATCAGTGCTTTCAAAAGTCTGGGACCTTTCCTGCCCCTGTGGGGTTGCCCTCTGCTGGCTCCAAGAGAGGCTGGGAGGCTGAAGGAGTCCAAGCCCCCAGAGCACTGCCAGACAAATGCCCCTGGCCTGGGACTTCCTGCAACTAGAAAGAAACCATCCCCCTGGCTCCAGGGAAATCATTTTGCAAATGAAATGAAAAACAGGGCCGTGAGGATAAGACAACCCCAGGACCTGGGGACAGTTATCGCCACACAGGTGGCCACCGGGTGTAACCCAGGACAAGCAGCAAAAGCATCACCTGTCACTCTGCTGGGGAATGTGCAGCCCAGAAGGCCCTGGGCTGCCATGGAGACAGGTGTGGGGCCGCACCAGACCCGTCTGGTGACAGCAATGGTGACTTGGCTTTGTCACCTCAGTCAGGGCTCTGGTGGTGGCCAACATAGTGAGAGGCAGGACAGGTGAACCAGAAGGGCCCAAGTTGACCCCCAGGCCTCCCCCCCCACCTCATTCCCCCTCCTATACTGTCTGCGCAGCCTGAGGCCCCACAGGTCCTCTGGGCTGAAAAGAAATTTGGTTGGGGGACGGTATCGCTAAATCTCTAATTTCCCCAGACTGGGCTCAAACTTGCAATCCTCCTGCCTCAGTCTCCTGTGGTGCTGGGATGATAGGCATCCGCTCCCACAGCCAGTTTGAAATTCCTTCTGGATCAGTCAGTCCTTTTGTCCAAAGTGCTAGCCCTCAATGAGAAGGGCTCAACTATAGATTACACAGGAAGAATGAGCAGAGTAATTCACACTATGATGTGAATGACTGATGAACAAGCCCTGTAAGCCACCGGAAATGGGCCAGCCGGGAGCCCCCTTGGGTATGAGGACTGCTAGGTACTGAGAGGTGTGGAAGGTGGCTAGGTGGCTCTGGACAGCCTCAGCCACGGGGCCAGAAGGCTCCTTCCCAGACCTCCCCATCGAAGGGCAATTACATCCCCACAGCGCGCCTTTGTCTCAAGCTCGGGCTGACTTCCCATGAGCAACTGAAATAAATTAAAGCGTTTTCAACGAGGGCGGTTGAAAGCAGCCCTCTTGGAAAAATCTCACCAGCTGCTCTTTATTGGATTATAACTAAGAGCAAAACACCCCAAACCACACAATCGCCAGCAAAGGGGAAAACTCAAATCAAATACAACATTGCTGCAGGCCCTGGAAAATGTTACCCCGGGAAGCCCAGCCCGGGGCCCTGGTCAATGTCCTCCAGCTCGGCGGCCTGAGAAATCTGCGGGCCACTCACTCAGAGGCAGGGGCAGTTTGTCTACACAGCAGGCAGGGCCCCGGCGTGGACTCAAGCAGGCTGCGCCAGGATGCGCGGGGCTGGGGAAGCAGGCTCTCTGCCGAGAAGGCCCCCAAACTGGGGGAGCCCACCCTGCCCACAGGGGTGAGAATGTGATGCCACCTGAGCCTCCAGTTCTGCAGGTGACAGAGAGAGCTGGGGACCAGAGACCGGGATGGTTCCAGGGACCACCTCTGCCATGGGAGTCTCAGTTCTCCAGCATCCTCACACTGGCCTCCCCTGTCCAAGGTGGAGGTGTCCAGAAGCCTCGAGCGAGAGGCCAAGGAGATGGGAGTCCAACCAGAGCTGTCAGCAGGGCACAGGGCGGCCCGGGCAGGGGCAGAGAGCTCTCTAGGCTGACCAGAGTGTGCCGGGTCTGGGCTGGGCAGGGGCAAGTATGTATCTGTCAAAACACCAAACCTACCTAGCCAGGTGTGGTAGTGCATGCCTGTAATCCTAGCACTCGGCGGGGCGGGGCGGGGCGGGGCGGGGCGGGGGGGGGGGGGGGTGCCAGAAGCAGGAGAATGCAAGTTCAAGCCCATGCTGGGCAACATAGGAATGTGACAAGACCCTGTCTTTAAAATTTTAAGGTGCTAGAGATGTAGCTCTGTGTGAAGGCCCTGGATTCAATCCCCAGTACCACATTCAAAAAAAAAAAAAAGGAAAATTTACCAAACTACATTTCAGGTCAATGCATTCTAATATATGTAAATTATACCCCAGCTTTTAAAAGCGAGAGGCAAAATTAAAGTGCTGAACCAGCGCAGAGGCGGCTCTGGCTCCGTGAGAGGGGCTTTCTTGACCACCAAGAACAGGACACTCACGAGTCAATAAAGTCTCACTTCACCTCAGGGAGGAGATTATTTTGAAGTTCAGGTTCAATAGTTTCAGAAAACACATATGTTTGTGTCTAGTTCAAGCTGGTCGGGTAGGTATTTAAGAAAAAAACATTAGTTCAATTCAGAGTTCAGTCGAAAATAATAATATTTGGATTCGGTTTCGGGTTCAGTGAATTGGGGCAGTGTTTTCCAATTTGGGGGTCATGGTTCGGTTCAGCTCAAGTTCTTGTTAGAACAGCCCAGCGTAGGGGTGGCCTGGGATGCCGATTGCACAATGCCCACCCCCCTTCCTGCCAGCAGCTGCCCAGGCCCCGAAATTTCGAAGAAAGCAGAACTTAAGAGGAAAGGATAGGAGTTCAAGGCTTGTCCAACCTCCATTAAACCGAGATCCACACATAGCCCGTGCAGGCAAGGGGCGGGATTTGTGCCCACGATGCTGGCACCTACCAGGCCAAAGGCAAATGATGGTGCCCTTGGGGACTCTGTGCCCTGGGCCCTGGGGAACGGGGGTGCCCGTCTTCAGGGTGACAGCCTCCCAGGGCTCCCCAGGCAGTGCCCGGGCAGGGGTCCTCCCAGCCCACCCAAGCACAAGACTTGCTCCTCTCCAGCCCTCAGCACCCTCTGTCTCCCAAACCCTGTGGAGCTGTGACTTCCTTTTCCAGCCCTGGTGCCCTGGCTTGAGGGTGAGACTCCAAGATTCCCAGCAGGCTGGAACAATGGGCTGAAGGCAGCTCGGACTTGTTTTGTCATGGTACTGAGGATTGAACCCAAGACCCTTCCCACTGAGCTGCATCCCCGGCCCTTTTTTATTTTTTATTTTGAGACAGGGTTTCATTAAGTCATTAAATTGTCCAGGCTGGGCTTGGGTTTGAGATCCTCCTGTCTCAGCCTCTCAGAGTGCTGGGATCACAGGCGTGCACCAGTATTGGTGAAGATTCTAGGAAGATCATTGGTACGGTGTGGGAATAAACCCCCTGGGGAACCTACAGAAGAGAAGGGACACTCCCTGCACCCTGTCCTCCTGAGTACCCTCCAGGGGCTGCTGGCAAAGCCAGGCTCTATGTGCAGAGGGAGACTGGGTAAGCCCCACCCCAGCTGCGGATCCTTCTGCCTCTCTCTTGTGCCCACTCAGGCCTGGTGCCCACCACCTTTCACTGATAGCCCTTCTGTCCCCAGGGCTATCAGTGCTTTCTGGACTCAGCCTCTGACAGCAGAACTGCCATATACAGTTGTGCATTTCATGCACTGCACAAATACGCCCAGCTAGGAGGTCATGGGGCTGAATGCCATTTGCTGAGGGCTGTGCCCAGTGAGCTGATTCCACCTGCTGAGCCTCAGGCCCTAAGTCCCTGCACCTTGGTGTCCATCGCAGCACAGTCAGCACCATGTCTTGAGCTGTGGAGGTCCCCAGGACCGTCCCTACCTTCCCCATATGGAGACCAACGATGGGCACCAGGCTCTGCCTCCCTCTGCTTCCCAGCTGCCAGCCCAGCGGTACCCTCTCTCCCACGCACCCACCCAGGGACCCGGGCTGCAGGCCTAGGGCTGGCTGCTTGTGTTGAAGGCCTGGGCTGGGGAGGGGCTGTCACCCCCACCGGCCTGGTCAGTCCGACCCACAAGGGTCCTCAAGTCCACTCTGCTCGTCCCCTCTCCCCACTGCCACCCCCAGAGGCTCCTGGGCTGCTGCTGCCCCAGCTCAGGCGGCCACCACAGCACGCGTCCCAAGTGTCCCTGCCCTGACCCATGGCGGCCTCCGTCCGGGTGAAGATCCGCAGGAGACTGCAGAGAGAACAAGGGGTGGCGGGTGGTCCGCCCTGGGGCTTGGGCAGCTGTCGGCCTTTCTGACCCCTGGTCTCTTCTTCCGTTCCGTGGGGTGCAGCACCCTCAGTGAGGTCACAGGATCAGGTCTGGTCCCCTGGACGGTGTCCCCTCGAAGGTGTCCCCTCCACCCCTCCACAGCCCCACCCCACCCCCACCCCCCGGCAGTACCGGACCCGGGCTCCGTGGCGCCGAGCCCTGGACGGCAGCGACCCCTGCCGACCGCCGGGGATCCTGCAGGCGGTGCAGGCCGGGGCTATGGAGCTGCGAGGACAGTGGAGGAACCTGGACTGCGCTGGGGGGCAAGCATCGGGCACAGCCCCACCTTGTTCCCCTGAGAACTCGTCTATAAACGTCTCTGCCCTAAGACCCATCGCCCCTGCAGTAAATTCCCTTCGGGGTACCTCCCAGGCCCATCATTCCAGCAGCTGCTAAGGTGATGGGGGGCAGGGAAGGATACCACAAAGCCACCAGCAGGGAGGACGCTGTTGCTGCCTCTCTGTCCCCCAGCCCCGGCCCTGCGACCCTCACGAGGTCTCTACAGGCCCCAGGTCACAGGTGAGGCCGCCCAGCGGCACAAGCCAGGGTGTAAAAGAGAAGGGACCCAAGCTTAAGGAGGGATGACTGGGGGAGCCAACTAGAAAAATAACTCACACCCACCCAGTGAGACTGCTCTGATCTTGGAAAACAGCAAATAGAACTGGAGCCCAGCACTCGGGAGGCTGAGGCAGGAGGATCCTGAGGAGTTTGAGGCCAGGCTGGGCTACATAGGGAGTTCTAGGCCAGTCTAATTTCAAAGCAAAACTCTGGGGTTTCCAGCTCATCTCAAAAAAGAAAAAGAAAAAGCAGATACATCATATTTCATATGTAGCATAGTAATTATTAGACGCAGATTATGAAACAATCTGTTACTGTTCAAGGGGCTGAGAAGCTTGGGGTGGGGAGATTTAAGGAGAGTTTACCAAGGCAGTTTATGGATAGGCTTGGAGGAAATCCACAGGAGGGTGACGCCCTGGCCAGTGCCCACTCAGGGCGGAAGGGTCAGGGGACAAAGCTGAGGGGCCCCCGGAGAGGCCAGCATGAGGAGCTGGGAGCCTGAAGCTCAGCCCCGCTTGGCCCAGCCCCACAGGGTAACTGCGCTCGGCGGTGTCTGAAAGGCGGAAACAGCCGCAGAGGGGAAGAGCTGCTGGACGTGGGGAGCTGTGTGCAGGGTGCTGTGGGGGACATAGGGGTCTGCAGCCCAGCTGTCCCCCTCAGCCCCTCCCTGACAAGCACCCGAGCCTGCTCCAGGAGGAAGGACCGGCCAGGTGTCTCACCAGGGGTCGCCTGCAACATAAGTCAAAGCACAAGCAGACCAGGGTGTCGGGAGTGAGGCCCGGATCCCCGCACCTTTTCTTTGCATTATTTGAAAACAGCGGGTGAAAAGAGCGGCCGCCTCCCTCATTTCCTGCCCGCTCCCCTTGGCTGGGCAGCGACGCTGGCTCTGGGTCTCAGACTCGGTTTCTGTCTGGGGTGGGCGACCAGGCGTTCGGCCCCCGGAGGAGTCTGTACCGCTGGGAAGCACAGCCCAGTGCTTCCAGCTGCCGTCTAGGACCGAGCTGTCATCCCAGAGTCCCACGTGGTGACTCTGTTCACAGTGCCCAACAAGCAAATCCGCAAAACCCGAAAACGGAGGAGGCCCCGGCTGAACCGAAACGTTTTTCAAAGAAACACTTTGCATCTGAGGACGGCAATATCCTGGCGTGCTGCCGGCCTTCCTGCAATTAACTGCAATACCACCCAACGGCGATTTTGTTGGACCCCATTTCCCAGGGAAATACCGCAAATGCTTTTCCTCCTGGTGGGTCAGCAACCAGAGACCTGGAAGCCCACAGCAGCTCTCAAATGGGATCTTTGTCTCTTTCCTGTTCCCACCGCAGAGGGGCAGCCAGGACCAGCGGCCCTCGCTCCACCACCCTCCACAGCCGGGCGCCTCGGGGAAAGGGCAAGGGACCTGCTACAGGGTGGGCTCCGGGGCCAGGGGCCCTGGGCCAGGAGGGATGCAGGGATGAAGGGTGCTGACCAGCCCACGGTGCACCCCAGCGCAGACAGAGAGCCTCTGGCTCCACGAACTTGACCACCTTCCCATCCCCCAGCCTCCACTTCCCTACCTGTTAAGCGGGGAAGCAAAGCCTCGCACGGTCCTCTAGAGTCAGTAAGAGCTGGGAGCAGCAGCCTATAATGCCAGCTATGCAGGAGGCCGAGGCAGGAGGATGGCAAGCTCAAGGCCAGCCTGGACCGCATAGTGAGACCCTGTCTCAGAATAAATAACAAGGGCTGGGGCACAGCGCGGTGGTAGAGCCCCTGAGTCTGATCCTCAGTATCAAAAGAGAAAGCCGACAAGGTGAAGCTCACGCACGCTCGACGACGCACGTACGCTGCTCACCAGGGCGACGTTCGAGTTTGACTCCTCGGGCTAAGGTGTCATGGCTTCTGCTGCTCCACAGTGCTCGGGAGGGAGGGAGGGAGAGCCTTCGGGGTCCCCAGGAGCAGTGGGAAGAGAAAAGGAGGTGGCAGGGCTGGGCAGAGGGCCCTGAGAGCAGAGGTCAAAAACCCCGAGCTGGAAAGCAGCAGAGCAGTCCCATGGGGCCAATGCTGGGGACGTCCCCAACGCCCCACCCGGGAACCTGCAAAATGTGGCCTCTGACACCAGGGCTGTCACCAGTTTCCCCACCAGCAGGCTCCAGCAAGGGACCGGGCACGCAGGACCCGTCCCTCTGGCGTCAGGCCCCTTCCACCCGTACCCGCTGCCCTGCCAGCTGCCTTCCATCCACCTAGCCTCCTCCACCCGGCGAAGCCGCCAGCCCTGGTGACGTGAGCAGCCCAGTGTCAAATGCGCCACCCTAAAACCATCCAAACCAGGAGGAGAGGAGGCGAGGAATGAAAGGAAAAAGCAGAGGGAAGGGGGCTGTGGTGTCATGCATGGGGGGAGCGGGGGAGCAGAGACAGAGGCGCGAGACTGTGGCCTGAGGGCGAGCTTGGGTCGTTCCTCGTGGATACCTCACTTGGGGTTGTTGCCCTGGATCCTTTCTGGACTAGGCCAATGTAAAAATAGGAGATTTAATATCAAGCTAGGTGTGTTAAATCTAAACATGCTGTTTAGTCAGAAAATAATAACAAATTTGCTCTTTGAACTTTATTTTTATCTTTGGATGGAAAGCAGGGCTACAAGTTGTAATTTTTGGTAAATCCAGCATTTTTACTTTCGTATGTTTTTAAAAATCAATTAAAATCAAAATAAAAGAAGAAACCTATGTTCTTACAGAACAGAACTCTAGAAGGTCGTGTCCTTTGGATGACTTCAAAGAAAGAATACTTCTGATTCCCAGCGCAAAAATAAAACAGGTGAGGGGGACACAGGGTGGCTTGAGAGGCAGAACACTCGTCTAGCATGCTCAAGTCCAGCACTATAAAAAGAGAAAATACTTTGCAGGGGATGGTGCCACACACCTTTAATCCCAGCATTTTCTCTCTCTCAAAAAAATGTCATTACAACTTAAAAGGTTGGGGGGGGGTTGTTTTGTTTTTTAGTTTTGTGAGACAGGGTCTTGACATGTAGTTCAGGCTGGCCTTGAACTCACTAAGTAGCCCAAGCTGGCCTCAAACTTATGGCAATCCTCCTGCGTCAGCCTCCCAAGTGCTGGGATTACAGGTGTGCACATATGCTAGCTTTTTTTTTTTTTTTTCAGTACTAGGGATCGAACTCAGGACCTTGTGCTTGCAAGACAGGTGGCAGCACCACTGAGCTAAATCCC